>CM036589.1:42061486-43284402 GCA_020745705.1 Hemiprocne comata
GTGCCAGTTAACACTCAAACTTTTTGGTTGAGATCTGGTTTGGACTGTATCAGACTTGAACTAAGCAAGCATACATAATTTTATTCAGAAACCTGTTAATTATATATTCAATCTAGGAACAGAAATCATGTCATTCCACCACTGACTTTGTCTTAGAAAATTAAAACCTCAAATCCAGATTTCCCCCATCTAGTCCTATTGTCAAGCAGCACATTATTATGTTTGGGATATATTCTGTATGGGTAGAAGATTAATTGCACAAGACATATCAGTCTGGAAAAACTATAATTAAGGACAGATATTATAAGTATATAAAATTATTACTTTAATGGAAAAGGCCAAAAAGAATACCTGCTTGCTATTTCTAATAATAACAGAAAGGAGGCGCTAATGAGGTGATCGGTATTAGGTGATTATTGAGTCATACATTGCCTGTTGATTGATCTTTTGCATTCAGGGTTTTGCCTGAGGTATTGCTTGCTTGTTCTGCATTACAAAACCTCAGTGGTATATCGCTGAAGAGCTTCAGATATACTCATACTGAAACAACTGACTTTGAGCAGACCACATCAAAGGTGTCACTTCAGCTGCCTGCTCCTTTCCCAGAATGCCTCTCGATTTGATGCTGTCAAATCAGTTCCTTAACACTATCACTTTTTCCTAGCCCCTCATAAATGTTCAAGGTTGTTACCCAGCAGCATAAGGTGTCACTCTGATATTGGATTGGAGAGAGGACAAACAATAATGTTTTATGGTTAGCATAGTGCAGAATAAAATGTCAGCTTCAATTTCTTGAATATGTGCATCCACATGCACTGTATCCACCACATTTGTCTTACCATTCAAAGTAGTTTTTCATCCTCAGCCAAGAAATTAAGAGAGACAAGAGAATCATGTAGTTGACAACAACAAATGCAGCATTTGCCTCTTTGAGGATCTCTTTGACATAAAGAATATGAACAGGGATGGTGTGGGTAGCCTCTGATTTCTGTATTAAAAAACAAAGTCAATTCTTACTACATATGGTATCTCATAATATCACACCAAATGGGTGTGTATTATTGTCATGGTCTTGGACCATACAGAGATAGAAGAACAGCAAGAGATAGTTGTCAGCAGGGAAATTTACACTGGCGGGTTTCTTTTCAGCTCATACAAAACAAGGTTTGCAAAAAATGCTGCAACAAAGTCTGCTTTACTTTAAAAAAATTCTGTAAAATAATAGAATTTTTTTTTTTTTTCTCCCTCCAACATTCAGAGAGAGGGTGATACTGCTGCACTGACACCTGCATTATAACGTGATTCACACTGGAGGGAAACAGGACAGTTGCAAAACGGTTACAGTTTGTTAAGACAATATGAAGATCACATTAAAAGGAAAGCTGTACTCATTTTCATTATCAGTGCAGTCTCAGATCGTTTCTGTAAGTGGCAGGCTGTGAAACATGTTAACAAGCAGTTTTGCTACTCACGGTAAAGAAGGGTGACAGTCTTGAGGCTCCAGTTCATTCAAAGTAGAAGTTTCTAAGCTACAATGCTAGGTAGTTGTCTCTGAAAAGTAATAACCTGCAAGAATATGGAAAACTATGGATGATCAGGGAGCTTCTGGACATGGTTAAATATAAAAACAAGGTATACAGAGAGTGGAAACAGGGTCAGGTATCCTGGGGGGAGTATGGACAAGTTGCCAGATAAGCAAGGGATTGGGTAAGGAAGGCCAAGCACAGATAGAGTTGGACCTGGTCAGGGATGTTAAGAATAACAAGAAAGGTTTCTACAGGTATGTTAGCAATAAGAGGAAGATGAGGGAAAATGTGGGCCCACTTCAGAAGGAAACTGGAAACCTGGCCACATAGGACATAGAGAAAGCTGAGGTACTCAGTTACTGCTTTGCCTCAGTCTCCACCCGCAAAGGCTCTGTTCACACCATCCAAGTTAGAGAAGGCAAAGGCATGGACTGTGAAAAGGAGGATCTCCTCACTGCAGGAGAAGAGCAGATTCATGACCATCTGAGGGACATGAAAGTGCAGAAGCCTATGGGCTCTGATGGGATTTATCCACGGCTCCTGGAGGAACGGGCTGACGAAGTTGCAAAGCCTCTGTCCATCATATTTGAAAAGTTTTGGCAGTCTGGAGAAATGCCCACTGACTGAAAAAGGGGAAACTCCCATTTCGAAGGGAGAAAAGGAAGACCCAGGGAACTATAGAGCAGTCAGTCTCATCGCTGTGCCAGGCAAGATCATGGAGCAGATCCTCCTGAAGGCTCTGCTAAGGCACATGGAAAGCAAAGGGGTAATTGGTGACAGCTAATACAGCTTCACCAAAGGCAAATCCTGCCTGACTAATTTGGTGGCCTTCTACAATGGGGTCATGGCATCGGTGGACAAAGGAAGAGCAACCTATGTCATCTAACTGGACTTTTGCAAAGCCTTTGACACGGTCCCTCATGACATCCTGGTATTGAAACTGAAACAGTATGGGTTTGATGGATGGACCACTCAGCGGATAAGGAACTGGCTGGATGGTCTCACTCAAAGAGGGGTGATCAAGGGCTTGATGTCCACATGGAGACGTGTGACAAGTGGTTTTCCCCAAGGGTCAGTACTGGGACCGGTGCTGTTTAACATCTTTGTTGGCGACATGGACAGGGACATTGAGTGCACCCTCAGCAAGTTTGCTGATGACACTGAAGTGTGTTAAGGTTGACACGCTGGAGGGAAGGGATGCCATCCAGAGGGACCTTGACAAGCTTGAGAAGTGGGCTCAGGTAAACTGCATGAAGTTCAACAAGGGCAAGTGCAAGGTCCTGCACCTGGGTCTGGGCAATCCCAATCACAAATACAGGCTGGGTGGAGAATGGATTGAAACCAGCCCTGAGCAGAAGGACTTGAGAGTGATGGTGGACGAGAAGCTCAACATAAGCTGGCAATGTGTGCTTGCAGCCCAGAGAGCCAACCATTTGCTGAGCTGCATCAAAAGAAAAGTAGCCAATAGGTCAAGGGAGGTGATTCTCCCCCTTTACTCGGCTCTCGTGAGACCCCACCTGCACTACTGTGTCCAGTTCTGGAGCCCCCAACATAAGAAGGACATGGAGCTCATGGAGAAAGTCCAGAGAAGGGCCACAAAGATGATCAAGGGCTGGAGCACCTCTCCTATGAAGACAGGCTTGAGAGAGTTGGGGGCTGTTCATCCTGGAAAAAAAGGCTCCAAGGAGAATTTATAGTGGTCTTCCAGTGCCTGAAGGGGGCCTACAGGAAAGCTGGTGAGGGACTTTTGACAAGGGCTTGTAGTGAGAGGACAAGAGGTAATGGATAAGAAGTGGAAGAGGGGAGATTTAGGTTAGACATTAGGAGGAGATTCTTTCGTGTGAGGGTGATGAGGCACTGGAACAGGTTACACAGGGAAGTTGTGGAAACCCCATCCCTGGAAGTGTTCAGGACTGGGTTGGATGAGACCCTGAGCAACCTGATCTAGTGGGAGGTGTCCCTGCCTATGCAGGGGGGTTGGAACAAGATGATCTTCAGGGTTCATTCCAACTCAAACCATTCTATGATTCTGTGATATTATGGTTTCCATTTGGCTTCAGTGTGGTTTTAAAGACACACTGGCACAGTTCTGTTCACCATTGTGGTTCACACACAGGTATTAGGGGTTGAGATTTTTAGATGCTAAGTGAAGAAGGAGCAAAGGATTGAGGAAAAATAAGAGAGCAGATTAAATGAAGACAAATGTTTCACAGAAATCATGGCCATGAAGTTCCATCTGGTCTTCTAACCGAACTTTTCTGTGTTACAGGCTGTTTCACACTCATACTGAAGCCTATAGGCCAGATAATTCAGTATTCAAACTACTTCTAAAATGTATGCCATCAATAAAGACATCAGATTGACATTGCCTGAGATCTCTATAATGTCAGATGCTTGCTCAGGCAATATATATCCAACAGTTCCTCCCTCTGCATGCAAATAAAATGCCACAAATCTCTAGTTTCAGCTGGAGAAAATTTTCTTCCCAACAAAAAGCTTCTCAGTGTGATACTGTCTCTGAGCTGAGCATACCAGACAGTGGATTTTTGTAGAGAATGATCCATTCCTCAGTGTTCTACCTCTAGCCATAGTATATAGCTGATAGAGTACAGTGGAAGTAGTGAAAGAGGCACTGACGGGGAAAAAAAAATCCAAATGGAAATATTGACTAGCAGAAGACCTGAGGCCTGGAATTGGAGTTTAATTGTTGTTTTAATTCAAAACTACCAATATTATGATTATACTAAAGGCCATCAAAGAATTCTCGTCTTTAAAGGATTCCTGGAGAAGGAGAAATGGAAGGACCTCAATTTATGAATTCTGAGGCTTGAGAGAACAATACAGACACTTCCCAGTTCTTCTTTCACCCTTTGCAGGGCAAAGAATTTAAACCCAAAGATGGATCAAAGATGTATTTTAGTAAGACAATGAATTTCATCTTGAAGATGCTCATTAATCATGTCACTGCTAAGTTGTTCCTTTGATCATACTGCCTAAGAGGAAATTATACGTATTTTGCAACTGAATTTCTCTAGCAGTAACTGGCCTCCAATGAACCTATTCCTAGTTGCCTGGTGTCCCACTTACCAGGCTTCATTTTGACACTTGAGTTTTTACAGCACATTATCATGTCACTTTGCCAATTTGTATTAAAGTAAGCTCTTAGTAAGGTGAGTATCAGATCTTGTTTCGCAATATGCAGGTCTTTTATTCACCTCTTCTGAAATCTTTCAGCTGTTTCCATGTTTTCCTAGAACTTTGGAAACCAGAAAAGAGGAAACATTTTAGCAGAAGCCATAGAACAAAGATTATTTTTTCTTTTTTATTAACATTCTGCTCTATCTGCATCCAAGCATTTTGCCAATGATTTGCCTTTAAAGGCCATCTCTACCATTTGATGTGCATCTGCATCTCTGTTTTCCAGATCTATCCTTTTAAATTTGTCTCTACAAGAATATGCATCATGTTGTAGAGAATGTCAGAACATTACGAAGTTTTGTGAAGCAGGAAAACACAGCAAGGAAAAAGGGGAAGCTAAGCAGTTGTATGGCAGGAAGAAGAAACAGAAGAGATACTTGGGAAAAAAACATCAACCCATCTCCAATGTGGAGTCACTCAGCAGAAGTAAAATATAGGACAGCAAGCCTATTATATTACCACTGTGCCAGGAGGTGTCTCTCAACATGTTTCTGGATGGGTGAGCTTTGTGTAAAGGCCAGTCCTTTGGTCCTAGGGCAGACAACTCGTAGCTCTTGCCACCACACATAAGCTGAACGAACAAAAAGATTTTGCTTTCACCCCTTGTCCTTGGCTGTGTTATCCATAAACCTGCCTTGGATTCAATTTAGTCTTGGTAGGATTATAGTACTGTGCCTCTGTGTTAAAGAATGTGGCAGTTTGCCATTTTAATCTACGCTGTGTGCCTAAGCAATTCTTGCCTGCTCATCTGAGCAACTTTCCTCACTGTATCTGAGCTGGGGAATAAGAAGGAAACAATAGATGGGGAAAGGCAAGCTGAACAGAAATTTTAGCTTTGGAATAATCTGCTCCTTCTTTCATCCCTGATTCTCCCGTCTTATTTTTACAACTTTACTTGCTCAAGTGTAACAAAACTTGCATTTATTTATTCTTTGTATGAATTCCAGCAAGACATTGGAGTCTCAGCTCTCGGAGAGAAAATCCGGTGTTACATACATGTGTTTTCTTTCAATATCTGGACACAAATTTCTTCTGTCTCTTCAAGGACTGCTTTGTTGACAACATTATTCATTGTTTTAGATAAGTACTTGGCTTCTGAAGTTGGCTCTTGTAGTGTTTGTTGCCTCTAAACAGACAAAAGCAAAAACACATTTTGGCCTTATGACTACTTGGACTTTGTACTCTGAATGCATTTGAGAGATGGAGCCTCCAAGAAAGGACTTAAGTAGTTATGCTGCCTTCACACATGATTAGCCCAGGCCTGGGGAGATACTTGTTAGGTACTTCCATTCTACTTCCCACGCCTTGCATTTTAACAGTTTTCCTCTCTTCTTTCACTTAACTTTAAAAAAAGTTTAAATTGTTAAGGGTCAAAAACTATCTCAGCAACAAACACGTCGCTCTTTTGTTCTGAAGTGTGGGCATGACAGAAAGGAGGAGTCTGAGGGATCCTATAAAACTTTAACAAGAAAGTTAGATGCAGTGTAAAAATACAAACAATTATAGGGTTGACCTTCCTGGAAATGCATATTTTTACTTTTACCTCTAGGACTGTTACTGCACCTTGTTATTGTCACACTTTTATAAAAGCTTAAGTCAAAGCCCAGGTGACTGTATGAAAATCTATGGGATGGAGCCCTGTTACAAAAGTCATAGCTCTTCTTGTTTCCATGTATGTTCAGGGTAACGATTAATGACATATCTAAGAACAGGAAAGCTTTTCAGCCTTCTTATTAGTGGGGCCACTGTTCTTCCAAAATTGCACGTTTGCAACCCTCTGCCGGTAATTTCTGTGTTTAAGAAGTAGTAAAACTAAGTTTTTCTTACTTTCCTAGCTGAACACTGATATAAGTTACAAGCTGGCCCTAAATAACTAAGTTATGGGAAAATTATATTATCCCACTTTTAGAGCTATGGAAACTACAGAAAGAGTTTACAGAACAAATTAAAGTCATAACCATCTTGAGCTAATCCAGAGATTGTGTTTTAGGTCAGCAAGTAGTTTGTCTATGTTCACTCTCAGTTTGTTCTTCATGTGTTTTTCATATGAAATCAAGACCTTCAAAGAACTGATTACTATACATAACTCCCAGGTGTTTTAAAGCCACTTGCAAGCTTGATGATCCCTTCTATGCTATCTGTACAGTGGGTGATCTGTAGCCACACTGCTCAGTGTGGGTTCCAGAGTGTACTGTGCCTGAGGCAGGAGGCTGTAGAAGCCAGGATGCCCTCCATTCCAATTCTTTGTGAGACAAGAGGTGCTAGCCTAACCTCAAGTGAATATGGGATGGGTGCTGGTTCATGCATCTAATTTCCTTAATCAAGACTCTCTGACTCTGGTAATCTATCAGAGCAAGGTCCTGGAGGCAGGTAGTGGTGACAGACCCAGATTCAAACCCTACTGAGCTTGTGCAGCAAGTTGAATGGTGACACGACCAGAAGGTTTTCTTGTTTCAGAGGATTCATTTATGTTGGGCCAAGAGAGGCTGGAAAAAATGGCCTAAGGATCTTTCTACATTTTCTATTCAGGTAAAGTGAAACGTGATCTTATTTCTGACAGCCTTTTTTGGTGGAAATATGGACTGTAGATTCTGCTTGAAAATTCATGCCTTCAACATGGGCATTTTAACTCAAAGAGGGAGTAAATCTGCTTTAACATAATTTTAATGTGATGCATTAAGAAAAACAGGTAGTTGAGAAGTAATTAATATTTGGTCACTAAAAAAAAATAACTTTAATAGAAGTTTGTTTAGAGGCATATCCAAAAGTAAGCAGGACAACCATCAATGCTGAGTGTATTTCTCTAGCACATGATGAGGCAATAAACGTATTTTGTAATGTCTTACTCACTGTTTGGTATTGATGTAATTTACTTTACAGCCTACTATTTTATGGTAGTTAATATCAAATCACACATCAATATACAGCAGCAAAATCTGAAAATGGTATAATAAAATACAAGCAGTAGTGAGATGCATCATAAACATGACACAAAATGATGTGAAACAAATATTTTAGAGTAGAATTACCCAATTTGCTATAGACACTTACTAGAAATACTTTCTCTGCATTGATTATTCACAACCCAGATACTTCATAATATAAATTTTACTATATAACATGTTTTCCAAACCAGAGAACTTCTGGTACGTCTGGACTGTTTTTTGGAAGATTTTTCTTTGTATGATTGATTTTAAACAAGAAAGGAGATAAAACTCTGTTATTAACCACTTGAAATAATTACATTGTGGAATAGTCAATGTTCTTTCAGATTATCTTTTCCTATTTGGGTGAGGGAAAATTTACTCCCTCTCCCCGCCCCCTAAAGAGAAAAAAAAAAAAAGGCAAAAAATATTCAGAACAAAGAAAAGTAAGAAGGATTTTAGTCAGAAGATAAATTCGACAATATGACAATTGTGCGTGTGAAAGAGTGTTAAGTTCATAAAGCCTTGACTAGAATATAGTAGTCTGTATGAAAAGTGGTATTTTACTTAACCAGCAGTCTTGAAAGGATTGTCAGTCCTCACAGTATTTATGAATAGAGCTCACACAGTTCCGTTTTTTTTCTCTGGTTATGTCTCCATAAAATTTTCTTAATCAGTGGAAATTGCACATGGCACTGGTTCAATACATTTTTGAAATGGTCAGTTAAATGAAGCCGTTCTCTGTAAGCATTTCATAGAATCATAGAATGGTTTGAGTTGGAAGGGACCTTAAAACTCATTTAGTTCCAATCCCCCTGCATGGAATGGCACACCTCCCACTAGATCAGGTTGCTCAGAGGTTTTCAATGAGGATAGGGAGAACTTACAAAATATCATAAAATGCTCTCTAGAATTGTTGACTTGTACAAATAACTAAGCAGCAGTTTTTATATTCTGGTCAGAGTATGTAAAGTTTCTAAATTATTAAAAGCTTGTTTTGTAATTCCCTTTAAATCTCCTGTTTTACATTTTGTTTTATAAGAAATCTGCAATTATTGTAGCCCCCAGCTAGCAGTTTACTAAAATATTTTTCAAGTGGTAAACTGTTATGGGGTTTCTGAAAGCAAGAAATATAATAGAAAAATCTTACCTTTGTTTCAGAAAACAGACTTGTTGGAACAATGTATCTAGCATTTTTTTAATATGCTGTGTAACTGGAGATAAATTTATAGCATCTTACACTCCAAGGGTTTCATTCAGACTCATGCAGTTTTTTTATGGCCATAGATCTCACTAGGTTGCTTCTGTGGTGGCTATTTCCACCTGAAGATGCATGTGTATTTTTTAAGCTTGTTCTACCAGTTTCAGCTTTAGCATCTTAAACAGGTCCAGTATGATAAAGGAAGAAACTATACCTCATCAGGGTGAAGTGCTGGTGAGTTTTCTTCATAATGCAGATGCTTTTAATTAAAAGCTAGGCTTTCTGCTGCTTTGTTCTCTTTCTCTAACTGTGGAAATAAGAAAATGCATATAAAAAGAGCATAAGATACTTTAGCAGCTGAAAACACAGTCCCTTCTGTTCATATTTCTAATTTGGCTTTTTAATTTCCTTCACAAGCAAAATTACACCTTGGCTGAAGAAAACACAGTGAAGATATTAGAAAGCAACCTAAATCTGAGAACATAAAAAAACATGGCAAGCTTGTTTTCCTAAAATCCACATAATGCATTTCTGAACTATGTTAACATGGTGGTTCTTAATCTGCGGGAGTGAAGTCTCTGAAAAAATCACTGTGCTGTGACACAGAAACACTTTCAAAGTGTTACATTGCTATGCAGCAATATATAAAGTGTTTTCTATGACATTATTTTGTAAAGATACCTTACTAGCTCTTCACACCCAGTTTCTCAAAGTATTAAACTTAGTTTATTCAGCTGATAACTCTTGATTTGTTCAATTCTGCTTATAGAAAAATAACAGAAAATTCTGCTACCAGAAGAAAATGATAAATTGCTGAATATTAGAGAAGCGCATTTTCTGCCTCTGGCAGTAGCTGCCAAGCTGGAAAGCTGGCTCAACCCCTTGATTAGATTGGATCTGTATTGATGGCTAATTACCACTAATTAAGGATTTAAAAAATTTCACATAGGTTGGAGCTGCAGGCTACAAGTGAAGGAAAACATCCATGGTTCAATGTGCCTTAGCAGTCCTGTGGACGAGTACTATAAACTCCTTACATATATAGTTCATATTAGATACTCTCCTGAAGAGCTGTTGGTCAGTATTTATATATGCCCCATTATATCTTTGCAATTTAAATCACAGGCACAGATAATAAGTGCTGAGTAAATAAATAAAAGAACAACATTACTATTTAGCTGTCTATTTTTCAGTTATATTCCTACTTGCATGTGTCTTGCACAGCTGATAATGAGAAATCCATAGGATATTCCTTATTGTACACATATTTTAAATATGCTAAGAAATTAATTTATTTGCAAGTGAAGTAGTTCTGCTAGCACACTCCAAACATTCAACAGCAAATTATTGATTCAGCATCAGCTCTGTTAAAAAAACAAAACAAAACAAACCCCTCTGTCATGGTTTGACTGAGGATGGGCAATTGAACCAGCAACAGCAATGCTCTCGATCCCCTCCCCCTCCCCCCCTCGTAGGGAAGGAGAGAAAGAATAAGGAGAGAGACTTAGCTGGATTGAAAACTAAACTAGACAGCTTTAATTAAACACTAATGACAAAAGAAAATATGTACAAACATATACAAGTATGTTCAGGAATGTGCAAAACCCGTATTGCCTCCCCCCGCCCCCAGCAACTCCCCTGGCATCTCCTGAGCTGTGAGCAGTCCCAAAAAGTCCTGGAGCGCTGCCGGAGAGAGCGGCAGAGCAGACAGGAGCTGAGGGGAGAGCTAGGAGGGTCAGGAATGCACGGGCCTAGGGATCAATGGTGATGGACAGATGGAGTCCTCCCCAGATGCCAGCCATGGATGGAAAAGAAGGGAAGAAGAAGCAGGAAGGAAGTTGTCTTCTGTGATCTCTGGCCTTACACCGAGCTTATGTAGATATATGGAATGGAATATCTCTGGCCAATTTTTCTGTCCGTCTAGTTACAGATACGACTCTCCTGCCCCGGTAGCCTCTGTGGAGGCAGAGTGAAGAAGCGACCTTGGAGTCTCAGCAGTAATATAAACATTCCAGTGTTATCAGTCCCCTAGCTGGAACACTTGCTGTTAGTTGAAAGAGAGCTTAGTGAAGGAAAAAAAAATCAGTTAAAGGAAAATTGGCTTCATCCTGGCTCAAACCAGGACACCCTCAAATAAAAATTCATGTCAGATTCTCTGTAACACAACTTCTGGGATATAAACACTCTCTGTGTTGCATTGAAGCTGTTATTTATTTTCACACCAAGTCAGTTCATGATCTTCTCTTGCAGCCTCAAGTGTTGAACAGGAAATGCAAAAACATTGAAATAAGCTTAGGGACATTGTATCTCAAAGATGATGATCAAGCACTGAAAGCAAACCTCTACTATATTTACTAAGACAAAGAGAAGGAGCAACCTTAAAATTACTCCCCTCATCTCTTACAGGAGTCATAGAGGAGACATCAGCCCTTGTATTAGGCACCACAGAAGAGCAAGGGGGTGTAAGAAATTCGTGCAGGAGCCTGGTTTCTGCCCATAGTGCTGAGCATGACCATCTCTTTGGTGGGTGCCAGCAGAACTGTGCTTGCTGTATCTGGCACCTGGGAAAGGCAGCCAGAGCAGTGGTGAGTCTCCTCTACAACTTGTGTCCTTGAGCGTAGGACAACTTCTAAACTTTGCAGAATGCCTCTGAGCTGTACTCTGCATCACTGTTCATCAGCTTGAATGTAAAGATGCAATAGGAAACCATGGGAAGATTTAGATCACAGCTTGCAGTCAAGAATAGTTTGGTGAGACCAACTGTTGTGAATTCAAGTATCTTAAAAACTGGTGTGGCTTATGCTGTGTGATGCTCTGAATATTCTGAATATCAGTGCATGCTGGAGTTGCTTTAGTGCATGTTAGATATAGTATCTCATACCTTGCTGCATATTTAAGCAGAAAAAAAAATGTTTAAAACAGACAGTAATTAGAACAGTAGCTCTGTCGTCATATAAGTGAAACAATCTCTAATCTCTGAAATGTAACAAAGCAGACCTTTAATAGTGTAATATGATTGATTTATTAATATTTGTAATCAGTATTGTTTTCTAGCAGCCACTAATATGGAGCACAAAGTGCCTAGAATTTTTTGCCGACAAGTTTGATTTTCTTGTTCATTCTATTAATAAAAGGACATATATAGGTCAGATTTCATGTTGTTGCATTGCTTCTCTCTGCTGCTCAAGCAGCAGTGAGTGATCAGAGACATTTACTCTGAGATTTCTCCTTGCAAAGCAGGAGCAGTACACAAGAGATGGGGATTGCCTCCTTCAAATACATCTCACCTGAGTGCAAGTGGCAGCCCTTTGGCTACTGACCCGCATGCTTGCAATGTGATTGAGTTCAGCACTGGTGAAACCAGTGGGGGCTGCTCTTCGCGGTGACTGGCTGTGTTCAGTATGTACTCACCGTGCTTTTCTGCTCCCCTGGATGCCCAGTTAAGATATTACGAAGTAATCTCTGGCCAGTAGCCAGATAGGGTATAGTTTGTCTCCTGGAGATCAATATCCTAGGCTGGAGGGACTGCGCTGGTGGTTCAGCACTTCCGCATGAGCGCAATTAATTACATAGGTGAGCCCTGTGTTTAGACACTCTTTCCTCCTTGATCTGCCTAACAGCCTCTCTGCTAGGGATTATCCTCCCTCCTCCCTAACTAATTTGACAACAGACTTTCTATGTGTCCTTTGAGATAAAGATGAGAGACACAGAGCTGTCTATCAGCATTCTGAGTTTTGTAGTGTTTTTTTTAAAAAATGCCTTTATAATGTAAACTCCATTATGAAAGATACAAAGGAAACCCCCGCTGCAAGGCTCCTAATCAAAGAAGATCTCCCCTGGTGCTACTGAGGACAGAAATTGAGATGAGCTCTGTTCTTCTCTAAATTACTAATTGACTTTTTCTAAAGAACATCTACTAGGAATCTTGAAGTTTTATGGCAAATGCTAAACAGCAGCTGTTTTCTAATTGTGCTTCCCATTCTATACTCCTCACAGATATCTCTTTTGTATAATAAGCTGGAGACACTTCCAGTTAAAAGCAGTGCAGATCAAAGGAAACTATGTTAATGTAGGAGGATAAGTCTTAAGTTCAGAAAAGCCATGAAATTGATGGATTACTTTTAATAATTTTATCTTATGTTTCTTTTCTCTGTTGGTATTTCCATGGCTTGTTTTATGGCATGAGAGGCTGACATGCTCTTGTGAGCATCCCATGATGAGTATCTGTTTATCAGTACACAGAGAAGTAATTACAGCATTAATTCTGAGTTTTATGTCATCAAATCACGATTTAGATCTAAGTATAACTTAGATTTTAAAAATATTATGATTATTGAATGATCATCGTGATAATTCAAGAAAATGAGTGATAACAATACTTTCTTCTAGACAGAGTCAGGCCCTTTGTGCCAAATTTTGTGGATATAAGCTGCTGTGTATAAGGAAGTACACATACATGCATCTTTGTCTTCATTTTCAGTATCTTTCATTTTACTTAGCCAATTTACTGTCTTGTGTGGGCTGGTGAAGAAATGCATGTTTATTTCTTAACCCAGAGCACACATTTTATATATAATTGCTAGGAAAAAAAAAAAAAAAATTATTAGTCCAGAAAAGATTGATGGTGTTATTCTTTGGTGTTATACTGGGTAGGTGTTTAAAAAACATTAAGAGAGAAAAACAGTCAAAATGCTGGCGGGAGGAATACTTAAAAACAAAAAATAGGGAAGAACAAACAGGTTACAATTTTGAAAATGTTCTCTCTGAATAATTTATTGAACACTTTGACTAGTTGGTCTGATTTTCAGCTCTGTCAAGCTGATTTAGATATCATAGTATAGGTTTAAGAATGCAATTTACAGTTGCATTATCATTTTTCTATAGCTCCAAAAATTTTTTTGTCAAAGACAAAGGTCATTGCAGGAGAAGTATCCTGAATAGTATGTTTTGATCAGTATAGGATTTTGAGCTAGCTGAATCAGCTGCAACATCGTCCATCAAGTTTAATCCACAAACGTGCTATACCAAAAAGCTGGTTTTCGGTTTCAAAGTGCAGAAGTAAAAGACTTAAAAGAAAATCTAGGTGCCATTATTTATGCAAAGGCTAAACTTGTCCGAGATGGCTGGTTCCAGCACTAACTAATTGAGGGAATTGTTACGTGTTGTCTTTACAGATAGCCTGAATTCACCGTGCCCACAACTTCTTCTGCACTTTTCTCTGACAATAGCAGGAAAGTTTGCTAAGGACACCATCTTGTCTTGTTCTCTCAGTGGTCTGTCACCCGATCTGGCTGCAGGGACAGCTGGGATTGAGTGGCTAAGCCAGATGTGCAGGGCAGATAAATAGGCTCCGGCAAGCGGGGCACTCCCCATGGTGCATCAGTAAGTGCATCACCCAGGACATAAAAGGTGAGGGGTGCTTCAGGAGGTCTGCTCCACAGGCAGCTGGCCAGCTTAGCTTTTGAGCTACGCTTACACTGCTGTTTAATTATAACTAGAAAACATCTCTGTTGAACCATGTCTGATTAGAGGTTCTGTGCATGCAGTGTGATAAATTGGTGCTGGGTTAGAGGTCTGGCATCTTTAACATTTGTCCACCTTGGTGTGAACAACTGTAAAAATCACAAGGCAATGAGGGCTCTGCTTTCAAAAGGGACTGCCTGCATGACGAAAGCATGCAGGACCTGCCTCTGTGTTAACTTTTGAGCAAGGATGTATTTTATATTGAATTGTCTCTTCTCCATCATCTTATTTTCTTGCCTTGGCAATTCAGTTGTGAACTGACCCCAGTCCATCACACTATACATAAATTACTAACAGAACTTTGAAGTACTTTCCACATTGAAAGAGGTTCAAAAGTATATCCTGAAGGGATTCTGGAGGGATATGTTTTGAAAAGTAACTGAAAAAGCAGGCAAGAGATGCAATATCCCAGTGTCCTGTATTGAGAAGGACAATATTAACAGTGATTCAGAATATCAGTCATGTCAAAATCTGCTAATGGGCAAACCAGCCTCCCTGCACAATTATATATAGGTCTGAACTCTTACATGTACGCAGACAGGTATATAAACAAAACCTGGGCTATTATTTGTTACAGGAACATTAATATTTGAAATTTTTCTAGCTTGTAAGTGTTTGAGAGTTGCTAAATAGCTATTTTCCCTATGTAGGCAATGGCTTTCAGTTATGCCATCCTAACAACGATCCCCCATCAGGGTTTACATAAAGGAGTCATCACACATTTTGTAACAATTTCTAAAATGTAAATTATTTACAGAAATAATGCTTATTGCTTAGGTGGGTGACTCCAGTAGCTTGTAAGTGCTTTAATAACAAAAATAAATAATTCATGCACATTTATTTTAAAATCTGTTACTATGAAATCCTTTAATATTCATAGTAAACATATTTTAGGATTGTTGGAATTTCTTGAATGTATATACGTTTAGTCATTGCAGTATCTATTTCCATAGTTTGAAAGCTACTTGAGTGCAGAGCGCCCCCAAACTAAATGAAAACTTTTCCCAGAAATTAAGGACTTGTTTCTGTGGTGCACTTAAGCCGCATTCTTGATTTTGAGCACATTCTGAACCCCATTCAACTCATTAAAGGCTCAGCACAAGCTTAGGTGCTGCTGAAGGGAGATCTGACGGAGAAGAACTTGCTGCTCTGCAGTTTTGTGCTTCTCATCATCTGTGCAGACCAGAACAAACAGGCTCTCCTTGTTGCACATGTCTGAGAGTGTTTAATCATTTTGAAAGCAGCTCAGGACACAACTTGCTTCTGTGATAGTTACTATCTTTTTGGTATGTTTTTCAGGCATTTGTAATAACACATTCCAGAGGAATCCAAGCTGGATTTGCAGTACGAAGTGGGAATTTAACTTGATTTAATAACTGGAAATTGAGCTGTTATCCTTTTGTCAGTGACTGCTAGTTTTTCACCCAGAATCCTTCCTACATTTTGGTAGTATCAGTGTTCTGTAGGGGGTTTTTACCTTTCTTTGTCCCTTTTATGCTTCTTCCAACCTTTTCCCAATTTTCTTTTTTATGCTTTATGTATATATACACGTATATATATAGTATCTTCTAACTACCCCATTATACCCTTGCAAAGATGCCTTGCAAAAATTAAGACAGAATATAAATGCATCAGGTATATTTAAAAGTTAGTAAAAAGCACTCCCTCAGCCCAAAACAAAAAATCAAACCCTGCTCTCTCCAGCCCCTCCAAAAACCAGCCCAAACCCATCTTCTTGTAGTGTGCTTATCCTCACCCTAGTTCTTTCCGTTGTTTTTTTTTCTCCACTCATTTGTTTCCTGTCCCACTGTATTTAAAGGATGACAACAGACTATTTGGCTAAATGTGATTTTTATTCTGAAACAAAAGAAAATACTTTTTTTTTTCTTTAAAGAAATTATTGGACTAATATTCCTCCAAAAACAATGTTGGAAATATAAAGTCAAAGTAGTGTAGTAACAGCTGATCTGTATCCATCCCGTCAGATTCATAAACTGACAAAATCAGCAAATCATCTCTCCAAGGCTGATGCCTCAGGACATGTTGGCACACAGATAATTAGGAAGTTATCTTTCAAGAGAAGATCACTGTGTTTTACATAGCCTGAGTGTGCCAGAGATTAGGACTGGCAGTGATTTAGCCAAATACATGAGCCAATAATCGTCTGGTTGAGAGAGTTTCATCGTTGTTAAGACAATTAGGGTGATAATATGCTCCTTCACAAATGTGCAGAGGAATCATTATGAAAATGGGAAATTGATGAAATCATTAAAGTAAATGTAAATTTGCATTTGATTTGTAAATCAGGGGAATTTCCCATGCAGAATTGCTGGATGGTTCTCTTACATTATACATCACCCATAAACACTTAGTAGAATCACACTTTGATCATGAGGCTGTTTGTTTACTTACTTGACTTTTTTGCCACAAATTACTTAATGTGCATCTAAGGTAAACTTCATGAGGGTTTGAAGGCATGGTAGGCTTTCATTAAGATGAAGATTGTTTTATGGTAGTTTCCTACCTGACATTCTTTTCTTTTAGAGGTGACATTATAAAGAAGAATGAAAGATATAAAAGTGCAAGTTTATAGAAATAACTCTAATATACTAAACAAAAAGAATGTCTCAATTTGCAATCAGAATCTTCCACAGATAATTTATTTGTAGTATGTTTAAAATAGCTTCAGATTAATTTGTGTTGTTGTATAGTACCATTAAAATATTCTAGGGCTGGTTTCCATCTAAATTATAATAATATTACAGCATCTTCAAAAAAGAAGAAAATAAAATGGACTAAAACTACAGCAATGTTTCCTTCTTAGTTACACAATGAAAAAAAAACAAGGGGTATTTGGGAGTAGGTTATTTGCAGTGATTTGATGTACACATGGAAAAAGTCCTTTTTTAGCCAAATTGCTCATGGACACTAATATTTAATGTGTTTGCTGAATGTTAAGATTCTATTCTGATAAAGTGAGGCACTCCAGGTGATACACTAATCTGCTGGATATTTCAAGGTACAGTGATAGCTATGGATGTTTTATGCAAGGTGCTGATTTATTTACAGGCATATTATCTGTCTTGGCTTGTGAAAGACAAACTCTGTGATATGAGGCTAATACTAATGTCCAAGTACAATTTTCACTCAGGTGGTGTCAAATAACTCTTGAGATGTGTTGGTGGTCTTTCTGCTATGAGATACAGCACATATAACTGAAAGCATCTGTTAGCAAGTACTGCCTTTTTTAGAGAAGTTTGGTGAGAAACTTTTCTACCCAAGGGAAAACTGAAATAAAGTGCCATGTATCTGTGGTTCAGGAAACAATAGTCCTCCTGTAATTAGCTCAGACATTTCGGAATTGTCTTCTGGCAGTCATGTTTAGCAGGGGTAGTCATCTCTGATTTGTAGAGTAGAAAGTACTGTCCTAGCCTATGATACTAAACACTACATTAATGTACAGGAGATAATAGTTAGAAATTCTATGAGAAATTAAAATGTAGCCTTTGCATTTGAGAACTTATGTCAAAGACATCTACCTGGGTCCAGATACATACCTGCTTTTGAAACTTGATCTGTCTTTCAAATACTACATAGAGTATTGCCATTAAACTAATTAATGAAAACTGTTATTCTGGTAGGTGTAGGATTGTTAACTTTTCCTAAACCTTAGGCTTTCTGTATGGTATTTATAAGTGTATTTTTCAGAGTTGCCTAGTTTTTACCTTATAATACTTAAACTACATTGGTTGGTTAAGGATTCTTTTCAAAGATAATGGCCTATAGAGATACTGTGAAGAAAGTTAAGAAACTTAATTTTCTTTAGCCTTCTTCAGATGAGCTATGGAATTATTACAGTTTACATTGGTTATGTCTTTATTGAGTTATGACCTTGCAAACAGCACTATATTTTGTTTTAACTATGAAGACAAATTGCTGTAGATCTTTTTGTGCACTATAGCAAATGGAAAATGCAGCAGCGTCTCAGTTCTTGACTCAAAATAGTTGTGACCATGATATGATTGCTCTGTTTGCTGTAATAGCTTTTTATAAAGTAATTGGTTACATGATAAATAACTTGGATTTTTTCAAAAGTCCTTGATAAGGATGACAGATTATATTAGAAACCCTCTTTATGAAACTTCTGCTTCATATATGTGCCTTTACATGCCTTTCATAAAACCATTCAATGATACCCCCTCCCTGGAAATGTTCAAGGCCAGGTTGAATGGAACTTGGAGCAACCTGGTCTAGTGGGAGGTGTCCCTGCCCATGGCAGGAGGTTTGGAATTGACAACCTTTAAGGTCCCTTCCAACCCAAACCATTCTATTATTTTATGATTTTACAGCCTGGTTTGAGCTTAAACCTTGACAAATTAGTAAGTCACAACTCCGGAAATATGCAGCAGAACACATCCATTTTGGGTGCAAGTGAAGAGGTGAGTATTGGCAGAGTTATTTCAAGCCTCTGTGGATATTTGTTTTTTTTTCTTTAGCTGGGCTTCCTGGTAGCCTTTGGATTAAAAAGGGCATCTGGGGGGTTACCCAGTAGCTTAGAAAAGTCACAGGTTTGGTGTGAGACTGGTCAGCAAAGCTACTGTTAGAAGGATACGATTAAAAAAACCTTCTTCATGCCTGACATCAGCGACAGGACTGCTGATAGTGGGCAGTAGTTGTAGCATGTAGCAGGTTATCTGGACTGGAGAAATTATCTACAACAGGAACTAGACAGGGTCCTCTCCCCTTCAGGGAAGTGGGAGAGCCTGAGCAGATTCTATTGGGCTCTGCATTGGACCCTTCCCTTCTTCGAACAGTAAGGTCACCCACCCACCGAGGACAGATTTCGATATAGAGATGTCATTGCTTGCAGCAACGTGGGATTGAATGTGTACTCCTTTGTTCCTAGCTTGTGCTTGACTTTCTGTTCAGCTGTAAGGAGAAAATTGTCCTTGAATTGCTGCGATGAAGTCAGAGATATAATGAGAAGGTAGAAAGCGTGCTAGATTTGTAACAAAATAAATATGCAATTTAATGACATAACAGGGATTGATTAGGTTTGAAGGATTAAATGGCATGGCTCCTCGGAAGGGGAGTAGCAGGCTGTGCTGGCATCCTCAGCACTTGGTAATCGAATGACATGGCAAAGTAGGGAGACAGGCAGTGCAAGGAAGGGTGCCGGGATAACTTTGAAACCTGGTCTAATGACCTGGTTTAGATCTTCCAGTAATGATTATTAGGGATTGACAGGGTTAGCATTTAACTTATATGATCATCCATGATTTACATAAATTTTAAATATATTTTTTCCTTTTTTTTTTTCCCTTTTTTTTTTTTTTATGGTAAAGGTAGCTTTAATGGTGGTTCTGCTCCAACTTTTCTGGACACGTGGTGCTATATGTAGTACTTTGAGAGTTCTACTTTTGATATCTGATTTTACTTATATACATGCCAGAATAGACCTCAGGATGCCCTTATCTTTCTGTGATGTTCTGAAACGTTGTCCTTGGATTTCAGTGTCTAGAAGTGTGAGCAATTATTTCCCTTCAACAGTGCCATTATTACATACATATTCCACAGTTCATGTGTGTTAAATTTATTATTGATCTTTAGAGCAGAATAAGCAGTATGTGTTTATTTACATGTATATGCATGCATGAGGAGGCAATTAATTTACTTGCTATCGATTTGTTTTCCTTTTGATTCTTGCAGACTGTTCAGCATTACGTTTTGTTATTTATGCAATCATGTTCTGATGAAAGATGTAAACTCAGAACATTAGCAAGCTTGTTTTTGCCGTCTTAGTAAATCTATTTGTAAGGTAGATGTGCTAAACAGTAGTCATTGCACCTACCTTTTTACAAGGGAATGTAAAATAAAACATTTTTCTGAGAGTACAAAGTATAGAAGTGCTGAATTTACCTCCCCGTTCTTGACGTTGGCAGAAAGCCTCTGCTGTAGATCAGAATCCAAAATTATGAGGTATCAATCTGCTATGCTTAATTAGTGAGGAGTCCCAACAGTACTATTCAAATATTAAAAATTACACATTTACTGTTGTGCTGAAGTGTACAGCTCCTCTTCTGTACCTGGACTATCCAACCAAGCCAAGAAAAGTTTCACCACCAAATTCAAGCCAAAATGCTCAAATTAGCCATTTGTATATGCCAGCCTCCAAGTGGTTTGAGTTACAGACACTACTGAACTAGAAAGACAATCAAGATTCAGTACGTGTTCATGCTGTCTCATAGACCATGTGCATGCATGTATTTGCTGTTGTATGTGCATTTAGATTATTTGCTCATTCATACACCAAGTTCTGCATAAGCAAAGAGAGCCTCTCTGCCCTGTTCCTCCTGACAGCCTGTCTGGTGTTGGGAGGCATAGACATGCATGCTGTGCACAGGGATTGTGTTTACAACTTGTCATTTTATATTACAGCACCACAAAAAAGCAGGCAGAAAGGTCCATTTTGAATAATCTTATTGTTAGCAAGGGACTGTATCAAATGAATTTTTTTCTTCCATTTTTCTTCTGTTATTTTTACAGGTATATTACAGTGAAGATGACTTCTGAATTAAACGCAAAAATTTGTACGATCTTCTACAATCAGTGGGTGTTGACAGATTTGGCAATCTGATTCATAAACAAAAAGATCAGATTAGTTTTCATACAGAGTTGCACATAGTGTACAAAATTAACTACTGTGTATTAGTATTAAAATGCAATAGATTACACATAAAATAAGAGTGTATTTTCAGCAGCTCATTTAGGATGTGGGGGATATATCGTGCCCTAATTTATGCAGCAGCATGTGTAATGGCTGTGATTTCTCTTGCTATGATTACCTACATTCCTTTTAAGTTTGCAAGGTCTATTTTTTTATTACCTGAACATCTGCTTTATACCCAGTAAAATTTGAATTTAATTAAATGTACTGGCACTCCCCCATGCTAATATAGATTTCCAAGCATTTTGCAAAGGGGATTTTGCTTCCCTTACCTTTATGCCCATTATTTAGGAAGATATTTCAATTACAAAGGAGAGCATGTCTCTGAAGTTCTGGGTTTAGACTCTGACAATAGCATATTGGCTTCTGAATCACTTATGCCCTTTGAAATCATTGTTCCACTGTACAATATTTGTTTTCACTTGAAGTAATAATTTCAATCCAGAAGGTAAACAAAGTAGAAGAGTTAGAGATTTCGGTAAATATATGCACTTCTACGTTAGTATAAGAGGATAGATGCTTAAGAAATGTGGTATAAATTTAGTACAGGAGAAATGTACATAATTATATGACATTTAGCAGTGATTATTTAATTTTAAATCATTTACAGTGAAATTTATGACAATTATATAAAATCGTATCATATTCACAATTAATTTTTAATTATAAAGTATTGTGAAGAAAAGTACACTAAATTAGCATTTTTGTTTCATTTTCATGTCTGTTACGAAAAAGAAAAAAAAGACACTGTAGAAAGTGACAGTGAATTATTGTGTATTCAGAAGAAAAATTTTGCTGTCTTTTGATAAAGAAGTAGTATATAATTTAACAGATATTCTTCTGTAACTTAACAGAGGGCTGCCAGAGGGCAGTGGTTGACAGATCCCTTCAGCTGCTTGCCAGTTATGGGAAGCGATCTGGCTTTGCCCTCCTCTCTGAGCAGACCCTCAGAGTTGGTGGGAGCAGGAGTTCCTCTCCCTGTTGCTGATAGTTTTGGGAACACAACCTAGATGCAAAAGCTGAAACACACCTCTTCAAAACGTTTGAAACCCTGGAGTCCTTGGAGCTGAGCCTAAAGCCATGGCTTCCCCTTAGCAAGCCAGCCAGGTAGCAAGAAAGCACTCCTGTGAGGCAGGTGGAAAGGATATTTGAAGCACAGCTGCTGCCTCACTGATTCTCTCAGGACTCAAACGGTGCTCAGTGCTCTTTCTGCTCTTGCTGTGTTCTCTTTAGATAGGATTTAGCACCTTGGGTTTGGGCAGATCCTCATGTATACGCTGTCAGCTTGCTCTCCATTATTCATACCCCCCAGTTCTTCAGGGCAACGCTACCCTACTGAAAGACACAGTGGGGCCCCTTCCTTAAGGAAGGCAGAAGTGTCTCTATCTCCCAGGAAACACAAATTCTCTTTAATGTGTAGATTCTGTGTCTGTAACTTCATTTATGACTCAGAAAAATGTCCCTTTTTTGGGAAGCTCAAGTTGAATCCTTCTTTGCACCGCTACCTTCCTTATACAGGACAGCACTCTTCAGATTTGTGGGAATATGTGTACCCTAATCAAGACTGTAGAGAAGTACAGAATAATCATTACCCTAGAGTGCAGAGGTCCCAGAAAATGTTCAGCTGACCCACTATTCCTGCCTGTGTCTGCCATTGCCTTTGGATCCACTTCAGCACAGACCACTGCCATGTCAGCAATGTCTGCCCAGCTCAGGTCACCCACATCTTCTCTTGTGCAACTGTGGGGATTTATGGAAAATTAGCATGGGATTTATGGAAAATTAATATGCCTGAATTAAAACAGCAGTGTTGCAGGTGCTGCTGACCAAATTGTCAGGCACTCTGAAGCAAACCATGGGATCAATAAACAAGCTGGTGTCTCACAGGCCGGTACCCCACAGGCCGTTGTCCCACAGGACCAGTAAACAGCAGGTGTCCCACAGGTAGGTATCCCACGGTTGTTATCTCATGAAGTAGTGAGAAAATAATGTTGTAGCAAGAACTGAGAGGCACCGGCTGGGAAGCGAAAGCCCTGGGTCATCGTGACATGGACAGTGAGTGACAAGACACGTAGCCAATCATATATGAACTGTGAATGTATGTAACCAATGGGCTTTGTACTGGGGTGGACCATCTGGAGTCAGAGGGGCATAAATTGCTGCCATTTTTAATAATAAAGGTCTTCAGTTATAACTCTTACAGAGTTGTGTGAAGTCCACACGCCGCCTCGACATGTAACTACTTGGTCTCCTCTGAAATCCTTACATTAAATTCCTCAGGAGTATATTGCCTCTTAGAATACCTGTGCTTTGGGCATGCCCTGGAACCCTGCTGACTTCAGTTTTCAAGTGCCTGAGGAAACAAAAGCAGACCCTCAGGGCAAACATGAAGTGCCCAATAGCATATGTCTGCTCTGAACAGCTGCATCAATGACATTTAGCCTCTTCAGCAAGCTCTTCTCTGAGCTTAGTTGGTTTATACCTCTACACCTCTGTCAATTAGCCCTCTGTTATGAAGATTTCACCTCACTTTACTTGCAAAATTAACCAAATAACTTATTTATTGGTACTAATGAGTAATGACTTAAGATATTGCTTCTCTATTCATGCGTACTGACTTAAATAACTTCAGCACAAGTGCTAAGCTGTAGCTGGCATCTTTACTTTCTTCCTTCTCTCTTTCTTTTTCTGTGAGAAGGTTGAGGCTGACAAATGAGGCATCACCAGTGCACATTCAGGGTTCAGAATGACAAATTATGCATCTTAAAAGCATGTAGTTGGGCAATCTAATGCATACTTCCAGATGAAAATCCTTCCTGAAAGGCTGACTGTCCCATCTGACACACTCAGTAAACAACTCATAACTGCTGCTATGGGAGGCAAAAAAGGTTCTTTCTTTACATCCTGTTGTTAGGGAATAGAATAATTCAGGTAGTTCTCGTCTCTCCTCCTTTTCCCTCTCCCTCTCCTCCTACAGTTCTTCTGTCTGTCCATTTGGGGTGAAGAGCACCTCCCCTGCTCATTTTCTCACTCCTTTATGATGTGGATAAAAAAGAGAGTGGATGGGTGAAGAGCCCATGACGCCTTCTTCCCATCCAGCCTTGGAAGGTGAGAGGAGATGAAGAATCTGGTGACAACTGAGACTGAGAAGATAAAATTGTGATGTGGAGCTAAAGGGAAGGAACAGATATGGGGACTGTACTGATATGGGAGCTGTACAGTACAGGGAACTGCTGAATTAGGTTTAATAACTGGAGTTCTACATTTTTTAAGCCCTACTAAGTGCTCACTTGTTTCTGAAGTAATTGTGGATTTGAGGAATATGATCAGGAAATAGTGCTTGTCAGGAAAAAATCAAAGGATTTTTTTTCCTTTTAATTAAAGAAAATGAAAATACTGTATTTTGTCCTTATATCAAGTGCGACGCTGGAATCATTTTATTGCTGATGAGGAAGGATAACTTGAGGATTTTTTCTTGGATATTGCTGAGTGACCCACTAATTGAGAATGTGTGTATTTATATGATTTAAGTGATTTACCTTTGATCAATGATACTGTCTTTGTTTTTGTTCTGAGCTGTATTTGATGACTACAGTTTTGATTCCTTTTAGATTTAAAATTATTTACATTTTAAGGATAGATTCCAACTTTAAGTAAGAAGACTTAGATAAGGACCTTTGCTTTCTTAACAGGTGAAAAGCTATATAATGAAGAAGATGTTCTGCTTTTAACAGACTTCTCTACATGTTACAGCTTCATGTTAACACCAACATTTCAATAAGATCCAGTATTGATCTATATCCTAATACTTTCTGTAGACCGTCTACTGTAATGCTACAGTGCAGGTATTAGAATCTCAGCCTGCTGGGTTGGCCAGAAACACTCACTGGAAGACATCTTATGGGACCCTATAGACATCTTATGAAAGATAGTAACTATGTGCAATTTAAAACAATTGGTTGCACTGTTAATAGCATAGGTAAAGAACAATCAACAAGCCCAGCCGTGGGAGAAGAAAATCTATTTGAATAAAGTGAAGTATGTGTGAAAAATTGGAGCTGCTCTGACTTCCTCCATTAGTACTAGACTTCTGTAAGAAAGAAAAAAAGTAAGGGTATTTGATTATGTCATTGTGAAATAGTGTTGTTTCCAATAGTTTCCAAGGGTATGTGTACAGACAACTTTTATACATTTTCTAAAACAAATGATAAGAATCAGTTCTGTTGCTCTGGTGATGTATTTTCTTTTACTAGCAGTCCACTTGGTGTGACTTAATCTTTTTTTTTCCAGTGTATAGCATTTTGAAAGGGAGAGATGCATGCAAAGTGTATTTATCAAGATATCTATAAATTGCTGTCTGCATTTCACATAAAATATATTTGTGTGTCGCATATACAAACATATTTTATATATAGTCACTGCAAAAAACTCCAGAAGATTATTTAATTAAGAATCAGAAAACACACCATTTAACAAAATGCTTTGTAAATGCTGTAGGAAATGGGAAATGGCCAAATTTCTGTACGTTTTTACATGGCCTCTAGTCTTTGCTTTGTCAAAATTCCTCTGATATTACTGGGAATTCCGACAAACCAATACTGTGGGAAGAAATTCTGGCAACATTTCACTTAATGGAAGAGGCATATTTGCTAGAATAGCAGCAACATTTAATCACAGAATGGAAACCAAAGATAGGAAAAAGATAGGCAATTAACCTGATGGCTCAAATTTCGTATAAATTGAGGTATATTTTAGAAGCACATCTTAGAGGATGTGGACAAGGGAGAATCATGGCAAAAAATGTTTGCCACTCTTATGAACAGTTCTAGTTCTGACTGCATGTGCATGACTTGTCAGAGTTTGCAGTTGGTCCTTCACCTTTCTATTGAGCACTCTCACAGATGATGCTATGAAAGAACAGATTTGGAAAAGACTTTGAGGAGCTATAGATTTGTACTTCATGAGTTAGGCTTAGTGTCCATCCTTCCATTGAAAATAAATTTCCTGCTGCTAGGGTTTTCAGCTAAGTTCTGATTTACTCACAGAGTAGCAGGATTTGGCATAGCTCGGTGAGGGCTGTGAGGACAATGGATATATATTTCTGTGAATCCATTCACAATTCCTTTTATGAAGGCTTGGCAACTACAGAGTGTGGGGAGAAGATTCTTTCACTGCAGTGATGTAGAAACAAGTGTAATCATAACTGGTGAAAGCTGTTTTCTTTGGAAGATGAAAACTATCTGAATAAAATAAAGCCTTAACGTAAAGCAGAGGCCATAATCTCTCTGGTCGTTCACTGAAAGGGAATGTGTGACCTAGAGGATACTTGCTATTAATATGATGAAACAATTTTAAACAGCAATACCAACTGTCCTAGTCTGAGCCAGGGTGCTCTTTACTGATTTTTTTTTCTGTCAGTGAACTTCTTTTAGCAGTGCCAGTGGACTGCTAACAACCAAGGTCACTTCTGACTGTCTGCAGCCTCCCCCCCTACAAGGGAGCAGATTAGACCAAAGGCAGGATCAGCAAATCAGAATATTCCCTTCTTGTAATACTTTCTCTATTTGGCTTTCAGTATAGGTTAAGGCATCACAGAAGTCAAGCCTTTCATTTCCTTTTCCATTCACTTTTCTGCTTACTGTCGCTTCTATCGCCCTCTCTTTGGCTCTCTCACCAGGGAGAAGAGTTGCTGTGAGAGTCACTGGGGGAGGAGGGAGGGGATTGGGTGTTGCACATCCCTTTACAAATATATATATACTCCATTTATCACTAATAATGAAAATCAATCTGTTTCACTTTTCAACCCAGAAAGCTCATTTTTCTCCCTCTTTCCCTACCTTAGGGTAGGGGGGCGTGAATCGAGAGTGTTATTGTTATTGGTTTGACTGCCAACTCGGTGCCAAACCGTGACACCAACCTTTTTATTTTTTGAACCCTAATGACACTTAATGGTGAATATCATGTACTCTTTGCAGTTGTAATAATTTCCTGTTGTCAGGGGCTCTGTGCTGTTAACTGATTAGAAATCAAAAAGCAGTCATTGATTCCTAAGTGAAAAAAAAACCATGTGTTCATTTGTGTTAAATTGATATAGCTTCTTTGATGCAGGTACATATGTTTTATCACCTAAAGGACTGGCCTGGGAAGCATAATAATTTTCAGGTAGCTGTTAAATAATTTACAGACATGGGATTTTCCATGGTGGATCAGCTATTCAGAATATTCCTGTTTATCCCATAGAGCACTTTAGATCTTCGATTTGGCTGAGATATGCACAAAAAAAAAAGAAAAAAAAAAGAAAAAAAAAGAAGAAAAAAGAAGAAATATTTAACCAAAGACAATTAGAGCCTTTCAGCAGGCAAAACACAGCACACTTTCTTCAAGCTGACTGTTCAAGCCGGCTGTTCCTCACAACACATTCAGCCGCAGGATCTGTCCGTACTCAGACACTGTCTCTCACTAAAAAATGCTCTTACACCTTGCCATCTGTGCTGCCTGTTCCCATGGTAAAAATGGCTTTCCCAGTTTAGTCAGATTTGACAGTTATTTCCATTGAGGTTGGTGATGGAAAAAACTTCAGAAATGTGTTCCTTTTCCTGCTTCTTCCCTTGGATTGATAGTCTCACTTTCACATGTAGTCCTAAGTGACTTTGGGACTTCTGAAGGATGAAGACTGATGCACAGAAAAGTTTGAGCCTGAACCTTGTCATTAGGTAACTGTAGAAAGGCTTTGCTTTAAGATTCCAATATTCTATCAAACTTCTGCTAGATTCAGTTGTCTTCAGTAGAAAATCATATTAATTGGACATTGTGTAAATTATCAGAAATATGAAGGAACTGTGAGTGAGAGGGCAAGAAATAAAGAACTGTCTGTAAAGATAATAACAGGAGTGATAACAGGAGTGTGCTGTATGTGGACAAAATACACTTTCATGAGGAACAAGGAAATTACAACATAGTCATAGGTCTATTTCACTTGAATCTATCAGCTACGATATATAAATACTAAGCTCATAGCTCATAATTCTCTTTTGCTTGTTAGATGTGAATTTACAAATATTAATCCTGTATTTTTTCCAGTAGAATAACAGAAGAAGATATGTTTGCACAAATTAGCAATGTCATTGACTACTGAAATATTTTTGACATGTTTCTTTGTCACTAATGCTAATTTTATGTTCAATCTGCATCTCATTTCCCAGATCATCAGAGTGTTTGCATGTGGGACCTAAAATGGCTAAGTCTCTCAGCAAGCATCAGTGACACACAGAGGATCTCCAGTTCCACATGCACCAGCTGCAGCACACCTTCCATGAAGATAATGCATAGAAGAGACTTAGATGTGCCAAATATGATGCCAGTGCATCTGTGCATAATCTGGATTTTCATGATCCCAGTTCATTTCACAAGCAATATCTGCTGGTATCTCCACGACTTCTATAATTCAGAGGCTTCAGGTGCCTAGGCCTTTTTTTTGTGGATGAGGATTCTTCACTGTAAAATTGTCCAGAATTGATAGGTAAATTTAAAAGGTATGCTCTTGGATATTGATTCACTAACTCTGTAAACAGCTAAATAAGACGCAGACTCTGCAGAGAGACTTGGACAGACTAGATCAATGGGCCAAGGTCAATTGTATGAAGTTCAACAAGGCCAAGTGCCAGGTTCTGCACTTGGGCCACAACAACCCCATGCAATGTTACAGGCTTGGAGAAGACTGACTGGAAAGCTGCCCAGCAGAAAGGGACCTGGGGGTTCTGATTGATAGGTGGCTGAATATGAGCCAGCAGTGTGCCCAGGTGGCCAAGAAGGCCAATGGCATCCTGGCCTGTATTAGAAATAGTGTGGCCAGTAGGACCATGGAGGTGATTGTCCTTCTGTACTCAGCAAATATATGAAGCCTGCAGGCTTTCCACAGTAGTTTTGGGAGTATGTTTTCAGAAGCCTTGCTGAAGACACTTACTGAGTGGGCATGTGTATCTGTACTTTCCATATAGGTGAGGTTGTCAGTATTGTGCTCAACCTTACTGTCCAGGGTCTGTTAGCATATGCTGGTCAAACAAGCTGCCAGGAAATCCATTTGCTAAGATGGGGCCTTCTGTCAGAGAGGCATTTCCTGTGATGTGATGTTACTGTTACTCCTTGTGACTGTGGACAGCTCCCAACTAGGATAAATGTGTTGAATGTTCAGGGACAGGAAGGGATATTGTGGTTTCACAGAAAAGCATTAGCCACTAGTAATAATATTTTTTTCCACCTGGGGAGAATGTTCTAGGTTTTCTTATGTCTATTTAGAAATGTACATGTAGATATCTTTCTGAAGAATCTCATCTGTGCTCTCTTAGCTCTCTGCCTGGCATAGAAGCACAGCAGGCCTTCTGTGAATTGCTGTTTTCAAGAGTGAATATTCTATAAAATGGAGAGAATGCCATGACGTGTGTCTTTTCTGTGTTAAATCAGCAGAGGTTCAGAGCTTCTAGTTAAAGCCTTCATACTTGTTTTCCTTTGCTTGCACAGTTTATCACAAAACACCAAAATTTCTATCAGGATTTGCTATTGTAAATGTAACAAAGCAAATTGGAGCTCGTAGATCTGGTACTTCAGCTGTTGTATTTTGGTGTAACCCTGTAGGAACTCTGTGAAATCTTGCTGGTTTACAGCAACTGATGATTTTATGGTGGTACTCACAGCAGTATGTAGTTACATGGTTGTGTCATTTTATGATCTCATCAAGAAGACAATACTAGTAGCATCACATATTGTTCAGAGAAACCTGCCAGGCTCTCAGTGCACCTAAGAGAATATTTAGAAATATTCACGTTCATCATTTTGCATTAATTCAGGCATGAAATGGTTGACTTGTTTGTGTCATTAACTGTTGTTAAGGCTTTGTGCTGTCACAGAATCAAGTGGTTAGTATACTTTCTTTGAGTCAAGATGATTGCTCCTGTTAGAAGGCAATGTGAATAAACAGTAGACACCAGGTTAACACGTTGCTGTAATCTGCCGTAATTAACAAACAGAAAAAAGCTATAGAGAATTGAAGCATGAGAGTTTTTTACAGCAGAAGCAGTACCATTTTCTCAATGCCTTTTCTGATGGTATAAAGGTTACTGTCCTTTTGTGGAAATCCTGTTGTTAATGCTTATTTTTGTCTGGATTCTACTGCCATTGATGCAAGGTGACCTCTATTTGGAATGACAATCCACTGTTGCCCTGTGCTAGGGACTCCTTAAGAAGAGAAAACAGAGACCTTCTCCATCCAGAAGACTCCTTTACCCACAGGCAGTCACAGTAGGCAAACTCTGTGGTGGGAGACTATATAGTGTTGAGAAAGATTGTGCAGCTGGAACACTTAATTCCAGATTTTGTGGGCAGTGGACAACTTTCTGGCAGTTGTAGACAAAGCTGTCTCATAACAATGAGCTCCTAATGTAGATTCAGATCGGTAAGGGACAAAAATGATGTAAATCTTTCTCTACCTTTCTCAGTGGCTGTGCCTTTTGGTTGGCACCTCTTGATTTGTGATCAGTAACTTATGGAAAAAAAATGAAAATCTAAGTAATATTTCATCAGCTTGGGAACCCTAAGAAGTTACCTCAGCAGTTAACTTTGTCAGACCTATCACTGGTTGTCATTCTGGGTCTTTATTTAGTTTTTAAATCAGAGCCAACTTAAGGATCCATTTGGCTAACACAAGACAGATTGCTTTCCCTTTGAGAAACTGATAAAATTTAATTCTGTTCGCTGTTTCTACTGCAGAAGCCTCTAAAACTTTGCTCTCCTTTCTTCACTTACTATTATTTCAGAGCCTTATCTTTTCTTTAGGATATTAAAGGTTGTGATTATGTGATCTTATGTGTTTTCCACTATTGCAGGCAACTAAGAATAATTTTACAGTTTAAGGACTATTTGTTTTTTCTTTTCTCTGCTTGGTATCATTCTTTATTAAATCTTTTCCTGTCCTGGAAAAGCATTTAAAGTGCTGTGAGGTATTTTAGTGGTGTAAGTGACAGTTTTGGCCTTATGTTTCATTAGATGAAAGACATCATCTCCAGCCGCACAGACATATCTCATCCTGCCAAGCCCCAGTGTAGAAAAAAATGTGTGAAAGAGATTCTAAATGAGGGGAAGGGATCTCTTTCTTACTTAAAACGCTATGAATTTTATTCCTTTAGGGTGAATCGCTGTATTTTGTAATTTTATTCTAGAGGATAATAAATATTTTTTAGCCACTGAAGTTACAGGACAGCACATTGTGAAAAGGGAATCATTTAGTCAGTAAAAATGAGAAAGATCAGTTCAAATTAAGTGCATGAGCCTGCATCCTGAGTTACTGTTTCAATATTCAGATGGAAGTGTGCAAGAGGTTTCTGAGCTAGTCCTGGAGCCAGAGGTGCTAAAAAATGTGATCTCAAGCTTTGAAACTGTTTGAATCTGTCTCTGAAGTGGAGATGGTAGAAACTCTGGTCTCCTGCTTTCACCTTCTTGGCTGTCAGTGGTGTCTTCCAGAGCCTGAGGCCTAGAAGTTGGAGGAGGGCAGCTCTGGTACATGAGAGACATCATCCAGAGGTCGGGATGACCTCTGCAGTAAGCCCACCCAGAGTTGTTGCTGGCTGTGAGATCCCCAGCCCCAGCTTAGATGTGCAAGTAAGGTCTGCATGCACCTGGCAATAATATTAGTGCCTGAAAGCTGACCAGGAAAATTGATATTCTGCTGTTAGGGCTAATGATGATAAAAATATTTATTTGAAAGAAGAGATGCAGCCGCTGGAAGTTTACAGAGATGGTTGTTTTGTTTTGGTAGGTGGGAGTCAGGGCTTTTAAAATATATATCAATTAGGTTTCATTCAAATTTGGTAGTAAAGTTTAAATTTAATTTTTTTTTTTTTTTTTTTTTGTAAAAAGAAGCTCTTCAAAGTGTCACATTTTGCAATGACCCAAATTGTAACTAAAGAGAGCTCTGCTGTGTCTTACAGTGCCTGGAGAGGTCCCAAAGGGAGGGTGGCGGCAGGTTATTGATTCCAGGGTCCAAAAATATTTAGTAACTATTATCTGTAGTTAACAGATCCACAGAACTTTCACTGATTAATTTCCTTATCTGAAAGCCATTCCTTTTCATACTGTAAATGATATCTAATGCTCCCTGAAGGGGTCTATAGTTTATGGATTTTATAAGTGAATGAGGATAGGAACGCACGACTTTCTTTTTTGTGATGCTGTTAAGTTATTCACAGAATGTTCCATTTTAATACAATTTACTCTTTTACCAGCATTTTAACATTTCACTGTAGATGAAAAAAAAGAGCCTTTTACATTCCATATTGAAAAAAAAGCTTAAGCTTTCATCCACTCAGTCAGTAACTGTAATTTGATCTCAAAGGATGGCACTCATAAACTGTAGGAAGGCAAGGACTAAAACATTCTTTATGGAGTAAATGTTACAGTGCATCTCACATTTATCGACGGAGCCACGATTATGCAGGACCATTATAGATGGCACTCGTGGCACTGTATCAAGTGGTATCTCTGAATTTTATATCAGCTCTATGAGCCTGAATGAAGTACCTCTATCTTTTAATTATATTCCAGTTTTCCTCCTATTTAAATCAACTCCCTGTGGAAGACTGTGTTGTTGCCTAAAAATATACAGCTGCAGCAAAGGAATTAATGAAGTCCATCAGCATGGAAATAAGACTGTGTAGAGGCCAGTTGGGTTATCACTGAAGTGTACCTCTTGCTTTTTAAATATGTTTTTGTAAAATGTGTTGTGACATCCTGTGTTCATAGGTTGGACTCATATTTAAGCATTGTTCTGGAGCTGTGGGTACTTTTTAGCTCCTTATTAAGAAAGTACATATTAATATCTATTGCTTATTGAAAAGGATTTGCTTTCAATCAGTGTTGCTTTCTCTGCTGAGTGTTAGTGTGAAGCAGTTACAAAGGTGACCAAACAGAGCAAGTACAGGTTCCTCATAGGTTTAAGAATCCCCAGTTTTTGTGATGCTGGTTATCAGTCAGAAAAGCTGAATTTATAAATAAATGTCAGTCTGATATTGACATTTTCCTGGAAGCCTTATTCTCATGTAGGGGCCTGGGGAATTGCATCAAAGGAAGGCAAATGAAGAAGGGAATATGTGCTCTTTAAGGCAGTTCGTTTACTGAAACAACCTTGCAAGATCCTAAACCTCCAGAAACGTGGTCCAGCAAGGGAAGGCCACAGAGGCTCTGCCTCTTCCACTTGAAGTTGTACCACGCACTCTGCTCAAATGTTTCTTTTCAAGGAAAACCAGGATCTCATTCTAAAATTCAGTTTATTAAACCATGCATCTTGTTTAATTGACTGAGTCATTAGGAACATTTCTGATATATGTTTTCTGCATACAAGAAAAATAATAGTAATTATAACAAAAGATATAACAAAGCCTAAACTATTTGATGTAAAGCCACCTTTACACAGTACAAAACTGTTGTTTTTTTTTTTATGGTACAAAGGCTTTCGTCTTTCAGAAAAAAAAATGGTTAATAACAGAGAAAACTGAGAGAATATTCTCTAGTGATTAACTATTCCATAATTGTCTGATATATGAATTCTTCTGGTTCTGACCATAGTTGAAAGCAAGCTGCTGCTGTGTTGGTCTGGCTTGCAGTTTTAGAGTCGGTCACATTTCTGAAATTCATACATTGAATTTTTAAACTTTTGATTGCCTTTGTAGTTGGTACATAAAAATTTCAAAGAAAATGGTACTTTTTTTGTCCTTCTAGTTTGGACCAGAGTTTTGATTTGCTGCAGCCTGCATATGTCTCTGACATTTAACTATATTATTAAATTACTACAGATTTTCTAAATTAACATTGTTGATTCTTTCCTGATATTTTAAAAAAGTTATAATTTTTAAATCTTCATTTTCCTCATGTATTTTTTAAACTCTGTGGTATAAATGCATTTTTATGTAAGGGTTTATGAACCTAACTAGAATAAATTCAAACATTTGAAGCTCAAAAGATCATAGTGACAGAAGCTAAAATATATTTAAGCACACTTTAAAAAATGGCCACATGGGGATTTTCACAGAGATGTAAACAGTTTATGCTACAGGACTGGAGCTGTAGTTAGCTGTTCCAAATGTTACTAGTTATCCCACTTACCACTTTTAATGTCTACATATTGTTTGCAAAAAAAAAAAGTATGCTGTAAGGCCACATAAGACCACTGAGTTTATTACTAATTATTGACATCATGTTCAGGGAGAGAGGGTGACTTGAGAACCACTACCTCACTTCTCCTGCCCAGCCTTTCCCACGTGGCCAGCTGATTTGAACTCATCGGGTGTCAGTAGTTAAAAAGATAAAGCTTATGCCACACAAGACCAGAAAAATAAAGATTTGCTCAGTATAATGTAGGGTCAAGCTTATTTTATGCAGGAGTAAGATGAAGAATTTGTGAACGTTCATGTAGAAATGAAATATTGCTGTTCTCCTAAATGGCACCCTTCAAACCTGGGCAGAATTGCTCATATTTTGGAGGAGCTAATCCCACTACTGAATGTTAAACTGAAAAAGCAAGAAGTAGTTCTATTGTTGTTTATCCAAACTATCAGATTGTCTATTACCTGTTTGGTGGTACTATTTAATTTTTGTGTTGTTGTATAAATTATAAAGAGAGAGAGCTCCTTTGCATTTGCTGCAGGCCATGTTTTTCTCTTGCAAGCCGTGAGGTGAATTGTAGGCTAGATGTGTTCCACCCATCTCTCTCCTCAAAGGCATTGTCGAAGGCACAACAAGGAACAACTACTTCGCTCCTGCACAGTAGCCAACCAGTGGTCCTCAAGGCACTTGAAGGTTCCTTGTTTAGTAGGCTGAAATCAGCAAACAACCTCTCCCAGCCCAGGCAGGTTCTGTGGTGCAGTGTATTGCAGCACATGTATATATATATTTTTTCCCCCTTGCACACACATGAGCACAAGTGCCCTCAGCGTAGAGCACATGGAGGGAAGGAAAATGAGGAATCTGCTGTTGCAGGAGAAGGTAACAGCAGCAGCCTTGCAGAACAAGGGGCTGAGCAGGGCTCTCAGCAGTACAGGGCTGCAGTGAGAGCCAGTTAATGAAGTGTGACGGGTAAGGGAGGAATGAAATCACAGCACTCGGCAGGCAGAGCATTTAAAATGGTAATACAGTCAACCCTCATCTCATCTCAGCACTGAGACTCCTCAGCATTTGCCTGTGCCACTCATTCTGCACAGATTGTCAGGTGGATATCAAAACAAGCACGGCAGGCAAATAAATACAGGAATCTGAGCAAATATTCTCTCTCCTGCAGGAATCGTAGACAAGCGTGACTGACAGGAGCTCACTGCTACCGATGATCGCCTTTGTGTTCTGTGACTACACTCTGGGTTATTTCTTGTCGTGCCTTGCATATCAGATTACTTATATAGGTCTCTGGTAAGCTCCCCAAGTCATGTCAGTATTTAAGAAAATAATTTTAACTCACTATGTTACATCAGATAGCTCTTTGAATGATTTTTGTGAAGAAACTTCAGAGATAAACCTTTGTGGTTTAATGTTAAAACTATATTGGCTAGGATTTAATAGATCGGCTATTAATAGATCAGGTAGCTTGAATTGCTGCTTTCATAATTTTTCTGATTAAACTGACTTTATCTAGGATTAGAGGGAAAAGCAATCACAAAGTTTATTTTTTTAATATTTCAAACTTTTTTGCTAAAAAAAAAGCGAAGTCTGTTAGGTCTTCGTGTAACTGCTATGAATGGAAGTGGTACCTCATGGCCTCACCACAGTCTATTGCATAGACACTATTTTCTCAGACGTAAGGCCTGATATATTTATTTAGGCATAGAAATTACATCCATGATAGAGAGACAACTGTTTTTTTACTGTGTTTGGAGTCATAGACATGAGTGTCAGTATCCTATATCTCCATTGCAGGGCAAATCTCAGAGATTACCTTCTTCTTGACAGAGAGCTTTACTCACTTCGGTAGGCTTTGGATCAGGCTCATTGCTATTGTAGTTCTTATGTAGAAATTGGGAATACTAGTAGTTGTCTACAAAAGAAGGTATGTTAAAGAAAAATCAGTTCTTGTTAATAATGCACTTTGAGATTATTGCACTGAACAATTCAATGCTGCATATTAAAACATTCTTGTTGTCTCTTATTTCCTCTGCTTGTATAACTCCTCTTTTGCATGTGGACCTGTCTGTGTTTACCCTAGCTTTCCTTATTCACAATTTTTGTTTTCTCAAAAAGTCAGAGTGTATAACTTTAGCAGCTCCTTTGTACTTCTGGCCAATTCTCTGTTGCTGGTGTAGAAACGGAAACCTGTGATAGTTTCACTTGCCAGGCGGCATCAGTGACACTGATCAGAAATGAGGGAGAAGACACAGATTTTAGGTGCTGTGACTATCCAGCTAGTTAGGGCTTCTACCTGAATTTTATCCCTATCAACTGTGCAGTGAAGACATGGTGGTTGTTTAATCAAAAAGTAATCCTAATGTGGTACAGATTCTGTTTCAGGGAATGCAGGTTTCCAACTTTCCCAGCCCTTTAGGTTGCTTTATGAGTTGAGGAATTTGCATATGTGCCTGAGCTGCATGCATGCTGTGTGTTTCTAGGACAGGTCTGGCACAGCCTTCTTGAGAAAAGCTTTCTAAGTGAGAGGTTTTGCTTTTTTTTCTTTCAAAGGTGAAAATGTTCAAATATTTTGAATACAGCCACTTCTTGGTGTTTCTGCAGTTCTTATTTCAGCTTAGCTGGAAATAAGCAGTAAGAAGCACACTTCATCTCTTCAAAAGTGTTTCCATTGAAGATCATTCCTGAAAATAGGTGAAGATTCCAGAAGTTTCATACTTGCCCAAATCAGTTTGTTCCTTATCTTCTATCTTTTGGACATAGACCAGAGGGAAGTATTTGACTTGAACAGGCCTGAACTTTGTATATTGTTGATGAAGGCATCATATTCCAGGTTTACCAGATCAATGTTTGTGAACTGTATTTGTTCAATATCCTTTATGCTGATTTAAACATAGTGTCCTTTCTACTTCTTGAACCTTGGCCCTTTTGGTTAAGAAATAATTTATTGTGCAAAATCTGGAAATGAGGTGTGGAAGTACTACGTTTTGCAGTGCCTGTATTTTCCACTTAGTTTTAAAAAAAACCTTTCCTGACAGCCACAACAGAGAATATCAGACATATATACATGGTATTTTTTGAGGCAAGAACCTACCTATAGTTATTGACATACAAACTTCGTTGTGTTGCTGTTGGTATACAGTCTGCACGTATTCTGTTTTAGTGTCTGAATGTATATGCTTGCACTCAATAGAAGCCCAGCATTTCTTTCAATAAATTCGGAAAGTATTTGGACAAGTGTCCTGGTTTTGAGCCAGGATACAACCAATTTTCTTTCTACTGATTTTACCTTTCAGTTAAGTCCCTTCTAAGTAGCTGCAGTTGCTGAAATTAACGGCATGTTTTTCAGTCAGTGTCTGCTGCTAGGACTGATAACACATAATGTTTATAATTACTGATAGAGAATGGTATTAGAACCAAGGCCACTGCTTGGTTCTGAGAAACAGCTTATGCTCTGGAACCAGAAGGGAGTAAAGGGGTCACACCTGCGATCCTGCTTTGGAGAGCAGCGGACCAGACAGGTGACCAAAATTGACAAAACAAAGTATTCCATCCCATGCGCGTCATGCTCAGTATAAATTTGTGGGATCATGAGGATCAAGCTCTCTTTGTCCATGGCCAGAGTCCTGGGAGGATTCCATCCATGCATCTGCCTTTGATCCCAATCCACGTGTATCCTGAATCCATGCGATCCTGCATCCAGCTTCTGTCTGCTGCTGTCTCCGGGAGTCAAGTCCAGGACTTTTCCAGGGCCTGCCCTGTAGCCTCAGTGGTGATATGAACATTACGGGGGGTATAGTCCTTTTGTATATATTTGTACATATTTCATTATTTTCCTTTTCACCATTACTGTTTCATTAAAGCTGTGTAATTTAGTTTCCAAACCCTAAGTCCCTCTCACTTATTCCCTCTCCCTTCCCTATAGGGAGAGGGGTTAATGGAGAGTATCTGTCATTCCTTTAATTGCTGGCCCAGTGTTAAACTGTGACAACAAGTATCCAAATGCTTTGCTTTATTAAATTAAGCTCATAAGTCTCACTGCTAGGCTCCACCAGCTTGCAATCAGAGGACACTTCTCCAATTCTGTGATAGTTTCTACTCAATTGCGTGGAATATTTTGGTTCATGTGCAGAAATAACACTTGAGGGTTAGAAGTAAAGGCTAATAATTTGTGAAGGATTTTTTTTTTCCATCTTTGAGTAGATCTCAGTTAAGATAATTTGTTTTATTTAATATTACTATAAAAAAGAAAACACAAGAAATGCAATTAAACAAAAAACCCCACTCTATTCTCCCATTCCCAAGCCCCTTTTCATTGCTTCAAGAGACTTTTTAATTGAGAGAAAAAAATAATGGATTTACCTTTTTTTCTATTTGTAGAAAGGATCGGTAAGAGAATCATTATTTCAGGATATGAGTAGGTATGAATTAGCCTTTAACTATTTCATATTTACACATTTAGTTTATACAATGGGTATTCAGCCCATATTTTGGAGGAAGAAAATAGGTAAAAGATTTTAAGGTGATTTCTGTGTTAGAAGAAATGTCCCTCTGTTTGTGAAGCAAATGTCTCTCCCTCCTTTTTGAGGAAATTGCCTTTTTTTAATTAAAATTAAACATCTTTCAAAAATTGTGCCATAAGACATTTCTCTACACAGCATGCATTTACTCTGACTGCAGCATTTTAGTGGCAAAGAGGAAAGGACATTATTGCTGCTTTGTTAACTGTGATACTGATAGGCATTTTCAGCTTTGCTTTCTTATTCTTCACAAGCTTTTAATTTCTAGTCTGAGGACTATTTCATTTGTACTGGTTGATATTACATGTTTTTAATTACTCTCAAAGAATTTAAAAAAAAATCTTCTGTTGATTTCATAATCTGTGATTCATTTCATTATCTCTTAGGAGGTCCTAGACATTTATACTTTTCCTCTCCTGTGGTTTGATGTACAAAGGAAGTCTGCCACATATTTTTACATGTTGTGCAAGCTCTCTAGCCTTTTCACTGAGATAAGTACAACACTTGCAGGTTGACAGTGCATTTGGTTAAAGAATCACTCAGCTAAACAGTTCTTGCAGATTTTGCTTTGTTGAAGGTTGTCACTTGGAGTCCAATTATGATTTCTTGTTCTCTTCAGCACTTTCCAGTTATTTTATAAATTTTTGTATTGTTATAGACAGTTTAGCAATAGTATACATGTTGTACACACAATGTGATTTTTTTTTCTTTTCTGTCATGAAAAGCACTAAATCCTTGCCTCATATAATTTGCTTTTTAACATTTTGGGGGCCACCCTATGCCGAACTTACACTGCTCACCTAAAGGAACCTGTAATGCAATTGCATGACCCCTCAAATTTGGAGTTCTAGAAATAGCTTTTTGATGCACTGTTTATTTATCCGCTGTTATTTTTTTGTCATTAGAGGCTTTTTTGAACTTATTAGCTACTTACCATAAAGGAAACAAGTAAACAACTTCCAAATTCTGCAGTGCATTGAGGTGATGTTTTAAGGTGAACTCATGGGTACCTTTTACTTTTTGAAGCCAAGTCTCCCATACCGTTATTGCACTCATTCCCTACAACTCTTCTGGTTTCAGATCAGGACATTGTGTAAGAGGAGGCAAGGTATTTGGGCAAGGCTCACCTTTGGCTTATAGATGCAGCTCTAATCTACACTAGAAATAATTTTTTAATCTTTCTGTCTGTGTCCTTCACTATTCATCCCATTCTTCAGGTCTGCACTTCTTGCCTCCCACCACCCCCTCCCCCTCCTATTCACCCCATGTTTTCCAAACAAGACATAGCCCTTCTTCCCTTGTTCCCCATTGTCCTCTGTTCCTCAACTGCATATTCTGCTGCTCCCTCCCACTGTCAGACCTCTACCTTTCAAGAAGGTAGATCTAAGTTAGGCTTAATGAGTGATGAATTTGATGTTTTCTACTAATTACCTATTCTCTCCAATCTTCACACAGATGGTAGGGGGCAGGTGGGGCAGCCCCGTTCTTGGAGTAATTATTTTTATAGGGGCCTGTTTTTTTTTTAATGTATGCATTTCTGATAGCACTTGTTCCTAGGAGCAAGGCTGTAGAAGAATGTATTTCTTTTGAAAGATGGAGGCTGGCAAGATAAGAGTCCCTTTGTGATGCTTGTAGAGGTTCACGCCTCAGCCTCAGGCTGGGTAAAAATAAATCATACCCAGGTAGGCTTTGTTCCTGCAGTTAAGACATGCCATTGTGCTTCTGGAATGGAGCTGTCAGACATAGTCCTTATGCTTTAGACAAACATGTCAGAAATTACCTTTTAACTGCCCGTGTCTTTCAAAGGAGAGGAAAATGAAATCAATGTAAAGAATTCTAGACCCTTGAAGCCCATCATCAACTGGGATGGTGCCAAGGGTCAAAAGTTATTATGACCCCAAGCTAGTTCCCATTACCAGTCTGACTTTTGACTTCAATATGGGTTGAACGAGTTCTTTAGAAAATAAAGCAGCTTTACATCTGACGGGTAAGCTCTATGGCAGGCAGAAAAGATTACTGTAATATTTTAAAAGAAGTGTTTTCTGTGTGCCTTTAGAAGTTGTAATTAACCTGTATGAGGCCAGAGCTGTGTATTATGAAAGAGTGAAAAGTATCTGTGCTGTCTGTAGAAGAGGCAACTCATATATTTTAGAGGCAGTGTGGCATTTTAAAGTGTAGACTTTTAAGGCGTTCATTTTAAATGACAGTGGCGTGATCTGTAACTGCAATATACTGCTGTAAACCATCTTTACCATTCTCTGTATTACCTCTGTGATTGTTTGTTCCTCAGTGGGATCTGAAGAAATAATTCAGACAAATTTCATTTATTGTTGCTTCCCACTTCTTCACAACAATAATATGCTTAGCTAACAGGTATGCCCTGCTCAGTTTCTTTTTATTGAAAAGATTTAACAGATCCAAGAAAGTACTTTCCAAACCTCGCATTACTCTTCAGATCTTGCAGTAATAGTAATGTTCCTTTTCCCTTTTCATTCTTTTTTTCTCTATTGCTCTCCTAATTTATTGTCACACTTGGTCTTTTTTATAACTTCTGACAGTAGGCTGCCTTCAATCCAGTCCCTCCAGCAATCATATGTTATGTGTATAATAATGTATTAAACAAGAAAATTAGCAGGAAGAAATCATCCCAACTCAACTGGTGCTGAATATCTGAACCAGAATGTGTGTAAAAGTGAAATTACTTCCCACTATCTACAGGTGGAAATGTTGAAATTACAGGACTCTCTGTGGTATCAAAGGAGACATAAAGGGAAAGTAAGTGTAACAGTAATGTACAAAAGTCAATAGGTTTTCCCTCTGTTTTTATCAAAAATAGTCTTTTGAAGATATATTTTATATACCGTTTAAAAAAAATGAGAAAGAAGGTATCATCCATACTTCTGTAAAGTTCTGAAGAATGACGAAATACATGAGGTCTTGTGGTGGGATTAAGTTTTCCTGTTGATTAGATGCTTGGTCTTTTATAGAAACCAAGATACAATCCAATTTGCAAGAAGCACAGCCTATTTTTTAATTTGATTATTTATCCTTCTGCTTTTTAAATTAGCTCTCTGAAATCCCAAACTATATTAATAAATTCTGCATAGATGCAACACCAAAATGTATCTTCCTTCATCTCATAAGTGTCTCAGGAGTGTGAGAGTGCTACCAGAGCCAGGCAGAGAACTCTTTAAATGACACAGAGTGTTGTGTTTATTTTAAACTAATAAACATTCCAGAAAATAGGGTTTTCTCTGGTTTCTACTCATTTGTGTTAATGCAGATGAACTATGTTTTGGTTTTGAACCACAGTGATGGCAAAAAAAGCAAGAATATTCTAAATTTCTGTTACTTGTCTAGTGATTTTTCGTAATTTTTTTTTAATTGTAAATTATTATTTTTTTTTTCAAATTTTAGACGATTATGTTTACAAGTTTCAGTCATCCAGCCAGGGATGAAAATCTGTGTGGCTTAGAGGGCCACTTGCACACCATAATCAACAAGCATCAAATATCAAGAATTAACAGTAAACACAGAGAGCATAACTAATTCTTTGAGTACACTAGAAAGTGAATATTTGCATATAATGAATGTATTCAGATATATAAATTAAAAAAAAGGTGTTGCAGTTTTTTGCATAATCCTTTTCATAGCCTTAATTATTACTTTGCACACTGCCTCAAATTCTGTATTCACTGAAAACAAAACCTAAAGTATATGCTTGCTCTTTGAATTTTCCATGTATACTAAATGTTTTAAAAAGAATTTCTGATACTACGGTGCAGTAGCAGCTTTGTCCCTGTTCATGAATTTTCTAGACTTGAAATTTTTCTCTTTAAGTAATTCTGTTTAAATGTCACTGATGTGTCATAGACCACACAACCTTAATTCCAAGGGCCAAGAGTCTAGCTTTAGGCTCTGGTGCGAGTGCCTCCATGGTACATCCTCCCACAATTCGGCTTCACTAAGCATCCAGTCATGCCAGCAGTTTCTTCCTTTCTATGTACATAGGGGTCATTACTGTGGTAAATAAAGCATGGGAGGTTGTGATGGTCATGGAGATGGTAGGTGCATGGGCTGGTCTTCCTCCAACTTAGGAATCAGGAAGGTGCTAAGAACTATAAGGTCCCTGTCAACCCCAAAATTATATCTTGGCATATCAAGTGTAACTACTCTGTTTGGTTAGTTCTTCTGCCTTTCTGTTCATGTTCCTCGCCAGTGGGCTTCTGACTTCCTTTTTATTCCAGCCTTTTATGCTAGCAAAGGAAGAAACTACTGCAGTAAGCTTTCTTTCATTGTAAAGAATAAAAATCTCATATCTGTTGCATGACCCTAAAATAACCTAAAAATTAGAAAATTCAGCCTTCTTTATCTTACTCTTAGTGTCTCCGAGTACCTGTTTATTACATACACATGAAGAAAGTATCTTTTTCTTCAAATAGAAAGATTTATTTCAAAGTATGACATTATTTGGTTTTATTTTGCAAACCAAAGAATTAATTATGAACTGATATTGGTGGATTCAGAACTTAGAAGTGTGTGTGATTTGAAGAATACCTTTAATTTTTATGGCAGGGGCTGTTATCAAATTATCAGCATGATGAACTGAAGGAAATGACTGATGCCATCTCAGAGGTGTCAGCTGTTATCTTTGAGGAATTATCATCTTCTGAAATCAAGTGGAAGTACTGGAATACCATGAGGAGGGAAGTATCAGAGTGGAAGGAAGAGCCAAGGTAAGAAATTTTAGATCAAACCACTCCATTTCAATCTCTAAAAATAATCAGAATATTTGCAAGCACCTGGAGGTTTACAAAGAAATCAGTACCAGGCAACATGGATTTGTCAAAGAAGATAATTTCCTTCTGACAGATGAACAGGCCTTGTTGTGAGTTTCAAAGCCATAGAAATCCTTCATCTTAAATGTAGTAAGATATATGTCTTTTTTGACATCTTCATAAATAAGCTAGGGAAACATATTCTAGATGAAACTATTAGAAGGAAAATGTAAAACTCATTGATTAACTGAACTCCAAATGATCTTACCAGTGATTTACTTAAAAAAATATCTATCTCTCTCTCTCCAGTGCATTCTGGGAGGGTCATTTTTAGGACAGTAGAAAAGACCTAAATAACGGAATAGAGAGTATGCTTGTTAAGGGTATAAACACATTAGAGGACAGAATTTGAATTTGAAATATTCTTGGAAAATCGTAAGAAAAAAAAAAATTTTCTGTTCCTAATGAAGACCCATTGCAGAACTCTTGAATCACAATCTGTTACAAAGTAAATAAATTATTTTATGTTAATTATATTTGTATGTTATAGTGCTTCAGTTTTACAAAATAACTGGTTTCAAAGGATGCTTAAATTTCTCAGTGTAAAAGCTTTTGATTTTTTTTCTCTCGTTCATTTCTTTGGTGAAGCATAGACAGGCTTGGCAGGTTGCTGATGATTTGTGAATCATTGTTACATTCATCTCAAATGGTACTTAACCTTCCAGTGAAGTTACGTAGGTGCACAAGAGCTTCATAGTTTGGCAATGAAATCCTGAGGGGACTTGTTGAGACGCTTCTGGTTTGGAGTCAAGCTTTGAAGGGAGGAGAAAGAATGCAGGGAAAATCATAGAATGAGTAAAATAAGGTATGGCTTATAGATGCACAGCAAGAGGTCTAGTTTCCCAAATCTGAGAACAAGGATAATGGCTGCAAACTTGAAACTAGCAAAGGAGTTTTTATGATGCATTAGTTACCTGTGGAGTTGACTGCCAGCTGCAGTGGAGACATCCTGATCATGGAGCATTCTGATCATGGAGACTCTCCATCCCTGATGAGACATGCCCTGAAGATCTTCTATACACTAGTTTGTAGTCTTTCTTTGACACACATCACTTCACTGCCTATGCATGAACATCCCAGTTTGGTGCATGGGGTATGTAAAGTTCCAGCTGAAACCTCAAGTCCTTCCTCCCTTCCTGCCTCTCCCAGTTCTTTTTTCCCTTTTGCCCTTTGTCTTTAAATTTATTTTTGCCTTATACCTAAAATCTCAGGTTATCAATTAATTCATGCAGTTTTTATCCTGCCTTTTTTATATAAGCTTTTTGTTATTTAAAAAAGGGTTTAATTATCCTGCTAGCCTGCTATGTTAATGTAAATTGTAGGATTGTCTCTGTAGACTGCAACAAAGAGCAGCAAATGCTGCAACCCTCCTACTCCCTGCTGCTCTGTCCTCTCAAAGCACCCTTGTACGTTGCTTTGGCAATACCTACACTTTTGTAAGAATCTGGGATACAAACATTTAGCCCTCTAGCTATGTACAATTACAGTTTCCTCCCTTGTGTATCATGACTGGCTGGATATATTGTTTTCCTATTGTTTTTACACTGAAAGTCTCCATGGTTCAAAAATGCAATGCAGCTTTTTTTGTTGCTGTTGTTGCATCACTTAAATTCTTGGAAAGGCCTGGATCATCAATACTTGTCAGGCTCCAGGAAGTTGAGGCAAGGGTAGTAAAATCTAGTCTACTAAAATAGATCTTTTTGAGCCAAAACCAATGTTTGTTTGGACTCCTCTTGTAGGAAATGCATTATAATGCATCGTTTTCTGTCTGGATTGCCTATAGTTTCTGTTTAGGTTGTTAAGAATAATATCTTGGTTGAAAAAAAAATTAATACTGCTTGCACAGTGGCTTAGACTCAGCAGTTTGTTCCTGTATTTATTTATTTATGTATTTATTTATGGCAAGGGCTAACATCAAAATGTGGTTTGTTTTCCTCCTCCATGTTACAATGAAGTGTGGACCACAGCTTACCATCAGACTGCCTGACACCATCTGGTTCTTGGTTCCTGTACCCCTGTCATAGAGATCTCTGTTGGAAAGTTGTATTTTAGACAAACATAGCAAATAGCAGTGGATCACAGTGAAGAGGGAATGAGGAAAATGAAAACATAGTGTCTTCTTAGCTGTTAAAAATTTCTTTAACAACCTTTAAATTCTTCTTTAACAACAAGATGACATTTCATGTCATCTTATTACATGATAGGTACGTAGAGCTCCTATAGACCTAAGGCCATGTTTTCGTGTTTCTGGCTGAAATGGAAAGCTGAATCCCCTTTATTCTGTTACCAGCTTCAGATGGATATTTCAATCAGCAAATGCATTAATATCTAGCAACTAAAATACCACGTTCTTTGTATACCTAAATACTGTGTGTTAAGGAATCAGACAAATGAGGTAAATAATGGACTGCTAAATCACTTTATTTCTTCTAGAAAAATTATTTAATGCCCATAATTCTTATTATAATATGTGCAAAAAGTTTACTCTAGTGCACTTCTACTGATTCAGTTGTTGGATTTCTACTGCCTTCTTTTGGCAGATGATAGTAATTTATTTTTTTTTTAAGTGGTCAATCATTGTCATATAAACTTTAAAAAAACACATTTATTTTGCAGCGCATGCTTTGCCTATTTTAATTCTTTGTTAGTATTTCACTAAACTGTGTAGTAGCATGGATCCCCCAAAAACCTCTAATCTGAGGACTTCTGTAATTTTACCAAAACCTAAGAATTTGATGTAGGTTGTATTTAAAGACTTCTAAGATGCAATGAGCACTGTGATTTTATGCATAAAAAGTCATGTTTCCCTAAAGCAATTGAGTGTTTGCGTAAGTAATTACATTTGCAGTTGTTTAGTTTGTATGTGCCTCTAGGTATCATTGGAGATTTAACCCTGCTGGAAATCTTGGCTGACTTGATGGTCTTAAGCTCTTATGAGGCACTCTAGCACAAACCTTCATAAGGCTGAATGATAGAATTCTGAATCAGCTTTTATTTTCCAGCTTGATTTTCCATGTTTTACTCAAATGTTGTCTAGGACTTTTAAAACAATTTCTAATAACAATTAAAAACTAAACATTATTTAAAACATATGCAGGTTTTTTTTGACAGCTGGATAGAAGTTTGTGGTGGATCTTATTTTATCTGAAACATTTTTTACCATCCATAAAACATAACTTTTACCCAGTTTTATTCTTTTGAGCTAACACTTAGCACTATAACACAATAGTCCCAGTACATCCTCTTTATCTGTTGCTAACATGATTATATATAAAGCCTCAGCATTACATTTTGAATTCTTTGATTTTGTTAAAGAAACTGACAGAGTTATGAAGGAAAAAGTTTGTGGGAATGCAATTCCTCTTCCCTTAAGAAAAGTAATTTTAGAATAGAAGTTACATTATTTTCCACTTTTCTCTATTAGTAGATCTCCTGGGTACAGTTACCTTGGAAACATCATATTCTAAAGGAATAGGAATATATGGAACATTTTCTTGCACCCATTGATACTGTCTGGAAAAATGATGTTGCTGATAGCAGGGGGAAAACATTCAATTTAGCTGAAGCAGACATCTCAGCTCTTAAGATGCTGGCTGGAAAAAGGAGATAAATCTGGCTTTGGAATGTCTAAAGTTGAGAAGGCTTGATGCTTTCGAACCTCTCCTTTATAAGACCAACTGGTGGCTTAGTGGAGAGGCTTGTACTAATGTGTCATCACTTTACTAAGTGTATACAGATCCTCTAAATTAGAGCACAATTTGAATATAATACATACATCAGAATATAATTACAGAGTTAAGTTGCAAAGAAATGTGGTGCAATATTCAGGTCTAAATTCAGCGTTTAATTATTATTTACAGATGTCGTGATTATAACAGAGCTGGAGTAAACATTGTAAATTCAGCATTTCTGAATTATTAAAATAATGGAAGCGTTATTGCTTTTAATTACAGTTCCCTTAGATTTCTCAGAGCTGACGTTGGCACTTGCAAAGAACCCTGACAGAAAAGTGGTACCACAGTCGAGGGAAACTGTTGAAAGTCTTCCTTGACTGTGTAGGATAGGATTTTCTTAAACTCTAAAAAGGCACTTGAATCTACATTGTACTTCAAATCTACAGAGGGTCCAAATCTATGCAGGATCCCCTGAAAATCATAGTCCTCATTCAGTGTTTTGATGCTCTGAAGTCTGTATGGGACTGACCTGAAACCAAGATGGTATGATCAGCTGTGATCGTAGCAGTGACTTGAAGATACTTGGTGAAAAGCAGAGTAATTCTCCCACCTGGGAGGTTGTTGAGTGTTCTTTATTAATTTACCTCCATTTCAGGAGGTAATACAATCTCTATTTTGTGGTTTCATTTACTGAGAGATTTGATTTTATGTTCTATCACGTACTGTTTGCACTTTGCTAAATGAAGGAGTAGGTAAACTAAGCTTTTTACAATCATCTGACTGTAAGGCTTATTCCTTGTGATTGACAGTCTGTTAAAGCCAGAAGCAAAACAACCAGAGGTGTGAGAGAAAATCTAGTTTTCTATATTTGTAAATGTCAACAAACAAAACCTGCAACAGCTCTCTTCTACAGATGCACACAAAGAGATGGAGTATCTAGAAATGTAACATCTTTGGGTAAAAATCAATGGATCAGTCTGGGTCCTCCGGTGAAATCATCTTCAACTCATGATACTAAGTCAATACCAGTGACATAAGTATTATATAACAAGAAAACAAAGCAAATATATACCAATGGAATTTTATATTAAATTAATCTATAACTGGTTCTTGTATTGTTTCTTCTCAAATGTGATTTTTCAAATATTTGGTTTTATAACAGAATATAACAGAAGTCTGAATGAGAGTGAAAGACATGTTCTCAGAGCTTCTGGCTGTATATTGAGTCCTTTTTTGTACTAACTCCTTTTAGAATGGCTTTTCTTTGAATTTATAACTGATAAGTTGTAGACTATTGAAAACACCTGAGAACAGAACAGCTGCAACTGTGATTTGTGGGAGGGAGAGGATGTTCAACAGGTACTTGATCAGACTTTTACCTAGGATACAAAGGATCCCAGAATGGTGGGGGGTGGGACAGGGAAGCCTAGAAGATAAAGGAATCTATTGAAAATTGTCTTAGAGGCTACTGAAAACACTGAGGGGATTGAACTGGGAGTACTCTGAAAAAGATAATTAAGATTTTAATCTGTTATTGAGAAGGGGAAGAATAGTGTTAGACAGCATGGTATTGTTTGGGTTTATTTTTTTTCCCTTAGATTCTTTTTACTGATAGCTTTTGCAAGGAAAAGACACCTCTCTCAAATGCTGTGTATGAGTTAGATAGATTTTATCTATTCCAGAGTGCTGGAGCCACGTCTTTGACCGTGTCTTGTCACGTTAAGTTAGCCAGTTCTGTTAGTTTTAGGGAGGTGTTGTACTACTAGAAATTATAGTCACAACAGCACCAGGCAGAACATCAGTCATGTGCTTGCTGGAGGAGCACAAATCAATCAAATTTTTTAGTGTCACACCTTCAACTGACCTCTTGGAGAATGAGGTTTATATACTTATCTCCAGCTATGCAGTGAGACCATGGATATGGTTAAGGTAGGTCAATATGGTGCTGTGGAAGTCAGTATAACCAGGCAGTTTGAGCAATGTCTGACCTAGCATATGCAGGGGTAAATGCCTGAAGGTTGCTCCTAAAACACTACCTCATGCTCAGAGAAAAGGGAGCCAAGCTGCTTTCAGATTAAAGAAACTTGAAAAACAGAATGAAAGACTGATGCATCAAGTCAGCAGTGAAGAAAAATATTTGCATTATTGTCAGTCTAACCAGAGATTTGGAGTCATTATCTAGCTTGGTTGATAAGGAAGAGAACAAAAAAAAAGCAAAACCAAAGATGAAATCCTGGTTAAAAAATAAGAATGTGTTTTCCTGTAGAGCTTTCCTTTAAAAAGTGTTCTATAATTTCCTCTGTGATGTGTTGCATTACTCTAAACAAATCTCGTCTATCTCTGAATTCATAATTATACCCAGGTATTGTTGGGACTGAAACTCTGGATTGAATTTTATATGTGGGCATCTTTACTTGGCTAATAATGGTAAATAAAAGCAAAATACTACATACCAGTGACAAAAGTACATTTGGTAATGTCCAGCTCTCCAGCAGACCAAGCTCAAAGAAATGAGCCCACAGGTTCCTTGTGCCTGTGCATCTTTAATCAGTGAAGTTTAACAGGCCTTTGTATGTTGTACCATTTATTTCCCAAAGGTTGTCTTCTGCCATGGAACTTTTATGCTTTTATTGACTTATTAATTGATTTATCAAAAAGTCAAACAGCTATTTAGGTTCTCAGTGCTAGCAGCACTTTGGCATTCAGTTCACAAGACGTCTTCAGGTGCAATATAAATAATGTTTTCCATCCTGCACATTCTATTTTATGACTAGTGTCTTTATGTGGACCTTGCTAATTCACTGCCAAAAAATACACACGTTGCTCATTAGTCTACTACCTAGCATTTTATCAATCATCCTCTTCAGCACCAATCACTTCAGTTGCAACTGTTATGCTTAATTTTATTTAGGCCAGTTGAATTATTGTGCAGTTGCAATTCTTTATTGTGCTTCAGCCTCTTTCGTCCATGAAAGCTGGCTTCTGACAACAAAACTATTTAGGTGTCACGACATTATGGGGTTTGTGTACATGGGGCTGGCTGCAATACATGGGCTGCAAAATGTAGACACTGGAAGAGGTAAAAATTAGCAGGTTCTGAGAGTGTGGAGTGGGTGGGCAGGACTGGCACCTGGAAGACAAAACCAACCCTCCTCCCACACACACTTAAACACATGGGACATCCTTCTCATTTGTGAGTAGCTTCTGTTGGGCAGCAGGAAAACAGCAGAGTCTAAGATATTTATACTCTCAACAGCTTTGAAGGGCCACCCTGAACAGTGTTATTCAGAACTCCTCTGCTATGTCGGAGATCAGCAGATTGTGTCATGTTCTTCTTAAAAGGTCTGCTGGCTGTCCTCCTTCCCAGCACTGGCGGCTTTAGAGAGAAGCGATGAAGAAAGTTTTATAACAGCAAAGAATTTTTCCAAACTGGGGAAATGTTCAGCTCCCCTGTTAAGTGTGCGTGCAATTCCATAGCTAATGCCAAATAATACAAAGTCACTTAGCAGGTAGATAGAAAAAAAAAAGCCCAAAAAACAGAGGCACAATAACACAGTGCTACTTTAGTGCGTTACCTTTTCTAGTTACGACCATGATTTAAAGATTGCTGCAGACCGTACACTATAGCAAATTTTTTTTTTGGAGGTTAGAAGAGTAGCTTTTTAAAATCTGCTTTAACATTCTGGAAACTTCCTTTCCATTTCAAGTAGCTTATTCAAATTTATCATGGGAGTGTCAAAAAACAAAAATGTCTAGTTGTAATATTGTTGGGGACTTTCAACTTTAATGACTCTACTTGTGCCTGAATTGAGAAGTATCCATGGAAACAGTGCAGTAATTCGTAAACTGTCGAGCTGTATAATGTCCTTCCACCACAAATATGTTTCAGCAAGAAAATCAAGAAGACATTTTTCATGCAGATGTCTCACAGCTAAAGAGCGCCTCTCTTAAGTCAATAATTTGAGCCATGTCAGGGTATAGTATAGAAGATTATTCAGTACTTTGTGGCTTAATGAACTGAAAACCAAACCAGAACCACAAAACCCCCACCTTCCCAAGTAGGTAACATCACAAAAAACAAGCTAGAAGCTGAATTTTTATGTGATCTAAATACAAAGTTGTATTTTGCTTTGGTGAGGTTTGGTTTTTTTGTTTATTTGTTTTTGTTTTGTTTTATTTTTTTATTACCAGATAGCAGTGAAATAATTGGAAAAAGGAATATTCTTCTGGCACCTGCCCAGACTATAGTCTGTGTCCTATATAAGTCCAGTTAAGTAAGCATGAATCAACTTGAGTAAGGTAACAAGATAAAAAAAATGGTAATCTAAGCACTCCAGGACTTGCTTTCTAGTACAAAGCTTTTTGTAGGTTTTTACACTCCTGTGAATATATCATTTTATTGAAGTTAAATGTCAAGCAACTCCATTGCTCAATGAAATGCAAAAAAATTTAGCTCTGCTTATATTCTTGTAAAGTAGGAATCAAGGAACTGGTTTTCTAGACTTATACTTTACAAAGACTAGTTGTCTGACTTTGGTCAAGTCAGTGAAGACCACGTGTTGCAAAAGGGTGTTCCTCCTTTCTTGTTCATTGACAATGAGTAATTCATATTGCTGTGATTCTGACTGGGAGACCATTGTGCATTGAGGAGTTAGTGATCCCCTTACCAGTGAGCCTGTGTAGGTGCAGCCCTGTGCAGGCCAGTGTTGTGCTGTGCATATCCCTTGGCTGCAGGATAAATGTAGTCTTAAGGCAGCTCCAACCCAGTACCAGCAATCATACCATCTGCATGTCTTCGCCTTTATCTGAAAATGCAGCAACAAGTTATCATGTGAAATGCATTTTGTTTGACAGTAGAAATGACAACTAGAATGTTTTTCTCTTAAGAAAATCCTGTAACAGCTCAAAAGATCAAGATGAGGTTGCCTTACCATGGATGGGATCTGCACAGCTGGTCATGCCCTGGCTGGAGGTCTGCTCAGTGCTGCCCAGCTCAGGGTTTGCAGCATGTGAATGGACATAGGATTGTCTATACTATCCTCTTTTTCTTTATAGTTTTAGCTCCCCTAAATAGCATTTTAAGGGAAACTTTACTACAGGGTCTGAGTGCCTTTCTTAATGGGATGATAATGAACCAGTAATTTAGGTAATCAAATAAATCTGCTCTCTAAAATGCCAGAGGAATTAGACCTAGCTCACAGTGAGAGCTGAGGCATTGCTTTGCACACATTGTCTTTTTGCTTTGAAATTGCAAGTTCAAATATTAATATGCTATATTAGTGTCTGATACTTTATTCTGACGTTTCTGGTTTACTAGAAAATTACTTCTTTTACAAACTTTTCTTCCTTTGAAGAAAGGCTGTGTATGCTAAACATCTACACATTTTTAAAATAACCTTCATTTCCAGTTACTAACACAAGCTGCTTCTGAGATAGACCAGGTTAGAAAAGTTTTAGGGGAAATTTTGAACAAGTTGAGCAGCACCTTTTCTTGAGGCCTCTGTATCAAAAATAGCTTTTCCAAATCACTTTAAATGCGGGTAAAATAACTTTTGCTGTCACAGATCAAGGAGGCAATATCTGAAATAGAAATAACCTTTTTAACAAGAGTTTTAAGGAGAAGGTACAGTTGAGGTTATAGTACAATACACACTTCAGCAGTACTGTTGGAAACTACTCCTGTATCATCTTGGTTGGACTTGATTATCTTAGAGGCCTTTTCCAACCTAAGTGATTCTGTGATTTTAGTCTTAATACAATTTTTACCAAACAATGTTATACAGTAATTTCTTATTTCCAGTGAAATAGCAGGTTGGACTTTTCAGTCTTTCAATACCTTCAGTTTATTGGAGCACTGAAAGCTAGCATCTGAAAAATAGAAAGAAAAATTACAGCCTGACTGTTGCATCCATGTTTAACAGCCAGTCCTCAAAGGCAGGTGACCAGACAAGTCAAACACAATCACAAATACCTTAAACCAAATGAGAAAATGTAATTCCCTTTGATGGTAATAAGACAATGTTTGTATATGTAGTAATAGAGTACAGATTAGCAGAGTGATCTGCTTTGGATACCCAATTCTGAAATATGGAGCTGCCACAAGCAGTGGGTTTTGTTGCAGACTTGTACAGATTATCAGTTTTCATAGATTGATTCACAATTCTAGATGTGATTAAGTTCTGTGAGCCCTGGACAGTTGCTGACAAAGAATCTGAGGGAGAATTCCTGCTTTCCCTCACCATTCTTCAAACGATGAAGTCCCCTTCAGCTGGACATTCCTGTTTTCTCTCACCACTGTTCAGGATACACACCTTTCTGAGAGCCTGCTAATGAATTCATCAGCACAATTAATCCCTGGACAATCTTTCTGTTCTGCTCCAAAGCCAGTGCCTTGCCAGTCTGCATTCAGATTGATCAATAAATGGCCATCTGTGTTCACAGTCCTAGCCCCTCTGGCTTCAAACTTTGCTTGTGCTTTGTGCTTCCAAGGCTTCTGCTCTCATTCTGCAATCATTCACTCTACACACTTACTGTAGGGTAACTGGTAAGTGACTTGACACAGAAAGTATTTCTTAGATGTGTATGCATACGTTACTTCCTTGACTACATGCTGTTAAAATCTGTCTAATAATGGTAGTGTTACTTACAAAGAAAGAACCTTATAAAGATTCTTCCCTTGACTACAGTATGTTTTTTGACACTGGAGTATATTATTTTTTCAGCTCAAATATTTTTTTTTAATAACCAGTGAAATGTCTTAATGAAGGTCTAACCTGGCTGTCTAAAGGACTGTCATTTTGTAACAGCCAAAGGTTGGTAATCTTAAAAGAAAATACTGTAGCTAGCTTGCCTTTATTTTAATACAATTTTCACTGTTGTTTAAAGCAGCTCATATTCAGAGCTATTGGATCATGTTTTATATACAATGAGTCTTTCCCTTATCTGTCTAGTATCCTAAGCACATTCCTGTCCTACTGAAATTCTCTCACTTGTATTTATAATATGCATTTCTTGTCCACATATAATTCTTTTTTATTCCAAAGTTGTTCTTAATATTTCATTTTCGCAACCATTTCAGGTGTTTTTCTTCCCTTTTAATTACTACTCCATTCTCATGCGAGCATAAACCAGAATATTTTGTAACTGAATTTAGATTTTCTTAGGTGTTGCAGATAAAACAATCTTCTGAGAAAGTAACTTGTACTTACAAAGTAAGCAAAAATGGATTTATATCCAATAGTTGCTTTCTTCTCTTATCAAATAATTGCCAGAAATCAAGACTTGTTATGAGTTAAACTGCTTAACCAGCTAATATCAATAGTTTTGCATATCTATGTGAGGGCATTACTAAGAAAATCACAGACACTGTGCTTAATCCAAAATCACTTAAAGAGGATGCAGGAGAGATTTCATTCTATATTGACATACAGATGTTCCTAGTAATTTTACTATGATTTAAAATTATGTCACTTCAACCTGGAGGCAAACTTGCAACCAGTTATCATAAGCTTTTCTTGTAAAGTCTTGAGCAAATATGCTTCACATATCTTCCCATCCTCTACCAGGTCATTGTGGAACTGAAAACACTTGATCCTGGGTAGGCTGTCTGCCTGGAATTCAAACCAAGGACTGAGTCTTCCAAAAGTGAAAGGTTGAAACTCTGTAGAATATAGTAAGATGGGACACTTCACTATGGTTACTTTTCACTCTGCTCTCCTTTTCTCAAAAACAGCTGTAGGACTTTCTCCTATCGTGACTTCAGGAATTTTTATGAAGCTCTAAATTAGCAAAAAGGCATTTGTAAAAATATTTTTACTGTGTTTATTTCTCCATCTTCCCTGAAAAAAAATTGTCAGTACCTGCTCTTTGGATCCTGAGTGTTAAGATGAGAGTTTGGATTTCTTCACTGTTTTGTTTTCTATCAAAAGGCTTGGCATGGAAGGCATGCTGTCCTTTTGCAAGTTGACTCTTAATTGTTTTCCTACAATCACGAAATGCCTACCTGTTTATACTCTGAGGTATTATCTCACCTTTGCCATGTCTCTGATTGTCTCCACTTGGTATCAACTTTCTCCCTAAGTACTGAAGGACAATCTTCTATGCTTTCCAATCTATGTCTAATTGCTGTTATTTCTGATGAGATTTTTTATTGCCTCAGAAATTCTATATTCTATCTTTGGTTTGTCTATTTCACTCTGTTCTATAATACAACAGAACTTACAGAAACATATATGCATACTGTTGCTCTTTCAGGATATTAATCTTAACCATCATTAAGTCTGCTTAGATTTTTGACAGGATGATAATTTTGGACATTACTCATGTGTCTCGAACTAATGACAGTATGACTAAGCTGACTGCTGAACTTGCATGCAAGTATCCAATTATGCCTGTTTATGTTTTATGAAAATACAGAGTGCTCTTTATAGAGTCTTTGTAGATGATAAAATTAATTAATCTATTTCTACTGTTGCCAGTTACACTATGAAAACATTCACTGCTTATTGCTCATTTACATACATCTTTCTTTCCTCTTGTCAACACAAAAGTCCATAAGGCATCTTCTATTGTCCATTTTTGAGAATTTAAATTTGGAAAAGCTTTTATATTGTGTTTTATATTGTCTTACTTTTCCTCATTGAGACCCTATGTACAGTGCTTTGCTTTTTCCTAATAATTCATTCATTACTTCCAAAGCCTGCCAATTGCATAATTTTCCCAGTTTTTGTTGTACTGTTTAATGTCCACCATCAAACGACACAGATATTTTAAATTGGAGAGACCTTCCTATATAACTTTTTGCAAAACTGTGGTGTGCATGTGGTTCTCTTTTGGGTGACCCACCAGGCTGCTGAGATTCCCTGGTTTAGGTAAGCTTCAAAACACAAAAGCTGTACATAGAGTGTACAGCCATATGTCAGGTTAATAGTTTCCTACCCAGCATGATTTGAGAGTCTTTGCCAGTTACACTTCCTTACTGATGATGTTACACCTGGTTCTCGTTGGGAGATTGCTACTTAGATCAACCCTCTCCTTCAGCTTCCCTAGAAATGTTCTCAAATCCTCTGTAAAATTAAGATTTTCAGGCTGTTCTCTTGCCAGTTTTGCACAGTCTTTATTGGTTTTGTCAATGTAAACAAGAAGGGAATCAGTGCTGATATTCTGGTTGCTGTCATCTTGACCCAGATCAGTTAGTCTCCAAATTTATTCAGACTCAACAATTGACCTGAAATTATGATCTCTCTGTCTCTCCTACTGCCCCAATCTCTTGTGTTAAAGTAATTCAGAGGAAAATATCAAGGCTAGAAAGAGATTATTAATTAATTCAAATGGATCTGCAACCTGCTAGATGCAGTAGATTAACTCTAGTAGCAGTCTAAGTGAGTGGTAATTCAAGTGAAGTGAAAAACAAAGCCACACTGAGCAAACATGTGTAATGAGTAATGCTCAGGCTATCAGACTAAAAAAAAAAAAAAAAGAGTCCTTTGTAGTAATGTAGAACCCATTCCTTAAAATGAATCCGTCTGAGTTATGGACTTTGCTACCAAGGAAAATATAAAGAACAAATCAGTGTAATTTATCAATTGTAAACTACTAAATTTTTATCACTGGCAATAAAAAAACATAAGCTTAATTTTCTCTTTCTCAGATATAGCAACTTATTCAGTGTTTCTTCACTTACAATCTTTCAACACTAATTGACAAAACAGCTCATCGATATCTAGTTAACGGCTTTAATTTGGTTTACTGATATATCTCTGTAGGCTTCTTCCTTTACACCAGCTCGCTTTTATCTCACACGATTAGTACTGAGGCTCTTATACAACCTTTGCTCCTCTAAAGGGTGTCTTTCATACTTCATTTCTTAATGTACTGTTTAGTCCGTGTAAAAGTGAACTGGAGAAATTGAACCATAAATATCAAATATTTGCCCCATCCAATCTGGCCTTAAACACTTCCAGGGACAGGGCATTCACAGCTTCCCTGGACAACCTGTTCCAGTGTCTCACTATCCTCACACTAAGGAGCTTCTTCCTAACATCTAATCTAAATTTCCTCTCTTCAAGTTTACAGACATTTCCCCTTGTCCTGTTGCTATATGCTGTCACAAAAAGTCCCTCCCAGTTTTCCTGTAGGTGCCCTTCAGGTACTGGAAGACTGCTATAAGGTCTCCCCAGAGCTGAACAACCTGTAAGGCTGAACAGCCTTACAACACCAGCTCTCTCAGCCTGTCTTCATAGGAGAGGTGCTCCAGCCCTCTGATCAACTCTGCGGCTCTCCTCTGGACTCACTCCAACAGTTACATGTCCTTCCTGTGTTGTGAGCTCCAGAACTGGACACAGTACTCTAGGTGGGATCTCACGAGAGCAAAGTAGAGGGGAAGAATTACCTCCCTTGACCTGCTGGCTGTGCTTATTTTGATGCAGCCCAGGGTAGAGTTGGCTTGGATGGCCTCTCTTCCCTCCGGCATGTTGACGGCAACCCCACTTGGTGTCATCACCAAACCTGCTGAGGGTGCACTCAGTCTCACTGTCCACGTCACTGACAAAGATGTTAAACAGCACCAGTCCCAGTACTGACCCTTGAGGAATGCTACTCATCTCCACTTGAACATCGAGCCGTTGACCATAACTCGTTGAGTGCAACCATCCAGCCAGTTCCTTATCCGCTGAGTGGTCCATCCATCAAATCCTTATATTTCTAATTTAGATACAGGGATGTCATGCAGGACCATGTCAAACACTTTGTACAAGTCCAGGTAGATGACGTCAGTTGCTCTTCCCTTGTCTACTAAGGCTGTGATCCCATCATAAAAGGCCGCCAAATTTGTCAGGCACGATTTGCCCTTGGTGAAGCTATGTTGGTTGCCACCAACTACCTCCCCAGTTTCCATGAGCCTTAGCAGAGCCTTCAGGAGGATCTGCTCTGTGATCTTGCTGGGCATGGAGGTGAGACTGACTGGTCTGTAGTTCCCTAGGTCTTCCTTTTTCCCTTTTTGAAAATGGGGGTTATATTTCCCCTTTTCCAATCAGTGAGAACTTCACCAGACTGCCAAGACTTTTCAGATATGATGGAAAGCAGCTTTGCAACTTCATCCATCAGTTTCCTCAGGAGCTCTGGATGGATCTCATCAGGTCCCATGGACCGGTACACTTTCAGGTTCTTTAGGTTGTCCTGAACCTGCTCTTCTCCTACAGTGGGCAAGGATCAGGATCCTAGGATCCAAACTTAAACTACAGCAATATAGTTAAAATATTGCAGAAGGATCAATGGATCAGCCTGTTTACTCTGTAGGGGCTATGGAAATAGCATGCTAGAGAAGCATTTATTTTCAGTCTAGGTTCAGGGACAGATACCACTGTTGTCTTAGAAACTTTGGATTTAGCATGCTCCAGCTCTTGTTTTCAGCATAAGTGGGAAAACAACAGAGATTTACATTCTAGGCAGGATTTTCACAGGAACCACACAAAGAGCATTTTTCTTTAACGCTTTACATTCATTACTGCTGAAGCTTTTCATATCCCCTGAGCTTTCTTTTGCAGTTTATTCTTAGTGAATCTGTGATTTGTCCATTGTACAATATTTGTTGGAGATGTTGCAAGGATGTGCACTTGCAACGCTTTAGAAAAGCCAGCATTTGACATCTAAAGAATTACCACCTGTTTTTTTTAGAAGCAAATGAAGAATCATTTCACTCACATTCCCACTTACAAATATTTCCCAGGACGAAAAAAAAGAAAATCAGGTGTCAAACGTTAGGGCTTTTGCAAAGCTGTAATTTTTGGTATTTTTCTTACAAGATATAAACTTGTTTTTGTTATATATGGAAAAAGTACTTGGGATGGCAGGGGAAGTAGGGAGAAAGAAGCTTTTATTAAAAGATCTGTGGCTCTAAACCCCTAAGCCCTTTTGCAGCCAATGCATGGATGCTTACACTGCATCACGGTGCTATTCATCAGCAGCACAGGCTGAGTGACTTCCAGATACCTCAACCAGGGATTTTCAGAGAATAGTAGGAGTGGGAGCGTGTTATTTCTCAACACAAAATGGCTAATGAGAAAAACCGAAGTTGACAGATGGTCCTGGTGTGTTCCTCGGGTGATGTATCACGTCTCCGATGCGTAACAATTAAACACTGACAATACCATACATGTAAGCATAGCTGCTTTGCTCTCCTGGAAGCACTGAAGCTTATTGCTGTGGAAGTACTGATCAGGTCCAGCCACATTTCATCTGGGAAATGTGTTAAGACCACAGTCTCTCCACCACTTCTTCCTGGTGCTCAGTGGGTTTGAAGAAGCTATCAAAACCAGGAAATAATCCCTCTGCTTGTGACTCTTCAAGTTGGAGAACACTTCATTGACTTAGCTTCTAAATTTTCCCAGTAGTCACTCCCAGTTCTAGGTTGGTGATAACCTAAATATGGTATTTTGTCACTATATCTTAAAAACAAATGGAAGTACCAACAATAAGCCATCAGGAGTTACCTGCACAATTACAGTGTGAGTCCAAGTCAGCTTTGTAAACTGTTGGATGTTTTCTGAGTATGATCATCTTCACAGACAACCTTTCATATACATTATCACGGGTTTGAAATCAGCAGCAGTAACATCTTGTGCCCAGTGTCCAACAAGTTCAATTGCTGTCACTGGAGGAATCAAGTTAGTTGAATCCCTTGTAGTGCAAGGATAAGTGATGATCACACATTTAAGCTGGAAGTAGTACCTCTTGGATGTACTCATTAACATTACAGCTTCTGCTTGATGTAGCATACTGCTGACTGAGTCCTGGGTGTGGAGGGGAGGAGAAGAAGAGAAGCTGGATTCATAGGTTTTTTTACAATTCCACTGATGGTTTCCTCAAAAGGCAGGATCCACAGATAACATGAACTGGTGCAATCTTACTGGTGAGAGACATGTTCAATACAGCTGAGAGTCTGATATGGTTTGTCTATAATTTATCTATCTAAGTGGTTTTACATAGCCACACTTAAGAAATAGTGGCCTTCAGCTGTAGTACTGTAGAAATCTGCATATTCTGTAGAACTGTGTCTGTGTAGGTACCTCTCTATATATTCATTCCCCACACAAGATGTTCAATGACTCCCTTTTATTGGCCATTAGCCAAGCTAACTACATGGGAAAGGATGGTATTCCAGATCCATTGCTCCATTATAGTTGCATTATGCTGGTCTACAGAGTAATTGCCCCTGATTTAATAATACCATCAGCATCCTGTCTATACTGATATGGATTTTAAACAGCTATTAGCACAGTTTGGTAAACTGAGTAAGTTGAATCTCAAGAATAAATTTGCCACTCGCACTCCCCCCCCCCACCCCGACTCTGAAAACACTTAAAAATTCAGTTGTCTCAAAACTCTGGTGTGTGTGTGTTTATTTTGGCTTTCTGTTATTTGATTTCTAGTAGAACATTGTAAAATTTACGTAATTTTGGGCCTAGCAGTTAGTGTGTCCCCTGCAGGCAGACTCAGTATGAATTGGAAAGAAATTCAATTACTGAACTCCTGATAACTTATCTCAACAGAATGCAAATGGATTAAGATGTCTAAATGTTCACTTGCTTATAAATGTACCATTTAACTAGAAAACATGCTCTTTAAGAAAAACAACAGAAAAAAGCTCTTCTGATGTTTTATACTTTTAGGTTTTTATGCATTTCATATTACACTATTTACAAAGCAAACTATGGTGGTCTTTGTTAAAATAAATTAGAATGAAATCCACAAAAAGGGTTTTACACACATGCTAAAAAATTGATTATGTTTCCCAAACAGATACAGTGGAAATGTTAATATAAATAACCCTTTTGACAAAAAATGTTATTCATTTTGAGACATAGATTTCTTTTTCTAGGACATTATTTGTCATACTACTGAAATGAATACTTTGTTTTATGTAAAATATGGTCATCTGTATGTGTGATCATTAGTTATTATACATGCAACAATGAGATAATTTGACTTTCCTGTAAAAAAAACCCAACCTCTTTCATGCATTTTTTTCAGCTCATCTTAATTTTATATATCTACAAAAACTGGTCTGTGAATGAGGTGTGCTCCTCTTCACAACCAGAGCAGGCACTCTGTGTATTAACTTAGTCAATTAAATACCCCATGTTTCTCTATGGGCTTAGAGAACATGTAAGTTATTTGTTCACAGTGCATGTAATATATAGAGCTGTAGGCTCTTTATTGGTGCATTTCCTTGCAAAAAAATTAAATAAAAAAAAATCTGTTATCTGTTTTATAGCTATCATAGAGGATACTGGTTGTCATGTAGTGTTGGGAGACTGATTAGACTGGAATTAAAAGATACAGACTAAGTTTACTGCTACTTTTGAGCTCAAACCTTCTAAGCATTGGGCTTAAGGGCTATACTTTTTTAACAAGAACATAAAATTTTTTTTAAGCATGTTTTGTTTGTGCCTTGAAGAATCCCACTATGAAGTCATCCTAACTGCACTGCCAGTTAAATTAAATTAGCACTTTATTACAGTAATAAGAGCTAGATAAAGGTGTAACTTTTGTAGGTTGAGGTTAAGCAGCTACTCTGTCTTCTTTATACCAAGTAGAGACAAATATGCTCATTGGAATAATTGGCAAGAATCTAGGTACTTGATTAATTTGAGTGGACCTTTAGAAACAAATTTGCTAAGAAATATTCCTGTGTAACTTATATAAAACTGATATTTCTTCAGATCATAAACCAGCTTTCTTCTATTTCACAACAGTGAAGACATTAATGTGACCTGCAGTTGTGGGATTGGAAGGATGAGTTTCATAAAAGTGTTCTTACGAAATGAGGTTGAAAGAGAAATAAGGAATGATATATATCTGGTGTCACTAACATAGCATATTATTGTGATCTTCAGGATGTGCAAAATGTGTTTGAAGAACAATATCCTGTGATTGGGGCTTAGTCTTACAATGTATAGGGCTTTATAACCCTGTCAAAAAAGGCATTCATATCACACAGCCAAGAACCTGGTTTGTTTCAGTTAGAGTGGTCAATTCAGCATATACTAGCTGCCTGTAAGGTCTGAATCAGGAAAGTCAGGAATGAGACTTCAAAGTGACAGTTTACATGGTCATTTTATCTTTATTTCTTTGTGTTTTCTTCCTTAAACTAAGGGTCTTCACCTACCAAGGCTCTGTAACAAGTTTAGTACTGCACTTTAATAGAAATGAACTGATGTTGAAATCAGCTGGAGTTTCCAGCACCTTGTATAAATATTTATGGCTTTACCATTTTATTAGATTTCGGTTTGCTTCTTTTTTGCTACTTCCTCATTATTCCCTTTCTTTGTAGACTACCATGGTCTAGCCAGAGAGGATTGATATACCTTCTCTTTTACTTTCTCAGTTCAAGGGAGTGAAAGCTAAAAGCAGATCTGTCTTGAGGATTTTTTTAAACCATCCCAAAATGAAGTCTGTTTTCTGGGTCTTACTGTACTGTATTTTGCAACATAAAAAAAAAGGTACTTGTAGGCTGCACACGATCAAGAGTTTGGCATATTTTTTAAACTCAGGTAGTATGTTCATGTCTTGTTCTTTGTGCTGCAAGTACTGCTATCAAAGCTTGCTTCACATGTTCTCAGTAGTAGCACTAGTTAAGATTTCAATTAACATAATGATTTCAGTACCTAAAGCACCTAAAAACTGTGATTCTCATGATTTGATACTGAAGTATGTTGACCAGAGCACAAGGTTGTACCATAAAGAAAACCAACTATTTTTCTCGGCAGTCTTAAGCAGATGACTAATTACTGTCTTCTCTGAAATTTTCGCCATTTAAATAGTTCCAACAGAAGACACTCTGAAGTCTTAAGAAACCAGTCTTAAGTCCTTTGCTCATCCTAACTGTGGCTTAGTTTTATGTGACAGCAAAGGAGAGAAAGTTTAAAAGGAACAGTTTTTATGCTGAAAAAAGTTCCATCTGTAGTTCCAGATGCGCCAGTCAGCGCCAAATTACTTCTGTTTTCCTCAAAGGTACCTTCAGTAGTATTAATCAAAGCAATGCAACAACTTCCACTGCAGGGATGATAGAATTGTTCAATAACCAACCAAAGGCATTAATTTATGCTGTGCCAAAGCACGATGTGTTTCTCATTATTGAAGTTTTCAACTGCTACAGTGCAGGAATTATTTTAAATAGATGTAACAGAAAGGACACAGTTCTCAGATGTCTTTTCCTGTGGCAACTGTTTTGGTTTGAGCAGCTGACATCTGAGGACCCTGTCCGTGTGCCCAGACACTCCCCCCTTCAGCTGGGAGACTGTGACAGTCGCTAGGGGAGGAGGGAGGGGATCAGGTGTTGCACATCCCTTTGCAAATACATATATATATTCCCTTGTCACTAATAATTAAAATCAATCTGTTTCACTTTTCAACCCAGAAAGCCTCTCTTTCTCATTTTTTTTCCCTCTTTCCCTACCTTGGGGGAGGAGCTGGGGGGAGGAGTGAATCGAGAGACTGCCAACTCGGTGCCAAACCGACACAGCAACACAATCCCACATACATTTGTTGATCATAAAGATTTCTTTCTATTAAGGAACATCACTTGAATCCTGTAACAGCAAAGATCAACAGCAAGATCTTCTTAAAAAAATACCATATCTTAAAACTTGCCAGTAAACAAAACCCAAAAATCTGTGTTGCTTGTGGAAGTTGCAGATTTCACTGAAACAAATCCACAAACACCTGTTCCACTCTATTTCTTAGAGTAAAATGTAAGATTAAGTTATTATTTTTTAAAGTTTTCAAATACTTGAGTAAAGCTTTGAGGCAAGGAATGGAAAAAATCCTAATGCAGACAAACCTCTTTACAACCATGCGAGTTTCAATGTTCACCCATTCTGCAGCATAATAACTTCAAGTAATAACCAATAGAACAAGAGGAAATGGCCTCAAGTTGTGCCATGGAAAGTCTGGATTGGATATTAGAAAAAATTACTTCACTGAAAGATTGTCAGATGCTGGAACAGGCTGCCCATGGAAGTGGTTGAATCACCATCCCTGGTTTTATTTAAAAGATGTGTGGATATGGTGTTTAGGAACATGGTGTAGTGGTGGACTTGGCAGTGCTGGGTTAAATATTGGACTTAATGATCTTAAAGGTCTTTTCCAACCAAAACAATTCTAAGATTCTATGATCTAAAACTATGGTAAGGGTTTTATGTATTTATAATGTGGGAAGGAAACTAACAGAACATTTTAAACCAGACAATGTATATCAATGTAAATAGGAATGTAAACAGCACTTTACAATATATAATTGCACAATTTCTTTAATGGAAATATTTAATTTTGGTCTTTTTTATTGCATCCTAAAGGTGTAATGGTCTTCAAAACCTGTAATGGATAGATGAGTAAGACTGCTTGAAGGACCCTCTAGAAAGGAGGAAAATTCCTTTTTTTCAGAAGTTGGTCTGCAACAGTTTGAAGATACCATTAGAATACTTGTACTGCTATGTAGGTCTCTGCAACAAACATTTACTGCACTACTGTGCCTTTTTTTTTTCTCTAAAAAGTCAAGTGCTGTAAGTGTCTGAAGGATGCAATATTGTGATTTAAGACTGGATATCTGATTTATCCTTATAAGATGAGTTGAAAGTGTATTAATTTTCTCTTAATCCAAAAACAGCTCTTAGAAACACCTCAGTTTTTACAAGGAAGGAAAAACAAGGAATATGGGCAATAAAAGGTATTATTTAGGTAATTGTTATGCAGCATCTTTAGGGGATACATATTAAGGGAGATCAGAAAGCAGCTCAGGAATGCTGGGTAATTATCAAAACGACCAATATTCAAAAAATCAACAATATCCAATAGTTTACAAAGAAAAACTGTTTCAGTGTAGATAAAGAAGGAAGTGTTTATCTAGTTATTCTCAGTACAGGCCCTTTCCTTCAAGGATATTAACATGCAAGGATCTGGACTTGTGGTAGAAAGCAGTGTGGTCTAAGGGCAGATTAGAAGCCTTTCCTCATCTTCTTAAGGAATTCATCTTTCTGTTAAGCTAAAAACACTATCTAAATATGCCATATGATATCTGCAGCTGGATCAGTAATTTATATATAAACAATAAAGCCATTAAATAATAATGTATAACTAGGGGGTGAATATAAAGGGGTAGCCTATGGAAGTGTTGTATCTATGGTCTACGTCTATTAAGAAATGTGAAAGACAAGAAAGAAACATAAAGAAGTACAAGAGGAGTACCCCATTAGTTCATAAGGAAAGAGAATGAGAAGTGAAATGCAGAATAAAGGCTGTAGTCTTTAATGGGTTTTTTTGTATGTCTGTGTACATCAAAAAAGGCTAATTGTGACCTGTAGATTAGCTTGATCATTTCAATAAGGAGGAAACACAGGCTCCAACAGGGAAAGATTTAGGTAATATGATTTCAAAATAGCAAAGCCTGATGAAATTCACTTTGGAGTACTTAAGGAACTTGCTAAAACCTCTAGTGATTATTTTGGGGAGCTAGTGGAGAACAGGTGAGATCCTAGAAACCTAAAGCAGATGTAGTGTAGAACTTGTTTCTGATTTTGGGGGTCAGATGGAGGGAACGTTAGAGGTCTCTGGAAATTATGAACCAATATTCCTTGTTCTGTTATCTTACAACATTTGTTTTGTTAGCTTAAAAGATACTTGAACAAATTATTAAGCAACCTACAAATATATGGAAAATAAGTAAAAGCAAGCATTGATTTGTTCTTGAAATATCCATCGATTTTCTTCTTAGACATAATAATTGGTCTAGTAAAAGAGAGAAAAATAATAGATGTTATAGATCTTGGCATCTTCATAAGCAAAGTAGATTAATACAGTCTAGAGTAAAATTACCATTTTGTGGAGTGATAGGTCTATAAACCTTGTATAGCAGGGAAGAAATTAACTCCAGCAGCAATTAGGAATATGAAGTTGTAAATGGATACAGGAACCCATCTGCAGAACACAGAACTGGCAGAAGACTAGGAAGGGAAGAAAGCTGTCTAGGAAAATTCAGTCTGTAAGTAGATTGGGTTCCTGAGGATGCTTTTAATTGCAAAGAAGGTCTCATAAACTGAGTGAGACCAGTATGTGTCCACAACAGGCAGCAGCAGTGCCTGCAGGCAAATCTCAGGTTTGGGGCATGGTCCTAACTAGAAAAGGTTACCCCTTCACTTTGCTACATTAGCCCAAAATGTGTTAACTCATTGTTTCTGTGCTGAAGGTTATGGAAAGTCCTAGAATCATAGAATAGCTAGGGTTGGTATGGACCTTAAACATCATCTAGATCCAACTCTCCTGCATTGGCAGGAACACCTCCCACTAGGTCAGGTTGCTCAGAACCCCATCCAACCTGCCCTTGAAGACTTCCAGGGATGGGGCTTCCACAACTTCCCTGGGCAATCTGTTCCAGTGTCTCACCAGCCCCATGGTGGAGAATTTCCTCCTAACGTCTTATCTAAATCTCCCATCTTCGAGTTTTAATGCATTGCCCCTTGTCCTTTCATTACATGCCCTTGTAGAAATTCCCTCACCAGCTTTCTTGAAGACCTCCTTCAGGTAATAGAAGGGTGGCTATAAGGCCTCCCTGGAGCCTTCTCTTCTCCAGGAAGAACAACCCCAGCTCTTTCGGCCTGTCTTCAAAGGAGAGGTGATCCAGCCCTCGAATCAACTTCATGGCCCTCCTCTGGAGTCACTCCAAAAGCTCTATGTCCATCTTAGGTTGGGGGCTCCAGGACTGTACTCCAGGTTTGGTCTCATGAGAAGGGGAGAACCACCACCCTTGACCTGCTGAACACACTTCTTTTGATGCAGCCCAGAACATGGTTGGCTTTCTGGCTGCAAGCACACATTGAAGGCCCATGTATAGCTTTCTGTCCACCACCAACCTCAAGTCCTTCTCCTCAGGGCTGTTATCGGTCCATTCTCCACCTAACCTGTATTTTCGGATCTGCTTCCTCAACACAGTCATTTTATTGTCTGAGAATTACAATAGGAATACTAATATATGCCCATGGCCCAACAGCAATGTCTTGGTGCTAGTCACCCAGCAGTAGTGAGTGCTGTTGATGCAGACACTGACTGAAGATGAGGACAGTAAGACTAAAGGCCTAGGCTGGCTGAAATGGCGTTGAGCGATGGTCCTGAAGTGTCTGAGGACTTTGCCTTATGTAGGCTACTTGGGTACATACTGGGCATTACGTGACACTGTTCTGAAAATCTGAGTGATGGAGTATTGTCTTGCTATGGGATTACACTGTCACCACTTAAAAAAGAGCTTTGATGATACATCATCCTGCCAGCCTGAGAGTAATATGGGATAAAAGAAGAACCAGCTCACAGTAGTCTCCCAGATGACAGTTAGCAGCAAACTTTGAATTCTGATGTAATTCTTCTGTCAAATGGGAGGCAAAGGAATTTACAAATACAGTCAGGTAGATCAGGTTGTGATCAGAGATCCCTCCCATTTGTTCATCCACATCAAACCATATTTGGAGTTAAGTCGAAAGTTAAAATACCAGGCATACAAGGACAAATACAGGGTGTTTAGGAGTAGATTCGCATATTCAGCATAGACATGAGTAAGAGGTCACATTTAACTAGGAAAATCTGTAAGTAACCCCAGGAGATATCTTGTCTCAAAAGTAATAACTCTGAGTTGTAAGTTTTTCTCTGAATCTTGTAATCTCCTTATATATGCTTCTGCACATTATACTGGTAAGAATGTGATGGTGGAATCAGTGCTCTGGCTCTTTCTCAGCCTCTTGCTTATTCCCACTAGCTGAGTGTGAACAGGTGCATACTTCTGTTTTGCCACATTGTCTACTCATTTTCCTGTAAATGTCAGGAAGCTGAATTGTTCTTATTGTCTGACCTGTTCAATCTGTACTGTTACTGCTGCACTAACAGAAACCCAGGAATGAGACTATATGAATTTGACAAATATTCCAAGCCAAATGCTGCTCCAGACTCTTCTGCCAACTGTGCCAGCCTTATGCAGTGAGAAACACCAGAGGAAAGGGAAATAAAACCCCCAAATTAAATGAAACATCTCCAGCACAAGAAGCAAGAAGTATCCAGATGGGAGCATATTTCTGAAGAAAGAAAACAAACGGTTATACCTAAATTACCACATCCTGAGTTTGGAAAAAAAAGGATGTTGGTCAATAGGTAATGAGCCTTAGTAAAAGAATTTCTATGAACGTATTATGGACATGAAGAGGTTGTATTATAAATTGTTATGAATCTAGAGGTTATCAGCACTCAGAATGCCTGCTATTCACCTGCTGGGCTTTGTGCCATGTAACGTCTTTAAACATTGGTTAACCTTTGACAGCTTAGTGGAAGTTTTTCAATAAAGTGTAATCCCATGGCACATAAGATAGCACAGATAGTATGATATTGTCTGGGTTTAGTGGTCAGGGCAAACCCCAAACCAGAGGGCAGAACTGCTCTCTGTTACCCTCACCCCCTCTCCCAAGGGAAGATAAAAGAGGAACAAGTGAGAGAAACATAAGGGTTGGAAACTGAAACTGTAATAAATTTACTGTAACACAGAAAAGGGAGTAACACGTGGGGTGAAGAACAGATACATAAACTTACATACAGATATATACAAATCCGATCTTGATGATGGCAGGAATAGGTGGACAAGAGTTTCTTGCAGCAAGGCTGCTTCAGGAGAGGGGTCCACGGCTCCTCACAGCACGTGGTGGAGTTGGATTCTGGAGAGCACGTGGCAAGTTGAAGAACATCTGAGCAGCAGCAGCAAGGAAGAAGGCACAGGAAAAAGGGGCTGAGTTTCCAGTTCTCCTGGCTTTTATAGACTATGGCAGGGAATGGGAGGGAACACTGACTCCTCTCTGTTCCAACCCTCCCAGGTCCTTCAGAGTCCTAAAGACCCTCTCTCTAGTTCCTCTTAAAGGTGTCAACAACCTGCTGGGGCCACTTAAACCATAACAGATACCTTTGGAACATATCTTTGGGAAGACAGCGTTTGCACCTAAGAAATAGCAGAGAGGTTGGGAGTTTAAAGACCAGCAACATACAGATCCAGATCACTGAGCTTTTACAACGTTACATTATATATCTATGTTTCAGTTCAATCATACAATGACATGTCACAAATTTAAATAGTCTTCTCTTATTCCCATCTCTGTCAAGTATCTTTGATTTATATTTCTCTCTGAACAAAGAACCAGAACCCAATAACTGTTTCACAAACCCAAGTAGAGTTTTGTCTTTAACCTAGTCTCATTACTCTCCAGTCATTCACTGAGCAGGAGAAATTTAATAAAATTAAGTTCTGTAAATGAATGCAGATTTTGATCCTATATTTGAGCTTATCAGAAGTCATTCAATATTATGCATAGAATGGGAAACTGATGTTAAAGGAACAAACAGCAAAGCATGAAATATGCTTTCAATGAGAAAATTTGTTGATTAATACCCTGAAATGCCAAGAAAGCAGCAGAAATGTGAGCAAAAAGGTTAATTAATAGATCTTTTTATTCTTGTTTGTGCTGAGAAACTTTTTGTTTAGCTCAGACATTTGGGTGGGACACAATTTTTTTGCCTTTGTGTATTAATTAGCACAATTGTGAGTGTAGACTGGATAAATGAACTTAGATAAAATCTCACCTTTACAAATGGCATTCAGTGTACTAGACTGAAGCCTTTCCAACCTGATAAATTTAGCTTGATATTGGTAATCTTTTCAAACAGCACACTTCTAAATATGCTAGAAAAAGAGGACAAATTCAAAAAATGTGCCTTTAGTTTACAAAAAATTGTATTTATTATAGCTTATTACGCTGTCAAATTACATTTTTTAAGTGTAGAGGTGTGTATGGTAGATTTTTGAGATCGAGGTTATGTTTAACCTTTCAATTTAATTTTTTTTTAACATAACCTATGAAGCATTTTGCAGACAGCTGTGTTTTCAGTTTTAGCAGAATCAAAGGTGACCATGTTTCTGAAGATATGTAGTGGTATGTCTCAGATGATATAACCTGTCCTTCAGCAAAATATTTTGATTTCACAGACTCACAGAATGGTTTAGGTTGAAAGGGACCTCTGAAGGTCATTTGGTCCACTCCCCTTCTCAAGCAAGACTATTGTATGAGGATGTGATGGGATATGCTCTCAAAAAAGCCTTACTGAAACCTAGGAAGACAATATCCACTGCTTTCCTCTCATCTACCAAGCCAGTAATTTCATTTTAGAAGTTTTCAGGTTGGTCAAGCATGACAAAGTTTAGTCTCCTGGACCTCATCACTCATGGCTTTTCTTTAGTCTTGGCAAATGTGTTTTTGCCACAGGAACAGTAATGAAGAATTTTGCTACAGCCTAGAGCTAGATTGTGTTTGCTCTTTTCCAAACCTCTGGTTCTTTGTCACCTCAAACACAAGTTGATTATTTTGTGTTCTGCAGCTCTTAGTGTCCTGGTTCTACTTGTTTTCCCTTGCTCTGTGTAGGTCAAGTTTTCTTCTTATCACTTGCCAAGTTTTCAAACAAGCACTGTTGCACTTTTTTTGCAGTACTTTCCTACTTAGGAGGAGCTCCCTGAAGATTTTACATAAACATCTGCACATCTCCCCCTCTTCCCCACAATCTCACCACTACGTGTTGGGCTGAGCCCAGCCTTGATGTTTCCAGTTCTTTCTCTATGCACAGTCTGTGTTTGTTCAGTGCCCAGTATGATCAGATTTTAGGATAACTAATGTGACCATACAAACAGTGCTAATATGGTGAAGGAGTATGGATTCATACCTGTCAACAAATTACCTATGACTTCAAATGCAATCAACACTAGGAAATTCATACTGCTATGTCATAGGTGAAAATAATTATAACACTGCATCTTTATGGCCCCATGAGACGTCCTGATTTTTTAATGCTATTCATCGAGCAGTAATAACTGTTCTAGGTGATATTTTTTGAGGGATTTACTCTGAAAGATACACAGGCCAACATTACTATCAGTTACTGCTGATTTATGCAGGAATATCAGTTGTTTAAACATGAGTTCATTCTGTTTAATACTTTGTTAATGGAATAACTTTATTTTTAATCAACAAGAGTGTTCTAACCTGAGACGTCCCTTTGTGGTTGTTTATAAAACCAGGCCACAAACTGTTTTTTTCATTTTGCCAGCAAGTACTTGATTATGCTAACCTTAATAGTGATGTACAATAGTCCATCACAATAAATAAATAGATAAATCACTTACTCAAGCCAGTGAGATTGTCAGAGTTCAGTGCAAAAATGGAAGAATGACCGCTTGTTAAAGACAAGGCTAAGACGCAGAAAGCACTGCCTATGTCTCCAAGTTTGATCTGAATTTTCACTGTGTTCTTTGCTAAGTCTCTGAGGATAAAAACACTAAGATATTTAAGCACAAAGAAAAGGTCAGAAAAGAAGAACTGAAGAACCTTTTAGTAGGACACCTTTTGACTTCAGATACCTAGATCCAAAACTGAATTCCAGAAACTCATGCTCATTGGGCTACCTAATCAGAGTGCAGAAAAGCTTGCCAGAAAAACAAGGAAAATTGAATGTACATCTGTAGCCCACCTGCCTCAAGAGGGAGGGTTTGTATTCTGATTTATGTTTGATATAAATAGATGAGGGGTCCCAGGGCTCATCTGTCCCTAAAACCTGTTTTAGCGAGTTTTCAGAGTCATGCGCTGGTCATAAAGCAGTCTCTTAGCCACCAGTTTGCTGCCTAGGAAATAGGCATCATCATGCTCTGGGTTGGGAATAAAAGTTACTCTTACCTGTTTGTGCAGAAGAATGAGCTAATGAATGCCCTGACCTGCATACTGAAGTCTAGCATCTAAGACTTGAAGTGAGGCAAAGTTTTGGATCAGCTCTTGTGACAGAAGTTTTAGCTTTTTTAATTAACTGAGAGCCTGTTGTGAACACAGCTCAGCTTATACAGCTTTTTGAGGTTCTCCATCTTTGTCCCGGTCCAAGCGGTGACTTGGACTCGGATGGGCTCGAGCGGTTAGCCCTTATATATTTAGGATTCACCCCTGATTTTGGGGATGGCGATGACGCCAATGTATGATATACCAGAAGCCCTAAATAGGAGAGCACACACGTCCACACGTAATGAAGACCAGACACAGAGTTATATTTTATATGTTTTAACTGTTTGAATGGAGTTACAAATGTGTAGGAGGTAAATTTAGAAGGTGGGACGCAAGGGGTGTGTATGTGTGTGGGAGTTTAGATTGAAGAAAGAAAACTTATGATAGAGGGGGCTGGTATAGCGCGACGCGGTTTCCCTCTCAATAGGGTCGACGTTGTGCGTGGAAGTGAGGGCCGTTTGTGGGTTTACCCCGGGGAAAGATTACGGTTAATGACAGAAAAGAAATATTATTAAATCTTACAGTCTCGGCAAGCTGCACAAAGCGGTCTGTAACTTTAAGATGGCGGCTTCCACGTGGTGGTCTGCGGCTTCAAGATGGCGGCTTCCACGTGGCGGTCTGCGGCTTTACAGCAAAGGCGGCAGCGGCTCTGGGTGCGGCGGCAGGCTGCAGGCTTCACGGCAGCTGTAGCGGCGGCTTTGAGACTGCGGGCTGCGCTAGAGCAAAGCGGCTGGCGGCAGACGGCAGGCTGCGGGCGTCTTCCCCGACGGGAGGAGGGAGAGAGAGCGCGCCTTTGGGGAGATTCGCTGTTCTTTTAGGTGCTCTCGAGGCAGTGGGGCTAGCAGATACTGAGCTTAGCGCTCCTGCTTTAAGCCCGGCTCTCGAGTAGTAGCTGTATAGTTCTTCAAGCTTCCCCCTTTTTTTTTTTTGGATTCTCGGGTGGAGACCTAGCCTCCGTAGCCGAGATCCGTGGCTCTTTACCTCTCCTCCTCGGCACAGACGGGTGCAGGTAGGCGGGTGCAGCGGCAGGGCAGCAGCGAGGCGGCAGGGCAGCAGGGAGGTCCAGCGGCGAAAAGCGAGAGAGCTCCCGCGAGCGGTCTCTTTATAGCCCCTAGGAGCCTTCTGATTTGGCGCATCTTTTGAATCCGTTCATTTGCATATAGTTCCAGCCAATCAGATAGCTATCCAGCCAGCTGCAAGAGTTCCATCCAGGGCTTAGCAGCAGCCTTGGTCTAAGGCTTGCCCAGGCTTGTCCTGGACATGCCCAGGCTTGTCCTGGTGCAGTCCTGTCTCCTTTACTAGGTGAATAGTTCTTTATGGGAGACAATTTTTCCCTTAGTGAGGGGTAAAACCCTCACAATCTTAAACACAGAAGGTTGGTTTTTTTGCATCAGGTACCAATAAATTTATGGATTCCACTAAATCCCTTATGGTATAATTTCTAAAAGCATAAATGCATAGCATTTATTCAGCTTATTGTGTCTCAGGTCACATTTACATGCCAAGGATCAGCATGAAGGTCCTGTGAGTGCAGATACATTCACCTGGCAGGATTCTCAGATACTGCAGTGATGAGGGTCTTAATGCAACTGATCTTAATGTGATATAAAAGAACATGATTCCCATGTACTCAGAAAATGAACCCGTATTAAAAGTGTCCAGAGTGTCAGAAGCTGTCTCTGTCTATGGTGGATAACTGTCTGTGGGGATCCTAGGAAAGTGAATATGAGCTTTGCTAAAATAAGATGCAGTTATACCAGCAATTGATTCAATATAACTTATTATGCACGAAATACACATAGAATACTACTTACCAGATGATTTATTTGCACTAAACTGAGCTCTATTGTAAATTTTATCAACATGCATTGCTATATTTTCCTTTCTTTGGTGACATTTTTTGCATATAAGGCACTAAAGCTTCACATTTATAAATAAACATATTCAGAAATATATTGTAACTATAAAAATATGTCGGGGCTTTATAATTACATAAAAACTTTGATAAACTGTTTGAGTTTCCTATAAACATGAGTACGATAACGCACATGGTTTAATCAATACACCTTTCAAAGGAGTCTCATTTGGGAAAATGCAAAAGCCATATCTTGCAGTCAGTAATAAATATTTCATTAAATTATCTCTAATTTAACTTTCACTCTCATTGGCAAATCTCTAGTGGTACATACTTTTTTTCCTCTTGATTTTATTGCCCTGGTAACATGCAATCATCTCACAGCCCTTTGCTTTCTGATGTATGGTATGTTGCCTTGCCTTAGATTCATCTCCATAGCCATTATTTCATTTAAGTAGGTAATATTTGACCATCTAATCAGCTTAAAGCAACCTGGGTAGAATAATACGGGCTTACATTTGACATTCAGAAATGTTTCTGAAACAATGAGAAAATGATTTGACAAAAATATATGATCTAAATAATTATCTTTATGCATGAAAATGCACACTGCTTTTACTGACATAATTAAATTGCCTATATATCTGACTTTCTAATAATGAAAAAGCCAACTCTAGAGGGTTTAGATGATTTGCTATGTTCATTTAAAGCAAGGAATTCAGCAGTACCTAGTCAAGTACTTACTCTTCTTGTGGAATGTAGGCAGAATAAAATAAGTGCCATAATTTTTAGGGTGGCAGATTTCATAGAGATTTGTAGTTTTTCTGTTTTAAGTGCTCCTTTTCAGTGTTTGCATTTGTATAGACTAATTACAGTGAAAAGGAACAGTTCACAGAATCATGGAATCACACAATCACAGAATGGTAGGGGCTGGAAGGGATCTCTGAAGATCCTCTAGTCCAGCATCCTTGCTAGAGCAGGATCACCTACAGATCACAGAGGAGCATGTCCAGATGGGTTTTGAATGTCTCCAGAGATGGAGACTCCACAGCCTCTCTGGGCAGCCTGTTCCAATGCTGTTACCCTCACTGTAAAGAAGTTTTTCCTTATGTTTAGGTTGAACCCCTTGTGTTCCAGTTTGTGACCATTGCCCCTTGTGCTGTCACTGGACACCACTGAGAAGAGTCTGGTCCCATCCTCCTGACACCAGCCCTGTAGATATTTATAAGTGTTAATGAGATCCCTACTCAGTCTTCTCTTCTGCAGGCTAAACAGACTCAGTTCTCTTAGCCTTTACTTGTATGGTAGCTGCTGCAGTCCTCTAATCATCTTAGTGGTCCTGAGCTGGACTCTCTTCAGCAGTTCCTTGTTCTTCATGAACTGGGGAGCCCAGAATTGAACACAGCACTCCAGATGTGGCCTCACCAGGGCAGAGTAGAGGGTGAGGATAACCTCCCTCAACCTACTGGCCACACACTTCTTGTTGCACTCCAGGATTCTATTGTCCTTTTTGGCCACAAGGGCACATTGTTGGCTCATGGTCAACCTGTTCTCCCCCAGGACTCCCAGTCCTCTTCTCCAGAGCTGCTCTCCAGCAGGTCAGCCTCAACCTGTACTGATACATGGGGTTGTTCCTCCCCAGATGCAGTACTCTACACTTCCCTTGCTAAATTTTATTAGATTTCTCCCCACCCAACTCTCCAGCCTGTCCAGGTCCCTCTGAAAGGCAGCACAGCCTTGTTCCAGTTTTGAAGGTCCATACCTTCTTATGTAGAAAGACCTTTGCTTTACTTAGACTGAGAGTTAGATAATATGCATTTGTTAAGACATCTGAGCAGTTCTTCACATGTAATCTTTACTCTATGAAGCTTCATTTATCAGTCCCTGCATGTCATGCAGCCTCAACTTATTTGGATGCTTGCCTCATTTACTAGAGACCATCCTTCTCCAAAAATATGTCAGTGGCTTTCCACATTGCATCCCACTACTGTCTTGCATTCTTAGTTTATTTCAAAGTTAACAGAATTCAGGAATTGAAAAATGTTTATACTAGGTATTTTTTTTTATATGATCAAAGTTTTGACAGGCAAATTTGGTCTTATCTGCCTAAATCCTTAATGGAAGAAGTAATGCTACAGAAACAAAACCCTGCCTGTCTTCAGCTGCCATTTCCAGGACTTTCACAAGGCCCTCAGAAAATGTGCATAGTAGCAGTGCAGTAAATAATGAATCCCTCTCACAGTCCTCTAGCTCTCTAAGGAATATGACTCACATTTACCTATTACTTTGTATTGTAATATGGCCAATTGTCACAGTTTCTTTTGCTTTTGTCAGTCTGAGTATTCTAGCACAGGGGATAGAAAGATCTATGTTGCTTTTTATGACCGAGTTTCAGATACTTGCCACTGTAATCTAAGGGACTGCAGTATGACAAGAACTATTTGTTATAAAGTATGTATAAAACTACCCAGCAGTCAAGAAACACTGGACTGAAGGTACTCAGGAGTTTCCAAGCTACACTAACTTCACTTGCCATATGGTGGTTTTTTTTTTTTTTTCCTTGTAGGTATCTGGTGTTTTAAGCTTACAACAGAAACTTTCTGAAGCTGGAAGTGCAGTGTAGTTCTTTTCAACACTGCTCCCTAAAAAAGACTCCTGTGTTTAGTGAATTGGTGGTAAGTCCTACTCTGAGACTTACCTGCCACTTCAAGAGATAATTTATGACTACCATCACACAGCAATTTTAGCAGGACTCGTTCTGACAGTAACATCCATTTGTCATTTAGCTTGTTGATTAGGTGTTCATTTTCTTGAGAGAAGAATACTAAACGTTTTCCTTTGGAAAAAGGGCAAAAAAAAAGTTAATGCACTAAAAGCACAGAATGTCCCATGGCTTTATATTGGATACTACAAATTCTATAATGTCTCTTCAGGAAATACACTGTATTTTATATATCTATGCTTCTGTAAGATTACAAGGTAGTACAATCAGTATTTATTGGCAGGAAAAAATTCCATAGATCTAACCTAGTGGCTTGTCTGCAAAGTACATAGAAAAAATAAACTGCAAAAAGACCTCTGGGCTATAAAATAGAGTAAATAAAGCATTATACATTTAGAAAATAATAATACAAACCACAGACAGGAATGTGTGAAGAAGACATGAAACCTTTTCTCGTAGCTAAATATAATAAAAGGAGAGAATTTAGAGAATAAAGCTGACTTCACAGTGGCAAATTGCTAATTGTTTTGAAGTTCATGGTATTATTTATGCTGCCATAGCGCACTGCCATTAAAATTATGGATCTGTGTTAACTGTGTGGTATAGTGAAGCCCAAAGTGTGGCAATTTATGTGTTGACTTTCACCACTTGCACACAAGTTTTTGTTGTTGTTGTTTTTAAATGGTCTGAAATACAAGAAAAAAGTAGAGATCCTGTTTCTTCCTCTAGATGAGATGCATATACTTGGTTTAATTTTAGTTTTCACACACTATAGGGAAGGAGGATGATGGGTTTCTGATTCCTCCTTTCCCTCATGGCAGTGTTCATCCTCTGGTGATGTCAGGAAAGAGCAGTGTTTGTACTTCTCTTTGCACCAGAAACTAAAATAAAAGATGTCAGAGTATAAACCAGTGTGATACGAGTCACCAGTGTGCACTTGCAGGCCAGAGGGCCAAGCACATCCTGGGCTGCATCAAAAGCAGTGTGGCCAGCAGGGTGAGGGAGGGGATTCTGCCCCTTTACTCTGCTCTGGTGAGACCATACCTGGAGTACTGTGTACAGCTCTGGAGCCCTCAGCACAGGAAAGACATGGAGCTGTTGGAGAGGGTCCAGAGAAAGGCCACGAAGACGATCAAAGGGCTGGAGCATCTCTGCTATGAAGACAGGCTGAGAGAGTTGGGGCTATTCAGCCTGGAGAAGAGAAGGCTCTGGGTAGACCTTATAGTGGCCTTCCAGTACCTGAAGGGGGCCTACAGGAAAGCTGGGGAGGGACTTTTGACAAGAGCTTGAAGTCATAGGACAAGGGGTAATGGTTTTAAACTGAAAGAAGGGAGATGTAAGTTAGACATAAGGAAGAAATTCTTCACCATGAGGGTAGTAAGGCACTGGAATAGGTTGCCCAGGGAGGTTGTGGAAGCCCCCTCCCTGGAGGTGTTTAAGACCAGGCTGGGTGAGGCTTTGTGCAGCCTGGTCTAGTGTGAGGTGTCCCTGCTCATAGGAGGTAGGTTGGAACCTGATGATCTTCAAGGTCCCTTCAAACATTAATCATTCTATGATTCTATGATTTTTAAGAGGCTGGTAGAAGCATTTTTCACAGTCATCCTTTCCTGAAGTGAAGATGTTTTGTCAACAGGTCAGCATTTAAAAGACTACTGTCCCTTCACACTCAGTCTGTGTTTTCAAGCTTATGTTTTTCAGCTTCTGTAAAGCTGGAAGCCAAGTTCTGCTTAAAGCTGAAACACTCAGGACATAGACTTCTGATGCTATGCCAGACAGTCAGGAACCCAAGGGCAGACTGCACAGAACATACTGGTACTCTTGGAATCCCAAATTATATTCTCTTCCCTTGATCTCTTTGGAAGGAAGCAACTTGAAAGCCTTTGAATTCCCAAGAATGGACTAGTTCACCTCCTGAAGTTATTTTAAAATAACAGACCCAATCTGGCAACCTAGATAGTGCATGGCAGGATGGTGAAAACTTAGATAGTCTCTGATGGAAGCCAGCTTGTGACTTTGCAATACTTTGCTGAAACTTCACATTCCCATCAAAAGGTCATTGCTGATATATCTTAATTGCATGGGAATAAACCTTTACTCAGAAGTTCTCAGATGTCTTGATTAAAGATACTGAACCAATATTAACTACTCCATGGGGTTTCCATCCAAATTGAGTTAAAAAGACATGAAAAGCCAGGGTACTACCATAAACATATGGGAGCTGAGAAGTAAATACAGATGTTCAGAGTTCATAATTTCAAACTCAAATGAAAAAATTTACATCAGTGCTCAAGATTGTATTTTGTATTTGATAGCATGGATTCACTTAATAGAGCACAATGAGGAAAATAAATTAACGCCTCCTGATTTCTAACCTCTTGTTGCATACATTATCCTTCTTTGATTTCCACTAAATATAATGATGCCTCCACTTCCAGATGTTTCTTTATTAAAATCATTTCAGGAGAGAGAAAAAACACAAGTCATCCCAAATGCTGAAAGTTCTCAACTCATTATCACATTCTACATAACGCACAAACATACTGACAATGTTAATTAGTAAGAAAGGTTTGATTGTTCTTTAATTACTCTGCCAAGAGCTAGTATAAAATACAAAGCCACAAATTACATGACATATCATAAGTGGATTGGTTTTAATGATATATTTCATGTACCAACATGCATATTTCATTATTACACTTTAGTTATTAGCATTTTAACATGGCCATTAATAATAAAAACACTGGGTTATGTACATGAACAAGAAAAATATTACTGCAGAATTTTAAAAGGCACCTGACACAATGGTGCGCTTTTATGTGTTGCAGAGTTCTAAATATCAGCATCAGGACAGGGTATGCAGATCATAAAGCTCTACCTATCTGTCACCCTGACTGTCATGTCATTAAGTATTTTATGAAATGGCTCCTTATTGAAAAATACACAGTTTGCAGAACAGAGTGTACTCCTTAGGCCATCTCCAGTTGGGTAGAGGATCAAATCTGTCTTACTGTCCATGGCCCTGAAGATGTGACTTTCTGAAAATTAGTGTTCAGCCTTGGGGAGGATTCCTTTGGGAGTTATAAGAGATTTGTCCTGTGTCTCTAGTTTTAAGGCTGAGATGAGAGTCAGAAGCAAGTATGTGGCTTTCTACATGCTCTGACAGCAGGTTATTATGCATAAAATGAAACCAGTAAGCTCCCCAAGCTGTCTTTCTAAGATTGAGCACCCATGGACTGAAACAAGTCTCATTCCATTTTACATTGAATAAATTTTTAGAGCAGTGTTATACTAGCTTGAGTAAAATAACTATTGTTATGAGTGATAATCAGACAATGTTAGTTTAATTTATTATATCTGCTTGTTTATTAATGTCATATTATCAAGATGACATTTTTGTATCGGCTTTGATTTGAGCAAATAACTTTGACATTCCGCAGCAAAAGGTCAATCTCTAAATTTTGCTTTGAAGTTTAAAGTTCTACTACTCAAATATGAAAAAAAAATTATTCTCTTTACCTGCACCCTATTTTTGTACTACAAGACAGGAATAGCCATGTGAAATCAAAAAGAATTGCATGTATCTAGTGGCGGGACAGTCATATATTTTCTATCATTTGTCCAGTCTCCTTTAAAACCAAAAAGGGGAGATGAGACATTTCAATCAGATTTAATAAAGAGGAAAAGCCACCAATACCCATTGTGTAAGTATGGAAACAACTGAGCTTGTGATTTTTTTCTCCAGTTTTATAATGCTGTCATTTCACAGAAGGTTTCTCAGCTGGAGTACCTCTTTCTCTATACCTACATTCAAGAGTGCTTGTGTCCTGAATAATTAGAAAGTCTATTGTAATTGCCCTTTCATGGTATCTAATGCACTGCAAAAATGTGAGATTTCACTTAACTAAATACAATTAAAAAATCTAGGAACAGCAGATTTGGTGTTTTAAAAGTGGTAGACTGCAGAAGGATGCTGAGTTCATTCACAGGGTTGCCTTCTTCAAGGAGATGCCTTGTTAATCTCCATGAGGATCTGGGAATACTGTAGGACTGATGATCTCTGTAGGATTGATGATCTCACTCTTCACAATTAATTATGCATGCATAAACACTTTGGGAACCTTCCAAAAGCTGAGATGTTACATACTTCAAGGAAAGCCAAGGTTTTCTGTACCATAACACATAGTGAGAGAATGGATTTTGAACAGAGATTAGGATAACAGGTGAGAATCAACAAACACTGTTTGGACCAAAATGCCCTTTTAATTTTCTGAAGGGAAAATCCTGGTCCACTATTGAAAAATCATGATTTAGAAAATCTGTAATACTGTCTTTTAGACTAAAAGAGAATAACTGAAAGCTTTGAGACAGAGAAATTCCTGGCTCTATGGTTGTATTTTGAGCATATTTCTAGGTATTCCTAGGCACTTTAAAGCTGATTTAAATTTTTTTTTTGCTCACTTTCTGAGGAAAAAAAGAATAAAATAAAATGTGGTGCTTTAGACGAATGGATGCTGTGCAAAGAAAACTCTTTGTGGAAGCTTTAATGTATATTTTATTAATTCTGGGCTTAATTGCAATCAAGAGTGTAGGGATAGAAAGCCGTCATTCATCTTTGATTCTGAGTGAGTTTTTCACTCTCAGTATGATTCACCTTTTCTTTTCAATGGGAAAAACAGTTCATGGTCCATAGTGCCTAGTGAGAATGAATACATTAAAAAATTCTGAAGGTGGCTGCAAGTGTTAAGGATTTCCCTTTGCTTCTCTCTGGTGGCTGAGGCTATTTATTGCCTGCCAGTTTTGCTTGCCCATTTTCAGATATTGCCAGCCTTTGCTGAAATGATGTGGAAAATGTTTCCATTAGGAAATGGAAACAAGTACTCCATGCTCTCGTAATTTAGTCTTTAATTAATTGTTCATATATTATTTTTCCAAAGCCTCCTGGCTTACAAGACCACAAATACTTTACACTCATTTAATTATTAGCTTCTAGTCTCACAGTTCTTTGAACGACATTTGCCTGATTTATTCTTGTTCAAACTACACTTTTAAGACAGGACCAGGAATTTCTTAGATTTTTTGTCACTGGAATGTTCTTTTCATGAAAAATAAATCTATTTATACAACAGTTTGTGAAGAAAGGGATATGATATTTTCCGATTTTACAGATGTGAAGCCATTCAGTCAGAAGGATAGACTAAAATTGTGGCTGAACCATTACACAAATGTCAGGCTCCACTTTGCTTGTTCTGTACTAAATGTTTTGGGGAAGCCTGAAGCCCAGTTTCTGTACTGCCAGGATCTGTGCAGGTTCAACATCAAAGCAGAAACACAGACAATTTCACTTTCAAGAGAATTTCAGCCTGAATGCTGGTTTGATAAAACTGAAGCTACTGGTAACAAATGGAAACAGAAGCATTGCCACAAGAGGAAGGCAAACAAAGTTTGGCTGCTGGATGTTGTTTGGTGATAGCCAGCTGGCTAATCAACACAGATGTGTCGGCTACTAAATTAGCAGATTTACAGCTCTCAGCTGCAGAATGTGCTGATTCTTCCTCTCTGAAGTGACACGATGAGATAGAGGGAGTGAAAAAAGAAGCTGAAGGTAAGAAATAAAGGATCAAAGGGCACAAAGCTATAGGAAACTAGGCTTTATTCGAGTCAGAACAATTTACCTAGCTGTGATACAGGGCTGAAATAGTCAAAAGATCCTAAGCCTTGGTTTGGGTTGAGAGGCAGTCAGACTGTGGAGATGCTGAGGGCAGGATGCTGATGTCAGGTACTTAATCTAAATACTTTCTTTCTTCTTTGCCCTATCAGTCTCCTACTTGAGCAATTTTCTGACTGAATTTTTTTAAACAGATTTTTCAGTAACCTCATACATGCTGCGTGCTGGCAAGGTCAGTGTGCTGTATAATAAAATTGTAATAGAGGCTTAAACTGTTCTGTATTATAAGCATGCTGTACTCATTGTTTATGGTAAAGTGCAAAAGTATATGCATACCATACTTTCTGTTCTTTATGTAGTGACCTGGTTGGCTTACACGTTTACATAGCTTTGTATTGTGAAGTTTCTGCTTTCAGTAAGGAGGGACAAAGCTATTTTTGTATTCACTGAAACATAAATAATCCTATACCTATCCAGAGACAGAAAGCTTTGGATTTCATAGTCTGCTATAGCGATTTCATCACAGGCCATCATCATAGGATGATCGTATGAGGTGCCTAAAGTGCTATATCTCAAGGTGGCACGCAAAATGTCTCCATTTTATTTGGAAACATCACTTCTATGTTTAATTCTTTTCGTTTGTGTGTTATTAACCTTCTGACAAACATAGGTCCTTGGCAGTAAACTCCGAAATTTGGTGGGTGTTAATACATATGTATTTTTTTAAGGCACTACAATGGCTTGATCAATTGTGTTACACAACCTGAAGGCAGTAAAACCAAAATGAATCCAAAAAACATCAGAGTCCCAGGAGAGATAAGTGAGATTTGTCCATTTGAGACCGCTGGAAGGCGGCTGCTCAGTACATACTGTGCAGTCATAAATTTGTAATGTGTAGCCGTTGTGGCTGAGGGGATAAAAATTCAGTACCTGTTATTACCTGATAAAGTCATACATATGTATGGATCCATTTTATGTGATAATTAGAGAATCTAGTTTTAACATCTGCTTTTACCTGATAAACCAACTTTGTTTTTTTAAATAAAGAAAAAGCAATAATTCGCAAGCTACAGGCACCATGAAGATGTGAAGCGAAGGTATCAAAGAGGAGCAGGGAAAGAAGAACAATGTTTTAGATCCACATCCCCTGTTAAACAGGAGGACGTGCAAACAAGAACCACGTGTGCTATCTGTTTTGTTTACTGGAAATACAACTGCCTATTTTCAAAGTAAATTTTTAAACAATTGAACTAAGTTTAATTTTAGATAAAATGGAATTATGGACAGATTTGTCCATACCAAATATGTCTATTATGAGTGGCTTACTGGGATAGCTGATTTTTATAGCCTGCACCTGACTGAGAATGACACAATGGTCAGATGACAGCCAACAAATAAATAATAAGAAAAGAGAAGTAAAAAAAATGCTGGTTTACATTACTGTCTTAGCCTTGGGCCATAATGTGGACATACTGTTTCACTAAGTGCAAAATATTTTGAGCCCTTACTTTTCCTCCCCAGCGGAAGCGGTGGGAGGAACTGATCTGAGCTTCAGCTTGTCTCCTTGTCTGCTGATAAGGTGAGGAGCAGTTTTAGAAGGTACTGTCTTTTTCAGAGCTTTTAAACACCCACTGCAGTTTGTCAGCATAAATTATTTTCTGCCTTTTCTAAGCGCTGCTTCCTTAAAAAAATTCCTCTTTAATGAGTAACATATCTTAGCAAGGTGGCCCCATGAAACACATAATTATTTTTGTGAGAAAATGGAGAATGATACATAAAATAAATTAATATATTCTGTAAGTTGGAAAAGTACAGGAAGGATCCTGGCGATTCCAGAAATTTTTTGTGGGTTTTGATTCTATGCTGTGTTTACAAAGGATGCCCAACTGCCTGTGATGTAGAAAAGCATTCTGGTGCCACTGGCATTCATGAAAGCCCTTCTTTTGAAGTCCTATTTTGGCTATCACTGTTTCACCTTGTTGCTACTGTCTTCTCATAAACCCTTTTTCTGAGCAGCAGTTTGCACACAGTTTCCTCCTGCCTCATGCCCCTTTCAGTTGTCCTTGTCACACGGCTGATGACATCCTTTTATTCCTGCCGACAGAGCCTGGCAGATGGGCTGCGTGGCATAAAAGCCTTTGATTCTGAGTGGAAAGGCATGCAAAGTGAGTCTTATGAGAGGGATGGAGTACTTTCACTACATGGCTGATGGGAAACTGTTGCAGTCTGAGTTCGACCCAGGCTGGAAAACTTGAGTCACGGATCGCCCCTTCTCTTCTCCTCAATTAGAGGAGGAATAGCCTCCAACTGGCTGGTTTTAATTTCCCGGTAGGTCCGTCCCTAGCTTGGGACCGGCTGGCTACACTGGGTATTTCTGTAGAACACAAACCCTGCCCAGATGCGCGCGTGCACCCGCACAAACACAGAGACTGTGTGCTTAAAATGCCACTTTACTGTAACAGCTTTGGAGCAGAGGGAGTGTGTGTGTGGGAAGATGGATATATAAAGGTAGTTACAGGAGACAAACGTGGGGTGTGTAACGCTGGTACTTGTGATAGGTAAAGAGAAAGAAATACCATTATAGTTGGGGGTAGTGCGCCCAACGAGTTTCCCGTATAGGGTAGACGAGGTGCATGTGTGTATGTGGCCGTTAACTTTTGGCCGGGGAAAAGAACGCAAAAAAAAAAAAGGTTTCTCGGTCAGTGGGTCTTTCTTACAGTATAAGCACGGATAGGTGTGGTGGCATTTGTGGCTTTAAGAGCGGGTTTTCGGCGAGCACGGCGACAAGCGGCTACAGCTGGAGCTCCGGCGCAGGTGGCTCCGGCACGTGCTGGCAGCCCGTGGCGGCCGCCTCGGCTCGGGCAGCAGCGGCTGCGGTGTCGGCTGGAGCTGGGCTGGGGCTGCTGCGGCGTCACGCGGCTGTGGCAAACGGCTACAACCGGCTGGAGCTGCACCGACTGGCCTGGGAGGACTGGATGACGGAGGGTGTGGGAAGCGAGCAGTGATTCCAGCTCTTTTAGCTCTTTTTGTGTGCTCTAGCTCTCTTCTCCGTTTCTTCAGATCCTTTCATGCAGTTCCTCGGTGAACAGACTCCACGAGAAGAGGCAGGAAAGCAGGCAAGCACGCAGCAGGGAATAGCAGGAGACCTGGAGTGCAGGAGTATAGAAGTCCCACCCAGCCACCGAAGGCTCTGTGTGAATTTGTCTCCTTTTTCTTCTACTTTCTGCCAGCAGCAGAGAACAGTGGGCGTCAACGACAGATAACGACCCATAATGGCCGTCCTATTACATGCTTATGCAGGCTGGTCTGGCCTTTTGTCTACTCAGTCCTCAGCTCCTACCTGTAGCTCCTGTAACACTGCCATGCTCCAGCCAAAGGCTGGGTCCTGGCTGCAAACACAGCAAGGGGGGCAGGGGTCTCTGCCCTTCATTGTGTTAAGTCCCAGCCGCACTCCCCCCCCCCCCCCCCCCCCCCCAGCGTTGTCGCGGCTTCGGTTTGGTTTTGGTTTTTGGTTTTTGGGTTTTTTTCCGACTTTTAGGTCTCTCTATTGCAATTTGTGTGAGAGACATACCCTTTGTGGAGGCCAGTTCTCCACAGAAACACACCCCACACCTGATATTCACAGGTGAAGGTCGAACCTATACGTATCTGTAGAATTAATTTGAACTGTCCCTTGTACATATATTTTGCAAAGGTCTTGGAGTTGCTGGTAGAAATCTGGTATTTCATAAGATGTGAAGACAAATTAGCCTTTTTTTCATTATTTGAAAGAATAAATGTGTTCGCTTATCTGAATAAATTATCTATTCCTTTAAAGCTCCTTCATAATGCAAATGTGAAGTAAGGATGATAACTTCTTTACCTTAATGAATTTTATTCCACAGCAAAGACGTTTTTTACAACATCTGTTCCTCAGCCAGGTGTGAGCTTCTTTCACTCTTCCTACCTGATTTGATGTGGGTAGCCCCAGGAAATAAGGCCAAAGCAGAGATCTGCCATTTCCCCTTAGTGACAAACCATTCAGAGTCCATTGCCAGCTGAAATACAATAGGACTGTCTTCAGGCAACTCAGGATTTCCTTGTGTTGAGGCAATTATAATTAACACCCTGATGATCCTGCCTCCCCTCCTTCTCTGTCACACCAGGCTGGTCTCATGTGAGATCCCTCAAGGCTATCACAGCAGCCTGCTGGATGGAGCCAAGGAGGGCAAGCAAGCTGCAACACCCTTCTAATGAGTGCTCACTCAGAATAGAAGACGTTGCAATCGAAGTACAAGATACATATTCTCCTTTCTTGGGAATACTTAAAGCATGCTCCTGACAGAATTAATACTCAGCTTGATGCTATGCATGATTTGCATCAATAATCAAACAATTCTAAAATTATTACTGGTAAAACTCATGAAAGACACAAAAATTACAGAAACAATGATTAAAAGAAGCAGCTAGTTAATGTGAATTTGACCGGGTGGTTTACTGGAACCAGGTACAGTCTGTATATTTAAGGACAACATACTCAGACTGTATCTACAAGTTTAGGGACTCTGTGAAAGCAGTAATTTAAACCACTTAGTATTTATAGAGTGCCTCTGTTAGTACTCTAGTTCACATTAGGAGTGTGCTTTTGAAACCAGTTTTCCTATCATCCCATTGTCCTTTGGTTTGTTTGGTGGAGCATCCATCCAGTCTGAGACACTAGGCTGGATGTAATCCAAAGTAATATCTGCTGGCAAATCGTGCAGTTGCAGGAGTGTTCCCTGAGTGGTGTGATAAAACAAAAAGGGGTTGATGGACTGCTTGATGTTTAAACACAGTCTGGAGGATAAGAAATCATTTTGCAAATAGGTATGGATTTATTTTAAGGTTATGTAACCAGGATATTGCATAGAATTCTAGTATTCACAATTTCAAAGGATTATAAATATAGATTGTGCAATCATAAACCATGAAGCTGTTTCAAAAAGATAGCTTAGAGCAACAGACATAGTCATCTGGATGTGTAAAGTGATGGGGTTTGGGATTTTTTTATTTTTTTTTTTTTAGTTTTGATTCTTGTGAATAAAAACCTTCAAGAAGATTATTATGGACTAAGAAGCTTTTTTACATACTTGTCAAAAGATACGATGTGAACCCCTGGCTGGAAGATAGTTTGACAAATTTAAATTTATGATGTGCATCACTTTTTTTTTTTAAGATGGGGATTAATAGTCTTTGGAGCAAACTTTCTTAGGAAGAAATGAATTTTCCATCTCTTGATGTGCTCAGATTAAGACAAAATGCCTTCCTGGGAGATGTACTCTAGCTAAGCACAAATTATAGGTCCTACTGCAGGGAGAACTCTGATATACAGCAGGCCATGCTAAATAATGTCAGACAAATAGTTCTTTCCATCCCTAAAATCTATGACTCTGGGGTTTGTTTTTTTTTCTTTTGGAAGCTTCAGAGCTCCCTATGTGAGCATGAGAGGGAGCTGACATTTGAAAGGAAGAAAAACTATTATGTTGGGTGGGTAAGGGTTTTATAACACTGTTCAGAGAGAGACGCCTTTCCTCTGTCACCATAAAAAAATCTAATTCATTTTTGCCTCTAAACACTGAAGACTTAGAAGAGTCTTGGATACTGTACTGTTAGTGAAGGCAATGGGTCAACTCACAGTCTAGTTTTGAGTTTAGGGTAGGTGCCATGAATAGAACGTAGATATTGTGGTTTGGGCCTAACCTGACAACAAAGAACCAGCCACATGGCCTCCGACTCTCCCTGCCCCCCAAACCCACCCACCCACCCACCCACCCCCACCCACCCACCCACCCACACACACACACACACACACACACCCACACACACACACACACACACACACACACCCACCCACCCACACACACACACACACACACGCGATGCGGGTGACAAAGGCTAATTAGAAGCTCACGGGTCGCAACAAAGGACAAGGTGGGTTTCACTCACCAATTGTCACAGGCAAAACAGACTCAACTTGGGGAAAAATAATAATTTAATTTATCACTAATCAAATGCACGCAGGACACAGACAACACAAAGAGCAGTGGTTAAATACCTTACCCCACCCCTCCCTTCTTCCCGGGCTCAAATTACTTCGCTCCCGAGTTCTCAGTGGCACAGGGGGACAGGGGATGGGGTTCAAAGTCAGTTCACAGGCTTTTTGTTCCCTGCCGCTCCTTCCTCCTCAGGAATAAGGATTCCTTACAGTCCTCCCCTGCTTCCCCATGGCATTCCTCCTACGGGATAGAGGCCTTCCCACAAGGTACAGTCCCTCAGCAGCAAGCTGCTCCAGTGTGGGCTTCCCACAGAGTCACAGACTGCTTTGGGAACAGTCACCTCCCCTGGGGCGGGGTCCTCCACTGCTGCAGATCGAAGTCCACATTTGCCTCTCCTAGTGCCTCCTGGAGATGCTTCGCTGTGTTCCTCCATGGGGTACTGGGGGACAGCCTGACGTCTTGCCGTGGGCTGCAGGGGAACTTCCTTTCCCCCTGCTTCCTCACAACCTTGGGATCTCCATTCCAGGACTGCTCTCTACTCCAGCTCAGCTCTTCATCTGCCTCTCTGCTCTCAGGTCTTAGAGCATTTTGTTCATATGTTAATCGCAGAGACGCATCTATTGTCTCTCTAATGATTCAGCCAGGGGAGCTTTTTGTAGCTTCTTATGGGAGGCACCCATGGCCCCCCTCCCCCACTACCGAAACCATGCCAGAACCAAGCGAGCACAGATATTAAATAAGGTTTATTAATATATTAATATATTATTAACACTTCTGTAGTTCTCTGGAGGTTACTGGACATTAGATAGAAAATCGGGGAGTATAAATCAACCCAAACAGACCTGATTCTCACAACAATAAACAAGAAATATTTTACTTGAAAATATGTCGCGGACCGAGATGGGTAAAGCCGCGACCTAAACAGTCTATGGAATGAGTAATTAAAGAAAACCAACTGTGACACAGAAAATCCATATGATACATGAATATGTAGTATATGCAGTTGATAAACATATAAATAATATTGAAAACAAATAAGATTAAGTTTTTAAAACACAATAATTAATACTATTTTGAAGACCATTAATAAGTAGTTAATTTGTTAGGGCAGAAAATCTGTATCTAATCTGTGTTTAAAAGAGCTTTTGGAGAATCTGCAAATAGAAACCCCTTGATGGATGCATCCTCAGCACTTGGGAACAGCATCCTGGTGCTTAGTCCTTATTTTACTGTCTTTTATAATGATACAATTATATTAATCTATATGAGGCAATCAGATATGCTACCATTTTAATCAAAATTATTTTAGACTTGCAAGTATAGGCTACTTTGAGAACAATCTCATTTGCCTGATTTTTGTCTGTGAAAGGTGTCTATCCTACAGACCCACCTGTCTCCAAGACCTCAGATTTTCCCTGTTGTATAACTTCCTAGTCACCTAAGTAAAACTAAGGTGGTTTAAGCTTTAAGCTGCTTGTGTAGCAGCGTGTGTAGACTTGTATATGCTAATTGCTATTCTATCTCCAAGTAGTTATCGAATATTATTTCCAAAAATTACCTTGTACTAAATAGTGCACTTACAACTAAAAGAGTAGTGAGTAAATTATAGCTTTATACCTCACCTGCAAACTGCAAATTTTCATAAAATGAATGTAAACCCAACAGTAAATAAAGCCTTTCATGTATATCAGTTGCAAGTTGATAAGATCCACAGAGGGTTTTGACTCACTCACCCCCATAGCGATATCTACATTAAGATACAATAACTTTTCCAAAAAGTTACTTAAAATATGGTGTGTTTTTTTCCTCTGTTGATGGAAGTTCGAAAAATAAAATTCAGTGTTGAAGTGCTTTGTTAACATTCTTACTGCTCAGTGACATAGTCTGTTTCTTGCGTCCTGAAAATTAATAGCATCAAGGCCAGTTGCCTGGAGATAGCATAGGTATTTCTGTGTTTAGAAATGAAAGAAGCTCTGGGAATTATATTATAAATATGTTTAATTAAGTAGAGACAAGCAGGGAATTGAAGGCATTTAATTTACGGACAGCTTAGAAGGCCCCTTGCTTTACATGTTCATAGCTTGTGCAGAAGCTGTTCCATCAAGTTGAACCTACTGTCCAATTGCATGCTTATTTTCTCGACTAAATACATTTTCAGCTCAAAAACAATACAAGTCGCAGTAAATTTGTCCAGGAGATTGAAACTTATGTTAGTTTTTATTTCAATTGATTCTGTCCAGATTTACTCTATGTTTCTTTCCTGACTCAGAGTTACAGTAACTCAGAGAATGCCTTCACTTGTATAAACTCTGTTGCTATTCACCCGACCCCGTACCAAGTATCTATATTATACTTGCTTTCCTCACTTTTCAAATGGATTTCCAGGGGAAAATTCATACAAAACAGTGTTGTGAGTTGAAAAATAGTGGGAGTCTCTCTTCAAACATTCTTCTGTATTAATCTATACTTTCAAGCCCATTCAGCATAGTGACACAGCCTATTTCTGATTAAAGATGCTCTGCATTCAAGAAGTTCCTTCTCCCAGGCTAGCCCGCAGCAAGCTGAGAGCAGCTCCCTGGGATGAACCATGGGGTTTATGCTTTTCTGAGAGTTGGTGATGCCAGTTGCCACTGCAGACAGGTGCTTCTCCTTCCCATTGTGCCCTGTCAAAACACCACGATTAAGGGACACAGGAGACAGCTGAGGTAGCTTTTGGAAAGTTTCACTGCAGCACTTTGTTACTCAGAATTTTAAAAAAGGGGTGAAACTCAAGAGTTATGAAGATGCATCATAGCATAACAACTGTTATTCTTGTTACGCTTGTAGAAATGTGTAATAAGTACTGTTAACTACAACTTACATTACTTTTTTGTCTGGGAAACTCCTTTTCATGTAATCTTGAAGTGGCTGAATGATGGCATGCAGTGTCCAGGAGAATGAGAACCTGTAGTTCATTTCAACACAGTCCAGAACTTCTGTAAAGCCCCAAACACCCTTCTTGTTGAGCTTCCAAACTGTGTGCCACAGAACAGATGAGCCTGGAACCAACTTCTAAAGACTGTCTAGTCCAACCCTTTTGCTCAAAGCAGAGCTACCCACAGCAGGTTGCTCAAAAACATGTCTAGTCATGTTTTGAGTATCTGCAAGGATGGAGACTCCACAACCTCTCTGGGCAACCTGTTCCAGCATTTGATCACCCACAAAGTAAAAAAACCTTTTTTTATATTTAAATGCTAGTGACATCAGGGCCTTTTCTGCCTGGGTGATTTCCAGCTGGTGACCCCCAGCATGTACTGGTGCATGGGGTTATCCCTCAGGTTCGGGACTTTGCATTTCTCTTTGTTGAACTGCATTAGGTTCCTGTCATCCCATTTTTCCAGCCTGTTGGCAAAACAACCATCTGGAGTATCCTGCTAGTTTTGTATCATCTGGAAATGGAATGAGAAAACCAGTATTTGGGATCTGGAAAAGTCACATCTTTGACCAGTACACCTCCTGAAACATCGCAGCAAGAGCTGAGATGTGGCATTGACAGGGTTACTAGCTCTTCTATTATATCTGACTTGTCTTACAGCACTTGCAAGAATCACTGACATGGTCTTTTCAAATTCATCATTTCCTGGCAATTTTTAGAACTCAGACTTCAAAATGGTATAAAACCCGTGCACTTCCAAAAAAGCTGTAACAAGAAATTCAAATAAGCCCCTTTTGTCAAGTTTACATATAAGGTAAGCAAATTTAATTAACACTATGATCTTCCCAGTAAATGTCCCCTCAAAATAACAGTAATATTTTAATTAAAAGGATATGACTGAGTTAATAACTTAAAATATTTAATTATATCATTAAAGAGATGGAAAGGTATAATAGTTGAAGCAGAAATTGAGGGGACTTAAATTCAGTTCTTAACTTTACCTGGTCTCTTTGTGACTTCATACAGGCCTGCTAACATAGAACTGGCAGAGAAAGCCTGAATGATTCAGTCAGCTTCCCACAACAAGAAGAACCATATGGTAGACATCTCATGTAGTAGGATCCCTAGAATACTATTTTTAAGTGTCCCCACTCACTGCAAACCTCAGACTCATCCCAAAACTGATAGGAAACTCTGGGTTTATAGTAAAAGGTAAAGAAACCCTGGTTATGTTGGTGGTTGTCTCTCTGACCCTTTACTTGTTAGATGCTAATTTAATATGACCTATATGTGACGAGGCTAGATACAAAGGCATCTGCAGGAGTGTTTTTGCAGTCTTGATAGATTTGTCAAGATCAGGTTTGTAGGATAAATTGTTGGGTTTTTTGCTAGATAAACCAGCATACCTGGAAAAAGAAACATCAAAAAACCTTCTGTGTACATTTCTTTCTTCCAGTATGAAGCAGAAGCAGCAAATGTCAAAGCTATACACAGATTGAGATAGATACAAATCATTAGATACCTATCAATTAGCCATACTGAAAGAACAGGTATGGTATCTATGGAACAGATAGAACATTTTCAGGGAGAAATATTTAGATGATGATCTTTTGATTGCAAGGTAGGTAAATTCATTTACAGACCGTGAAACATCAAGAGGTTAATGCAGAGAGGGATTATGATTTGTCACAAAACCAGCACCTGTGTTGGATGCCTGATATTTGGCATCCAGGAGATTTATAAATTGCATTGCAAAGTTACCTTTTGAAGATGTTTTGTATGGCTCCCTTAAGCTTCAGGACTGAGAGATCAAAGTTAAAGTGACTGTTTTGTATGTTTCCCTTCTGAAAGTCATACAGATGTTGAGCTGGACTGCTGGAGCTTTGATTCCAGCTGTGGTCTATAAAGTAGACCATCTTAAACCTAATTTCCCTGGAATGCTCCATGCAATAGCATTCACTTGACATCTAGGAAGACAGACTTGCAGTGACAGCATCGAGGCAATGACATTTTTCACTCCCAGTCTGCCTTCAGTTTTATATAGCATAGCCTCCTTGTTGGTATCTTATCTCAGAACTGCAGTTTCACCTCTTTCCTCCACAGTTTTTAGATGGGAAGACATAACAAAAGAAGCTGTATTTCACAAGCTAGCACAACCTTACTATTTTTAAATGACATGAGTATCTCTACGGTATTACTGTGAAACTTTGAAGGCACTAGTTCTCTAGAAGAGGTTTTAAAGTGTGCATACTAGGGAACCTACTGGGGGTATGAATGTCATCAACATTTTATCCTGGTTAATTAGCTGAAAATGTAATACGATGGCTTGCCATTTTGTGTATCCCTCTTGGAAAGCCTCTTTTCCCGTGCACTAAGCAGGACACCTAGGCACTTGGATGGTTTTAACCCATAATCTTTCTGTGATGCAATTTTACACTTATAAAATCATTGTAATGCCTCTTTATCTCACAGGGGGTTGCATGGGTGGATATACTAAATCACTATGAGATTCTCAGAGGCAAAGGTCTGTAAACCACTGTTTGAGTAATAAATAGAGAACAGCTTCACATTTTCAAATGGCAGAGAAGCAGAAGTATAAGATACTAGTGTTATTACTGTTGTCTGCCCTACAGAAAGAGAAACCATACACTTGCCATATGGACAACTCTTACTTTACATCTTAGGAAGCAATAAAAAGAAAAAGGAAAAAACATACATTTTGTATGTAAGAATGCAGTGTAACTCCTCTGCAAGATGTGTGTTGTGCTGTCCATTCCAGCCAGTCATGCATGAAATCAAGGAGGTACTTAAGCTGAAGCAAAGCAGCACTTTCTTCTTCTTAGGGAAACTCACAGCTTTGGGGAGGTGAAAAATCTGACACAGGCATTAAAGAACCAATTGCTAAGGCTGTGAGACATCACCTGACAGCAGTTTAAACAGAAGCATGTTAACACAGTGTAAAGCACATGAAATATATTACCTTCTCAATTATACCTCAAACTTACAGTCCACTAGTTGCTGGTAGGAGTGTTTGTAGAGAGAGGAGGGCAGCCTTTTCCTGACAGTACAAAAAAAAGGGAAAGGCCGATTGAAAAAATTCACCTTGAAACAGCAGAAGAAAGGATTGTAGGGCAAGGTAATGAATAATGAATAAACCACTGGTGGGTGAAGCTCTTACACAGGTATGTAAACTTGGCAGCTTGCCTAAATGCCACTAGGTTTCATGTTGCATAGGTTTGTGAAGTAGACACAGGCATCTCCTGCTCAGCTGCTCACTTATCCGGCTGCTGAGACAGGACTAGGGAAAAAGCTCCTCTTCCAGATTGGCCTAGACTGGAGTGAGTAAAAACCCTTCTTAAGAATTAAATTTCAGACTACTAAAAAAAATGACATTGTGTTAGACCCTTGCATTGAGAACTCACAACAAAACTAGAAAAACAATAATCCTTGGTCATTTTGTTCACCCTGCCAGAACTTCTAAAATGAAAATTGTCTGATCCTTTCTGCCAGTAAGGCAGGATATAATCCATTCTGCACTGTTCATTAACTGCTCCTTTATATAATCAATTTTATACACATGAACATGCTAGGGTTTTCTTATCCCATTTTCTTATTTGTAATATGGTAATGGGTCTTTTTAAGATTGAAAACTGAACCTGCCATGTGAACTGTTATCACAAAGGAACCAATCCTGGTGTAAAATGCTTCATCAACTCTCTTCCAGATTAACGGTACACAGTTCGCCATTCGATGTAATAACAAAGCATGAATCTTTTCCTGTCTTCTTTTACATCCTGCTTTTGTTTCAATGTGTACATGGACAGCAGAAATAATGCAAGCCTAGTATAGAGTGGGTAGCACTCTGGAATGCCTTCCTTTAACATAAAATTAAAAAAAGGAGGAAGAAATCCCAAGTAAATAAATGAGCCATCTCCTTTAAGTTCTATAGAGTCTGTAAAACAATATAATCCAAACCATGGACAGGCATATGTACCATGTTATTTCTAAATGAAAATATTTATGTAATTGCATAGATTATGCATTCAAATAGAGATGTATCTTTTAATCTACTAATTTTTCATTAATTTAGATTATGACACTGTATCACATTGCAGCTACTCTTATCCCATGGCATTATGATCAAGTAAATGCTGGAAGTACAGCATAAACAGAAATTTTGAAGGAGACATAAAATTCTGATTTTATGTTCTTTTCCTCTAGGTGGCAAATAGTCTGAGTTAGCACAGGGGATGAGACAGAAGGATGCAAAAAGGATATGAGACTCATTTTGGAGAGGACAAAAAGGAGGCAAAGGCTTTCCAGGGAGCTCCCTGCAGTCTCAGCTTCTCTGGTAGCTTCTCCTTTTCCAGTCAGCTTCAACCTTTCTTCTTTCCGCTCTTCCACTTTGTTGAAGCTGCCTGCGCTGCTCAGGCAGTGCTTAAATATGCATGGCAATGCTGTCAGAGCAGCAGCTCTCCAAACCTGACTCTCCTCATGCTCCAGGTCCTGACTGGCCCAGTGCCTCCTGGGTTAGTAAGGCTGAGAGTTTTGGATGGAGCAGAAGTGGGTTTTGAATTTCATACTGTCCTAATGCTGTTCACTGAGCTGGGTTGTGTTGATAAGAATGTAGTGATTAAATTAATGACTGGTGCAATTTAATTTGGTTCATTGTATTTGCTTACAGTTATCACCTTCTGCAACAATATTTTTTTCCAAGCTCAGCTTCTGATTAAATTCATCATTATTCATTAGCTGTGTGATTAGCAGAAAGTTTCTTTCAGACTAACCCAAAAATTAACACTGTTTGCAGTTGTCAAGGAAATGCTTGTTGGATTTGGCTTTTTGTTTTGCTGTTTCTTGTTGACATTCTCAAAGGAAAGATTTAGAGTGTGTATTCAGGTGTTAAAATACAGTTTATCTGTAATAGTATAGTGCTGCATTTTTGTCATAACTTCAGTTTGTGTACCCTATCACTGAGCAACTTTAAGACAGGGATTCATCAAATGAACATCTCTGTAGGTCATATTGTGTGAACTAGGAACCTGAAATCATGCTTATATTTTCTATTATGTTCATAGTTTTCTGTATCTCATTACTCTTGTCTCTCCATTTTTAAAGAGAAGAGGCCTAGTTTCATTGGCCTTTCTGCATATCTGTATTCCCCAAATCTATGCATCATTCATGTTCCTTTTACTTTCCTTTCTCCATCCCTGTAATGTCAATTTTATATCAAGGTGACCTTAATTGAGCTTGGTATTATAATGTATTGTTGTTGCAGGACCACCAGGCATCACATTTATTATCCACTAGCAGTTTTTATCTGAAAATCCTGCTTGCCACCAGGAAAAGAATTATGGAACTATCTAAGAGATACATACTCGTTCACATACTGACACTGGTCTTGAGGCATTTGGTATTTTTTGCTAATTCATGCCTCTAGATTCTGCAGTTCATAACTCATCATCATTGAAGTGTAAGAAGTTAGGTGAAATTTAATTGCACAAAATTTCAAAGATGTAAATTAGAGAGGGAAGGAGAGACCATATTAAATCTATTCAGTTTTGAACAGCATCTCATGCTGACATTAAAAAGGCTCCAGAGGCAATAGCATTCAGTGCATGATGAAGTTCCTCAGAATCAATTTTGCACAGTCTCCTCAAAAATTGACAGAAACATCTATATATCTGTATTTGCAAGTGGGGCAGAGAAAGGCACTCAGTGTGGTAATGACATTAAGCCTCTAATTCCCATACGACTCTCTCAAGCAATGTGTGGAACATTATGTTTATCTGTAGCTTTAATTTAAAGGCAGAAGTAAGTTTAAACCACTAAAAAAATGTGCCAGCAATGCTGCGTTTTCCCACTGGCAACTAGTGAGTAACGGTGAAAGCCTCTCACTTCAGGCAAGCTGGTTTGTCTGCGTCTTAAATGGCAAGGGAGCAAACCAGTGATTTTTCTAGTGCTGTGGCTTTTTTTTTTTTTTTTTTTTTTTTTTGGTCAGAAAAGGATAACTTGGAGGAGCATATCAAACTCAATGAAACCTTAATCAGGCTGAGGTGGGAGGGAGCACCCCCCACCCGATTGACAGTGCAGTTGTCTAGCAGTGAGAGTTGAGGCAGTCTCATATTGTTCCTAGCACCTTGGCCTAATTCAAGGGAAAGAGGAAATAAGCTAAGGGTGCTGCTGTTCTCTGACATAAAATTTGAATGCTTGCAGGAAGGAGGGTTGCTTGAGATCTCTGAAGGTACTTTTTCTTATCTCCAAATGATGCTGCAGTAGCAATAGTGGCTGTGAGCTGTAAGGAGTAGCATTATCCTGAAGGAAGTAATTGGCTATCCAGATGGTTAATAAAGAATGAATAATCAGATAAATTAGTCTGGGAAAGCACCTCTTTGGCCTGAGACTACATCATAGCTTTAAAGTTTGATGTGTGGTGTGTAATAAGTTAACAAATGAAAACGGAAAGCTTTGTGTGAACAGAAATTGCTCTCATCTGTGGAGTGTGTGCTCATTTAATAATGTATTGTGATGTGTCTTTAAGATTATTTTTTTTAGAGGATAATTAAAAAATTGCAAACCTAGAGATACTCTGCTCCTCCCTTAGAGGGTCCGCACTTATCTGGCATGTCATGTAGATTCCAATAAAAGCTTTTTGTAAGTGCTGCAGGAATAAATTTCATTAGTATAAGCTCACCCTGTTTGTATAAAATCAAATCCATCAATGCCGTTTAGTACATAACAAAGTTTAAGCTCATGTTTTGCTGTAAGCATGTGAGTTGTTTTTAGTTTCATTGACTTTAGGGCAGTTTACATGCCTGCTTTGTTCAATCCCTGCAGAAACAAAGCAAGAACACAGAAATAATAAAGGTACAGTCAAAGGAAGGTAGTCTTGATTAATTCCAAATAATGTTTTTATTCTCAAATGTAAGAGTAATTTTTTTACGCAGCCTCAAAGCCCATTTAGTGGGAAATTTTACTTTGGAAATATTCTCTGAATTTTTGTCTCAAGGCTTAATATTGCCTTCCCTTTCTTCCTGTAATGCTTTATATACCTCATAGTCATGTTAATCCAATTGAGAACAATGATCACCCATTTGTGCCCAGGTTTCTTCTTAAAAGTGTCTGTATCCACTTTGCCTATCACTTCAATGGTATGAGTGCTCTTAAGCAAAAAGTAAGGGAAGAGACAAATTCCTTTACCTGAACCTGCTTTCTTTGATTTTTTGGGGATATTTGCTGCTATAATCACTGTAAATTGCCAGGATATACCACAATTTCTTCTCTAATTTTTGTGTAGCACAAGGCCAAATTTTGAAGTGTATCAGATGAATAATTGGGAACAAAATTATTTACACTAATGGCAGTCCTGGTGTTTGCTGTAGTGAAACAAGCACTGGCATGAGCTGTTGGGTGTTAACTCCCTTCACTGACTTCACTGAAGTGGTGGCGATTGTAATGCCTTTCTCTTACCAGGATTTTTAGCTAGGTCCGGGGAAACAGACATGACATCTATGAGATATTTCTACTCTTCTTTCCCCCCCTCCCCTCCATTTCATTCATCTCCTCTCTTATGTGCTGCCAACTTTTGTTAGAGATCTTGCAGAGTAAAATGTATATAGATGACAAGCCTAGTTATCAGACATCCTGGGCATATCAATGACCACAGAATGCAATCCACTTTATCTTATACTTCAGCCCATGTCATAATGACTTACAGTAATTAACCAGCTTTCTCTAATGTTCAAGTAAGGCAACTCAGAGTATGTTTTTCATATTAATACAAACATCCTGCCAGAGAATCTTGAATCTTATTTTGTTGCTGATTTCAATTAGGCAGTTTTGTTACAGTGATTACTTAAAATTAAGCAATAGAACAATTAATTATGGATTAATTATAAATTACTGATCATTAATACATCACGGGAAACCTTTATCAGTTGCCAGAGTAGAATGAAACTGGACAGGACCTATCCAAGACACATTATTTTGGTTTGCTCGTGGGTACTTGTAATGGAAAGAGCCACAGTTTTACTTCAGTAGGAACTCAGACACAAGGAATCATTCCTTTAATGTGAAAATCAGAGGATGAGATGCTGCCATAGTCAGCAGTGCACTTCATATTAGGATGTCCAAATCTACAAAGGTCACTTGTTTACATTTATGTCAGTTCTGCTTTGGCAGCATCACTACTGTCCAAGTGTTGACAAAGCTGTACTAGCGTTTGTTTTCTCTAAAGGCTTGGTGTCAAACAGCTTGACTTTTTATCATTGTTTTCCATTCTAACTCACAGATGGAGGTACCTGTAACATTTCTATGTGATTAAATAGCTTCTGGTCATCTCCACAGCGTGAGAGGCATTTGGTATGGGGAGCAGCTCCCAGCCCTAGGGCTGGGTGGCCAAGGGGCTTGCAGCCAGGCTGCTCTTGGCAATCCCATCTCGTCCCCTTTGTGCTGTGCGTGGGGACACCCGTGATGTGTGAGAGCTCTGTGGGCCCCTCTGTGTGAGTGTCCCCCACTGCTCCTCCAGTGTGCTGGGCTGCCCCACCTGCCCCTCTGCCTGTGGGACCACAGCAGCCTGTGCTCTGTTAGCACACGGCTGTGCTGGGTGCTTTGGGAACCCCTCCTTACTGCCCTGGCAGGATGCTTTTCCAAACCCATAGACATCAGTTTTGTAGGGGCTCCAAGTGTTTATATCATGGCGACAGCCCATCTGTTTTGGCTCCGTTGATTTGAGCTGTAATTAGTGTCACAGAAGCACTGCATCATCTGGCTTAAGTCTTGATTTTTAAATGAAAAAGTAGATCTTGCCTTCCTCTTTTTTCCTTCTCCTTTAATGTGCCTGACACGAACAACATTAGCCTCTCCACCTCCCTTGATATGCTGGTAGCATGGCCAAGCAGCACAGGATACTTGCAACTCCCTTCTCACTCCCCGCTGTCATATGAGCATCTTCTTCCTCCCTCTGCCAGCATCATGGCTGGTGCTCCCTGGTCCTGCTTACCTGCTCATTCACTCCTTGGGCTGCAGTTGCTGTGCTGTCCTGTCCACTCTTTTGCCATTCTTCTGACCTGGCTGCCCAGAGACTCAGGGCTACATAGCAGGGGGAAATTTCCAAGCTGCACTGCATGGAACCAACATGCAAGGCTGCACCTCTCAGCACTCTCTTTTAAATCCCCCCAGGAAGGATAATAGTGGAAATACCTATTAAACAAAATATGTATTAAGGAAAAATCATTGTAGTTTATGCCCTTCTCCTTTATTCCATCTAGATGAGTGCCTTGATATCTGAGCAACTCTATGCATAATATATGCATAGTAAAAATAGCAATGCAACTGACTTATAATTCAAGTCACTTTACAACAGTTTTTTTGAGTCCCCCCTGCATGCATTTCTGCAGAACTAATTATGCTCCCCTGTAAGATCAATGCTTTACTAATTTACATATGTTGTAACAATATTGCCACCAATGAATTTTACTGCTTCAAAAGATACAAATTGCTCTATGGCAACAATTAGAAAAAAAAATTTCTTTGTTTTTCCTTTATGTAAATTCTTTGATATTAGCATTCACCTTCTCAAGCAGGCATTTGGTACAGGACAAGTAGCAGTATTAAATAAAAAGGGTGGAAAGCAGAAAAATAATCACATGTCTCAAAAGAGAGAAAATTATAGTAATCTCTGTGATAAACAGAGAATTCTTAGCAATCAAATACTGAAGGTATATCTGCTCTTGAGAAGCCTGATCAGCATATATCATACACAGCAGGTAGGGCATGTTCTCACACCACTTATTGGAATTACAGTAGTAATCCTTATACCTGTAAAGCACATTGTATGCCTGATTTAGTTTTAAAACTTACTATTTGCTTTTCTTCAAAGCTTAGGCACTATGTTCTTCTGTAGTGACACACTGTCTACCAACAAACTATTTTGGAGGCAAATACCACTTGCCTTACATGAACTATCACACTGAGAGTCCCTAACGATTGTTCATTTAAGTAAAGTAGACTTGCTGCCTCTCCTTGTCTGTTCTTTTAACTAATCTCTTAACTGTAAAAGAAAATAAGAGCAATGTGTCTTCCATGGAAATGCTCATGTTTGCTGTTTGTTTGCTAGAAAAACAATTGGTATAACTGACAATAAAATAAAGACCATAAATTGAAATTGACAGAGTAATAGCTCCGTTTTTGGCTTTGATTTTAGTCTCTTGTCCCTTCTTTTGCTGCTTAGGATTATGGAGCAGTCATCAACACAAGACAGAGATCCATTTTAAGGCACAGGAAGTGCTTTAAAGTGTTTGTCAATTCAGCTTGAGTGCAGGAACTGTTCTTATGCTGAAACCAGCTTAGAGCTGGTTTAGTGTATGTGCAATAGTTGAGGCTTGCTGTTTTATTCAGCCAACATTAGGATTTTCAGATCTTGTTTTATTATTAGGCTGAGACATGTCTAGGATTTGTCTGTTCTTTCTTTTCTTTTGATAGTAGCTCATGCAAACATCATCCTCACCTTCTTCACTTAGGAGTCAGAAAGTTTTATGTTCCCATTCAAAATTCTGATGTGGAATGATTTTGAGTTCATAAAACAGTTGTACTGATAAGAAATGTAACCAGTTTACATGTTTAACTGCATTTTAAAGAGCATGTGAATAGTTGAAGTCCTTATGCTGAGCATACTGACACTGAAATTTATGCAAGAAAGATGCCTGGGTAATTTGCACACCCAGACTGGGAGTCACTGGTTTGCCCTCAGATAAGCTCCATGTCCCTTGGCAGATGCCAGGCTTGCCTTGTGGCTGGGAGCAGGGATGGATCTTCACCAGGGGCTTTTCCCTGGCTGCGCCTCTGCCCTTGCAAGGCTGCCCAGCTGATGCAGCTGCCCCAGCATCAGCTCTTAGCCACAACTCGGGAGCAGGTCTCCTTGGTTGAGGTCAGTAAAGCATAGTGGTAAACATGAGCTGTGGAGTAGTGCAAAACCTTACTCATATCAGAATGCCCAGCTGGTCATACTCAACAAGTAATACTTGAAATTGTGTAGTATCAGTGAGTTGAGTAACCAAAAACAACAGGTAGCCATTTACTATTTACTGTGTATGTCTGAAAATGTCTATTAATCAGTGACTAATTTACCTTCTTGTTATGAATAAGTAGCATTTCATAGCCTGGTTTGAGAGCATGTGCCTTGGTTCCCTATGTAGCACAGCCCTTTCCCTTGCAGCCGTGCTTGTATCTTTTCCTCAAGGCTTATCTGGGCTGCAGTTTGAAGCTCTCCACTGGCTGATATAAGATCGTTTTAAATTCTGTGGAGCTGGTGCTTAAATAACATTCAAATGAACTCTGTTCAGCCTCTAAGCTACTGTTGTACCAGGTCTGCTTCACAAAGCAGTGCAAGCTTTCATGTCTTTCTCTGGAGGAATAAAGCTGAGGCTCCATTCACATGAAAAATCTCAGTATGATTTATTTACAGGTTAAGGGCCCAAGCACATCCCTATAAATAATGCTTTAGCCTTATTTTTTCCTTTGTGAATTTTGCATCTTTTTCTGTGCATCCTTAAGGCCTTCAGGTTATTATCACAGTGAGTACTGCTACATTTTACGTACCATGTCGAAAAGACAAGTTCTTTTCCTCCAACCTGAAGAACTAGCACCTAAATCTAGTCTGTGTATAGCTACTGCTTGACATGCTTTCTTCTGTTAATTTCCATCATGGTTCTATTTCTTTGAAAAGTAGACACCTAACTACCACTGATCTATCTACTTTGGTATGTATTTCAGGATTCTGTGAGTAGTCCAAATGGAATAAAAACTGTTAGGTTAGACTGGTTTCTTTCAAATATTATTGTAAGTGTGCAGCAAAAAAAGTGAAAAAAACAGATTGCAGGATAGAAGAAAAAAAACTCCAGTATTTCTTTTATTTTAATGACTTTTTTCAAAGACTAAGTGAAGTCCTTTTTGATTTTTAAATTACAACTATTTAGATGGTCTAGAAGTCTACCTTTGGCACATTGTACTGTCTGCTACAAAATTTTATTAGTAATCACAAATAGATTATGCAGTAAAGTCTTCATTAACTACTAACTATAATTAAAGTAATAATTAATTATTTTAACTTAAGAGCTACAAGCCTGAACACCAGAACATGAACATAATTACCATTTTACACAACAAAACTGTAGTCATGCAAAACTCTGCAATTTCTTTGAAGATGGGTATCCATAAAGAGATTATCCTTTGGCATTAATTTTATTGTTGCAATCAATATAAATATGTCCTTGTACACCTTTTTCTGATATTCTGGGAATAAAATGCAATTACACTTTTCTCACTGGGCTCTCAGATGATCTGTTGGTTGAATGACCTTGAGGTCAAAGATATAACAGGCTACTTGCTGCTTTTTATGTTGTTTTTACTGGACTATTTTTATTAGAGTTATAGTGGATGCTGTTATGCTTCTAGTGAGTCAGGACCTTGGGACGTTTATGCCACCTGTCATCCCCTCTTAACAGCTTTGATCTTGCATGCACTGGCTGGAAAAATTACTGTGCCATTTTTCAGTTTCAGCCTGCAGTAGTTTAACACAGCTGCTGACACTTTTTCACAATATGAGTTGATACAGACAAGCATTTTTGAAGAGAGCCCTAAGGCTAACAATAATATTTATATCTTCTGCCATTCATGGAAAAGCAGAGCCAATAAAGCAGGCAAAGGATCTGGTATGTGTTCCCTTTGCTCATTAATGTTTCAACTGATTCTGTGGGTGTTCTGTGGAAGAGTGGTTGCTTTCATTTTCTCATGAAAGGAAAATACTATATTTCTTATTCAAACCTATTGCCTGTGAGATTCTGCTTTAAGCTTTTTTTTTTTGAAGGATGTTGTTCATCACCTTTACACAGAGGAATGCATAACACAGAAATATATGTGTGTTGAACAATGCTGGATTGGCCTTGAAAAATGGATGCACTGCAGAAAGAGTATCTGATAAATGCAGATGGAGAAACAGACACCTTGGTTCCAGAGGAAGTGCCTACAGCCTTCCAGGGTGTGTAGCTGTTTGAAGAAGGAGGTGACTGGATGTCAGAAAGGCAAACCTCTCCTTTCTGTGGTTGCACAAAAATGCTACTGAATTGCATTTCTCACCCTGATGGCTCCACCAGTCCATCTCTTGATATGAAGAGTATCCAGTTCCGACTGCTCTTTTTCCCAGCTGTCTTGCAAGATACCCTTCTGTTCTCACCCAATGTCACTTTGCTATGAGGTGCTGCACGTCTGTCTTGTACCCCAACAAATTTTAAGAGTGCATTTCCTCCCTGAGTTCCCACTCAGGTGCTTACATCTCACATCACCTTCCATTCCTTAATAACCTACTCAGCCTTAGAAAGCATATAAAAGCATTTATGGTCCTAAAGTAGAATGTAGAAGAGAAATGGAATTTGGGTTGTGATATCCCACATGGTACCTGTTGGTATCTGTTTGGGTGGTTTGACAAAATAGACCATTTTCTGCCTATTTTATTCTTTACCGCAGACTGAATGTCCCCTTTACAGCCTCATAATCACAATGTAGCAGCAGAGTGTTGTGACTTACAGATGGGACTGACTCTTTGCTCCAGGACCTGCCAAAGAAACTGAAAACTGCAGCAATTAAGGCATGGACTCCGTTGTGATTTCCAAGCGGAGACGGAGATGTTCATTCAGGCTTAAGCATTCATATATATAGTCTACTTATCTATTGCAAGCTATGAGGACATTTCATAATATTGACATTGCTTAGCTACAGTCCATTCTGTTTTCAACATCTAGTTCCTTCTTCTACTTTCTCTGTTCTCCAGCTGCTTCTTGAGATATTGGTTATGGGACACCAGCTTGTTTACCAATCCCACAGTCGTTTTCCCAAAAGGATGATTAGGTCAGCAGCACCTGCAACACTGCTGCCTTCTTTTAATTCAGGCATGCTGATTTTCTGTAAGCCCACAGAAAACCTTGTGACCCTGAGATGAAATGGTCCTTTCTTCCACTGAAGAGCTGTGAGCAGCAGTCAGAGATGTCTGTGCAGGTGCATGGGACCAGATCCGTAGCACTTTTCTCTCAAGCACATTTGGATTTCTGTGGGTTATAAAGCCCCATATTGACTGATACAGGGTTCATAAAGGGCCAAAAAGCCCATTCGGCTCACCCACTCAGAATTAGTTATACAAGTATCACCCATACATTTGAACCCAAAGCAATATGACCAGATTTTTAATGAAAAATGTCTCTAACAGAAGGAGTGATAAAGTCAGATCAAAAAGTATCATTTTAAGAGAGCAAATATATTGTAGATAAAATGGGACTGATTAAGACTGATTTAGAGAATATTTCTTAATCCAAATGAAGAAAAAACAGTCCCAATCTGTGAGTGGGATGGGATTTGTACATAAAGTATCTTGAAAACAAACACCATTGTTTGTATTGTGTATAGACAACACACATAGTAGACACATGCACACTACTACAAGGTACTTTACTATTTTATTATCAGTTTCATGGATGTTCACTTTCAAAAGAAAAAGACTGAATCCACTAGAAGAATCCATAGAATAAATTCAAAAGTGACAATGAGTATATCAAAATTGCTTTTTCATTTTCTTGTTTTAAAATGCCACTGTGCAGCAAAGTTTGGATGAAGGTTGATTTGTATTATTTAGAAACTAGTCATGAAATTTCAGGATAATTCCATTTAAGTGTGGGCACCTGGCATTCATAGTTACATTAGGAGACGAAATTAGAAAGTCGTGTCTAAGTGTTTCAGATCTTCAGTGGGCTGAATCACGTCTGAAAGTTACTTTATTTTAAAATAATGGATAGTATAAGAAGTAATAATAGATTTCATTTAAATGCTGAAAATGAGGTGATGTGAATTTGGAGCCCATCCACAGCAGTGGCATTCCAGCTGCTTCTCTTTGCAGCTAAATTTACGGTGGTCAGTGAAATCAGTGTTTCTCACCAACTTCGTTATTTTGCATTCTCCAGTTCTTTCCACTGGGCCTCACTAGTCCATATCATCCTAAAAAATATGAAATAATAAAGTAGTACTGACATGTCATGGGCCAGATAAAAAATCTGGTAATCAGTCAAAGTTGAGATACTCTGAGGTTTCACAGGAAGATGAGAATAATATAGGTGGAAGATCAGGGTGACCTTAAAACAGCATTAATAGAAATTGAATGAAATTTTCTAGTACAAGGTCAGGAACTTAAGAACTACTACTAATAAGTCTACTGTGAATTGAAAATGAGTGATAAAGACAGAGACACAGTCAATTATACAATAATTATGTGATGCAGCTCTGAAAAAGAAAAAACCTTGCTAGAACATTTAAGTTCAGAGACAGGGAAAGTATTTGTGCTGTTGTAAAAGGTCTTGCTGAAATAATGGCCAATCACATTCCAAAAATACTAGCATAATTCCTTGCATATGACTGAAGAATGATCTGGTTAAAAAAAAAAAAAAAAAAAAAAAAAAAAAGAAAAAACCCAAAAAACCAAAAACCCACTAAAAAACCAATAAGAAGAGATCTTTTCCTTGTAATTCACAAGTATGACAGATTATGTTTGCTCTTAAGAGAGGACAAGAAATTCTTTACTGTGAGGGTGGTAAGACACTGAAACAGGTTGCCCAAGGAAGTTGTGGATGCCCCATCCCTGGAAGTGTTCAACGACAAGTTGGATGGGGCTTTGAGCAACCTGGTCTAGTGGGAGGGGGTTGGAACTAGATGATCTTTAAGATCCCTTCCAGCCCAAACCATTCTATGATTGGTAGGCTCTGGAAGCCTTCTGGAAGGCTGCTATAAGGTCTTCCTGGAGCTTTCTCTTTTCCAAGCTGAATAACCCCAACTCACTCAGCCTAAATTCATAGGAGAGGTGCTACAGCCCTCTGATCATCTTTTTGGCCCTCCTCTGGACTCACTCCAACAGCTCCATGTCCTTCTTATATTGGGGACACCAGAACTGGAAAGTTACTACTTGAGATAAAAGGTAAAGAAAATTTAAAACAAAAAATAGTAGTGGACCTGATTAAACTTAGATGGCAATTCTAAGAAAAAAAAGGTACAAATACCACAGGAGTTATATTCTAGAATAGCATTGAAACTAGAGTAGTGCAGAAGTAAGCCCCCCAAACTAATTGCTCTTCTTTGATTTGTTTACAAAAAAGATTTGTTATCTACCTTCTTTGTGGTAGCAGGAGATGGGGCTCGATGGCCCTTGAGAGACTTCCCAGTTCTCAGCTTTTTAGTTTTTCTGATAACAAAATCTGTGATCAGCAAGGTCCCCTTTCCATCTTTGCCAGACATCAGCTTTTTTACACTTTTCAAATTTTTGTTTTCACAAGCAATATTCTCCGAGTCTTAAAACTGAGACAGACTTTCTTCTGTCTGTATAAAGTACCACTTATTTCTATTACAGCCAAAGCCTGGTCACCTTGATTAAATTGGGAGTTATGTGCTATTTTTAGAACAATCCCAGGGTGAATTAATCCCAAGCATTTAGAAGGTTATATAGCCTTTTCTGTTCAGAAGCTGCTACGTATTTTACCAGCGGTAATTAAACTCACAACAATTCAGTGAATTATTGGACTCATGCAAAGATAGCTATAAAAATCAATGATAAAACTGAACCCCTTCTCTACTTCTACAAGTTAAGAGTTCTGTTTCAACTCACTAGCAAGTAAAAACATCGGCATACTTTAAGTATATTGCACTGTATTTTATGCTATGGTGTATAGTAAAGTTCTGTGGAGAGAACATTAAGCAGTTTGGCTTTAACACTGGAGAAATACTATTTCATTATACAAGAATGGGAGGTTTCCACAGGCTTAATTTGTAATGAGTTCACCCTTGATATCTTTATCTCAGTTTTAGAGTTATTTATGATTCCTAGAATAAGATACATGGATGAAAAAGTTAGGAAATTAAAACAGAGACTTTTTAAAGGCTGGTAGTAATGGAAGAGTGATGTCGCATCTGTCGTCTCTTTGCATCATTTGGTTCTACACTGACACTTCGAGAATTAAACACTCGCTTAATTCTCATTTTATGTCCCAGAAATATGGGTGGTAAACACATCTCATACAGATGCCAGTATCTAGATAAATAGGTATAAAAAATGGTACAAGTGAGAACTGCAGAAATAAGTGATTTATTCAACTGTTGTGAATGGGCTTGAGAAGAATCTGGTGTCTGCTTTAGTTGTAAATCCTTTGAACAGCTAAGTGTTAAATAATTTGTTTGAGAAGTATGTTAACCTGAGTGGGGCTGAAACAGATTTGAAACTCTGAAACTCTGGAGATTTGCGAATGGTAAACAAAAGATTTTTGTCTGGTTTAGCAGCATGTGTCCTTACTACTTTTTGTCACACTGAGCATCTAAAAATGAGATAGTGGGGACATGATGTCATACTGGTAAAAGAGTGGATTTAAAAAAAAAAGTACTTTTGGTAACATAAGCAAGGGTGAAGACTTCCATTACAGACTCATGCTAAAAATGTGTAAGCCACATAGATATCTGCTGTCTGCAACCACTCATCTGGATGGTTGCAGGTAATCAGATTTCTAGTGGGTTAACTAGGAGGTAGGCATTGTTCTTGCTATCATGTGTGGAAAAGAAAATTTTTCTTCCAAATGTCAATGCAAATACAACCTTGCTTTTGATAGTACTTAAAATTGTGGCATGTACAGCATGAAATAGTGCAAGCCAGGGGAATGTGACACAGGATAAGGGAAAGAGATGAATTCTTTATATTGGTAAGTTGAACAAGCCAGCTCTTTTGGGTAATTAGACCATGTTGTCTCTGCCTTACCCTCACTCACATTCCATAACAACAAAATTCCATTACAACAAAATTTCCAGAAGCTAGCTTTTGATACACTCAGGTGTGATGTCTTTCCATCAAGGCAACAGGGAAAAGTCAGGTGCTTATATCATTAATGTGTTGCATCCTGTATAAGTCTTAGGGTTCAGTTCCTAAAAGAGGATTGAAAAGCCTAGCAGTGTGAACAAAAAAACCCCAAATCTCATGCATTGTTATTGCCATCTATTACTTGTATAATTCCAAAAGTTGCCAGGTGCTTTTGTAGAACAAAAGAGCTTGATTATTGTCAATCACTTGAAACCTCTTAGCTCAGGAACAGGAAGCAATCTAGCCACTAAGTACAGTGCAAGCTGCAAAATTCATCTGGGAAGCAGGGTAATTTAGTTTTTACTGTGCTCCATGCTGGAGCTCTGTGGCTTGATGCTGCTCCTTCCGTCAGTTTGGACTACTTTGACATGAGATCTTTAAATCCTATGTTTCACTCAGGATAAGGTAATGAGTGCTCTGTTGATATAGTCTTTGTTTTAAGAAGTTTGTCATCTAATTTTAGAGATGATAAGGAATAAGAGCAAATTATGACAGGTCTGTACATATATTGAAGAAGTATGAAAAGAAACAGCAAAGAAAACTGTTGTTCCATTATGGGCTGCATACATCTTGATGGTTCTCTTTGAGAAAATTGAAAAATATAATAATAATTTGCCATGAAAGTTTTATCTGTTAGAAAGTAGCAGATTTTTTATTGCAAGAAAGTGGTACTACCACAAAACATGTACAGCAGCCTGCACATTTTCCCCCTGTAAATTATTTTCCCAAGGGCCTAAAACTGTGAGTTCTGTCAAACTCAACCTGTCTACCCTGTAGCTACCTGTAATATTTAGAGTGAAGATTGAGTTTCAAGTTGTATTTCAAGTGGCATTTAAATTCACATGCATCTGTATATTAAACTCTCTTGTCTGTTTTTTGTGTGTGTGCTGTCTTGCCAAGAAAATTGTGGCTGGGTTTTTAATTGTCTGCCTTCCCAAAATGCTGTCAGGCTAAAGCATATTATCTTATATATCATCCATGAACAGTTCAAGATTAATTAGTCTTTCACCCATTTTAAAGGTATCATCTATATCCTGAAGGCAGAGTATGGTGTTTGGCAGCCTCTTCAATCACTTCAAATTCTTCTCTGTGTACTGTATAAATAATCTGTGGAAAAATTACACTGTTCTGTGAATGGCTACAGATACAAATGGCATAGTCTGTACAATTCCACAGTCTTCAGTCTATACAGATTACCCCATTTGAACATTATTAGAAGGATAATAAATATTTTTCGCATGTCTTATAATCTTACAACAAAACTGATGTATTATTTATTGGCATTCATTTTGTGATTTTAGGGCTTCATGCATTTTTTATTTTGCCTCGTTCACAGAATGATAGTCATAGATATGGGATGTGGAAGGTCTGTTCGCACTGCTGGAAGTAAATGCTATTAAGTGTATATAGAAAAAACAAGAGAGCGTATCATAAGTGGTTGCAGTGATGCTATTTGGATGCAGTACCTATATGAGGATTATTAGCTACTATCGTAAGCAGATTTAATAACCTACTTGCTTACTTCCTTATGTTCCTGCTAATTAGTTTTATTTCTCAGGAATTAAAATATCTGCCCACTATCCACTAGCATGAAATTACACTGTGTGCCGTAATGATTGTGTACGCAGGCTGAAAGTACATGGAATACTTTATCTAATGACTTCAGTTTTGTGTTTGTTCTATGATGTTGAGATTTTACCTCCCTTAACAACCACTAGTGAACGAGAGCGGAGCAAGTATAATGGAGGCAGGCTCTTTTCCTGCGTGATGCACTGTGAACTGGTATCTTATTAGCTTGCTGTACACTAGGGTAAGTCCTATTAGTAGGCTTGGCTGTTTGCATTAAAGATTGGTAACCAGTGCCTGAGGGTAAAACTCTCCATAAAAGCCTTAGAGATTAGAAAAACCTAGAGCAAAATGCTATGTTTACTGTTCTACCTTCTTGTAATGCTGAAAGGAAGAAAACTGTGAGTGCATATGGAAATGTTTTAAGAGCAGTGATTCTGGAAGATGCCTTTGCCAAAAAGGTGCATGTTACAATATGATCTGACACAGTAAGGGTTGGATTCAACCTGAGTTTTGTCATGGCCATAGGTTGTGTGGGCAGGTTTTTCTGCCAGGACATGCTCTGGCTCCAGCATCTGCAAGTCAGATGGTTGTTGTTGCCTGACAGTACTGCAGCTGATAGAATCTAAGCTGTCACTTATAAATAAATAAACAGGCTTCCTGCATTGCAAAAACAGTATTAATAACCTGAGCTGTTGTACTGCTGTCTTGATAAACTGCCTTTGCAGAAGATCTTCGTTAGCCAAACAATAGAATAAGAAAGGTATGAGCTTTTTTGGAAGGATAGTTCTGAAATTCTCAGATCTCTCTCTAATTTCAATATTTGAAGTGTGGCAATCTAGGGAACTAGTCCATCTTTTGGACTAGTTTTTTTAAAATTTTATATGAAAATCCAGCGTTTGCTATAACCTTTGCTATTACATTTGTTATGCTGGTAATATTCTCCCGATTATTTCTGTTGTAAATATGAGAATGTCAAAGTGTGAGTGTAATAGGGGGAGATCAACAAAAGCAGGTCATCTCACCATGCAGTGCACACCTCTAATTTCAGGGGAATATGAAATTCAGATACTGTGTGGATTTTGGACATTTTCCACAAAACTGTCAGAAGAAACCTGTGGCCTTTAATGATCACCAGCATCTATGTTCAATTGAGTGTGACTAGATGAAGCAAGAAGTCTCCTCAGTGAATTGTCTGCTGATTGAGCTGTTACTCAGTGAGAGCAAAATAGTCCCATGAGAACCAATTTCTATTGAGAAACAAGCAAAAAAACCTGATTTGAGGTTAGGAAGTGTTTTCTGGACAGGTTGTGATGCAGAATTTTGGTAAAAGAGAGAAGGGAGAGTGATAACAAAATGCTTGGGTATTTTTTTCTTTGGAAATAAAAATGTGCATCACTCATTTATACAAACAAGATAATACTTTTAATTTCTTGCTCTTTCTGTGGAACTACATTCTGTTTGATCTGCACACAGAACTCATGCAAATTCTCATGAATCAGATATTGCCCAGAGTTTCAGTATTTCTTTCAGTGAGATATTCCAGATGAACAACTGTCACCTTGTGTTAAATTAAAGAGCAGCTTACAAGTCACACGCTCAGCTGTGCTAACTTTTCTCAGCACCTTATTGGATTTAGAAATGGCAGGATTTCCTTCCATTTTTACCTTCCTGTTATTCTTATCCAATATTGGATAGTAAAATATTAGAATACATAGCAGAGAATGAAAGAAAAAAAGATGGATACAAGGAGAGTTTATTATATAGCTCACGAAAATCCTTCTGCATTCTCTTTTGATGTAGAGACAGAATAAAATACTTTCTGCCTAAAACAGCATAGTACATTCAAGCCTTTTCAAACCATCCTGCCTCCTCACAGACTGGGAAAGTGCCTTAGAAAAGGGTTACCTTTCAGGTGAATGATGATGACCTGCTTTGAAGTTCCTTCCACCTAGGTGAAACATATAGAGTGTCTCAGGCAATAAATAAATATATCTGTGAACCCACAGTTTAGATCTTGCCTTATTAATCCAGGTTCCTTTGCTCATTGAAGTCATAGTCTGCTGGAGCTGCTGAAACCTTGATGTAGGAGAGCTCACATCAGCCTTTAGGAAGCACTGCTGGTGAAGCCCTTAGTGCCTGATCACCAGCTTGCTTTAGTGACAGTTTTCCACAGGCTTCGCTGTTCTTGACCCCCTTTTGAAGCAGTTTTCCATGCAACTTAGCTGCTCGAATTGAGGCTTTGTTCTGGCCATGGTAACTGGTAGGTGCTGGGCTCCTCCAGGGAGGACAAGCAAGAGCCTGCAATTCCCAACTCTGCTTGTTTACTCCAACCAGGGAAGCCTTACCTGCGAGCAGTAACGGGTGGTGAATTCCCTGTTAAAAACTTTGCTTCTAGAAAGTAATAAAATAATCAGGGATTGTGGCAAAATATAGCAAACTGCCCTACTTGTGCTCAGTTTACATTTTCAGGTAAGAAAATTCTTAGACCCTGTCATTTCTTTCAGCTTCACCCCAAATCAGAAGTGCTTAGGAGAAAGCCCTGTTTGCCTAAGTGTTGTCTGCAGTGATACTCTTCCAACCAAAATATTGTGAGCAATTTTCTAAATGAACTTATGATGCGTTTTATAAGAATTCTGACTCTTCAAACTCTTATTTGAATATGGATAAGTCTATGTAAACATTTATTGGACTTTTATATATCTTGTTTTGTAATGAGCATATTGTAAGTCTAAAACTGTCTGCACTGAAGTCTGCAATAGATAAAATGTAGAGAGAGCACAGGTAATGAGAACTGTTTGTCACAGCCTTTTAGTCTTCAGGGACTTAATCTAAATCAAGGCCAAACTCCTCATAAAGGCTGTCACGGTTTGACTCAGGATCGGCAAATAAACCAGAAACAACAATGCTCTCAATCCCCTCCCCCTCCCACCCAGGTAGGGAAGGAGAGAGAGAATTAGGAGAGAGACTTAGCTGGATTGAAAACTAAATTAGACAGCTTTAATTATATGTACAATTATATACAAGTATGTTCAGGAATGTGCAAAGGCCTCTTGCCTCCCCCCACCCCCATCAGCTCTCCCAGCACTCTCCTTAGCTGTGAGCAGTCTTGAAATGTCTCAGCCCGCAGGCAGGAGATAAGGCAGAGCAGACAGGGGCTGGGTTGTGAGGGTTATGAGGTCAGAGCCTGGGGTCGATGGTGATGGGTGGATGGAGTCCTCCCCGGACGCCGGCCATGGATGGAAGAGAAGGGAAGAAGAAACAGGAAGGTGCATCAGGTGAGAGATTACATGAAAGGGAAAAAATAGGTAGTCAGTAAATCTGTTCAATTCTAAAAAATTTAGAGTAGACTTTCTCATTCACAACTGGCAAAATAAAGCAGTTTACCTTGCCAGGAGTCTTCAGTTTGCATAAGTGGGATATAGTTAGATGTACTATGTATTTATCTTACTTATATTTGGTTAAATAAATATGTAAGATTAAATATGTAAATATATTTGATGATATACACTTTTTATTAGTGTTCACAGTTTTTATTTGTTCTTCCAGGCAGAGTTAAGTTGCCTTTGGTATAGATACCACAAAGGCAAAATATTTTAAATCTGAAATGGACCAGATAAATAGGTATGATTCCCAGAAGCATAAAAAATATTCAGTTTTAACACACTATCCCAGTTAACACTTGTTTTAGATGATTATGAAGACCTGATATTATTACATCTTGGAAATATTTTTTCACATTTGTCAATATATTCTTAACTACCATTCTCATACCCATTTCTTGCTAACTTTGACTGAATATTTGTTCATTTGGAACTCAAATTTAGAGGGCAATGCAATCAGTGAATCAAACTTTATCTCATGCTTCTCCCACCAAACATCGGTGCTGTGTTAGGCCAAAATCTTAGGAGAGGTTAAGACACAAGACTCATGTAAAACTGTCAATTTACATGAATTTACATTCATCTGTCCTCATTCCCAAAATTCTGTTGTTTATTCCTGCAATATTCTTTTTCTCTTCCTTGATCTGCCCCTTCTTGTCTGTTTTTTTCCCTTAAATTTTCTTTCTTTTTTAGTAATGTTTATAAAATATTGCTATTTTTTACTATTACAGTGAAATTTCTGAGTTTATGCCAAATAGGATGTGACACAAATGCAAAAAGACACCCCCAAAGTGATTTTTACCTATGTTAAACCAAGAAAGATTTACCTGTGCCTAAAAAAAGAAGGGTCCTTCACTATCCATGACCTGCCCAAGTTATTTGTGTTAATTAAACAGGATTTGTGTATTGATTTTTATGCTAATTAGTTCATGCTAGAATTAATTCTGCTAGAGAAAAGTGTTTCTATCAGGTGATTGTCATGCTTTTAGTGACAGTAAAATACCTACTGGAAGCCTTTCACAGAAGGGTCACAGCAGAAGAAATTGTAACTAAATTCTTAGAGATAAGCTTCCGCATTTCAGTTTCAGTCTTCTTGCATATCTAAATCACAGTGTCTCCTAATTAAATGTCTCAACCTTGTTAGTCCAAGGTTTACTCTTACTGAGCATGAACTGTTCATGCTTTAAGCCTGTAAATCACTTACAGTGACTGAACAGAGTGCCATCCTCCAGGAGTATTTCGAGTGGAAGATACCAAAATGTCACTACGGAGCATCAGAAGACTGACATACGACGTCAGTGTCTCTTCAGCTCCTTTAAATCCTATTGGCTCCACGTTTAGTGAACAGAGGTAGCTCAGGGGAAGTAGTACAGTGTGGCCTGCATCTTTATGGGCAACTTGCCTTTCCTCCACAGCGAGGCGCTTTTGCCTACTCTGCCAGGAGGGAGCAGTTATTATCTTGCCTGAGCGTTGCTGGAATGTGTATTACACTGAAGATGCCAAATTGTGTGATGGAGCACGTTAACAATTACACAGTATGGACCACCATATGCCCCAGCACTTTGTAGTTTACTAGTTGTGAATATAACCCGTTTTTAAAGCCATACATTGTCACTGATTTTGGACACAAGAACGTAATGGATGATTACTTATATCAGCAGTAGCAGCTCCATGATGCACACATTCAGGAAAAGTTAAGAGCCATCACAGAACACCAGTACAAGTGATCATCCATCCGCACATCATCTTTTGCAAGCAAAGGTTCCTGCATGGGCTACAGATCAGATTGTTGTAGGCAGGTATCTTGCTAAAATCTATAGATCATCAGGGTCAGTTTTCCCCTGTATGAGGAACTGAACCGTATGACCTGCAACTCAGTGTACTTCGTATCTTGCTTGATGTTGTGCCTCGCAGGTGGGGAAATCCTGTGTTCCAGCTAGTAAAAATTCCTAAATGACAAAATTCTAAAGCTGTCCCTCATGAATCCCAGACCCTGCAGGCAAGGGGAAAGGTCTGGAGAGAGGAAGACTTTCCCTCAGTAGAGGACGACTGGGTTAGAGATCACTTGGCCAAACTGAACATCCATAAGTTCATGGGCCCTGATGGTCTGGTCTTGTTCAACATATTCATCAATGACCTGGACAAGGGGACAGAATGTATTCTCAGCAAGTTCACTGCTGATACAAAACTGGGAGGGGTGGCTGACACTCCAGAGGGCTGTGCTACCGTTCAGCATGACCTGGACAGGCTGGAGAGCCGGGCAGAGAAGAACCTAATGAGGTTCAACAAGGGGAAATGTAGAGTCCTGCATCTGGGAAGGAAGAACCCCATGCACCAATATAGGTTTCCTGCTGGAAAGCAGTTCTGAGGAGAAGGATCTGGGAGTGCTGGTAAGTAGTAAATTATTCATGAGTCAGCAATAATCCCTTGCCGCCAAGAGGGCCGATGGAATCCTGGGGTGCATAGGATGAGTGTGGCCAGTAGGTCAAGAGAGGTCATCCTCCCCCTCTGTTCTGCCCTGGTGAGGCCACATCTGGAATACTGCATCCAGTTCTGGGCTCCCCAGTTCCAGAGAGACAGGGAACTACTAAAGAGAGTCCAGAAGAGGGCAACAAAGGTGACTGGGGGATTGGGGTGTCTCTCTTATGGGGAAAGGCTGAGGGAGCTGGGACTCTTTAGCCTGGAGAAGAGAAGGCTGAGGGAAGACCTTATTAATGCCTCTAAGTATCTAAAGGGGGGGTGCAAGGAGGATGGAGCCAGACTCTTTTCAGTAGTTCCCAGTGACAGGACAAGGGACAATGGGCACAAGCTGGAACATAGGAAGTTCCATTTAAATATGAGGAAAAAACTTCTTTACGGTGAGGATGACAGAGCACTGGAACAGGCTGCCCAGGGACGTTGTGGAGTCTCCTTCTCTGGAGACATTCAAGACCCACCTGGATGCAGTCCTGAGTAATGTGCTCTAGGCCATCCTGCTTTAGCAGGGGAGTTGGACTAGAGGTCCCTTTCAACTCTGACAATTCCGTGATTCCATGGCAAGCTGAGGTGAATATGAGAAGCAGAATTCACTGTCTGTCCTATCTTTATGGGTTATAATTTTAGTAAGTTGAGAGTACGTTAATGAACCAGTTTATCTGTCAAGAAGCAACTGACTACCCAACAGTTCAGTCCTGCGAGATACCATGCTCCCTACCAATATTTCACATGAATACTGAATGTATGAGAATGTACAAAATCCCTTTCAAATGGAGTGTGCTTTGGTTGCTTCCTTCCCCTGGCTCTTATCCTACAGTAAGTACCATCTCCTTATGTACTCCCCATTGACCTTAATAATGGCAAACAATACAGTTTAAACAGAAGGTGAAAGTGAATCCTGTTTTTAATGAAGGATGGTGTTGCAAAAAATGTAACCGTAGATGTTTTTGTATAGAACACAGTGGAGAGAAATGGGAAAAGGTCTAGCAGGTTGGGAGGACTCTGTTCTTCTAGTGGAGGTGTGTTCTCTAACACGTTTTTAAAAAAATCTTCTTTGTTCTGTCTAGTCAGGAGTCTCAAGTAATAGGACGTAAAGACAGCTTTTGAAAGGCTATTTGACAACTTGCTTTTCATAGGTCTCAGGAAGATATGTCTAATATAGTTTCTAAATTTCCTTTATCTTAATAGTATTTGGTTACAGTCCCTGCATCACACTAGATATTTTTTCCCACTGTATTATACATGCCCTTTGATACACATCTGCCTCTAGATGCTCACAGGCTCTTTCCTACTTATCATCAGCTATTGCCAGAGATGCACAGCCAAGTTTTCTGTTTGCCACAGTCAGGACTCAGTACTCTGTCTTACTTAACCTCATTTGGAAAAGATAGTTTTTAAAGGTGAGTGAGCAGGTCAAGTTCCTTTATTCTTACATTTTTGCTTTCATTACTAAGGGTGACATTTGGTTGCCCTAAACATTGGCATCTGGTGACAGTTTAGACATATTAAAGCATTCTGCCTGTCCTCCAGCCACCCCTGCAGAACAGTGTGGGTCTCCTATATCATATTGACCAGCTGCATGTGGGTCACTGTCTCCTGAAGATGTTATCAGAGAAGATTGGGCGACTTAATCATTATCAAAATGTTTACACTGGATGTGGACAAGTGAATTCAGACCATCAAGCAACTTGATTAAAAATTTACTCATTTAGCATTGTTAAGGATAATGACTCAAAAGTATCCATTTAGAGAAATAGCTGATGATACCTAGGGAAGAGTCTATAAGTGTGCTAATATACAGATGCAAAATCTGCTAGAGAAAAGGAAAAAGCATTAAAATATGGGAGCACAGGCTGACTAGTGACTACACATACAAACAAAATTCTACAGGACAAATCTGGGTCTCCTTTCAAAAGCATGATAGACTTTTAAATAGATTTGTTATCCATCTGTGGATTCTCTGACTTCATAATTTCTATCAATAACAAATGTTAGTGTTCATTTGGGTAAGGTCAGTTAAAGACAGGGCATTTGGAGCAGTCTAGTGACCACTGATAATAGTATTGAAAACTAAATGAAATAAAAATACATGTGAAATAATTCTGTAATTTCGTAGGAAATCTTGTAAGACATCTGGGAATGAAGGAAACAGTATCCTGTAGCTCAATATTGAATTAAAAGCATGAGGTTTTACAGTACAAGTATTCATGCTAAGTTACATTATTGTATCAATTTTACCCCCTGCAGTAGTTCTTTTGTTCTACAAATCATACCAAAGGACTAATTTGATATATAATAGTGCTGACATGGAGAAAGATAAGAAAGGAAGACCCTACACTAGTGAATAATATGACAGGATCAACACTTTTTTCATTTTTGTTGTGAATTTGACAGCTGTGTCTTTTTAAAAGCCAAACCCATACGGTCAAAGGAAAATATCTGTAAAAACAAAACTGCTGGTCCAGCTACGTTTCATGGTGCTGACACAAACTGTGAGGTAGCCCTTCAACTTGCTTAGTGCATATAGCATTTTGTATTGATACTGGTATTATTTTGTTGCTCTTTTTTAGTTATACTGTCTTCCTCGCATTTCAGCTGTGTTTTATTCTGGTGGTACTCACAATACACTTTATATATGTAGGATAATTTCTGAATTAATTTTTTTCTCTTTCCAAACATTATCTGTTTTGACTAAAATTTACACTGCAGCAACTACTTTCTACTAGATTTTATTTTCTAAAACAGTTGACATAGTAAGACCTATTTAGCCACTGAGAATCCCCAGCAACAATCTTCCAATAAGAATAATAAAGGTGTTATTTATTATGTGTTTCAGGAGCTCTTCATATGTCCCCCCAAGCATTAAAGCTAACAAATTCCCTGGACTGAACAAGTTCACAGTAATGCTATTCAATTGGTTTCTGGCAGTAGAACTTTATAATAAAATGAAATTGTAACTTAGGCACATGGGAAGTAACATAATGACAGAAATAGTCTTGTACAATATTTTACGAGGAAAAAAAATAAAAACTGCATTAAATTAAAAAGCATCCTCTCCCCAAGGACTTGAACTTTATTCTGTTTCTTTTTTTTTTTTTTTTTTTTTTTTTTTTTTTTTTTTTCATAAAACATGCAATAAAGCATCCTTTGGAATTTTCTTGGAGATATATTGAGAAGCTTCTGCAAAGCCAATTAAAAATGTTGTTCATAATGTTAAGTAGCTAAATAGCCCTGATCTTGAGATAGACACACACATTACAAAATAGAAATAAAGGTTTTCTTCCAGTGTTTTAGTTTGGGGAAATGGGAAATATATAGCAGGATGCCTATAAAGCAATACCAAAGAGCTTGCAGTAATTCTATGCTGCTGCTTGGAAAACAAACTCAATGCCAGTTAAAAAAAAAATAATCAGCAGGAATCACCTGGTCACATTGAAACTGGTAGTCTCAAGGACATCACTTTTCAGCCACTTGCAGAAAGCTTCATTAGAAAACAAACAAGCCACCAACTAGGGTGTCTGGTGTCCAAAGAGCAGTGCCTGTTAATGTTGACAACTTAAATAGATACAGTTGCAGCGTTTCTTTTTTCATCGAGGAGTATTAACTGGTGACACTGGCAGAGCAAAACCAGATCTGTGGTTAAAGCAAAGCTTCTCAACAGCCACACTTCACTTAAAGATACCGTTCATCTCACTGGGATGTCTAAGTAACTTTGAGGATGGTTTATGAGGCTGTTTTCTGAAGGTACATTGAGCTATAGGGCTTTGTAAAGCTTGTCAATACTTCTCTCTTTCAGGGTTATGCTGAAATAAATTAAAGGGAGTACTAAAACTATTGTGAAAATTAGTTGGTTAAAATGATAGTAAGTTGCATGGGTTTTTTATTATTTTCTCAGACCTTTTTTTTTTGGTCTGAATGACATGATAATCTATTTTAATGGAATCACTGGGGAATGTTAATAATACAATTCTCCTAAACTACAGGGAAAAGGATAATGAAAGTTGGATTAGCTGGATAGCCAAGAAAATACTCAAAATGTGATATTTTCTAATTAGTCATATGTTCTACTTTTATATCTATTTGAATGGGGTTCTTTTATGAGTCCAGCCTGTAGATCTTTTGAAGCTTAAACTCTGCTGCAACAGGTTTTATCCTGAAAAATGTTAGAGGACTAGTGCACATAATAAATGCATGGATAATCACCTACAGAGATGTGTAATTCCACAACACTCCATAGGAATCTGCTTCTTGGTTATTATAATGTGCAAGTTGCCTGCAGGCTTTCTAGATTAATGGGTAATACCTTTATTGAGCACACAAGAATTAGAATCCAGGAAGTGAGTACTCTTTTTAATTAAAATCCTCCAAATAAATACATTATCACTTCCATTCCAAATAATATTATTTTCTTATATTTTAATCTAATAAAATAAAACTCAGGGTTTTTTTTCACTTCGCAATCTATGCACTCCCTCAGGGAAGCATCATATTTATAACAACAGTCACGCTTTAACATGTCTGTCATTCTACCTATCAAAGAAAAGGCCTTGGATTATTATCTCCAAGACCATCATCACCTCAAATTGTCTTGTTACCATCATGTCTGAGTCCTTTAAAAATCTGGTGGCATGCTACAGGAAAGCTTTCTCTTAGGCCTAGACTATTGCCTGTGCAGGAGAGATATTCAGCTCATCTTCAAAATGGGCTAAGAATCAGCTTAGGGTTTAGCCAAAGACCAGAACAACCATTTTATGAAAACAGAGGTCACATTTCCTCCTAATGATGTTTGGAATGAGAAGGGACAAAAAATGATTAGTTGACTCTAAGAACTTTGTGGTCCTAACATTCATTCTCTATAAAATGCTCCATCGAATGTCTGGCTATGGTTTGGGACCAGAAGGGAAGAGGGAGGTCTCTGGATCTGCTGCTGTAATATTTATGTAAGTCTGAGCTTTCCTTTCAAACACCTGCCTCTGTAAGTCTTTGTAACTTTGCCTTTATGAAACTCAAAATATACAAATATACTTTGCTTCTGTCTTAGACTTACGTGTCTCAACAATTATTCAAGATAACACAGTAAGATAACCTCCTGTCTTTAATGCACTCACTTCACTGGTTGTTGCAACCTGTAAAGTCTGTGCTTTGGAAGGCTTGCTGCGCTAGACTCAAGACTTCCAACTTGCATCCTTGATTTGTCACACAGGCAAATGGAGCTGACAAGGCAAGGATTTCCTAGTGACTGCTGTAAAAGAAGCAGACTCATTGCCAACAGCAAGGAGTAAGGCTTTGCTGAGACAGGACATCAATGAACGCAGGTACTCTCTGTACCCGATTTTAGTATTCATGCTCAATTTATCATATTTGTACTTTAATATGGTTACTATACATTTAAAGTAAATTTGTATTATATTTTTGAACAGGTGTTTAGAGCTAAGTTCCTTTTCTGCAATATTATTTTTTTTACCATGCAGTTTATTATCTCTTTCTAATGATTGTTTTCTGTTCAGCTGATAACAACATTCACTATGTTCGAGAAACATAACAAAGACTTAATACTGATAGTAACATTTTTATTGTTAGTATTGTAAGTTTTATAGCCTTTGCCCAAATTATCCCCTTGCTTACACTGAGGACAAACTTTGGTCTTTAAATTTGTATGAACTAGATATGAAAACCCACATAAGCCTGTTAGAGATTTTTTTCCTAATAGCAGACTAATAGTCCTTTTTTTTTTTTTCAAACACTGAGTTACAGTGGCCATTAGCATGGATCAGAAGAGTATTTCCAAATTTGTCTTCCAGAGTCCTGAGATGGCTGTGCCCCAGCCACTGCCATTATATAATTTAGTGAAACAACATGGCCCTGGTACCCATAGCTTTTGGGAGATGAGTATTCTGAAGAAGGGGTGTATGCAACTGGACTCAGACTATTTTTAAGCAATTTTTCAAGACCACAACACATTGTGGCTTATTTAAATTACAATGTGTAAAAATAGCAGTAAGTGGATATAACTGAATAGCTTTAGAACAGTCTCTCTGTTGCACCTGGGGACACTTGCTCAAAGCAGAACTGGAATTTTATCCTGGTCTAGCTGTACATCAGCTAGGCTTTATTATGGCAAGTTGGACATTGCATTCTAAAATAAGCTTTTCAGCCATTTAAAATTTGATCTGATAATTATTTTTTATTTGAGGTGTCTCGTCATCAGGCTCATCTTGTAAATCAACTTATGACTTTTGAAAAAGCACCCTTTATGATTAATTATATTTATCATTAAGTCAATGTATTTTTCAATACATTTTCAGGTTTTCATTATCTTTTTCAGCTCTGAGATAATTCTGAACTCTTACGCAGTTAACACTTGAACTCTTATTCAGTTAATACTCATATGTATGCAATTCAGATTGGTATTCAGATTTTGGCATGAGCAAAGCACTTGGCTGAAAGATTAAATCCTTAAAATAGAGATAGATGTAAAATCCACATGTAATAATTCTTTTAACTTAATAATGACACAAGGAGGGAAATGCAGAAAAATATTGTATATAAATAGTAAGTGTTTGTATTGTTACGAGAACTGGAAAAGCTTACTCATGTCAAGAGTGGAATTGTGGCCTCTCTGAGGTGACTGGAGTTTCTCCAACCAGCTTCAAGTAGTCAGGAATTCATGTCAGAAGTAAGGAGCTAATGGATTAAAAGCATTACGTATTCTCAATGGAGTCACTTGCAGAGATGATTTTGAAAATCCTACTCTTCTTCCTGATGACAGTTGCACAACCTCTATGCACTCAAACACATTTTTCATAAAAAAATAACTATTTTGAACTCCTCAGTTTTCCATGAGTGCATTAAAAAGAATAAACCACTTACAATATTGTGTAAGGTCATTCTTGAATAAAAAATTACGGGTTTCAAAGTAACCCCAACCAAAGGACACAACTGTCATCAGCTAATTCATGCTCGCCATGGGTGAAGTGTGGGTGGTCTGACTGCAGCAAGATACGTGAGCTAAAAGCAAACCTGTACAAGGCTGTGGTAGATCTTGGGTGTTAGACAAGGTCCTGTCTGTCAGCTGGGAAGAGCTAGTATATATCTTCTTAGTCTATCCCAGCTGCAGAGGGAAGAAAGCTATCAGAAATGCAAGTTAAGGAAGTCTCAGATAATTTATTTTATTCCCCAGCTAGGAGGCTAGCAGAGAAGCTCAGAGGACAAAGACTGATATTCCCACTCAGCTTGGGGTCACTCATCATTCCTCATGCCAGTGGACAATTCTGGCAGTCTTATGTTAACATATAAAAATATAAGCAGATAGTATTCTTTTTGTCCAAATCTATTCCCTTACATTTGCCTTCCACACAGAGAATCCCAGTCTTCCTAGTCAAATAAGTAAAGTAGTAGTTCACAGAAATTTGCCCATTGCTCTTAGGAAACCATTTAAACCCGTGGTAATGAATGAGTTTGTTGCTAAACTGTTAGAGGTGTTATATAGCATCCTGGTAGTATTATCATGCAATTATCTCATAAGGTCTGCCTAGGAACAGAAAGGGAATTCAGAAGATATATTTACTTTTAATTTCCTGCCTGTTCTGCTCCTGAACACTAAGTTTTAAAATGGTAAGACTACACCTTTGTGCATAATATATTGTCATTCTTTTATGACAGCTGATGAGCTTGCTGTTCTTTGATAGTTATTTGAAATTATTTTATATAACGCATGCAAACAATACCACTGTGTTTCTGAACAGTTACTCAGAGGCTTATTTATTGTCACTTCGCTTTAGTACTACACAAACTATAGTGACAGATTTTTCTCTGAGAAATCATCCATCATTGCCTTGAACTTGTCAAGATGAGTAAGTCTGTGCCATGCTCATTTACAATGGCATTCACATCTTTAAAGCCGAGGTTTCATAAAGATATTAGGTGTGTTGGAGGTCAATAAATTTCATCAGGTTCTTTGAAATAGTTAACATTACTCCTTAATTAAATATCTAGAAACACAGTTGTTGCAATTTCAAAAAGCTCCTTAAGAAAACAGAGTTGAATATTTTATGTGTTACTTTCTTTAAGATTGGCATAAGTAACCATCAGTTTTCCTTACTGTGAAAAGACAACAGGTAAAACATGCCTTTTTAGCTGCTTTTTAGTCTTTGAACTTCAGAGCATATTCATTGTCATAAATATGTTAAATCTAAAGATTTAACGCAGCAAATCACAATTCTCAGGAAGTGAAAGGAGAGTCAATGTAATAGGTTATAAAATACACTAAAAAATAATGTAATTCTCCATGGAAGATGGAGCAGCTGACACTGCTGAGGGAAGACTGGGGCCCCCTTCAGCCCACTCCATCTCCCCTGACAAATCTGTCTGTGTGCTGAATATGCACACACTGAGTCTGTGGTTCAGACTCCTAGACTGCATTTTTGGTTATGCTGCCTGTAGTATTTTCGCCTTTACTCCCAACCAAACAAAGCAGGCATGGAGTATGTGGCTGACTTGGATTTCCAGTGGGTATCAGCATTCATAAAGTTGCATCCAAAGCATGCATCTTGATTTTTATATAACCCCCCCTATTAAGTGGGAATCTAGGCTGGAAAGCTGGAAAGCAGGTAACCTTATTTGGTAAAGACATATGGCCAAGAACACAAAACAATTGCACTTGGGCTTCAAAAACATGAAGAATTTTCTGGGAGCAACAGCAGCTGGCTGTGCCTGGGGTCATGCCAGGCAGGAAGAGCCATTCCTTGGGACGTTCCGCAGGAGAAGCTACCAGCAGATCTTAGATGAATCTCTGTTCTAAACGAAGCCTTTGTTTCTGTCTGTACCAGAAAAAAAATGATCCTAGATTACTGTGAGCATACTAGATATGGCTCGCTAATTGTAATTTTAATTGCATCTAATTGCCATGTTGCATTCCATTGTGTAAAATTCAGTGTTTCTCTGACAGATGTGAATTCATTCAGCTTGAAAACCTTTCAGAGTGTGAGGTATGTAACTTCATGGCAGGCATTGCTCTTGCTCCAGATGGATGCAGCTTTAGATTTGTAGCATTTTTTTAGGAGTACTTTTTTGAGTTCTTCAGTCATGTTTCCATATTTTTGATAATACTTGCAGAGCAATTTTATCAGCTAGCAAGCAGAACCTCCAGTCCCCCCAACTCAAAACCATCTCATTTTCCATGCTTTATTTAAAAATAAAATGGCACTGGAGAACCTGGCAGGATAAACATGAATTTGAAAGGATGCAGATAGGATGAATGGAACTTAAAAATACAGCATATGAGCAGATAGGAGAAAAATGAGAGTGCTACAGGAAAAGTTCCATTTTAGTTTATTTTTTTGTAGTTTGCACTTACAGATGTCATTTTTCTTCTGTTGGAATAAAATAAATAACAACACCATGGGTTTTTGAAAGCAGAATTCAAAGATAATTGTATTATTGTTTCCATTACTGTGTTTATAAATACAGATAGAACTACTTATCATATATACAGTCTGTATCACTACAATATCTAAAAGCCTCAACCTTTAATATATTGTAGTAGCAACACTCTCTTCAACTACCTGAAGGGAGGTTGTAGTCAGGTGGGGGCTGGGCTCTTCTCCCAGGCAACTAGCGACAAGACAAGAGGGCACGGCCTGAAGCTGCACCAGGTGAGGTTTAGGTTGGATATTAGGAAGTACTTCCTCACGGAGAAATTGGAATGGACTGCCCAGGGAAGTGGTGGAGGCACGGTCCCTGGATGTGTTCAAGGCAAGGCTGGATGTGGCACTTAGTGCCATGGTCTAGATGGTGTGGTGGTGTTAGGTCATAGGCTGGACTTGATGATCTTAAAGGTCTTTTCCACCCTGGGTGATTCTGTGATTCTGTGAACATTCCCATCAAGTTTGAAAATGTGATTTTGCCCATGTAACAAGAATCTGAAGGAAAGAAAAAGGGAGCCTTACAGAAGGACAAAAACATAGTGAATGTACAACACGGAAGTTGGTAAGAACAGATTAAATAGACTCCTACAAGGACAAGAATCATAGAATCATAGAATCATAGAATCCTAGGGGTTGGAAGGGACCTCGAAAGATCATCTAGTCCAACCCCCCCTGCCAGAGCAGGGTCACCTAGAGCACATCACATAGGAACGCATCCAGGCGGGTTTTGAATGTCTCCAGTGAAGGAGACTCCACAACCTCTCTGGGCAGCCTGTTCCAGTGCTCTGTCACTCTTACAGTAAAAAAATTTTTTCGGATATTCACCTATAATATAAGGGAAAGGAATTTTTTTTTCAGTGACTGACTGGATGAAACAGGTCATATATTTAGAATGCAAGATTTTGAGAAAGAAAGTGCTTTGCTAGACAGCTTAAAAGATGCATACTTACTTAAGGAAATTTATCCCATCTATCAGCCATATAGTCCTGCTATTGTTGTGTCTCCTCCTTTTGAGCTACATTTGCAAAAGCCCCAATTCTGACCCTGCATTTACTGGCTCCAGGGAGTTTTAGTGTTCCATGTAATGCTTTTTGCCATTTAGTGATACAACTCAGCTGAATTTATCATCTTACCCTTTTCCTCTTTACCTGTATGAACTGTATTAGCACTTCTGTACATATCCACAAAAGAAAGCTCTAAGTTAAGGCAGAAGATGCTTAGTTAGTCTGAATTATTTTTGCTCAGCTGATTCCATCTCCCTGCTCCCCCTCATCTACCTGCCTGGGGAGTTTTTCATTTTTGTCTGTTGAACTTTGTCTGGAGATATATGTTTTACTTAAGATCTTCAGGTAAACAAACCCAAACACCAAACATACGGCATGAATAGTTGGTTAAACATTTATTATTAATATATTTTAATTAGTTAAAGCCATATAAGTAGATTAGATAATCATACAGATAAAAACTGAAGTAGAGGGAAATTAAACAACATTTCTGCAATTACAAGGGAGCTTTGTAATAAATTGAATATCTGAACCCCATTTTCTTTATATGTTATTCTCTTCTGCATATTTTACATATAAAGTCACAAGGTCAGAAATTGTAAGCGTTTTTCTAGTATAGGGTGCATTTTCCCTTATCAAAACTTCTCAGACAATAATAGTTAATTTTTCCAATGTTCTGTAGCTTGTTTTATTACCAGGCAATGACTACAACAACATGGGCTGCCAGAAGAAGGAACAGAAAAATAGAGATACTTCTCAATTGGCATTTCAGTAGTCACTGAAAATGCCACTACTGGTATTAAACAATACAATTATCTTAAATAGCTGTGCTCTGTAGAGCCATTAGTTTGGACGTTTTTTAGTCTGGGGGCAGTCTCTCAGGTACGACCACTGCTCCCTCAGCAGATGTGTACAGCTATAGTTCATAACAACTTGAAAAGCAAAGAGGATAATTGATGTGGCTGATTGGCTCAGAGCTAATGTTAAACACTTGACTGGGCTGCCTAAATTAGGAGTTGCTCTAGCTTCTGCCTAGAAAGAACAGAGAGAAAAATAAACACCTTCAAAGGGTATTTTTGGTCCTAGGAGAACTGTGTCACTTCCTTTGCAGCCTTTCTTTCAGCAAATCAGAGGAGCCATGAATGGTCTCCAAATTGAGGTGAAGTTATTGAGAGCCTAGACATGGGCAGGAGAAGTTGAAGCCTCTATTATAATGAGAGGTATTAATGTTAACTATGTTTGAAGCCACACCATTGCCACATACCGTTGCCTCACATGCCTACAAACATGTTGAGGAAAGTATTATTGCTGCCTTTTGGGATACCTGCATGAAACCTGACTGAGTTTAGAGCATCTAAACATAAGCCTGCAGCAGAGCTGATTGCAAAATGAAGTAAGGGGCAGAATCAAAAAACCCTCAAGCCTTCAAACATCCCACTTTTCCTGTGAACATGCAGAATACTTTAATTTCTTTGTCAATGACCTGTGAATTGATTCTATACTCAGGTGTATGACAAGGAGGTTCTAAAGGTTTCACATTTCTTGATAAACTCTGGGGCAGATACTGATTGTGATGGTGTCCTTTCCTGTTCATATGAAGAATGGATCTTTGTTTTTGAGATGTCTGAGTTTTATGATATACTGTGTATGACTGGCAGATGCACTACAAAAATAAGTCAATGAAAGATTCATATCATCTACATATATATTAGGTCATTCCCTGGTTTTCACTAGATGGCTGAAAAAAATGAATTTTCTCACAGAGAAATCCACTTACACCTTCAAATTCCTCGGGAAAGGCTGTAACTCAGCCTGCTATGTAGGCAGATTTCTGGAAAATGTAAGAGAAGTGGTGGTGTTAACTCAGTCAGCCCAAGAACACTTTGTCTTTCTCTATGCTTACTGATCCTATAGCTCAGTTTCATCCCTGCAAACTTTAGTTATCTAACAGAGATTTTGAGAGGAACATGTCCTCTACTCCCTCTGTACACTCTGGTGATGCAGAGAAGTACTCAAAGAGTGACTTCTGTAGGAACAGGTGCTGTTTGTGTGTCTTTTACAACAGTGGGAGTCTGGGTGGCTACACTTATCTTAAGAGTTAATTAGATGTGAGTTGGAAATTAGTAGCTAAGTGCTAATTGGTTAATAAGCATGACTAATTTAAATTTAAAGGCCTTCCTGTGCCCTATCATAGCTTCAGTAGGGGGGGTGTCCCTATGCTTCAATAGCTGATGGTTTGGGCTGAGGCCTTAGCAGCAGGTTTCAGTCTTTCTGGCTGAATTCAGATTTCTTGCTTTTTTTTCTGTGAACTCTAACTGCTGAGCACAAAATAATGAGGTAGGTGAATAGAAATGTTTGTTTTATTTTATTTCTTGTTTGCTTTTTTATTTTTTTTTATTAATAAGGAATGCTGTTAGATATCTTGATCAAAAGATGTGTGCTGCCTAGTGTGATCTCACAGAGGGGTCTTCTCAGCATCCTATAAATCAGTGTCTAAACCTGTGAAAGGGGAACACTTCAGGTTCAGTATTCTTTCAAGCATTTCTTACTAGCCGCTGCATTTGTGGAACATAGGAAGTTAACTCTAAATTCATTTTTTGGTAAGAAAAAAAACAAAACTAAGAAGCACCCTACAGAGAGCACCTGCACAGGGCAGTGAAGTCCCTTCTGGAAATGCAGCAATGATGGAAGAGCATTTCTGAGCCACCATGTTCTCTCACCTCACAGCCTCTTTTGAGCAGTTCTGGTTATTGGCAAAAGGACAGATATAGTAGGTCAAATTCTGTGTATGTCTAGCACATGGACTCAGTTTCAAACCAATGAAATTCCTCTGAAGTCCTTAACCCATTCCTACAGTATTTATGTAGGCCAAGTTAAAGGCTTGGTCATGTCCAATAAGTTACCTGATACCAAATCAAAGAGAAACATCAATGCAAAGAAATTGATGGGGGTGCAATAATGCACAATGCAGAACTCTCGGTTTTAAAGTAAAAACCAAAAACCAAAAGGGCTCACTCATCTCCAAATCTCAGCGTTGCTCTTCAAATTAATATGGTGTTAAAATCACTGCCCTGTGTTATAATTATCTAGGTTGGGTATATTATAATTATCTATGTTAGGTGAAGTTTTTGGAAACAAAATCAGTGTAAGCTGTGGCCTGTTTAAATCAAATTTTGCAGCTGTTAGGGTGCCTAAATTTTCCAAGAACAACCTATCCTGTCTTCACTTTTTTGCCCTCCTTTTCACAGTTGTTTAGCCATAGATGTGGGGAGGAGAGCCCTGTTTAAGTGTGCCTCACCAATCCACTGCTTTGAAATTTTGATGATGACAGCCAAATAATAAACACTCCCCAAAGGTAACAAAATCACAGTAACATTCTGATGGCTTCTCTGTAGTCTGCTGTGGAAACAAACATCTGTGAAAGTTGATTTCATTTAATGCTGCCTGACGAAGATGACCTTTAGAGTTATCACAAAAGCTAAGCTTTAACCACCTGCTGAGGAATAAAAAGGTAGATATTTGCACAGTAAATGTTTTAACTACTGCAGGGAAAAATAATAGAGAAATGCTTTAGGTAAGTCTTCAAGTGATACAATAGTTGGAAATGGAGCATTAGGAACTTCTTTGAAGTTAATTTGCTACATTTTTATATTCATATGCAGTAGGTAATAACACCACAAAGGAATACCTCAAAAAGTACCAAATATACAAAGTGTTTAACAGGCACATCCAGTATTTCATCTGCAAACTGAGGAAAAAAACAATAACGAAGATAATTTTACTAAATATTAAATAAAAAGTTACTAAGACTTTGGTTAGCAGCGCAAAGTAATGACTGCAGGATAGACAAAAGGAGCCTGTGCTAGAGTAGCCTTAGGGTAGCAGCTGGAAGTGCACTAGATGATGGTGATTTGGGCTGATGCAAACTAGAAAATGTCTTCTGAAAAATTTTCAAGGTTAAGCTGGAATGGGAAGCCATCTTTCAGAAGTCTTCCATAAAATACTGTACAAAATACAGTTTGGCATTCCTAATATTCAGAAGAGTGAATTACTAAGCTTTCAGTCTAGGTAAGTACACTTCTTCAAGGTGAAATAATATTTCCTTTTAAGGATGCTGTATTTTCTACTAAAATCCATTTATATTTGGATATATGTAGTATTATGCAGATATATCAACATAATTCCACATAATATATCCATATAAAATGCAGTACAAATCTGTCATAATGGAAAATTCATTTTATTGTGAAATTTAATTCTATCTTGCTGCTGAATTACACTTTTAATTTTTTTTAATCTTTGACTTCTGAAATACTGGACTTCTTCCTAGAAATCAGCAGTCAAACCAGCTGCAGTCAGAACTCATCATTTTTTTGTTCAGTGAAAAATTTTTTATCCCCAGAAATGCATTTCTCCCAACATTAGCTTGAGACATTTATTAATTTTGCATTTAGAACATGATGAGCCATAAATAAAGTCTCAAAAGATACCACATGCTGAACTACCAGCATTTTCAGACAACCTCTCCTTTCATGACATTGCTTGTGTTGTCAGAAGTGATGGGGTCACATCAGATGGCTCAGTGGATATCTTTGCTTCTTTTTCTCCTCTTTATTTCCCATTTAGATGGGATTGATTATCTAGTGAAGAGAGAACAATCTTTAGAGTTTCTGTACTTTTTTTTTTCTTTATTGGCATAAAGATTTGGCTTTCACAAAGTAATCTCTAATACTTAGGGACCGGACTATCAATGAAACAGTAGGTGGGGAGGATGGCCATGATTCTCAATAATAGAAATAAATAATAAATCTAAGCCATGAAAATGTATCTTTCTTTTTCCCAGATATTGATTTAGTGACTAGAAAAAAATTGATTATTTTTTTCAGAGTAAAGCAATTATGAAAACTAGTTAACTCTTAACCACAGTATTTAATAAACCTTACAGAAGATAAAGTGTTAGTCAGTCTTTAATTATAGAGGCTCTGCATTTCTGGTAGGAGTTCACGTGAGGTATCATGTCTGTACAAATCCTGTGGAAGCATTTCTTCTGAATATTTCAGCTATGCTGTAAGATTTTGAGAGGTTTGCTTAGAATAATTTTGGTAGATTACATTTAGTGGGGTTTATGTAGGGTTTATTATGGACTTTTCCCTATCTCATTATACGAGCTGAGTTTGGAATGCTCTTTCCTACAGTGTTCTGGGAATGATTTTATGCCAGTTTAGTTTCTTGAGAGTTGTTCTTCCTGCAGAATTCACAAATACAGTGTTTTTGATGTGGATGCAGCTTGTTTAAGATCTTGGCTCTTTAGTAGACACGTTACAAGATCACCCATCTTCTCACATAAGCTGTTCTAAGTTATAAGAAAATATTTCTGGATTTGCATGGACCCATTGTCAGAATAACAAAGAATTTCCCTGTTTTGCAAAGTTTTGAGAAGTGACTACTGTGTGACATCTTGAATTTCAGCTTGAGCTACCCTGGAAGTAGTCTGGGTAGGTAAATAAGACAAAATAAGTTCCCTTTCAAGAGCCTAAAATGGAATAATTAAAGATCACTGGTATCTGTAGATACTAGTTAGTCCTGGGCTAATGCTACTCATTGGTTATGGGAAGTTCGTGCTTCTGAGAGGAATTCATCTAATGCTAAGATGCAATGTATTACTTTGAGTTAGCAGAAACCAAGAGTTGCAGCTAACATCACAGAAGTTTTAGAAAGAAGCCAAAATAGCATGTACATCACATGTGGCAAATAGTTCAGGCATACTCTCAGCATCTGCCTTATTCACATAATCAATAAAAATCAATTATCAGTTCTCAGAGTCAAGAATGTGTGAAGTATCTTCTTCAGGGATCAATTTAAATTTTAAACAAAGATTACATTTGGGACTTAGAAAGCAACATAAAGCTCTCTGTTGGCCTACCGTGAGAAAAATAATGAGGACTTATTTGATATTGATGATTCAAGGATTTGAAGGTTTAAGCAGTTGTGTATGGTGAGATTGTTTTATAAGACCTTCATAAAAATTTTGTTTGAGCAGTGAGGGAGAGAAATAGCATTGCTAAACCCATTTTCTTGTCCTTGGACTATTAGATTATGATCCACTTATATTCTAATTGAGGTTTTAAACCTGTTTCATTCTGGGACATATGCCCATATCCACAAAGCCATTTGAGAACCTAATTATTATTTGAACACCTAATTGTCACTGATTTCAAGAGAATGTACTCACCAGAATGGGAGTTAAGTGCTTAAATACCTTTGAATAGCTGAGCCATAGTGCTTTTCTTTGGTGCTCTAGTGTATGCAGGTACTTATGTTCCAACTTTCTGGGAGACACAGCAACACCCTTCTGACCTTTCCTATTCAAACAATATGTATCTGCAAATTACACTCTGCCAAAGCTAAATGGAAAGGCATTTATCATTTATTATTTTTGTCTGCATTGCTGTAGAAATACAGAAGCTTAGACATTCACATAAGCAAAGATAGAGATTTACCAGTCCATTTCTGCAATTTACTTTGACTTTGTAGTCACTATTGCTCTCTTCATGAAATGTTGATGCCAACATTAACAGCCAAATTAAGCTCTTCTGAATAAGCAGAGGATTTTTCTTAACTGGAAGTGCAATATTCAGCCAGTAGAACCACCTGATTGCTCTGTATTTTTATGTTTGTGCAGATATACTCAGTTCCATGTAATTGGGCTGCTACTATTAGCAGAAATCGTTCAGACTTTATTAAACATATTTGTAAGACTTATTTTCATTAAATATGTGACATCTGCATTTCTATCTGCTGGGTTCTACTTTGCTACCTGAAACAATCAAAACTAGATACATTTGCCTCTGCCATCTTTCATAATCTAAAACGCCTCAAGTAGGAACAATGCATTTATATTTTATAATGAAAAGAGAGCCTCTGAATGCCAACTAGTAGACACAAAAGATTATCTTCCTATTTGCCAGGCTTGGATTGTCAGACATTAAATTTTTTAACAGCCACTTCTGATGAATTATTGATGTTCTCACTATTTAGAAAATGGATCAAATCACTAGAGTAATTAGTGCCCTGCCACTTCTGCCTATCATATTTAATGTGTCATGAGTGAAGGCTGTGTTGAACTATTTCTTTATAAATGAATGAAGAGCTTTGTTTCTCATCCATGTCCTTGTTGCATATTATCTAGTGCATACAGATGGTGTTTCATAGGGTTTGGATCCAACATGTGTATGTGGCTTCCTTCTAGTATATGTATACATGTTTCTTGTAGGAATTTAATGATGTAGATTTTTCCTCTAAGGATTACTATGCCAAGCAAAGGTTTGACCTAGCATGTTTTACACACCAACAGAACCATTGTTGACCATTGTGAAACACTTTCTGCAGAAAATATGCAGTTTTATCAGGTTAAGAAAGAATCCTTAAGCCTGTCATGTGACAATTAAGTTTGTAGCAGGACGTACTTCCTAAGTAACTGCCTTATGATGTAGTTTAATATTGCTAGCTCAATGTTTGTTTCAGTTTATCAAAATATATGGCTTTCTTTTAGATAAATTACTAAGAACACATGAAACTGTTGAGGAATTTAGTGGAGATTAGCCATGGTGTGGATTGTCCATATATTTTGGGTTGAGTGATGTAGAAATTAATTTTTACATGTAAAACACATAGATTGAATGCCTTCTGAAACTGTTAAGCTGCAGTAAAAATAGTAAGTGAAGTCTATTTAGTACATGTAACAAAGTCGTATCCCCTATATGTAAGATATATACTTGAGGGGATCTAAGTACTTAGGAATAATGCTGTTGAGCAGATTTTATACTTTCAAATTTATAAAATAGTTATGTTTTGAAGGTTGTATCCAACAAGTATCACTTGTACCAGTGATAGGACAAGGGGTAATGGGTGTAAATTGGAGCATAGGAGGTTCAAGGTGAATATCAGAAAAAACTTCTTTACTGTGAGAGTGACAGAGCACTGGAACAGGCTGCCCAGGGAGGTTGTGGAGTCTCCTTCACTGGAGACATTCAAAACCCGCCTGGATGTGTTCCTATGTGATGTGCTCTAGGTGACCCTGCTCTGGCAGGGGGGGTTGGACTAGATGATCTTTCGAGGTCCCTTCCAACCCCTATGATTCTATGTTTCTATTCTATGTTTCTATGTTTTTGAAATGAGTGTATACAGAGTCAGATGAAAGCGCCTTTTTAAAAAAAAAAACACAACTAAGCCATCGACATGAATACAGGGCATGGAAATCTCATCAGAATAAAATTTATTTGCTATAATTTGCTGTCTTATTAAAAAATTAAGATGCAACAGTGGCAGTTGTGCTTTCTTCTTGATTTATGTGTATGTGTGTTCTGGAATTTGTCATGCCTTAGTCATACATTTCTTCCTAAGAGCCTGCTAGAAATGACTGAAAGTACAGAGGTAAATGCATACTAGCCAAGTAACTTTTATCAGACCAAAAATTTATACATGTAATGCATGTTACTTAGAAATACAAATTTTAAAAGATATCTGGAACTGCATATTTGCCTGGGTTATTTTGCACTTCACTGAGCACTCAATTATTCTCTGCATTTAAATGATCTCACTACCTGATACTTGGGAAAGCAGAAATATTAATAGAGGTACTTAATAGGACGTGGAAAGAAATATCACATGTAGTTCGTGATCATGAAGGTTTTAAAAAATAAATCAATAATTGTGTACCTAAATAAAAGACTGCAGAAACAGACCTCAGCCTGGACACATGTATTTAAATGGACAAGGGCATTGATCAGCATAATTAGATACTTAACTGGACATGCCTGTCTTTGAACTTGAATGTATTACTATGATATATGGTATTGAAAGGTAACCTGCTCTGTTTCAAAGTGCTTTGTTTTCTGGATTCAGGCTCTCTAAATTATTGAACAATATCTATTATGTAACAAGGACAATAGTGGCAAAAATTCAAAACCTGATGCAAACAAAAATCTGTTCAATAGAATAAATAAAACAATAAGCTTAAAAATGGCTGATACAGAACAAAAAAATAAGCAATTATAAACAGAATAAACCTAATTACATCCAGTCACTTTTTAAGATAATTCATTCTCAGTGGTACACACACATTTAAATTGTGTTCTGCAATTAGAAAGTGAAATTGCTTTCTTATTTCCAAGTTAGAGTGGACTTTGCTCAAATAATTGATAGAAGCTTTCCCCCTTGAGATTTGGCATGTTTGGGGTGGAAGAGCTGCCCAGCAGTTTCTGCGATCACTTAGCAGCTGTGGTAGGTGCTGGAGCACCTATAGAGTCTCTAAATTGAGTGCATTAAGCCTTAGGATATACTTAATGCATTAGTGGAGGATGTACTGCTCTTCATCTCTCAGCTTGACTTGTCTATTATGCTGTCAGGTGGCATCCACGCTGCGAGAGAAGCCAGGGCTGCGGAGCAAGCAGAGCGCACAGCCAGTTGGCAGAGATTGTCTCTGCACTACCTGCTGTTGCAGTGGAATAGTGATAGCTTTGTTTCTGCAGGTCAGCAGTGGGGTCCACTTAAATATGTGAAAGGTCTGCCAAAGATTCTGTACCCTCAAGCCATCTTAATTTCCTAGCTAGATATATATCTCTGCAGAGTGCTTTACAAGTGTTAGCTCTTGTATTGTCTTTTTTGGTGCTGCAGAAATACAATGGACATGATTGCCTCTACTTCAAAGTATTTTTTTGTGTTTGTTTCTTATTTTGATTAGTAATAGGGCAAAGGTAGATACTTGGTACTGTTACTCAATACAAGCTACAACAAAATTAGGAAAGAACATATGTTAATGGTTAAGGCAGTGCTGATCACACTACATATGTGAGCACACAACTCACCCATTGATTTTTGCTGTTGTTAGGCTGAGCCTTTTGCTGTACATTTGAGAGCTGAAAGAAAGGAGGTGTGTGTCCCTGCCAGACTGCTCAGCTGACTTTAATGCTGATGTGGGAGGCTTTGATGTCAGGTCTAGTTTCAGGACCTGAGAAAAAGGTAGCAGCTGCCTTGGACTGGTGTGCCTGGTGAGCCTAGGTATAGCTCATGTATTTGGTAAATGACTGCTCCTGGGAAAAAGTACCTCCAAGGAAGCTGCTTCTGAAGGGTTGTTTTCCTGTAAATTAGGGTGGTGGCATCACCCAGAAGGGGCTGTATTCTGAGGTAGTTGAGCTTACAGTTGGTGAAGTACTTGTAACAGAAAAGTACGATATCCGTTTTATATGCAGAACAGAAAATAAGTGGCAAACTGTACATGCACTGACTGGGTTCAGACAGAGAAACAGATTGAGAGATTGGGTGAGTCACCTGGCCAGTCTGTCTGTCTTCCCTTCCTATTATCCCTCCTCATGCAATCTTTCACATCTACAAGTTTTCCTGAGCAGACCTCACTCTGGTTTGGCACCATGTTAAAACACTGTGCTGGATCCTTTGCTTTCCTGAGTCTCCAGCTGAACTTCTTGCTTGCCAACTCTCGAAGTCTGTCAATGATTGTAAAGGAAAGTTTCCTTCTGTTAAAGTTCTTTTGTTTCAGAAGTTGTGCCACTGGCCATGAAACTAGAAAATGTTAATACTTGCAATGTATGGTTTAATTTTTCACTCTACTTTAGAGGTAACAAGTCAAAGCTGCAGTTCTTCTCCAGCAACAAACTGGAGTAAAGGAGGAAAAAAAAGATATGAAGTTTTAAATGTCAGGTCTTTAAGCTTAATGGTCTGTGCTCCTGCAGTTTGTAATACCAGGGCTATAGCACTTAAATGGCATCTCTGACCAGTGGAGAAGATTGAACAGTAAAGGAGTCACTCTGTGATGGGTGCCCATCTTGGTTTGCATTTCAAAGGTTATACTACCAACATTTAGATACCATTTAAAATACAGTCTGTAGGAGAAAAGGGAATGCTATTATGTCCTTAGACTACAAATAAGAAAGTTTCTATAATGGAAAAATGGATGTGTGTGTTGAATATCACTAGAACTGTTATTTTTACATTGTTGCTTCTGCAATTAGCTTGGATGTACTTCAAAGAACAATTGTGGTTTACATATCCTTTTTTCATAAGTACAGCCAAATAATAATGAACAAAAGATGCGTAGCGAAAATAATTTTAAAGCAACTTGTGTTGCTTCTCAAGAAGTAATTATGTACACAAAGAAAGTAAGAGACAGTGCAAACTAATCACTGAATTTAATATTCTCATTTAGTTTAAATGGCTGCAAGTGTCCAGAAGAATACTTGACTCTTCTTTTTATTAGGATTATCAACTCTTGTAACATTGTATTCTTACTCACATAGCATCCATAGAAAACTCTTGCATCTCTCTGCTGAAAAAATCTGTGGCATTTGACATAAGTAATTACATCACACTGACTAATTGAAAGAACAGTAAAGAAAAGAAGTACTTTGACTCAGGACTTCCTTCTTATTGACTTTCAATAACGCACAGGCATCTAAAAGTCTTAAGTCCTACAGAAGATCCTGTGTTGGATCTAACTGTCCTGAAATGGGATTTAGAATTTACGTTGCAAAAGGATTAATTGAAAATTTTATCCAGATGGAGCAATGACAAGCTCTTTTTCTAAAAAATCTCTAGTGCAACTTTTGATTTTTCCAGCAAGTACCTCAATATTTTTTTTGTCCCAAAAGTCTACTGAATTGTGGCACCCACATATTTCCCTACAGAGAGTTCTTGGGGAATGTCTCATAAGCTATGTCTCACATTTCATGCACTGAAACACTGGATATGCATAACAGCCTTCTACTTTTTTTTTAGTACAGTAACACGTTTTAGTGGGAGGTAAGACAGATATTTTCCTGTCAGACATCCAAGCTGCCTTTGTGAGTGAGCACCTCAGGGTATAAGATTCAGATGCCTTCTCTGGCTTGCAGTGGTGAAGGAACAAAGGAAGGGTGCTTATAAGAGTGGCTCTACAACTTCCCATCTATAGGCCCTTTGGGTCTTGAACTCTTTCTAAACGTCCTGAAAAGGAAATGTAGTAAATGAAACCTATAATTAGGTGTTAATTCACAATACAGGAAGCTAATCCTTCATCAACAAAGGCTGAAAAATCATTCATTTACATCAATTACACTGCTTCATTAGTCTATATCAGCAAAGGACTTGATCCTGATCTTTGATTTTAAATGTTTTTAAATGCCTCATCTCTTCAACATTGCATGGAGACACAGTGTTCAGGCATAAACATAGGTTCATTAAACCAATGTTTAACACATGTAAACCCTACATTTAAGGACTCAAAGTATTATGTTAGCTTGCTGAAAATGTATTTATTTGCTAAGGCATCTGCTTGAGCTTTTAAGTGGGGGACTGGGAAGACCATCAACATCCTGCAACATTAAAAGATGGCTTCCCTTTATCTGGAGTAGTGCCTAGGAGCCTAACTTGCAGCTTTGCCTGTGTTCTTGCAAAGCACACACAAATCTACAAAGATTTCATATTCTGAAATGAAGTTTAGCAGTAATACAGGCACTTGTCCTGGAAAAAATGAAAATAACATTTCTATTTTCCTCTTTGGTAAACTACATATTAAATACTGAGAAGACAATGTGTGCTTTCTGTGATAGGTTGCCAGAAGGGTAATGAAAATATCTGGATATATAAAGCTGCTCAATTATTTCTGGATCTGGTGCACTTTAGTTGTGCTCCCATATGTTTATGGTTTTACATGGCTTGTATTAAAGAAAAACTATGTATAAGTGTGCTAACATGCTCTACCTGGGGAATTCCAGTACAGAAACTAATTATTTTTTCAAACTCATCTGACACAATGCACAATTGATACTGATTGGTGATGAGATTATAATTTTCTTGTGATTAAATCAATTGTAAAAGCAGTGTCATCTGTTAGTGAGTAAGGGTATTCTGTCATTATAATTGAGTGATGGTCATAAACTCATCTGACTGTCATGGTATAATTGCATTATTAACTGTTCATAAAAAGAATCTATTGGGCTGAAAGTTTGATAGAAATTGATTTATTTTTTTTAACATGCTCGCAAGCATACATATGAGGAGTGGTTGTACTAACATGACTGCCCTTTCAAGCAGTTGTGGTAAAACCACCTTAGGGCTAGTCCATGCAGAAGTCGGATCTGACGTAATATCAGAGCCTCTTCACAGCTTTGACTACAATGGGGAGCCTGTAGCACAGGTGTAGGGGCAGGGAGCAGAGTACTAATTATGTGCTCTGTTATCACTATGAACAGCAGATTTATATATTAATTTTTGCATTGATGGTGGATGGAGATAAGAAAAGAAGTGACCTCAAAATTAGATCTGTGCATCAATCTTAACCTGATATAAATGTAATTTTCTTTTCCTGTCAGCTGCTGTAGATCTGCTACTGCATTGGCTCTGTGATGCTTTTCTTTTATAAGACCTTCGTTAGTCTGGAAGATAGTAGCGTTACATTTGGGTTATTTAAATATTTTGGACTTGAAGGGAAATCTCTGCCTTGTGGGAAAATGCAAGGGTAGAGGATGACAAAGAGCAGCATGAAAATGTATAAGGAAGCAGACTGGCTTCTCTGCATCAGTCAAGGCCTATCTTGGAGCCTTCTTAAAGAATGTAACCATTTAACATTGTTATCAGGACTGCAAAGTCAAATACTCAAGAGTGGTTAATTCGAGGATCATTTCAACATGGCCATTTTGAGCACTCGAGTTGCAACAATCTTAACATGGTCACATACTGCTCTTGCAGTATGTCACATACTGCTCTTGCAGTAACCAGACCCCTGGCTTACTCAATGTGCAGAATGTGCAATGTTCACATCCATTTTTTACTACTTTTTAATCTTAACGTTCAGCATACAGTGCTCAACTTCATCCACTGTTAATTGTTCTAAACCTGCTACAAATACATTTTTTCTGCCATACATTTTTATGTAAATCTTCATTATTCTATGCAAGTGTTCAAATTAATTTAAATGAGATTGGGAAAAGGGATATTTTCCCATTAATTCCATTTCCCAAACAGAAGACCTGGGGCACTGAATAGCATCAATACTGCAATAGCTGCTGGCTTTCTTCTTAGCAACAGCTAGCATTGTAAATTTCATGCTTTGAAAGCACAGCTCTAGTCAACTTTAGGCACATTGGTGATTTTTTTTTTCTGTGACTCATACTCCACAGTCTCAAGATCAGTATTTCTTAGCAGAATATATATTGGTAACCAACTGTGGAGTTACATTTCAATGACTAGTCTAACATCACATCAGAGATGTAATACATTTCACATTAGTGCATTGCTATACATTTATATCTCCACTTGCTTGAACATTCAAACCAGCAGATCTTCATTAGTGTTTCATTCCCCCTTTGGCTGATAAGGAACTGCTTTGTTTAGCCTACCTGGACCTTGATGTGAGCCAGCTTAAGTACCTGCACAGTATTGCCTTGTGCTATGCTGATGTAATGTGTGTCAGGTGCAGCAGCAGAATCTAGCTCTGTATGGTACCATTTAAGTCACTCATTCATAGGAATAATTTCTATCTTTGTGAAAGCCCTTGTCTTTATTCATTACACATATTCTAACCCATGAAACAATGTAAGATCTAATAGACAATAAGTCCATCTTTAACATCATGTGAGGAAAACTAGTACAAAATAAGATTTTACTTTCATGCATTCTGGCCGGTCACATGTGGTGTTCCTCAGGGCTCAGTGCTGGGACCACTTTTTAACTTATTTATCAATGACCTTGATGAGGAGATAGAATGCATTCTCAGTAAGTTTGCAGATGACACCAAGTTGGGAGGGAGTGTTGATCTGCCTAAGGGTAGGGAGGCTCTACAGTGAGACTTGGACAGACTAGATTGATGGGCCAAGGTCACTTGTATGGAGTTCAACAAGGCCAAGTGCCAGGTCCTGCACTTGGGCCACAACAACCCCATGCAATGTTACAAGCTTGGGGAAGAGTGGCTGGAAAGCTGCCCAGCAGAAAAGGACCTGGGGGTTCTGATTGATAGGTGGCTGAATATGAGCCAGCAGTGTGCCCAGGTGGCCAAGAAGGCCAATGGCATCCTGGCCTGTATTAGAAATAGTGTGGCCAGTAGGACCAGGGAGGTGATTGTCCCTCTGTACTTGGCATTGGTGAGGCCACACCTCAAATACTGTGTCCAGTTTTGGGCACCTCAATACAAGAAACACATGGAGGTGCTGGAGTGTGTCCAGTGAAGGGCAATGAAGCTGGTGAAGAGCCTTGAGAACAAGTCTTATGAGAAGCAGCTGGGAGAAGTAGGGCTATTAAGTCTGAAGAAAAGGAGGCTGAAGGGAGACCTTATCTCCCTCTACAATTACCTGAAAGGCTGTTGTAAAAAGGTAGGTGCTGGTCTCTTCTCACAAGTAACTGGTGATAGAACAAGAGGAAATGGCCTCAAGCTGTGTCAGGGGAGGTTTAGACTAGACATTAGGATGAACTTTTTCACTGAAAGGGTTGTCAGACATTGGAACATGCTGCCCGGGGAGGTGGTTGAGTCACCATCCTGGGGTATGTTTAAAAGTCATCTAGACGTGGTGCTTGGGAATATGGCTTAGGGCTGGACTTGGTAGAGTAGGTTTAAGGTTGGACTCAATGATCTTGAAGGACTTTTCCAACCTAGGTGATTCTATTTTTTGAAAAGCTTAACTTTATTCTGTGGGGTTTTCTAGAGGAAAATGGGCTCCCAGTAAATTCTGATATCACTTGCCTGTTTTTTTCCTTATTCTAATCAAAATTCTTACCAAAATCTACTTACTCTTTTGCTTACTGTGGCAATGCCATTTGCTCACATCTTCTCTCTATATGCTTCAGATGTGATCCTGTCTCTTTCTGAGCTGGTGCCCCTCACTCCCAAACGGGCTAAAACAAATCCAGGAATGTTTCTCTAAAAGGATGCAAAATGTTTCTCCTTTCCAACACATTTTGAAACACAAATTTCCCTACTTCGACAATAATTTTAACTAATAGTACCGTACTTTTTGAAATTATAGCACATGCATCAAGCTGTGTGGTTTTGTTGTTGGGTTTTTTTCTTCAATAGATTTATTTGATCCTATAAATCCATCTTTGGCAAGTCCAGTGCAGCTCTGTTCAGAACTCTGACAACTCACTGAGCCCTGGGAGGACAGTGTGCAGCCCCAGGCACAGCAGGGATCAGGCTGGGACTCTGAATCAAAACTCAGTTATTGCTTAGCATCAAAAGGCAAGTAAATTCTATCATTCTTATTCATGGAGTATCTTGTGTCTCCCTTCTTATTCTTCATGTCAGTTCATCCTTCATCTCCCTTTCTGGGAGCAGAAGTGATACTCTGTCGCAGAAGCCCTTTGCTTCATCTACAGAGAATCTGGCATTCACTGCTTGGAGGAGTTCAGGAGATCAGCAGAACATCTCCTTCAGTTCCTTGTGAAGGCGTGTGGCTTGCCTGTCACTCAGTCACTGGCGTCTATTTGCTTCAGCTCTGCTCTTACCCGACAAGTGTGTATTTGTACTGGACTCATTTTTTATGCTCACTTCTTGCCTTAATTTTTGTTAGGTGATCTTGAGGGTACTCTTATCAGTTACTACTGAAAAGCCAAAGTATACAATATTTCCATGTACCTGGCACAATGCTAAGATCTTAAAATATCTCCAGCAAACTAATTATGACCTTTATCTCTTAGCTATGTTGGTTCTCAGTCAAAATATTTTCCTTGAGTCCTGCTCACTGTGAAATGCTTGTCATATATCCTCTATGTTGAAGGCTAATATGAAATGAACTTGTCCATAATTCCATCCATCCTTCTTCAGTAGTGCTGAGCTATTTTATAAATATACTTAATTTTATAAATACACTGGGTACAGAAAAAATTGTTGCTCTTTTAAGAACATGTTCTTAAAACTGTATCTTATTTTATGGGAGAGAGGCATTATTTCTTGTACAAAGAATGTTAACATACATGATGTGAGCTTATACTATTCAAATGCCCCAAACCTCCATTTACTTCACAGTGAAAGTAGTAGTGTGGAGAAATCAATACTGAAGGTTTAAAGCTAAAGAAAATCTAGCTATAGAGCTTTCCTTGTCCTACTTTTGCTTTAAGCCAAACTAGGGTTTGAGTGTATCTGCTCTGCAGTCATAGGACTATCAGAAGCCAGAAGTTGTAACAGAGCACTGTACCAGGCTGCCCAGACAGGTTGTAGAGTCTCCTTCTCTGGAGACATCCAAAACCTGTCTGGATGCATTCCTGTGTGATCTACTGCTCTAGCAGGGCAGTTGGACTAGATGATCTTCAGAGGTCAATTCCAACCCTGACAACTGTGTTTTGTTTTGGTTTTGTTTTGTTTTTCATAGGCTACAGACCAGTGGATGCAACAGACATTGCTTGAGTAACAGGGGAAGTTATCCTATGCCGTGATAGCACGTGAGGCTTCTGATTTTTGCACTCCTTTATCAGGTATATTGCAACTGCACATCTATTGTGCTATTTCAGGCACTGCCAGGAGGCCCATTTTCCAAAAAGTTTTTTCCTTTTTCTTGACCGTGATTTCTGAGGTTGTCATGATAATTTTGTGTCAGATTGGGTAAAGTGACTGACGTCTTTTCTATGGCTATTTTTTTAATAGTTGAAGATCTAATATTTTTCAATCTTTTGACTAGTGTGACAAAAAACCTTCTTCATTTCCATCTTCATTTCCTTTCAGTCTCTTAGCGATGCATTGCTGGATGTGGTACTTTGTCTATTTAAATATATGACTAATCTTTTCAGACCATTTCCATTGCTATCTGTGCACTACAACTGCTAACAGTATTATACCATGGAATATGGTATGCAGCAGTCCATCAATCTTCTTTCTTCATCTAAAGGCAGAAAATATATAGTAATTGCTTAATAAATCTGCCATTTCTTTATCTCAGTTTCCAATTTCCCATTAGCATTTTTAGTAGTTTTATCTTTAGGGCTGGCTGGTCATCTAACCAAGGCAGGACGATAGCGAACTTTTATAGTACAGAAAGTAATAGGATTCTACGGTGAATTAATATTTTTATTAATCATGAGTACTAAATTGTGATTGAATTGTTACTGTCATGCATAGCTCCAACCCCCATGGAACTTGTCTTGGGCACCTGGGATGGATAGTGTCCTCTCCATTTGCTTCAGGGATATAACCCAAGAAAGTTTCCTGCATTTCAATGCAAAGATTCAACAACAAATTCAGGGTTGAAGTCCAGCAAGATCAGCTTTTCCTACGTTCTTCAGCAACTCTTCTTTGTCAAAAGGATTACCATATTTTTAATGATGCATTAGTGGCATATTATTGGTACAGAGATGTCTTTGATTTCCTGCTAAGCAATGACAGGTTCACCAGGTGTGATCTTACTCTTCTGCTATAGTAATAGAGATACCAAGTTAGCAGATCATCTGGAAGCAGCTAAAACTATTAGTGATTCCAGTTATTTCTTTATATTAACGAGAATTTTTTGCCTTGTAGAAATCTAAAAGTTCTAGCTAAGAATAACAAAGGAAAAGTACAAAGGCTTTCAGCTTGTTTATTAATCACAGTTTTGCTTTACACCTTATTCTGTGCTGCATCAAAGAAGTTTAAGAATACTTCATTACCTAACTGGAGATTCATTTTCCATGTGTTTGACTTCTGAATTTGCTGTCTTAGCTGTATGACAGGGAGGATTTGCAAGAAAGCATTTATTTCTGGTCTTGCTTATGTTCTCCCTGTTTCTGTTGAGAAGATCTCCAGATTTGATCATGAAAATTTTAAGCATTTAGAAAGCATGAACTCATGCAGAGTCCTAAAGCATATCTCATCAGCAAAAGTATTTTGCAAAGACATCTGACCCATCCTACCCCTCAGGCTTAGGTGAGAATGTCAAGTTAATTCAAGATCTGTCTTCATGTTGAAGGAACTCCATATACAGGTGCTCAGATATCTAAAAGATCTTAAGAAATCGCAGTATAAAACCTGTTTTGGAAAACTGGTGTGATGCACCTTCTTACATAAGATTAAATATCATTTCTGATGACAGTAAAAAACTCGTAAGGCTGTGCTTGAGACTATGGAATAAACTGGGACTTCAGACGATCACAGGTCTTGCAGACTGCTTCTCTCCTTAGACTATGCCTGGACTACATAACAATAAACAGGAAAAACCCTTTAAAAAGCAAACTAGAGAACACACCAAAACAAGAGATTGATTGCCTCTGCTTCTGAGGTACTGTTAATAAAGGAAAACACATGGCTGATATTCAGTTATTTTGCTTAAATAAATACCTGGAAAGTATTAAACCTGTGGAGGACTTCTATAGAACTGTCAAAGTGTGCTGCTGCTTGCTACTCCATCAAAATCCAGGAGTGATATAAAATCCCTCATTGATTTTGAATTGAGTGCCAAAGCAAGAGGAATAAGCAATTCTGAGAAAGTAACCACAAGATGATACAGCTCCAGTCTTATGCTTCAGGGAACCTAGGAGAAGTTTTTATTCCCAGGTGAGTAGAGATACATAAGGGAATATTCAGTGGAAGAATCACTGCTTTATTTTTTACATTTTCAAAATAATGGGAAAAATAAAAAGAGAGAAGCCTTCCTAGTTAAGCTGAACAAATATTTCTTCATGTGATCTCATAGTATAATCTTTTTCAGGCAAAAAATGGATCAAACAGCAAGGTGTGACACGAATCAGGCTTCCTGTGGCATGTGGTCCAACACAAAGTGGTATAAGTGGGGTGTTACCTTGGATCTTTGAAGAAAATACTTGGATGTTGACAGACAAGCACAGCAAGTGACAGAAATGTATTCTGTACAGAGCAAAGACAGAATCAAAGGCTGTAGATCTTAAAGTAGTTGCAGGAACACTTAATCCAGACTCATGAAAGAATTGCTGCTTGAAAGGTGGGTCAGTCACATCCAGTTAATTTAATGTCTCTTAAAGAATGAGATATGCAAACTATAATCAAAGATCTTGATGTAGTAGGATTGCTGTGTGTGTACATTTCCCTTTTCTCCTCTCCTATAAAAGAGGAACAGCCTCTTTCTTACTCTTCAGTTTCATTCACCTGGGAACTTCAAATTCCTTTCAATTTTTCAGACTAAACAATTAAAATTATATTCTCATTGTTTCTATTGTTTTTCATTATTCAGTCTTACTTCATAAAATTGGTCGCTGCTGCCCTATTTCTTTTAATTTCAGCCTTGATGAATTTCATTTATCTCCTATTCCTTCTGCTCTGTCCTTTGTTAGATTTCTTTTACACTGTCAAATTTTGATAATGTTTCCTTTAGAGTATTTTACATTATTTCAAAGCTGCTTCCATTAAAAAGAAAATAACTTTGTCTTGTGACAGTACCTATACTCCTGGGTGTTTATGTTGAGTGACAGTGCTTTAGCTAAGCGTTTCCTAATATCAAATTTACCTGCTTTATTTTTTCTCACTTGGCATGCAAGTTCATGGATAGCTTTTTTCCACACTGCCTTATCAGCTAACCCAAAAGGATCAATCCACTCCTTTTTAAAGCCAATGGTAGAAATCCTTCTGATTTACCTAGGAGGAGGATCAAGGCTTCTTGTATATGTTCCTAGAAATAGCTCCGTGTTCCATAGCTGCAGTTTGTCTCCCAAGAAACACCTCTCCAATTTTCACAGGTCTCATGAAACCTTTCCTGCTGTTCTACAGATGGGCAGCAGCATATATGATTCATCCAACAGGCTAAATGAACACCTAGATAACTTCCCTGTATTTCTTACCATCTATCTTTTGCTACCATTACCATTGACCTGCTTCCTGGACTGCTTTTCATTATCCATTTGATAAAATCTGTGTTCTGGTATTTTTCAGTTCCATGTGATGTTTGTCCTTCAGTCAAACTTTGCTATATTTGAGGAGGAAAGATATATGGATAACTGTCTGTGTGACTTTATAATTTATTTTTTTTTAAGTAATAATTGTTTTCTAAATGTCTTCATGAAGGTAAAAAGGCAAGCTAGCCTTTGCTATCTGTGGAACAGTTGCATATAAAGCCTTTTATATCTGTAGATATAGAAAAAAATTACTTCACTAAATCAACTCTGAGGTCTGCTTTAATGGCTATGCTTCTGCAGTGATAGGTGCCAGTAAAAGCCTGAAACTGCTGTGAATAAAACAAATATACAATGCAACTATTTTATTTTCTGTCCTATAACAAAAAGCCATTTCTGGGAAGAAGAAACTTTTAATTTTTTTTTTGTCAGCAGTGTTTATGAAGTTGGCTTATGTGTTCAGGAGGAGAAAAACTAGAGGCAGAAGACAAAGGAATCAAGTAGTATTTTGAGTTCTTTTTCCCTTTTACTTGACATGTCTATGAACCACTTATCAGTGTGGGTTTAAAAAATTAAAAAAAAACAACAAATGCAACAGAAACAAAACAATGAACTAACTTCAGACTCGAATAATAAATTAATTCTAGGATTTCTACAGAAATTACCATAGTCTATACTTGAGAACACTTGTGAAGAATGTATCTTCCTCTAGTTTGCTTTGATCAGCTACACCAGTGCAAAATGTATCAAGTAGAGAGGCTCAAAGGGGATGGAAAAATTGTGATCCTCGGAAAGTGCTGAACTTTCACTGACTTCAGCAGAGCCAGGGTTTCACCTGAGGAGCCAGGAGGCATTTCTAATTGTGCTGGGTACATGTGTGGAGCTAAGAGTGGGGAAATGATATCATCTGTACTAAGGTACTGCAAATGACACATGGTGACCACAACAAGCATTCAGGAAATTGGTTTACTCTGTAGGAAGGGAACGCAGCAGTGAATGGATGTTATACGTATCTAGACAAACTTTTTAATAGTGACCATAGGAATACTATAGGGGTAAATAAACTCAGATTCTCTGTTTAAAATAACTTGCTTCCACAGTGGCTGGAAATTTTATTTCTCATTACCAGTCTTATTGCTGGAACAGTAAGTTCACTTCTAAGGCTTCAGACCAGCAAGACACTTGGTATGGAGGTCCTCTGAAGGTCCAGGAACCCTGTTTCTCCAAGAGGTCAGGGTCCACTTGCTAACCAACTGCTCAGTGTCATCCCTGCAAAGTTTTTGCGTCTTGACAAGCAAGCAACAGCAGGAGTGTTTAGATCAGAAATCAGGCTGCATCCTTAGGTCAGGAGTGATTTAGAAAGGCTGATTTATCTACGGTGTGGCCACATAACTAAAGCATGTATTAGATACCTAGGGTAGGAGGGTTGTGAGCATACTCACGCTGCAAGCTTCGGCTATGTGTGTGTTGAAGGAACAAACACTACAGCATAGCGTTATCCTGTAGTCCAGACAATATGTAATATGGACACAGTTAATGTGACTTGAACAATACGGATATGGGTCCTTATCATTTGACCAAGATCAAAGCCTGGACCACACACAGCAGTGTAGATACATTACTATGTTCAAATGTGTTAAAACAAATAGACCATAGGCCAGGCAAGGAACAGAATAGGACAACTATAAACCGTATGTTTGTTTTGAGCTCTTTCATAAAACTAACATTAATGTACAATATTGTATCCTATAATGATACAGAATGCATACAGATATAAAGTTAATTATGGACCAAAATCTCCATTTGGAGAATCTTTGTTTAGTCTAGATGTTTCCAGTTCAGACATATGGGAATCTGGAAATCACTTTACCCTTGCCAGTGCATATAGTATCTGTTTCTGGGTTTTATTGCATTTCCTTTGCAGCTGCGATTTGTGGCCATTTGCATTTTTGCTGACAGGTAGTAAAAGTATGTCAAAATAAAGGACTACTTCTACGCCTTCCTTTTACTAGAGACTGCACCAATTTTAATGAGCTGCTTCATCAGAAAATGAAATACAATTTAGGGGCACATGCCAACAATAATTGTACTTGTCAAAAGGAACAGATAACATTATAACTACCCAAAATTAAATCACAAGAAATGTGATAATTCATATGGGAAATCGTGTTTTACAATTTCTTGAATTTCATAGGGTTTAGAGGAGGTGAGGAAAAAAAATTACACTGTTTAGGCAAAGCATGCAGAATGTCATAGAAAGCCAATTACATGCAAAGCTTTTAGAATGTCTTGATGTTTCCTGATAATGGAAATGTACCTGACACTTCAACAATAAAAACACTATGATAAATTAAAGAAAAAGTTGTTATAGTTAACTATTGCATAATATTCTTTATTTAATTAGGAACAATTTTTTTCTAGTAATGCTGCTGGGATCAAGTATGATGTAGCACTTAAATGAACCTTTCAGCTGTGGAGGGTGAGATTCAGTTCTGTCATGAGTATAACTCTGGGTTAATTCGTCAAATCAGATTTATTCCATATTGATAGCCATGTAAGTAAAGTCTGAATGTGGGCCAGATGTTGTATACTGAAATCCAGCACAATTTTAGTTTCTGATCTACAATAACAAATTACTTTTAAACAATATCAGCCCATTGCTCTAAAAGCAAACAAAAAGAAAACAACCCAAATCACAAACCCAACAAACCATTCAACCAGTAAAAATCAGCTAATCAATGAAAGTTGTTATTAGATTTTTTTAGTTTTCACATTAATTGGCATTTTCATACCAACGAAGGTGTTCTTATTATTTTGCTTGGAGAAACTGATAAATTGTACAAAGCTAGACCATTAGAGACAGACTTCAGATATGTGAGTCTGGCTGGAGGGAAGTGCAGAGAGCTGCTGTGCTTGGTTATTGTACAGAAAGCCTAGCTAGAGTCAAGGCTAAGGTTGGGCACACCAGCTTAGCTCTGAGCCTTGACTTGCATGCCAGCTCCTCCCAGTGAACATCTTGTGATTCATCCTCCTCTGGTGGCATCTTGACACTTCGTGGTAGCCCTGTTTACTAGAGGCATCTTGGTTAATGACAGTGAGTGACTGATTCACTTGAGATGTCTAAAAGCTATATGTAGTACACAAAGAATGTGTACATGTAAATTCATTACTCAGAGACATATCCAGCCTTTGCAAGAATACAGTCAGGATGAGGGTTTACACTCTGCCTTTTTGGTTTGTTTTGAGTTGTTGTTGTTGTTTTGGTTTGTTGTTGTTGTTGTTTTGGCTTGATTTTTCTCAATGTTCTGCTAAACATTACTCTCATTATATGATCCAAACTAAAAATAGGAGCAGAGTCAATAAGTTGTTTGTCATAGTGTTCCTCTCAGAAATGCAAAGAAAACTTGTTATTTTGCCCTGGAAAGATCTCCTTGCATTTGGTCAATGCATAATAGGGGTAGTACATAAGGCCTAGAACTGAGAAGAGACTGCCAGCTTTGCTTTATACATACTGGTCTCAGGATTGTGCCTTGCAAAAGGGGAAGCTTAGTGATTGAACAGTCTCTTCAGGTTTTTATAACTGCAATGTTCCCTGCCTAGAAATGGAGTTCTGCAGCAGAGTGAGGATATGAGCAGCAACAGGAGGCTTTAAAGAAAACAAGCCACGGCAAAGAAAAATAGGAAGTTTAAAATGGGGATGATGATAAATACAGTGCAAAATAATGACTATGTACTTTTCATCAAGCCTGACAAATTTCTTTGCTCAGCAAGGAAACTTATTAACGGTGTGATGTAACAATCATGGCAGGAGATTCTTTATACTGAATACTTTTTAATGTGTACAGGAAAAAATGGTTTGCAGGTTAAGTCTTAGCTCTTGGTTTTGTTCAACACTATAAAAAAAGATGCAGAATGGGTTTTTTTTATAACTTTTTAATTGTCAAATGTGAAATATGATCAGTTATACATGAAAACAGTTCTGCTGACTGGTGTATTTAAACATTAGTATGATGATAGTAACCCACATTTCATGGCCCTTTTTTTAAGAACAGAGTAAATTTCCTCCTTCAGAGAGAAGGTCTCAAGCAGTATTCAGTGACTTAAAGCTGATATAACAATGAATCCCTAAGGAATCCAGAAAATAATTTTGAAGAAACCAACAAATGACAATGAAATTTAATATAGTAAGACCTCTGGAGATGTAATATGAGAGTTTAGAACTCTGTAGGAGCGCTAATCATCGTAAGAGTTTGACAGCTTGGAAATTTTGCTCTCTGTGGGTCCCTGCAACATATTAGTAAGGTGATTCATAAAACAAGTCAGCTACAGATTTAGGAATATAAATATCTGGACTAGGAGAAGCTATCTGTTAATCGTTTTTTATATACTTATATGGAGCCAGATTTGCTATTGGATTTAAGGAGCATATACCTAGAGAACAATTTACCCTATACACTATATGCAATCTGATTAATCACCAATATGTATCACAATGTTACAGCAAAAGTACATAGGAAGGGAGTAGAAGAAGCTTTTGCCATTTTATTACTCTTTGGGCTCTTAAGAACTCATTTTTGCTTTATCTTAAAGATCTAATTTTGCAAAGAGATGTGCATGTTGCTCTGTGCCTTTTTTCATAATTATATTCAGCATTTGAGCTACCATAACTTTTGCTTTAATTTTGATAGGTAACATCATTATTTTTTTTCTTAATCATTTTACTAGCATTGGTGACTCATAAAATAGCTGCAAGTGATGCCTCTGGTGTTGCCACATTATTGTTGATAGAGTTCATCTGCTACCATGTTTGGTGTAGATACCCTGGGAGTAATAACAGTTCCTGAGAGAAAAGAAGTTGAGAAGAGTATGTATGTGATTTCTGAATGCATCATTTGTTCCCTGAAGCATGCCCTATGCTTTTTAAATGGTGATACTTAATCCTAGCCAGGTGCTACAGGAAATAAGGAAGAAGAAATCCACAAATTAAAGCATTTTGATTTGAAATTTCTCCTTCCCTACCCAGATGGGAGGAAGGTTGCTGTCATACCTGTTTTCTTCTGGTTTGAGAGAGCAAAAAAGAACTCATCAAACACTGCTGGAGCTTAGAGAGATATAAAAATTGATTTTTAAGCTATCTCAACAGTTTGGAAATACATTCAGCTGGATCACTAGGAGACTAAATGAATTTGGGACATCATCAGTAAGTCCATTAAAATTTCCCCATCTATTACACAAAGCAACAGGGAGCAAGAGCAGCCCATTTAGAATCACAGCCTCCAAATTCAGCAATAAAAACTGAAAGGCCATCTTTTTCCATTCCTAATGCCTGCAGGAAGTAGATAAGGGAGAGCTTCGTGTCTTCTCCATCCATTTATATTCCTTCCTCCTATTACCTCTTAGTTGCTTTAGTACTTCAGGTATTGTATTGCATTAAACAGTAGGTCTTTCCATTGTATAACCTTCACAAAGGTTATACTGTGTTTTCCAGCCTCCTTAGTAGGTGGACTGGATTAAATGAGAAGGAGTCTTTCTCCGGAGGATAACATATTGCTAAACGGGAGTGAATGATGTATGATGCTCTCCAAGGAATTAAAAGTAGGTAAGAGGAGTGTAGTGCCTGACATGAATGATTAGCATATGGAAGCTGGAAAAATGAGACTTGAAGCTAGTTGTTTTTGTGTATGAGAGTCAACAGAGTTTCTTTAACTTATTTGACAAATTGAAGGAGATTTTTTTCCCCTTCCATGGAATAAATTTATTAAGTTCCTTCTTCAGAGAAAGTGTGGAAAAAACCAAAGTTGAGCATTTTAAACTCGTAAGAAATGTGTTAATAAGGTCAATAGCTGGTGTGTGTGTATGCATGATGATGAGGGACACAGGGTATGCATTCTTTTTTCCTCTAGCATTTAGGAGATGGAGGATATTAGTTCAAGAAACTTTAGCCTGCACATCTAATACATAACCTTTAATATCTTTAAATTATAAATTTTTAGAATAAAAACAGGTCCAAATATCCTTGTACAATCTAAAGATTCAGAAATTAATCTCATCCAATGTAATCCAATCTAGTATTAAGACTTTTACCTGTCCTCGAATGTCTGATCATCACTAATAGAAGAATCTCTTAATCTAGGCAATTAATCCATGTAGTAAACACCAAATCATTCTCTACCTATGTAAAAACAAATTAAAGAAGTAAAAATCATTTGGGTAGAATAACCACTTACCAGGTAAATGATTAAAGAATTTAAAATAAAATTTTAAGTCATTGGAGAATTAAATAAAACCCCTAATGAAATGAGGGAAAATTGGTATTTCGGGATTACAGTTCAGAAGCTCTCCTTTGCAAGTAAGACAAAGTAAATTTTATGGCAACTTCTGGGATAAATTCTTTGTAGATAATATAAACCTAAGTTAAGGAGAGCCATATGCAATTTTAATTAAACAAATGCATCATTGCCTTCTAAGTATTCAATGGTGGAATGAGACACCTCAGCAAAGCGACAGAAGCAGTGCACAACACTACAACACTATCATATTATGGTAAGTGGCTAGCAATATCAGATACTGACTCTGAATAGGATCCTTTGAGTAGAGCTGTGAGAAGCTTTAGTATCAGAACCATATGAAATGTCAATTGTATTTGAAGAGAAAAGCAGAGCTCTTAGGTTTGCACTGACCCAGGACAACCAAAGCCAATATCCTGGTGATAAATATAGTGAGTTTTTCCATTCTCATAGGCCATTCACTAATGGAATATAATCTAATTACATACTCACCTCTTCAGGATTGGATAAGTATGAAAAAAACCAGGGTTGAACTGCAAGTGTGGAACTGGAGAAAAGGAGACTTGGGGGGACCTTATCACTCTCTTCAACTACCTGAAGGGAGGCTGTAGTCAGGTGGGGGCTGGGCTCTTCTCCCAGGCAACTTAGTGATGAGACAAGAGGGCACAGCCTGAAGCTGCTCCAGGGGAGATTTAGGTTGGATATTAGGAAGCACTTCCTCATGGAGAGGGTGGTTAGACATTGGAATGGACTTCCCAGGGAAGTGGTGGAGGCACTGTCCCTGGATGTGTTCAAGGAAAGGCTGGATGTGGCACTTAGTGCCATGGTCTAGATGGTGTGGTGGTGTTGGTCATAGGCTGGACTTGATGATCTTAAAGGTCTTTTCCAGCCTGGGTGATTCTGTGATACTAGAAATTCACCTTTGCAACTTTGGCTCACTTTTCTTCCCAATGACTCTTACATACCACTCATGGTGACTCCCACTATTTTTCCTTTTGGAAGTGGTGTAGAAGGAGGTGGTGAAAAGCCATCTGAATATTTAAAAAAACCCTGTTTTTCTTAGTTCTCCCGTATCTGTATTAACAGTTACATCTTCTGAGAAGTCAAACAGGGATGTGTTACCTCTGTCTGTTCTGAACTCATTCTTAAACATGCTACATTTTTCAGTTTCCATTCAGTACGACAGCTATAGTGTAATTTCTAAGAAATTCTCTGAAAATGTTAGAAAAATCACAGGTTTGTGGATTTATTCCATTTGTTTCTAAACAGTCCAAAACCATTGCAATTGTGTGGCATTCTCTCCATCATCTGCAATCTCTTTCCTCCACCACAGGCTTGTTAAAGCAAGTACAAAAGATGAAATTATTCATATACAAGGTGAACTATTTCCACTTTAGATAGCTTCAAGATGATCTCTTGGTCTGAACTGAATATCTCTGAAACTTCTCAGACCATTCTAACACAGTATGCTCTACTCTGTAAAGCATACATCCGTGCTCAAACTGTGCTGCTTTGAAACTTGTTAGTAAAAATTTTTTTCAGGATTACTCTCCTGCAACATGATGACTGCCTGAGAAAAGTGGAAGTTAAAATTTAGAATTACATTTTCAGAATGGACTTCCTGTTCAGCTTTTTTCCTAACTACTTGTGATTTCAGCAGCTGATTAGTATTTATTGGGAATCAGATACTTTGCTGAAATGGCACCACTAGATTTCTGCCTTTAGCATTGATTATGTACATATACACCCTCACACACAACCTGATACTTGGATGGGAATACATAAATCCTTTTATTTTAAAAGCTACCAAGAGTTACTGGCTGCACACAAATTTCTTGGTTTTCCTTTCCAACAAAGGGAATCAGAACAGTCAGAACTATAATTTTGACATTATTCTGACAGTGATCAGTGCTAAGAGCCAGTGTCCCAGGTGACAACATCTTTTTAACATCAGTGAGTTTGTAGGTACTCTGTGTAGGTCCATATGCATCCTTGTTCTTTTCAGTTTCTTCTAATGCACAGAAGAAAGGAAAAGGCTTCCTTCCATGTTACCAGCAAGGCTGCTAAAGCCACATGCTTCAGGTTTCAAGTTGAGTATTTTTCCTAATTATGGCCTAGTCTAATGGGTAAAACTACTTTTTCTGTTTAAATTATCTTTTTAATTAATGTATGGCATTTACTCAGGAATCCTTCAGTTATACATGATGACTTTAAACCTCTTCCTCTTTTCTCTGATTCCCTTGCCACCTCCAGAAGCATCTAACTACAGTAAAAACTGTATCTTGTCCCTTATCTCCTTCTAACATGCACAATTGCAAGAAAAGGTCTGACTCTCTTGGAGTATAAGACTAAATAGCATCATTGATGTCTTAAGTGCACTCTCTACTATGCAAAGGCTCAGTTAACACCAGTTAGTTACAGAAGCCATGGAGAGGAGGAAAAAAACAAACCACTAAAAAATCAGAACAGACACCAGAAGAGGGAAATATCAGCACATCACAGGAAGAGTTCCTGGTGTTCAAAGGACCTGTGCTACTTTTGCTAATATGTCAGCTCTGCCTGGGGTTGCTATTGTCATGCTTGCTTCCAGACATGCTTGTAATTATAAAAAAAAAGTGTTTCAATTGTTAAAAAAATGGGGAATATTAATTCTCTTTTCAAACAGAGAAAGACAATTAAAATGAAATTCAAAATGACAAAAAACTTGCACTAAACGACAAAGCCTGTGTAACTAATGTGCCAGTCAAAAGGGTGGAAAAAACTGCATAAGCCTAATAAGTCTGTAACATGAAATTCAGGACAATTTCATTTGTACACAGCTATCTCAAAGTTAGTAATGGTTAACTTTCAGATAGTTCAGATAAAATCTGTATGATAATTTTAGAAATACCAGTGTCTGAAGAACTTCAAAAAATACAGAATACATTAGCTTTCACAAGCGGGGTCACTGGTATAACATTTTTATAGATAATTGTTATGTCTGGGAGGAACATTAAATGTTCTGCTGTATCTAATTGGCTATTCTTGAGCTTATGAATAATTTAAAAGTTTGATTTCACCATATTCGATTTTTCTTCCTGAAAGTAACATTCCCCCTGTGCATCGGTGTAGCTTTCCATTGAAGAATTGCAAGAAAATAATGTTTTACAGTTAACATGTGGATATTAAGTGGGTATAGGTAAATAAAGATTGTAGACCTTCATCCTCAGTGCTGTGTGTTAGATGCTGTTAGATTGTGGGCTAAAACAAGGATTTGCTAATTTCCGGTACTTACAATGGAGAGCTAGGACCAGAATGAGATGGAGCAAATGTGATTTATCTTTCAAATAGATCAGTCGAAAGCATGGGTAGGTTCACTGCTTCAGTTGGAGTCACTTCTGCTTAGATTTACAGTAGTGTATGGAAATTAGAATAATGAGTGAAACATTGCTGTTTACACTCTTTTACACTCTTGGAGGGTTACTTATTTCTTAACTGAAGGAATGAAAAGAAGTCACAAGTAGAGCACAACAAAGTAAAACAAGAGGAAGTAAATAAAAGATAAAATCATGTTAAACACTATGCACTATTATCTTACTGCTCTGTTGTAAGAAAGGAACTAAAGCAAAGAAAAATTAGCTGTAAAACAAGGCAAAGTCAGAATATTGTAGCTAAAAAAGAGATGGTGCACACTGCCAGGTGCCTGTCCATATCGGAAAGTGTTCCTTTTCAGTACTGTATTTCTAAAAAGTGTTATAAACATACCTGTACAGAATATCCTTGCACAACTATTTATTAAACAAAACGTTTAGGCTTAAATTAATATCTTAAATTCTATTACGAATGGAGAAAAATGGGACTATTTCCTCTGCAAATCAGTTATTTCCCTAGCAGCCTTCTAGTTCCCAGAAGGAAAGTAAATTGCTTTGGATCCAGCCTGCCTCCATGTCCTGAGTAGATCAATTCAGAGTGATTTACTGATCTAACTGTTTGTTCTGTTTGGCTAAACTTAACGTTTGTTTGCCTTGGTGAAAAATTCCACATGCTTTCCCCTTCAGACTTTCAGGGCCTATAACCTACTTGCCAGGTATTCCAACATCTCAAAATGAGTTTTCCAGTTGTGCATCAGGTAACAGTATTCATTGCTGGCTATATACAGCCTCTGCTCTGAAAAATCCATTTTGAGTAGAGCAAATGGCCATTCAGCTGCAGAGAGAAATGCTGCATAGAGCAGTGCTTGAATTGATTGGACTGTGGGATATCATTACAACCTGCATAACAATAAAATGAAACGTTCAACTAGCAGCATGAACTAAAATCTGACCTTTATTCTCCACAACTTAGGGGAAAAAATCTGAGAGTGTACATGTTCACTATGAGACAATATGCTGAAGCTTTTTTTAATTTCTCAGAATATTCTGATTCTCTCCAAAGTGGTGTTATTTCTCTATGCAGCTGTCCTGTTTTTCATCATAAGAGCTCATTTACACAGAAATATTTTCACTTCTTTCTCCAGTTTGGTTTTGTTGTAGGGAAAGCTACCTCATTTGATGCTGTGCACATTCTGACTTTTCATTAGGTACTTCAAACACTCAACATGCAATAAACTTTTTTGAGGCGCCTATTACAGAGGCAAAAATATTGATTAATCTTTTTTTTCTTGTTGAATCCTGAATAATGCATTTCCTGCTTATTAGTATATCTCTTGAACTAGTATTTTATAGATTCACTTTTGCTAACAAGTTATATTTTAAGAATGACAAAGTACTCACTTTTGCGTAACAGTTTTTGTGCCTGCTTGGAGCCCTTTCAGTTGGTCTTGTGGTGATTGGGTTTTTTTGTCGTTCCAGTTGGTTTTCAGTAATTTTAATGACTGATACTAGTTTTAACTCTGGATTATGTCTGCCTTTCTGCTTCATCATCTGAGTTGATATAGGATCCTAGAATAATTCATATTTTGGCTGTCACAAGCTTTCGTAAGTCCCTTTTCTTATGTATACATATGGAATATATGTATGCGTGGTGTATCAGAAGATGTATCTTACGAAAAAGTGCAGATAAAATTAATGCTAAATAAACATTTAACTTTGGAACTGACTCTCGTAGTTTTACAAATATATTTTATAGGAATGTAAAGTCATAGCCAGAGATGATTGCAGTCAGTGGAAAAGATTGTCATTTAGACACTGATATTTTTTTCTATAATTTTTTAAAGGAAAAATTAAAATTTCCTAACATTAAACAATTTTTACCAAAAAATAGTGTAAAAGACAGATTGAAAATTAAACTGTTTTGCTTTTCACAAGCGTACTTTGAAAAATCATAGGATTTACGAAGTATATGAAATGGAGAAGGTTGCATGACAACTTTCAAATTACTGAAAAATCACAAGATTTAAATAGCAGAACACAAAATAAATGTATCTAATGTAATTTAAAGAATCTGCTGAAAAGACTGCATCCTTACAGCCAAACTTGAGAAGTGTGGATTGGACAATTTGGTAGTGAGATGAACTGGGAACTGGCTTAAGGTCAGAGCTCAGAGGGTTGTGGTCAGTGGGGCTGAGTCCAGCTGGAGGCCTGTGACTAGTGGTGTCCCCCAGGCGTCAGTACTGGGTCCAGTCCCGTTCAATAGATTCATTGACAACCTGGACAAAAGTTAAAATAAATGGAGTCTTGCACCAGGGTAAATACACATTTGGAGACTAATATAGTCTTTAGAAGTATTTTATAAGGGATTTTTATTTAAAAACCTAGATTCTAAAAAGAACTAAACCAAAGAGCAAAGAAAATATACCATTCAGATAGTTTGTGCATTAATATCTATCAACATGACTACTAATTGTAGAAATATTTGATTCATTTTTCCAGTACTAAATACAGTAATGAACTAGTCTTTCCATAAGAAATAATAATCACAGGATGACTACGACCATGAAAGTATCCTGTGGTAATAGTTATTCACTCGGAAATTAAATAGCCTTACTAATAGGATTTAGATTTAAATTACTGCTACTCTTGCCTACCAGTTGTCTTTCAAAATATCATTGTATGTTAATTTCGTACCACCGTAATATCACCCTATATTAATTATAATACAACAATATTACATGCTTTGATACTTCCATCTTAATAACATGTATGTGGAAAATTTCTGAAGGAGGTATTTGTGACTTTTCAAACTAACTGATATGTCCAGTGAAAAGATGGTTGTTACCATGGAAATGAGCTCTGAGTTTTCCAGCTGCTGCACGTATAAGAGTAACTGCTTACATAAACATCCCACTAGAAGTGGATCAACTAAAAAAAACCCAGAGTTTTACTGACCCAGCTGCCTTCACAAAGTGCCCTTTAATCATACAACAGGTTGAATGAATGACCAAACCACATTATTACATTTTCCAATTTTTACCATATATTGTGTTTACCAGCGTGTGGAAAAAAAAAGTACTATACCTCATTCTCAACTGTAAATTAGACTTTAAAATATTCTATCTGATGTCAAAACTTCTCTGTTGGTTATAAAAATGCTAGATTAAATAAGATTAAGAAGTGTTATGGTGTTACAAAGAAAAGGATTAATTTGTATATTGTGAGATCCCACCAAATCTATCCTCAACTATTTTATTTTAAAGTCTATTTTGATAGGGAAAAGCAAGCAGCATGGCTTTTAGTAGCATTGCTGTTATCTGGAAAACCTGAGAATCTTTTTAATAATATGCATATCTTTATGTACATTATTGTGTTCATAGTGAGTTAGAAATTTGAAACATAAATCTGTACTTTGACTATAGGACAAGTTTACATATTGTTAATATAGTTGCCACAATATGTTTTGAATTAGGAAATAACTGAAATTTAAGGAGGAAAGTTAACCAAACTAGGAAATCAAACTGGTTAACCATGTTTATACTAGCTTTAAGCCATTTCCAAATACTGTGCAGAAAAACAGAGACAATTAAAATTGTCATTACATTTAATAGTAATTGTAGAGGGTAACACTATTTCAATCTCTTTCACCATTTGACTAAAAAAAACTTTTCTAGTTACAGAAATAAAAAAGAGAGAATCAGATGCCTTATTTCTGCTGACAACTTCCCTTCTTCCATCTCTGCACTGCTTATCTCTTGAAGATAACTTTCATTGCCTTACAGATGATTCCATTATCTTAAGCGAGGCCATGCATGGGACTGTCTATAAAAGGCAAGATCAATCCTCTATAAGTGGATGGTGGAATTGGAATTCCTTCCTCATAAAATGGGAATTTTTCAGAGGAAGGAAAAAGTAAGCAAACCAATAGCAAAGAGAGAGAGAGAATAATGAAAGATGAAATTAACAGTGATAATTAAAAATAAAATAGTGTAGACTTTCTCTAAGTTGACATCATTTGACTTAGTTGACTTAGACAGGCTGGAGAGTTGGGCGGGGAGAAACATGATGAAATTCAACAAGGGGAAGTGTAGAGTTTTGCATTTGGGGAAGAACAACACGATGTCCCAGTATAGGTTGGGGGCTGACCTGCTGGAGAGTAGTGTAGGTGAAAGAGACCTGGGGGTCCTGGTAGACAGGAGGATGACCATGAGCCAGCAGTGTGCCCTTGTGGCCAAGAAGGCCAATGGCATCCTGGGGTGCATTAGAAAGGGTGTGGTTAGTAGGTCAAGAGAGGTTCTCCTCCCCCTCTATTCTGCCTTGGTGAGGCCGCATCTGGAGTATTGTGTCCAGTTCTGGGCCCCTCAGTTCAAGAAGGACAGGGAACTGCTTGAAAGAGTCCAGCGCAGAGCCACAAAGATGATTAAGGGAGTGGAACATCTCCCTTATGAGGAAAGGCTGAGGGAGCTGGGTCTCTTTAGCTTGGAAAAAAGGAGGCTGAGGGGTGACCTCATCAATGTTTACAAATATGTAAGGGGTGAGTGTCAGGGAGATGGAGTTAGGCTCTTCTCAGTGATGACCAGTGATAGGACAAGGGGTAATGGGTGTAAATGGGAGCATAGGAGGTTCAAGGTGAATATCAGAAAAAACTTCTTTACTGTGAGAGTGACAGAGCACTGGAACAGGCTGCCCAGGGAGGTTGTGGAGTCTCCTTCACTGGAGACATTCAAAACCCGCCTGGATGCGTTCCTGTGTGATGTGCTCTAGGTGACCCTGCTCTGGCAGGGGGGGTTGGACTAGATGATCTTTCGAGGTCCCTTCCAACCCCTATGATTCTATGATTCTATGATTCTATGATTCTATGATTCTATGATTCTATGATTCTATGATTCTATGATTCTATGATTCTATGATTCTATGATTCTATGATTCTATGATTCTATGATTCTATGATTCTATGATTCTATGATTCTATGATTTTGCAAGTCATCTTTTTTCCCCTTTTTTACAATCTTGATGTGACACCTTATTTGAAAGTCAGGGGCAAGAAACTATTGAAGGGCAAGTCTTTGGGTGCTGAAATTGATCTTGCAGTAAGGCTAATGGAAAGAAGGCTAAATGCTCTTGCAGTGGATGAGCAGTTCTGGAGATGTGCTGCTTTTCAGTTCTGCTAGGTCAAATGTGGAACCATTAGTTAAACCATAAGTCCTGATTGATGAAAAGTTCTGAAGGTTCAGTACCTTGGCACAACACACTTTAATAATATTTCTGCAAACGTACATAATTCACCTACTTACACTTTAAGAAAGCAGACTGAGACAAGGTCTTACTGCTCACAAAGGATTTTGCCCTGCACAGTTTTGTTGATGTTTATTTGCAAGGAATGTTTGCAAGGAAAGTTCAGCCAGTGAAGACTGCATTAGGTGGGGCATTGAAGGGATTAGGGCAACAGGAGTATGTATGTATAGCACAGCTTCTCGGGGAGACAAAAAGCAGCTTAGTACTGCTGATGTATTTTTCCACTCTCCAGAAGCTGCTTGAGACCAACAGCCCCGGACAGAAGTTCAACATAAGGCCAAAAATTTGTTGTGCCTCAGTGGAGAAACCCAGCTCCATGCAATCTGATTGCATTACAAGTGGCTTTCTACAAGATAAGCTCAGTCTATTATGGACTGTTTCCAGTAGCTGTAATGTGTCTGGGGGGATGGGGCTTGTTATCTGCATGCTTAATACTGCATTCAGAATATGCAGAAGCTAAATTTAGCATTGACCGTTGGACATTTTGGGTTTGGGTTGCTTGGTGGTGTTTGGCAAGAAAGGAAAATGAACAGGGTTAAAAAGAAATACTTAAAAAATGTGTTTGTAGAATCAGAGTCTATTTTATAAACAATTTAGTACAGCTTCTTGAAAATGTTCTGTCTCCAAAGGCAAAATTTAGAATACTTTATGTAACAAAAAGAAATTGCAGACTTGTAGTAAATGTTTTGCATTTTGTGGATGCTTTGAAGGAAGAGTTGTTTCTCGAGGCCCATTCAAACTTTTTACATGTTTTATTACAATCTTAGAGATTCTGTGAAGCACTTTGTTCTTATGGCAAAGAATGGGGTGGGGGCCAGGGGAAGGACATGTTACCTCTTTTTGCACCATACTACTGTCCAATGGTGCTTGGGAAAAGTGTGCCCTGATAATAAGGTCACTGAATAGTTGGAAGAGGTATGTCTTAGTCTAGTGTAAGGAAACTGACAGACAGGTAGGATACTTTCTGCCATTAAGATACATGTTTAAAAGCTTCCTACTCTTCTGGCAGCCTGAAGGACAGAGTAAAGTGCTAATACAAGGAGAATAGAATGTGCTTTAGACCTCCATTTCACATTTAAGCAAAATCTATGTTAAACTAACTGCTTCTTGTGATAACAAGTCTGCAGGTTTTGTTTGTTTTGTTTTTTTTTAAATAAATCCACACATGCAGTACAGCAGAACTTGTTATATATACAAGCTTGTAACTATCTCTGTCAAAGCCTATGTCTTTCAGTGAGGGAAAGCCAAACAGCAATTTGGAAAGATCCTTCAGGTTCTAAAAATTCTCTTTTTAAAGCCACATGTACACTGGGAAATTCTGCCAGTAAAGAAGTGACAGCAGTATGTGCTGATCTAGATGCTATGTTTGATTTATCTTCTTGTAAAAAATGTTCTGCTCAAGAGAAATTCTGTGAGCAGACAGCTGGATACTGCTGTGTCTCCCATACCTTCATCCAGCTCTTTGTAGAGTGGAAACACTTCACTTGGAGAATTCAGGGTGTTCAAATCCAAGGAGTAGTAGTTCCTTTTCTTGTTATTATCTTATCCCATATCATCTAGGGCTTCTCCCCGAGTCCCACGGTCCTCCAAGCCTGCTCTTTAGTCTCATTCTTCTCTCAAACGTAGATCCTGTGCAGCTAACAGTGTTTCCATCTCTGTTTTAGAAACAACGTGCATGGCTTCTATGGCATTTCTGCTACTAAACCACTATGCTTTACCTTGAAAATGAGAAGCTTGAAGGTAATGAAGACACACAATTGTTTCAGGATCTATCAGACACTTGCCAACTAGTTCTGCACCCTGTGAGAACTGATGCTTCTACATTTCTGAAAGGCAGCTTGGCTGTATTTGATATAGATACAACATAATTAACTGTGTATGCCCCAAACTTCCAGGTAGTGAGCTTGCCTCATCTGAGGCTCTCAGCATGGAAACACTCAAAATATGAGAGCTTCTTTGTTCGTATAAAGGAAACATGCAGCTCCCTACTGATGTCAGTGCGCAAGTTGTTTACAACAGGGATGATAGTTATGCACATGGGGATGCTGAATTTTACAGAAAGGTGATTCTAAACAACGCAGAAAACAAGAGATTACACATCCCAAGATAGCAGAACTGTGTTAACAGATATCCTCAACATCATTCCCTAATGCTGCTTGTGTGTACAAAGTATCTTTGGCAGTACTAGTGAATTACTGAGAGATTTCTCTGATAGTAATACTGCTTCTATGAAATATGTCTACTGCTCTTCAATTGGAAATATAGCAGTTTAAAAAAATGAAAATATTAAGTGGAAAGAATAAATATAAATTGGGAAAGAAAAAGTTGAAAGCAAGCTGTTCATTCAACAGCAAGACAGAAGAAGTTACAAAAGCCTTTCTTTTGGTGTGCTTCACTGAGGGAGACTTAAAAGAATGCCTTAGAGTGCCAAGCATCCATTATATATTGTGATGCAGCTCTGTATGAGTAAAAAAATGGGTAATTATTGTAATTGTTTGCTGTAGCTGGCTCAAGTACAGTAAATGATTTACAAAAGCCCATTTTAAATTAGGGGTCTGATGCAGTCTATTATTAGACCTGTGTTAGAACTTTTTAACAAGACCTGAACACACTAGCAATGACATTTGAAGCTTATAATGAAATCTAGTATTTTTAAAAAGTTCCGTGTGAGCATTCTGCCCAACCTTTTACTATATCTGAACTGTAGCAGTGTTTTCTAAGTGGCAGATGCAGTGATGTGACTGTTTTGGCTTGGGTGGATGGCTTTGCTGCTTTGAAATATACTTCCTAGGCACCTCAGTGTAAATATTTCCACAGATGTGGAGGTTTTGTAGGTATTTTTGCAGCATTTGTGTTTGCTGCCTGAAAATGACATACTGTCCTGTTGCACTTCTCATTACTTCTCTGGGCTGGGCTATTTTCACCAGGAAGTATTTCTTTTGATGGTGCCTCCTTTGCGATGTCAGAATTATGACCTGTAGATGATTTTTCCTTTTGTTCTCCTGAAAGTGGATTTATGATGAACAATGAATTTGATTTTGCTTAAATCTTCTGTGCAAAATACTATCTGTGAGAAATGGCAGTAAAAAAAAATGTTCAGCCATTTTGCATGAAATTGCCAAAACCATCAGTAGTAATGTCTGATTATATGACCCCCGCCTATTTTCTCTATTAAAAAGAAGTGGCCTTCCTCTTGCCAAATAATCTGGTTTACTGCACGTACGTACATAGATCTATTAATTTGTGACATGCTTACACTCTGAAAAATTATCAGGTTTCCTTGGTATCCATGGAACAATTGCAGATTCTTTTCAGGCACCCTAAGAAGAAGATAAGCTGCCTGTGTCATGGCACTTTAATTCCAGCTTCTGTTGTCTTGTAAGGAAGCGTGCGTTTACCAGGAAGGCCATGGGACTGGCGTGTCTAGCTTAGTGTCAGTGCAATGCGATAGCACTCCTTGCCTTCTCACTGCAGTGCTGTAGCAGGGAAATGACATCCTGAGAGGAAATACAAATTTTTCTAAAGACAGATGTACATAAATACCTTCTATTGACGTTAAAATGCTAGGCAATTTAATGTTCATAAGGGTGCATGGTTCATACTGAGGTTCTGCAATTAGCTTCTCAAAAAACAGCTGTCCTAAAACATGTGCAATCACGCTGGGGTGCCAAAAAAGGTTTCCAGGATCAAGAGTATTTATAGGTGTAACTAATTACACTGTAAGGGACAAACAAAAACTGTCTCATTGTCAAGTAATATCCCTTTCATCTAAATAAATAATTTTAAAAGGAAAGAAAATATTTTAATTTAAAAAGAAAACAAGCAATGGAAAAATTATTCCTAGGATGATGTGCAAGTAGAAGAATTACAGTACCTCAGTTTTACATCTCTAAAACACATCTTGACTGATGGTCAAAAAAATAAAAGCGATTTCCAGTTATCACTAGGGGGCACTGCTCTCCTAAATACTTTAAGAAAAAGGCACAGACAGTACATTCCTAAAAATAGTTTTTCTCGGTGAGATATTAAGAACATGCACATAGGTCTATGTAAAGACTTTTCTGTGTTTCTAGAAGTAAATGCTTAAAGGCAAGACTACGTTGGTAATAACCTTTTGTCTCATTCTTTGAATTTGTGAATCTTTGACTAAATTAAATTTAAAATGAGTTTAGAAATGGTTTCTATTTTAAAAAGATGACTGTGTTGAGGAACTGGGATGTTTAATGTCTTCTCCTTGATTTGTATCAGTTTATGAAGGTTTTTATTAAACATCCTATTTCTGCTTCAAACTCAAAGATACTCTCATAAGACTGTCATGTTCTTAATCTTGTCAGTTTGTAATCATTAACATTAGTTATGTATTTTTAAAGAAATTTATAATTTAACACTCTTAAAGGAACAAAAGATAAAAGATTTCCAAATGTTCAGAGTATGTAAATTGTTAACTGATAGCATTTGTCAGACCCAAGTGTGTATTTGATTCCCTGGAAGTACATCAGTATATAGGACAAAACAGCTTACTTTCCAGCTGCATAAAGCAGTTTGTAAGTGAGTATATCTGAATAGGATTAGAGAAATGAAAGAGGGGCAAGATCTGACATTTAAAAAAAAAAGTGGCACTATAAAACATGAAACAACATTATAAATCAAACTTCACAGATCTCAGTATTTACTGTTCAGTTTACTTTGCTGTAAAAGTTTTAAAAATTCCACTACAAAATATAACAAAGGATTAAAAAAATGGGCACTTCAATTAATATGTACACATGCTTTTTCAGGTTGGGACAAACACAGTGAACAAGTTATGGAAAGGACAGTTATATTGTAAATACCAAGTTTATTATTAAGAGAACAGCATTAATTGCATGGTCTGAAACGTCCTGTCTTTTTATATTCTGTGCATACATGGCCTAGGATCAGGGATAATCAGATTCAAACACAGTTTCAAGTCTTCAGTGATTAGTGTAAACTTCTGGCATACATAACGTGACCTCGTATATATTGATCAACGAAGTTTATTCATTTAATGTTCTATGTGGAAGACATAATTTGCTTCTGTCATTCTAAACCTGTGAACCATTTTCAGAACAATTTCTGAGATGAGGCATGAAGATGAAAATTTCATATGCACAAGTTCTATAATACCATCTACAAATGTCTGTGCCATGTCCATCAAAATATTACCAATTACCATGCTTCCATTTTGGTCTGAGAACTAATGTCTAATCAAAAATTGCAGAGCTAATTTTCATACTACTGAGATAGTTACAGATTAATGTCAAAAGTCAGAAAGCCCCATTCTTTCACTACAGGTTTACAAGCTTCTCTCGGTGCATCACTCCTTCTCTCTTTCAGGAATACTTTAGCTGAAGAAGTAATTGTTTACTGTGAGTGTCTCTCAAAAAGAAAGGATTGAGTCATCCCAGCATTATGACTCTGATATACAGTCAGCAACATAAAACTTTATGCGGTGATAAAGAATGGGGAGGCTCCTCATCATTGATTAAAAAAGGCCTATTATGTGGCTAAAACTGCTCCTATTCTGTAACTCTGAATATCTGAGATACACCCTGTTATTAGGAACAGGTGATTCTTTAATAGAGTTCTGATAAACATAAAGGTTGGGGTGCTATGTAGTATTTTGGAAAACACTGGGACATTGATCTCATAGGATCACAGAATGCCAGGTTGGAAGGCACCTCAAGGATCATCCGGTCCAACTTTTCTAGGTAATAATATAGTTTAAATGAGATGCATTTCTTAGAATTGTCTGAATTATATATACATATACACTTTAAAGTATTATAATACGTATACTTTAATGAATGCAATAGAATCTCTCCTTAAAAGGTGTTGATACTTTGGGGTTTTGATTCTCAAACATGCTGGCAATAATCAACTGCTATATTCTTGACTCTCTCTTTTGGTATGGAGTGTATGAATCAGAGTGGCATGTGAAAATTAAATTCCTTTATAGAACCCAGAGCTGTGCTTGTACAAACAAGTGAAAAATACCGGAAGGACCAGCCTTCTTTCTCAGTGATAACTTATTTTTGGTATTTGGAGAGACTATGCTGTGTGTAAGAGGTTTCCTCTGAAACGCAAGCAGCCTCCATGAGATGCATTCTGGAGCTTGGAAGAAGCACCCTATCTTGGTGATTTTAATCTATGATATAGGGAAGTTATGTGGCTTGGACAATGTTTGAAGGTAAAAGGAAGTCTGAGATCCTTGTTGTTTATCCTGATAACTTGCAGTAGAGGGGAAAAACCAACACCCTCCCCCCAAAAAAAAACCCTACCCAAAACACATAGTAGTGAGAAATCAGAATTACTTGCTGTTGTACTCTCATGGGTTGGTATAGTGAAGGTAAGTGTGATGTATGTTAATGTAATAAAAGGATAAATCATAATAATTATGGTGACATAGATATAGAGAAATCACAATCTTTCAAATCTTAAAAAAATCGAGAAGTGCTATGTTGTATACAAAATACTACTTTTACTCTTAACAAAATGGGGAAACTATTGGGTACCTAGTGTTTTAAGCTAATAAAATACCCAAATAAGGATATTTTTAAAAGCTATCAATTGAAGGTCAACTTTTGGTCTAGTATAAAGCCTAGCTGCATGTGAAGAGAGAGAGAAGGAAGTTTCATCCACTGGGTCAACAAATTTCTGCATTTCTGTTGAGCTCCATAGGAGTCTCTGGAGGAACAGAGGTCTACTGCTGGGGCTCCATCTGCTGAATCTGGAGTGCAGCTCAGTAGGTTACTGTCAACATGATACTAGCATATTCACTGCTGTTTGCAGAGGCACCATACCATACCAAAACACGCTATAGGAAAAACGTGATCCCTATTCTAGACCAGAAAACTTCAGTAGAAATGTTAAACCTGTGACCTGACTGATGTAGTCAAGCCTAGCTGAATTCAAGTCTGATTAAACTGCAGGCATTTAAAGGTCTATGCTCATCAGTGTGTATGCAGGGGCAAAGTAGTTGAACAGTGTCTTCTTCCCCCCTTACTCTCTATATACATAGCTATTTGGCATAGTACGGGTCTATGTTAGGAAGAAATTGTTTGCTAAGAGTGTGGAAAAACTGCCATCTCAGAGGTAGTTGAGATTGGATTTTTGGTAATTCTCCCAGTGGTGTCTTGTGCCCTTTAAGCCAGATCATCCTAAAGGAAAATCATCCAAACTTTTAAAATTACTTTTTAAAATTTGTTTTGATTGCCCTGAATTGAAATATTAATTTAATTTGAATATTCAGAATTTGAGTCTGTCAAATTGCATCTACTGGTATCTCTAAATTACTTTGTCTACACTGTGTTCTTATTTTCTCCTATGGCTACCTAAGAAGCCAGATTGTTAGAAATTTCCAGGTCTCTGAACAAGGCTCTGTGGCAAAACTACATCTACAATTCATCATGGTCTCCTTTGAGGTTTAGACACACATCTGGCCCACAGAGACTGGCGCTCTGAGGAACTTAGTCTTTAAAATACAGCAGCTACAAACTGCAGCCAATTAATTCTGACCAACCTGGAAACTTACTGTTAATTTACTTTTAGACAAAATGAAATCTTCCAATTTGGTTGAATAAAGGGATTAACTTTACTTTGTGAAAATGCCAACTGTATAAGCAGAATTAGCATCTCACAGGAAAAAAAAATATTTTGCAGAAACACATTTTAACTATTTAATGGGATTACCTTTTAACTGGAGTGTCATGGAACTGGAACGGGAGATACCTCCCTCAGCTCCTTAAGTATATTTTCTGTAGTTGTTTTTTTTTTTTTTCCTTTGGAACCTTGTTTCTGATTTTTGATTCATCAAAAGTGCTGAAGAAATTAAAATAGTAATAAGAATGATCATACAGCAAAATATTTAGTTCCTGCCTGTCCTGATTAAAACAAGCTGCCTATTGTGAAAGACTGCTGCCAATTCAATATGACCAGCTCAGTATAGAGAAATCTGGCTGGACACCTACAAATTTGTACCAACATACTCCTAATAGCTTCATCAGCCCCAGTAATCTGGAAGGCCAACTGTACTCTACAGCAGTGTTGTGTTGTGTTCTTGTTCCACAACAATTTTCCACTTCTGAAATAGACCACATATGTGATTATTTATTAAGTTAAAAATACAGCCAAAGAAGTTAACTGAAGAGAGTGAGAGAGAGAATGAGGGAGAGAAGTAAAAGTTGAAAAGGAATAAGTGAAAGGGAAATTAGGTATTTGTATTCTGAAAATCATAGCAGAGGAAATCCACTGGAAGTGGTTTTGAAAGACAGCAAGTGATAGAAGGATGAGAAAGGTACACCAGGTTTTAATAAATGAATTTTCTGTAAACAGGGCCTGTGAAGCACTGTGTCATTGAAAGTTTTTGTCCTGCAGCAAATTTCATATTTTCATATTTCAAAATTGTATATAAATGTACAGAGCCTCTTCTGAGTTATGTCCTAAAAACCCTACCTTATTTCTTGCAAAAATCTATGATTAATTCAATGTACTTTTAAATTATACAGAAAGTTTATTAAAATAATTTCAAAGACCGAGACTGCATATCAAGGTTATTTGTAAAGAAATTGTACAAGATTGTGTAGCCTCGTCTTGCCTCTGAATGATTTGGTAACAAGGTTAAGACATGCAGCATGTGTAATAGTGCCTACAGGCCCAAAACAAATTAATGTAATGGGCACAAATGTGTATGCTTGTCCAATTAAGAATTTGATTAGAAATGGACTTGGCTCCAACAGAAGATGTGGTTTTGAAGAAGAAAAATATGCCAGTAAAGTAAAACCATGCAATTCTGAAATGTCTTATGAAGGTGTAGGAACAGAGCCAAAGAACAGATGTGCTTTGTGAAGCCAAAGAATAGATGTGTTTTGTGATCTGACTGTAAAAGTGTCCTCTCTTCTCCTGTTGTAATACAGATTCCTTTAATACATATACTTTGTTTCAAAATCCAACATGATAACTAAACAAATTCATAATTTGCTTTTTAATTATGGTTGTATCAATAAATTTTCATTCTGACACTCCCCAAATCCCAGTGACTTTCACAGCAAAACTCTCTTGGATATGTGCAGTCCTCCAGATTTACATAAAGGTTAAGAATTATTTTGAGTGGATGATACACTCAAAAGTGGCTTCAACTAAACTCTAAGGATTGCATCACTGTGGCTAGCTAATTCTGTAGGTTAATTCATTGCCCTACAGTTAGTCAAAGTACTGCAGGTCAGCTTGTAATCTCTGTAAGATACAGGATACTTGTGTGGGAAGGTCTTTGTACAATTCCTGACAGAACAAAGGGGCAAGATGATTCTTTGTGTTTGATCAGTTTAGCTTTTGCTTTTGTGAAGATGTTGGTTCCCTTAAATAGTTACGTTATCTGAATTCGGAAAATGTCCATTTTTCAGAAACATGAGATTAGGCCAAATTAGTAATGATTAGTACTTTGTAGCTGTCCATTCTTGGTCTCCAAAAACATATGCCTAGTTTATTTCCTCACATAACACAATTTGAGAAAAAGTAACTTTTTCATAAATGAAACTTTATTATGAACATTTTTAGACATTATTAGAATTCCTTAGATTTTGTGAATTCCTCTGTACCAGTCATTCACATATTAAACTATGTTAGAAGTATGTCGTAATAGGCATTATATTCACATATTCAGAAGACATAGCTTAGTAGATACCTGTGTCCAACATACAATAATCAAATATCTTGTATTGTACCAGTGCTTTAGATATAATGCTACAACATTTTACAGGAAAGCATTCACTGCTCAATACATAAAATCTCAAAACAGTCTAAAATATAAATTGATATAAAGCAGAATATTTCTGTATTTGATCAATTTTTTAAAAAATTGGTTTAATTATTTGAGTAAACTGCCGTTTTGAATAGTATTCTGGTAAAACAGAAAAAAACTAAGCTCAGTTTTTAACAAAAAAAGCAGAGTCATGCACAGTGTTAGAAAAACGAATAATGTCTTAATGTTAGAATTTTATTTATCATTAAATCATTGTCTTGCTTACCATATTATGTATAGACTACAGCCACTGTTAAGAAAGACATTCCAGAATTTTAAGAACCCTGTCTCTTCAAAGTAAGATGTAAAAGCAGACAATGGTTTGTGGTCAGGGTGAGTAAACGTTAGAAAGGAGATTAATTAGCATGCCAAAAGACCTTTACTAAAATGAGGAGCCTAGAATGGGGCTGAAAAATCTCCAGCTGTGCAGAACTATCAGGAAGGAAGAAAAAGTGTTCAACAAAGAATCAAAAAAGGACCCCTACCTGTTTAATCAACTGCAATGATTAGAATAATTAATGGATTTTTCAAACTGTATGATGAAGAGACGTTTCTTAAGAGATGCTGGTGATCTCCCTAATAAGGAAAAACAGGAGAGCTTTCAGAGAGAAAATAAAAAAAAAAAGTTTTCTGCAGATACCTGGCATGCATTTTTTCATCTTATTTTCATTCTTATTCAAAAGAAAGAAGCCCTAGCCTCCACAGTAACTATCTGGATTGGGATTTGTGAAAAGCAGTTTCATGACATCATCCTCTAGCTTTTTTCTGCACTAGAAACACTTGCTCAGTTGTTATACAAGTAGATTTGCAAAATGATTCTGAAAACCTATTTCAGACCTGAAAATCCATAACTAAGGTCATCCAGCAGCAATATACTTTTCACATTATATTTTCATCTGCAGTATGTTTTGTCGAATGTAACTCAAATTGTATCTCTTTTTCTGACCAAGAAATTTGGGCTAACACGAAACTTTCACTGGGTAGAAGTAGCAAAAGTAGTTAATTATCTTTCCTTATTCTTATTTCTTATTTTTTCCTGAGGATAAAAAATGTAAGACCTTCTCCAGTCATAGACTTTGGAAAACAAACTAGAGGGGGTATGGCTTAGAGAACTGCTGACCTACCTCTTAACTTCTAGGATACTTAATTACAGAAAATTGTGAAGTAAACAGGTTTTTTCCTCTTGGGACACAAAGGAACAAAATCACAAAACTGAACAAAACCATCTTATAGCTTGTAATATGTACATTGCTAGTGACCAAGTTCACTAAACACAAAATAGGAATTTCTGAAGTATGTCTTGAATTATAAGTAACAGAATACAATCAGGGGAATACAGTGGCAGTTAAGTCCACTCTGCTGATAAGCAAACTTGAACTTGCAAATGTTCTTATCTTATAAGAAAGAAATGTAGTGAAGTCAAAGCTCACAAAGGGTACTCTATGTCCTACCCAACTTTTAAATTGCTTTTATTGAGATTTTACAGTGTGAGATGGTTAAAACAGGTCACCATCCAGTACACAAAGTTCTACTGGCTGCCCAATATTTTTTGGTGCTTAAATGGAGTCAAGTCTGAAAACCCAACCTCAGCTATGGAAGTTGAGCACTTCTGTATAAGGTCCATATAAAATAGCTAGAGATGGGTAAACTAGGAAGGTGTTTTTCAAGGAGACTGTGAATGGCTTTAACATTAAGGTTTTAACAGGCATTGCTGTAACATGACTTCAGTTAAAGAGTCCATCCAATTTATGCTGTTATGACTGTTTTGTTCACAGAATATCTACTGTATAAAATCTTTGTTTTGAAAGGGAGTGTCTGGGAGTAGGGCACAGGGAGGTGTTTGCCTTTTTCTGGAAGCTGTGATGTGTGCCAGACAAAACTCCTGAGTAGGAAAATACTCTGATTTTGTACAGAACTACTGAGAAGAGCCAAATGAGAATTTTTGGTCTATAATGAATAAACTGTATCTAGAAGATTTGATGTGCAGACATAGAAGATTGTCCTAGACATCAAGACACTGCATATTATTGTGTTCTAAATTTTAACATACAATTTAAATTGTTCACTGGATATTAAGAGAATTTTGAATTTTTGAACATGAGGAAATACAAAATTTCATTGCATGCTTTCCTGGAGATATAACCTTAACTTTGACAATTACAACAACAACATTCAATAACCAATGTGAAAAAGGAAGATTTCCTATCTAGACTAGGTATTTTTCTTAAATAGGCTAGGTAAAACATGAGTTGCTGAGGTTGGTGTGAAAATGAAATTCTGCAGCTTGTATTATATGAAAAGCCATATCCTTCCACCTTTAAAGCTTTGGATGAAAAATAATTCCAACCCCATTTGTATTCTCCTATTTTTGAATGCTTGCTTTCCAGGATTTATCTACGTGAATTCCTGTTGCATCTGCTGTAGTAGTTGGGGATATAAAGACTGGCAGAAAGATCAGGTAAGATGTTGGGAAGAGGTATCACACCAGTAAGGTGATGTTCTCTTTTTCAGTTCTAAGCTTGTGAGGACTTTGCTCAGACCTGTCTTGAGAAGGTCTTTGGCCCATGATCTTGGGCAAGCCTGTTCATCAAGGCCTTATTCTGAAGGACCTATGAGCTGTCAATAAGCACATATGGATGAGTGGTTAATGCTGATCACCTGAGCTCCAGTGCTCTCTGGTCTCTGTGGTTTCTGGCTGTTTAATAGTAGTTGTGTCAGCAGAAATCCACAGATGTTTTGCAATCTAATCATATTCATGAAGAATGGGAACTATGAGCATCTTGGAGCATATACCCTACAGGAAAAATATTAAAGATTAAATTTCAGAACTAGCAGAAGAATAGGGAAATTCATAGAAGACCAAATATATTAAATCTTGTAGTCTGCAGTGGCCTGAAGTAGAAGATGAAATCCAAGGAAGATGAGGAGAGAGAAATATTCCAAAGCAGTTCAAGATACAAGTACCAAAAGCCAAGGGGAAGCTGCGATGCAGCTAGCAAAAGACATCAAGGTTGATGAGAAATTATTATAAACATAATATGTATCAGTATAAAGAGGGTAAAAGAAAGGGAAGTGCCCCATTGTGGATGAAGAATGTAGTAAGCAGAGAAATCAAATAATCATTTAAAGCCTATGTACTAACGTCAATTGTGTGTAGGTGGTTGGCTCAGCTATCGCAGCAGTGAGAAGAAAAAAGAAAGGGCTTAGATAAGCCTTTGTAACAACCCTAACAAGCCTGTTTTGTATTTTTTGTGAAAATGAGGTTGTTTTAATCATCTTATGAACTCTGCCACTAAACATTTACAAAATCCTTATGAAAGGATCTCAGAGTTGTGAGTAGCTGCTTTTGAAAATTTGTAGAGAACAAGTGCGGTACCAGATGACTGTATACAAGCAAATTAAAAGGGTTTTTTAAAAAAGGAACCTTCAAAAGAGTGGGTTGAAAAAGGGTCAGAAAATGAAACTCTTGTCCTTCTTTCAATTTCTAGAAAATAGACAGGTAATTCAGTAGACTATTTCTAACTGTCTGGAAGATACATAACATTAAAAACAATACAAAAATATCCATACCATTCAGCCTGTATTTGACACAATAGATTCTATCAAGCCAAAATAATTTCTGATTATGAAGTAATTGTGCTCTGTTCAACAGTGGAAAAGCATAAACAAGTTACTCTAGTGTTCTAGGCACTGATGATGAAAAAACAGCCTGATTTGAAAGATTAAACTGGGTAACAGAGAAAGTGATGAGAGGTTTCAAGACCATGCTGTTATATTAAAATAATAGCGAAAAACATAGTAATAAACATTTAATAGGGAGGAAATATGGAATGGGTTTACAATATTTTAAAATAGAGACGAGACTGTTGAACAGAGGTAGATAGCAATTTGTTCTTCGTAAGAACATCTTAAATTGCAAGAAGAAAAACTTGTTTCAGGTATTGGAAACCTCTTCTAAAGTTAGACTAGTGAAAGTCACTGACATAATTAGTGTGGAGTTTCCATCACTGACAAACTTTGCTGTGGTGTCTCTGTGATCTAAAAATAGATTTAGATCAACATGTGCCAGGAGTGACAAGGTATATCTGGTTTTGCTTGTGGGCAATGGGATAGCTAGATGTTCACTTGGGATTCCCTGCAGCACAATTTAAAAAAAATATTTTAACTGCAAGAGCTGTGTTGTTAAATTTAAACAAAATTAACTTCATGCTTTAGTGCCCTAAATGAACACATTCTTAATTTGCAGGAAGCAGGTAAAGCACTATTGAGACATAGTGTTCAGGGCTTAAATTTCCTGTATTTTCTAGTAATTTCTCAGCATGTCCTTTCTATTTCAGCATTAAACTCCATGTACAAACTTTTCTTACAATGTATCTCTTGATTCATCTATTACATAATTCCAATGCCCTTTCATATAACCTACAGATGTGTATACAAAATACATATTTACATGTATATTCCCTCTTTTTTAATTTCTCCATCCTTTTCCTTATGCAACATGCATATTATTTACAACAATCTTTTAACTGTCTATAAGTATGTTACCGGCTACACCATCTTCTTCACCATTTCCCTGTAGGCTGCATCAGCTACTCAGAGGTAAAGCAACCTGAATAGTTATGACTTTAAACTAGTAAGTCTTAATATTTGAAAAATCTATATTACTGAATACTTGGAAAATAGATTTTGAAATTGAGAAGACTATTTTTTTATTAATAAAAAAACCTACTTGTAAACTAGAAAATTATGAAAAGAGCAAGTAGTCAGAATTTCTAAACTCCCAGTTTATAATTATGTACCTCCTTACCATTAGTAGTATTCTCTTATCACTACTGCAGTACTGGATTCCCTGTGACATTGTCAAGATGCTATTGTTAGGCACATCAGCATATAACAATACAGATACCTTTTCTGTGAGAAATGTACATACAGTTACAAGACAGGAAATAATAATTCTTGAGACATATAAATCTAATCTTTGAGGAGTAGTGACCTTATTGAGGAAAAAAAAGAGAACTTCTTAGATTTGTATCTTCAAAATGCCATTCCAAGCAAGTATCAGGGTTTTTTTGTGCTTGAATAAATGGAATTACCAACTTGTGTGAAGTTCTTGATCAGAACGAGGCTCTTAAACCAATTATGTGGAGATCAGAGTGCTTAAAACTATAAGGAATACATTTAGAATTATTAAGGCTTCAAATAGCTTGTTTCAGGCAAAACTACATATAATTGATCATTTAGTATGTGTTGTCAGTAGGAACTGCAGTCACAGGTGTGGAAGATCACTTTTTAGACAAATTGCAGTGAAACTTTTGCGAAATCCAAACCATACCAGAGCTCCCTTTTCTAAGGATTTTTACTGAACACAAATCCCAGCCACTTTTATTCCTCTTCTCTAAGTAAGGAAAGATGCACCCTAAGTTAAAAGTACTGAATAATATTATCTAGATGAAAATGTGAAACACAGATGAAGAAAACCTGTATTACCTTGATTGCTAGGTAAGTGAAACCACAAATTTGGGGATTGGGATGCTTTTTAAAAAAAAGTTTAAATAAATTCCTTTAAAATAATTTAAAAATTATTAGCTTTATGAAGAAATTTCTTCTTTGCCAAAGGGCAAAGCAATTTGTAGGAAATTAACATTAAGATTGATAAATACAAACTGGAATGTCAGAGAATGATTGTATAAGGGGACTGACTCTATAACCTGCCCTGAGAATAACATGACTGTTTTATTGATTCTTATTTAGCCTCTGTGCAGCTCCTCTACCCCTTTGCTTTGAATTTTATGATTCATTTATTACAGAATATAATATCATTCTGGATAGGTAGCATTTTCAGAGTCAGGCACATAAATCCTAATCTGGCAATCATCCTTTGTATCTGTCAGACTGGTGACAAGATTCTCATTGATTTTAGTGATACAGGTTTAGGAACAAAATGGCATGTGTTACATAGTATAAGATGTGCGTCAGCAGATTTAATTCATACTTTACTATCTGCCTGTAGTTACAGTTTATGGCCAAACTCAAAACTTGCTAAAATCACTCACAATCTCATATTCACTTCTCTTTGTGCATGAAGTGGTATTTTTCTGCTTATCAGATCTGAGAATCTCGTGATGGACTTAGCCCTAGTTTCAAGTCTGGAAGTAACTCTCAGTTTTTACCATGGAAAATACTTTCAAATGCTATGCTAGGCATGTGGTATTCTAACATACTCAGCACCCTTGTGGTGGGTCAGCCTTGGCTAACAGCCAAACTTCCATCCAGCTGCTCACAGCCCCCTCTATCAGTAGGACAGGGGTAGAAAACAGGAAGAACAGGAATGAGAGAGCTCGAGGGTTAAGATAAAAGCAGGGATATTGCTTACCAGTTACTGTTGCAGACAAAACAGTCTTGGAGATTAATTTATGGCAAATTAAAATACAAATGTAATTGCTAGTTTGGCTAGTGAGAAACACAGACTCACATTAGATCATTTTTTCTCTCCCTTTCCCAGGCTCAACTTAATCCTAGACTCCTCTTCTGAACGACACAGACAAAATGAGGCAGGGGCACAGCCAGTATGTAAAGCTTCTTTTCACTGCTCTGTCCTTCTCACGCTTTTCCTCTGCTCTGGCATGGTTTCTCCATGGGCTGCAGTCCTTAAGGAAAATGTGCTCCAGTGTGGGCTTGCCACAGTTCCCTTGGGTATGTCCATTTGTTCTGGCATGGGTGTTCCAGGGGCTGCAGTACACTGCCATGGAGCACCTCCATCCTCTCCACCTCTCCCTCTGACCTTGGTGTTCCTTGTTTCTTACTCTTTTTGTCCTCACCTCCTCTGTCTATGTAGCATTTTCTGCCCTTTCCTAGCTATGCTTTCACAGAAGCACCACTAGCTTTGCTGATGGTCCAGCTGTGGCCTACAGTGTCTGCAGCGCTGGCAGGAACCAGCTGACCCAAACACGGAGCAGCCCCATACCTCTTCCCTCAGAGGCTGCCCCTGCAGTCCCTGTCCCCCTCCTGCTACAAAAACCTTGTGACATGCAGCCAATACAAACCTAAAAAGCAGACTGTTACTCAAGTCTCGGGAATAAAGCTAACATTAAAAAATTAAATGAATTAGGTCAACCAGATGGCAGATGGAATTTGAAATTAAATATGGAGTCAGCCATGCTGGAAAGGTAATTGAACTATTTATGCACCTTGCTCATTTCTAAATTAAATTTAACTAATTCAGGAAAGAAACCGGATGTCACTGAAGACTTTGAGTCTGCAGTTCAAAAGAAAAAAAAGCCAGAGAAAGGGAGAAGAGTGCAAGATTCTTACTAAAGAGAGTATCACGGGCAGCATTATAATGCCATCATGTACCTAAATCAGCATTCAGAGGCGGTGTGAGAGCTTATGTGTGTCTTTTCCCCTCAGGTACAGTAAGTTTTGAAATTACTGGGAGTTTTTAAAGACTGTATCCGCCTAAGGATCTTCGCACACTTAACTTGGGGTGCGAGGGGCAAACACAACTGTAGAAAAGTTCCAGCGGTTTCCATCTCCACCTGAGGGTGCAGATGCCAGCGGCTCCCGCGGCGCCACGAAGGGCGCGACGAAGGTAGCCCTTGCGACCGGCGGGTCCCGCAGGCGTTGCGGGCAGTGGGCAGGTCAGCCGGCCGGAGAGGAGGCAGGAGTGCAGAGGTCGAACCTCAGTGCTGCCCTGCCTCTGGACAGGCGTCTCCGCAGCAGGAGCCGCCACCGCCACCCGCCCGCAGACCGTTATCGCCGGCTCGGCGTCGCCGCCAGCGGCGCGCGGAGCGGCACGGGGGCGGGGCGGGGCGAAGGGAGGGGCGGGCGGAGCGCGCGGCGCGGCCGGCTGCAGACGGCGGCGCGTGCAGGGAGGGAGCGGGCCGCCTTTCCGGCCGCGGTGAGGAGCGCGGTTGTGGGGCTTGCAGCAAGGTGACGGACTGGACAGCATTCGCTTCCTTCCCCTCTCCTCTTCCCCACCGCCCCCCTCCCCCCCCTTTTTTTTCTATCCGCAAAGCTCCCTTTCCCACCGCCTATTCCGCACTCCGTACCCCTTTCGGGTGGACGAGGGGGCCCGTTGCGGGCGTTTGTCCCGGTCTCTTGCCGGTAGACCCCGGCTGGGGTTTGGCTCTGGTGTGGGTAACCCCCCTCCTCGTGTCTCCTCTTGCCCAGATGCTCAAGGTAGCAGCCTTCGTGTGCGTGTGTGCAGCAGCCTGGTGCAGCTCGGCGCTGGCGGCGGCCGGGGGCAGACCGGACAGCGGCAATTTTCTGGACGATAAACAATGGCTCACGACCATTTCGCAGTACGACAAGGAGGTCGGACAGTGGAACAAATTCCGAGACGTAAGTTGAACCCTTCTAGCCGGCAGCCGCTCCCGGCCCGCTTCCCCGGCAGCCCCACGTCTGGCGGGCCGGTTCCGTTGGCTGAGGGCATCCCTTGGGCAGCCAGGGCTGGAGTACAGCCTCGACTTTCTCCCTTCTCCCTGCATTTAAATTTTTATTTTGATTCCCGGCGGCGTCGCGGCAGGAGGAGGGAGGTCCCACTGTGCAGTTCCCGGTGCGATGCCGCCGCTGAGCGGCGAGGACCACCCGGTGTGCCATGAGTAGTGCTGGGCGCCTAGCCGGCACCTCCGGGGCCCAGTGGGCCGGCCCGCGGGAGCTGCTTCCCGCCCTGCGAGTCATCAGCCGTTAAAAGGTGGCGGTGGAGGGGGAGTTGAGTTCGTCACTCCCCCTCCCCGTTTCCCGCCCCGCGGTGACTGCGGGAAGGGCTGCGGTGGGGGCGCGCTCTGCTCGCCGCCGAAACGGGGTTGAGGCCGGCCCGGGGGGTCGGGGCGGGTCGGGGTTGAGGGAGGCAGAGAGCTCGGCCCGTCGCCCCTCTGTGCGTGCCGGCTGAGGCAAAGCCCCTGCCACCTGGCAGCCTGCCCCGGGCGGGACTGTCCCTTGTCCCCGCTGTCAGGAGTGCCGAGAGGGCGGGCTGGGGGAGAAGGGGCACCGGACAGCCGGTGTGTGGGGGGTGTTGGAGCGCGGATCGTGGCAGGGAAGTCCGCTAAATAGGGCGGTAAGTTGTGTAAATGGTGCATCCGGAGTGCCTTGGCGGGAGTACGTGAACACCAGACCCAGTCTGACCCGAATCTCATCTGTTATGAAACCTGCTACTGAAAGGTATTTCATGTCCTCCAGAGTGCTTCGCTTTGCGCTTAGTTCGTTCTCTGTCTGTTGCAAGTTGAGTAAAACCCAGTCAGTTTTCAAAAGTCATTCACATTTTTTTCCATGAAAAACAATTACCTTAATATTCCAGCATCCTAAGTTCTTTAATATTGCTTCTAACTATCTGAATTTTAAGCATGCAAAATTATTTTCTGTTTGTCTTTACTGTATTGCTTACTGGATTTCGTGGTTGTGAAGTGATGATTTGCTTTGTAACGTTAGAAGTCAACAGGTTGCTTGTGCTTTAACTTGCTGGTGACTATTGTTTGCTGTGGCAAACCGAGGTAAATGTCTCCAAGAAGTCTCTTTTTTCTGAGAGCCGTGGTATACTTGGATGCATGTATTTTTCTGGCTTTATGTATATGTCACATGTCAGATGTAAATTTGGCTATTTATGTTAAGTAATGAGGAAAGAAGAGTTGCTGTTAGAGTTGTGGGAGAACGTAAGTCCTCAATAGTTTGTATTAAACAGTATAATTTTGGTGTTTGAGAACACTCAAATTAGCATGCAGATATTTTTGTTTGCTTTGAATATCTTAACCTATGTTCATGTGAAAAAAAACCCTTCAGTGTACTGTACTCTGGGACCCGTGATTTTGAATAAAAATATTCAGTGCAATATAAATATTTTAGGATGAAAGGCTGCTGCTAGAAAACTCCAAAATAAGTGTATCAGTTATAATTTATAATTGGGCAAAGTCATTTATGTAAGGACTACCCTGCAAGGCTTAAAAAGCTAAGTGCTCTCTAGTGCCTGTCTCCTGGGTGCCCACTGACACATACTGTAATTCTGGATATTAGCCAGATAATTTATTCTGTGACAAGTAGGTGTCCCCAAGGGTTTTAAGAGTGACTGCTTTGAGAAAGTGCTGCATACTGATTCTTCTGGGGCAATTTACAAACATGCTGGCTTATTTATTTTTACAGTGTTTAAATTTTACAAGGCTAGTACTTCAGTGAGGAGTATGCTTTTATTTCTTGTGTGGAATCCGATATCTTATTGATCGATACTCAAGCTGGAATATTCATGGATGGTCCCAATACTTCACAAGGCTTGCCCTTTAAAGCATGGATAGTTTTCATTAATTCATAAGATACAATGGTAAAATAATTAAAAAAATACGAGTTAATCTGTCTGCACAAGAATGCATTAGAAAAATATCTTACTTATAAGAAGCACTGATCAATTTTCATCCTTAAGTATAACATGGTGGAGAAGTTTTATTAGCATCCTACAGTTTGTATAATTGGTAAATTTACGTGTGTAACTATAACCTGTTGGGTTTGAAATTGTGATTAGCAATTTAATTAGCGATTCAAACGTTGCCTCCTTTTAAGGAGCAGCACAACTGCATTGTAACATATGTAGGGGTAACTGTCTCAGAGTTGAAGTCAAAATAAGAGGTATGCAAGGCTTGTGTTTGTAATTTAATTCTCTGGTCAGAGAGTAGCATTTTTTTTGCGGGCTTTAAATACCCCACAGATATAAGGGTTAGATGGAATTCTGGTGTGAAAAGAAGTATTTAAAGGCTTAACTTAAGACTTAACTGACAGAACTGATTAATGTGGAAGATAATGACCCTGACTTCTGGCTCATTGGCTCAGTTTCTCAAGAGTTTTAGATCACAGTGAGAAAGAAAATAGTCATTCAGAAAGGGAACCCTTACAAAACATAATAAACCAGGGTATATTATTTTAGTTTAACAAAAACCAAACAAAACCAAAAAACCCAAGCCTAATTTTCTTAACATCCGCTTTGTCAGTAAATGTTATTATTAAGATGGTAATATTAGTTAGCATCTTTTCAGTACTTTCTACAGGCAAAACTGTAACTATGACTGACTCTTCAGTTCTCTTGGATGATCTTGAAAATTCTGACAAATCTGATTAAAATAATGAAATAGGTCTAGGCAAGAACTGTACCTCAATGTGAAACAGTGGGAAGCTAGGTACATGTTAGAGGCTATCTTCTCAGATCTTTTTCTTGTGCAAACTTTGAGAATGGGCTTTCTTAAATAGACTTTCGATCTTCAAGGTGGCAGGGGGGCAGGGAGTGTATATAAACATTTTGGTTGATACACAAATATATGTTTCCTTTTGCTGGGGAGGAAGAGTTTTTAACTCAGTCTTGGTGCTGCTGCAGTCTGCTTGCTGAGTAGTTGAAGTTCTTAAGTACGTTACTAAAATAAGTCTCGAGGTTGATGTGTTTATTAAAGTTTTTCAAGCTGCCTGGTTAGGCTGCTTCAGAAGCCAGTGGCATCATGACACTGGGATGTCCTATACTATGTGTACATGTTCCTTATTTCATGCTTGGGAATTGAGGTTCTTTAGTAGATTCTAAATTAAGGGAATAATCTTAATTTGTATTTTGTTATATTTATAGTGCTTTGTGTTAATGGTCTTGTCTATGATTGTTGCACCAGACATTTGATAAAAATGTATACGGAAACTACGTTTTGTTGTTACTTTTAAAAATATAATAGAGTGATGGCATTACATGTATACTCTTCTACTTAGAATATCCTAAATCTTATGTATCAAACCTTCATTACTCATAATGCTGTAAATCTATGGAGGAAAACAAAATATAAGAATAATTCTCTGTTTTCTTTATGACTTGATTCCAAACAATGGTATTATTTTACATCCTGTAATTTATAATATTTTTTCTTTTAATGTAGTCTTTACAGACAGTTTGACAAAATTTCATCCAATTGTAATTGTCTGTTGTATTGATGAAAGCCTTCCAGATAGTCTAATTTTTATTTCTGTAAAATGTCCTGAAGCAACATTCTTTAGAATAACTCATTTCAGTCACTGGTATTTGCAAGCAGTATCCTATCCATTGTGTTCATTAAAAGTTCTGTATAATAAATGTATTTTATATGGTACATTTTACTTGTCACTTAGGAAGAGTTATTTTTATCTTACTTGCTGGTTAGTGATCTTTACTTTTTCTTTTCAAAGATAACATAATCTAAACAGTTCCTGTATTTGCAAATGTAAGATGCATCAGAAACTTTGTAGTGAAAGATATTTGTATATAAATAAACTCTGCACAACTCAACTGTGGCATAGTATTGTCACGAAATAATATGACCAGTTGATCAACGTGATCAGTTGCATCATACCGCAGAGTTATTATCATCCTGTGATATAAATGCAGTTATCAAAGGTAAAGCACGTACTACAAAATTCAAGTAACAGATCTTAAAACCTATCAGCTCTGAAGGGAAGTTTGCAGTGGTAATATTACCTTTTACTCAGCTTCACTATGAAGTGTTCTCACATTGACCATCAAATAGATCGCCTTCTAAAACATTTGGCAAGTTTGGGCCTCCCGAATAAGTCTTTTCAAGATACTTAAAGAATATGCTTTTTCAACATAAGTGAAATCTAAAGCTCTGTGTTTGGAAGGGAGATGAATCAAATTCTAGGTCTCCATACCAGGTCAGTGATTGCCAGCATTCATTATTCTTTTGTCCGTTTGGAGGTTTAAACCTTCTCAAAAACAAGCAACACCTCTGCCCCCCAACTAAGTTCTCCACCAACTATACACCTGCTGTTTCTCTACTGTTGTGAGCAGAACATCTCTGCCCAACTGTACATCCATACAACTGCCAAAGGCTGTTTTAAAAAGGATTAATCACAAGTTTTTTGGACTTCATTGAGTGAACACCATGTAAATATTTAGAAGGTTTTCCTGTTTCCAGAGTGGATCACTGATAACCTTATTGGAAGAGCAGAAGAACTTCTGCTCAACAAGTTTTTTGCATTGGGCTGGAATCCCTCCAAGTTTATGGAGGGCAGCTCTTTTTACAACATACATTGGTTTTGGTAGAAAGTTCTGATTATAAGACAATTGGGAAAAAAATGGACTTGCGGAATAAGAAAGTTTAATTTCTTCATTATATTGTCCTAGGCCTAAGTTAAAGCAAGAACTTGCTAATAAGTTAAAGTTACTTTTTCAGTTAGAGCGTTGAATCTGCTTTCCATATACCAGTTTGTTATTTGAAAATTTCTGTTTTTTTCATGACGTGTTTTGTATGATCTTTGTTCTTCACCATGTTATTAAAACTAAGAATTTTGAAACCTAGGAGATCTGACAGGAAGAATGAGTATTTATACCTACATTTATAATTACTATATTTGAAATGAAACTAGTAAAGTGGGAGTTGACCACTGTTTTTTAAGCTGTGGAATATAGGAAAATGTTGGGAATTTACATTAATTTTAATCAATTAAAGAAATTTAGGAAGCTATTTATTTGTTCAGCACTTCTAAATTGAACATGGCACATTATAATGGGAAGGAGTAATGGAAATCTTAAATTGTTATTTCTTCTGTACTGTAGAAAAAGGCTTCTGATTTTTTATATGTGCTTTTAGTTTGTTTTCAAGCATGGATTCTTTTGTTTCTAGTGACAAGTAAAGGCAGAGTCCACTAATCTCAAACTATTGTTCAAGTTAAGAGTTCAGCTGTCTCTTGGAAGGCATTAGCTTGGAAGCTCTTAATATAGCTAACATTTAGGAGTTAAGTAAACTGTAATGTGCTTTTCCTTAGATTGCCCTCATAATCTGAAGTTAAGCTGATAACATTGTTTCATCTTATCTCCTTTCTCCCAAGAGTAATCTTTATTTTATTTGCTGTAGGTTGTTTAGTGGATACAGATACCCAGACTTCTTTTGTCTTACCATTAAATCTTATTGGGATTGACTGTAGCCATCTGTGCTTATTACAGTGTAGTATAAATAGCTTTGTAATATGCTAATAGATGGTAACTAACATAAACTGCATAGGTTGTCTTGGCTTTACAGTCAGAAAGTAAAGATGTCTGGAGCAAAGGGTATATTATAAGGGATATGAGCAGAATTAGAGTATCTGTGTTTTTACTCATCTCTATTTATAATAATTACTGAAGCATTTGAAGTAACTAGCTGCAGAAAGGAGAAATAATATGTTTGCAAGTTTTCAAATGTAACTCTTTCCTCTAAATAGGCCCTAAAGTTTAAATAGCTGTGTGTCTTGTCCATGTTGTCCTGTGTTGTGTTGTCCCCCTGACAAGATATGCTGAATTAAATGAGGAAATCTTTCAACAGTTGGTTTCTTTTTTGGTACCTACCTTTAAAGCAACTCCGAAGTTTTCAAGCATAAGGGAACTTCTATTCTAGCCAAGGGATTTCTTTTTCCTATAATTACACAAAAAGTAAAATAGCTTCAGTTTTTCTTTGTGGATATTTTTCTAGTGTTAACCTTTTTAAATGCTGTTTTTTATTTTACAGTAGAATTTTAATATAGTGTATTTGTCTTAAAATGACATATTTGAATGTATTAGTAACCACAGATGAACAGTTTATTTTTCTGCATCTAGTATTAAGTCTCACTTTGACTATGCTCAATGCTAAAAATCTGCCTTGTTTAACTTAGAAACAAACATAATGGACAAACTCGTAGTAGATGCTAACGTATTATATTGTATTAAAAGTTCTTGTAATTTTCATATTTCTTGGCTGGATGAGAGAGAGTTGTGGTCAATGGTTCAGTGTCCAAGTGGAGGCAAGTGACAAGTGGTGTTCCTCAGGGGTCAGTACTGGGACCAGTGCTGTTTAACATCTTTGGAGACATGGATTGAGTGTATCCTCAGTAGGTTTTCTGACAATACTAAGCTGTGTGGAGCAGTTGACACCCTAGAGGGAAGGGATGCCATCCAGAGGGACCATGACAGGCTTTAGAGGTGGGCCAATGCCAACCTCAAGTTCAGTGAGGCCAAGTGCAAGGTCCTGCACTTGGGTTGGCGCAGCCTCAGGCACAAATACAGACTGGGGGGGAGAATGGCTAGAGACCAGTCCTGAGAAAAAGGACTCGGGGGTGATAGTAGATGAGAAGGTCGACACGAGCAGCCAGTGTGCGCTCGCAGCCCAGAGGGCCAACCATATCCTGGGCTGCATCAAAATAAGTATGGCCAGCAGGGCCAGGGAGGTGATTCTGCCCCTCTGCTCTGGTGAGGCCACACCTGGAGTAATGTGTACAGCTCTGAAGCTCTCAGCACAGGAAAGGCGTGGAGCTGTTGAAGAGGGTGCAGAGAAGGGTCACGAAGATGGTCAGATGGCTGGAGCACCTCTGCTATGAAGACAAGCTGAGAGAGTTGGGGCTATTCAGCCTGGAGAAGAGAAGGCTCTGGGGAGACCTTATAGCAGCCTTCCAGTACCTGAAGGGGTCTACAGGAAAGCTGGGGAGTGGCTTTTCACCAGGGGGTAGTGATAGGACAAGGGGTAATGGTTTTAAACTGAAAGAAGGGAGATGTAGGTTAGACATGAGGAAGAAATTCATCATGAGGGTAGTGAGGCACTGGAATAGGTTGCTCAGGGAGGTTGTGGCAGCCCCTTCCCTGGAGGTGTTTAAGGCCAGGTTGCATGAGGCTTTGTGTAGCCAGGTCTAGTGTGAGGTGTCCCTGTTCATAGCAGGGAAGTTGGAATTAGATGATCTTTAAGGGCCCTTTCAACCTTAACTATTCTGTGATTCTATGACGTTTAACTTCTGAAGTAGAGAAGTTATTGGGTAGTAATACCAGTGTTCACACCTTCAGTGAGCATTCTTACCTAATGTGAATGATCTTTACTTATTTGTTAGATTTTTTTTATTTAATGATTTTTACTTTTGCTTTCCCATCTCACCTCATTTCATAGCGATAGATCACAGTAGCACAGATTACTGTAGGAATTAATGATTTACCAAAGCCAGGTGGTGCAGCATACGGTAGTAGCCTAGGACAGGACACAAGGAGAGCCGTTATGAAAATCTAACCCATGACAAAGCTTTCCCATTACAATGAGGATGTGATTTCACTGCTCTATTACAGTCTTTACAAGTGATTGCCTTAAAGGACACAATACAATAATGTGTTTAAAAGATGTAAATCATCCAAACTTCTTGGTATTTTGCCACTTCCAGAGAGTAGTATCTTGTTTCTAAAGACTATCCAGTGCTTGACATTTTTCTGCAGAAAATTCTTACAAAGTAGTTTTTGTTTTCACAACTGATATATAATCATTGGCGCAAAGGAAACTGTCAGTTCACAGCTTGTTCAGCATCTCTCTAAAAAAGTCTGCAAGTCATCAAATACTTTCATGTGTTATACTTACATTGGGGTCTGCATACAGCTGAAAACAGACTCCATTGACACTTTGAGCTTGCATTGATGGTGAAATTCATTCCAGTTGTTCAATCTGTGTAGCATAACAATGAGAAGTACAGAACTTACTTGTCAGTATATGCTTCCAAGTATGGAAAATTATGTGTTTTGGCAGCTATGTATTAAAATAGAGGGAAGTATATTAAGACTGTGGGATATATATTTGATCATGAACGTATTTTTATGGATTTGGTGGTGGTTGTGTTGGTGACTGAAACATTACTTTAGCAGAAAATCCAAACAGTGAGTCTTGCAAGCAGAATCTGGTGTGTAAAGTGACAATGCCAGGAATCCGTTGTATAAAGTGTGCTTTTCTGCCTTTTGCAAGAAGAGTAAGTTAACTAGTTGGTTAGAAAGCCCATGTGAAACTCTAAGAACTCATTGTGTTCATAAAGTTGGGGTCAAAATAGCCCATTAGATTAGATAATATGCTTGCCTGTATACAGTGGCTCTAAATTTTATCCTGACAAATTGTATTAAACCCAAAAATTTTACTTGGGCAAAAGCGTTTCAGGGAGCTGTACTATCTGCTACTGGCATAGATTAAGATAAAGATTTGATCTCTAAGGCCTGCAATGTGAGGGAATTAATTAGCTACAATATTCCCAGATGATGTAGGCAGCAAAGTTGTGCTGTTCTGCAGCAAAATAAAGAAGAATATCATTTAAATTAATACTAATATGAACTGGGAATGTTTCCTTCTTTGGCCCAAATATGACAATGACTAGGACTGGTGCTTGATCGTTCTTTCTGATACTAATTTGCCATTTAAAAGGAATTCTATTCAGCCACCTTCATAGAATTTCTAGAGTGTGTTGCCACTAATTGTGGCCAGTTACTTTCACGTGAAAACTCATATGATATTGGAATACAAGCCAATTCAAATCCTAAGGAAGGTGGAGAAATGACTTCTGAAAGTCATTAAAATATTTATATATATATATATATATACACACACACATTTGTTGTCATAACCTGGGGTGTAAGGGTTTAAACATACAAAGGATTAGGTGGCAGTTTTGTTTCCAACACCCATGAACGGAAAGCATGAACATAAAGAGCTCAGTAGGTTCATACATTCCAAAGCCTGCAAAGGGCTATCAGATGGCTCATGTCCTGCAAATAGTTTGTGACATTTCTTAAGTGAACTGAATTAAAGTACACTAACTGCACAGCTTTTTCTAAATCTTAATAATCTAGCATTCCTCTTATAAACTGTTAAGCTGTTTAATTTTTCATCCATGTGCTCATTTTATTTTAAAGTTGAACGTATCTAGTTTTACTCAGGAATTCTTGGTATGCAGTTACAAGATCTTATTTTGGTGAACTTGAATTGGTACTTGGGATGCAAATGGACAGACTTTCTTTATAGTAGTAAGATAAAGACTCAGTTATGTTAGGAAAACAGGCAGTTGATTCTTCCTGTGATGTGATATTTGTAGGCTCTTTAAAAGAAAATATCCTCTTAAAGAATGCAGGGATGTATCACCAAAATTTCATTGGAGTTACTGTGAGTAACACCCTAGCAAAGTTAAGCGTAACATGATGATTACTTGTGGGATTCCAGACTGAGATCTGCATGTGTAGTCTCATAAAAATAGAGGAAGGATATACAGAAGTAGACTTAACTGAGTAGTTTTTTACTCAAATTAATATAGACATGTGTAATGGTTTAGGCCTAGCCACCACATAGCTGCTCCTCCTCCTGGATGGGTTGGGGAGAGAAAATACAACAAAAAGCTTGTGGGTCAAGACAAGGACAGCGATAATTCAGTCACCCGTTATGGTAAAACGCAAAGCAGACTTGACTTGGGGAAAATAATTAACAAATTAATTTGTCAGCAATCAAATCAGAACAGGACAATGAGAAACAATAGCAGATTTTAGAAACACCTTCCTCTGCCCCTCCCTTCTGCCAGTTTCTCTGCTCCTCCCACTCAGTGGCATGGGGGTTGCGGTCAGTTCATAATAAGTTGTTTTCTGCTGCTCCTTCCTCCTTAGAGGGGAGGACTTCTCACAGTCTTCCCCTGCTCCAACATGGCGTCCCTCCCATGGGAGACAGTCCTTCACTTACTCCTCTGACATGGGTCTCTCCCACCATATGCAGTCCTTCAGGAAGAAACTGCTTCAGCACAGGCTTCCCACAGAGTCATGGCCTTCTTCAGGTGCAGCCACCTCTCCTGGTGTGGGGTCCTCCATGGGCTGCAGATCCATCTGTGCTCCACCATGGTTCTCCATGGGCTGCAAGTCCAGTTTTGCTCCACTGTGGTCCTTCACAGGCTGCAGATGGCCATCTGCTCCACTTTGATCCTCCATGGGCTGCCAGGGACAGCTGCCATCTACCACAGGCTGCAGGGGGAAATCTCTGCTCCAGCGCATCTCCTCACCCTCTTTCTTCACTAACCCTGCATAGGTGTTCCCCTCACATCCCACTCTGCTCTCCACCGCAGATCCTTTAGCAGTTTCTTTTTCCCCTTCTTAAATATTAACTGCAGAGGTGCATCCACTGTCACTGGTGGGCTCAGCCTCTGGCTTCTGACTGGGAGCCAGGGGAGCTTCCAGCAGCTTCTCACAGGAGCCACCCCTGTGGTCGCTCTCCTTCTACCAAAGCCCTACCACACAACCTATCCAACACAACGTATAAAACCTCAAAACACTTCAGTGTTCTGAATGTGTAGGACTGATTGTGTATTTATAAACTGGATCCTACAGAGTGTTAATATTCAGGGTTGTCTGTGTGGTGTGGACAAAAGCTGCCATGCGTTTATCTTTCCTTTTTACATATGCTAGATGTTTACAGCTCCTCTTTTGTTTTTCCTTTCCTGCATAAAAATGATAGTTTTTCTTAGGGCATATGAAATTCCCACTTTTTTCCTGCCAAGTTTTCTAGATATGAATTGTAGCATAACTTATGTAAGTTGAAGACATGAGTAACATTTTTCCCAGAAATTTTTAATGTACTAATGTTATGGAGTTTTTGATGTTCAGCACATTGAAAAGTTGGTCTTGTGATTTTATAATAACAGTGAAAGGATGACGCACGCGTGTGTGGGTGCATGCACGCATACATGCACAGGCTAACTGGTAGCTCAGTTCAATAACAATTTAAAGAGATTTTATAATGTCCGTCCTTCACATTGGTGACCAAAGTACCTCACAGAATATAAGTTTTTCATAGCTCCAACTCTCATATCTGCAGATCCTATCTCACCATCAGATTTTGATAACCCATTGATTGCAAATAATTTTTGGGTATATACTGAGAGTGACATGGAATTAACAATGAATGTGGTGTGCGGCATAAAAACATAATTCTAAATTTGTATCTCAAATATGGGATGCAGTTGTCTATAGTAGTTTCAGTTCCTTGGCTGGAGAAACACCTAGTTTTTTACATGCCTTTAACGATCACATAAAAATAAGATGAGTATGACTACAAGCATCTAGAGATTTTTAAAGAAAATGTTTGTGTTGAACTCCAGTTTCCTTAAGAAAGGTAGGAGAAGGTATCAAAAATATTTTAATAAAATTTGTGAAATTATGCTGGGAAACAAAACTGATGTTAGAATCTAACAGTGCTTATCTGGTTGTAAAATATGGTAGTTTCTTACATAGTTTATGTTCTGCAAAAGTCTTGTTAAACTGATAGGCCTTTAGTTTGAAAGTAAGGGAATAATTACATTTTTTTCTGAAGAGTTAGACTGTAATTTTCCAGTCCAATTTGTGGTTGGACTATTCAACAGCATGAATGCTAGGAAATTTTTTTGTAGAATGTTGCATGTTACTGATGAACATTAATGATACAAAGTTCAGCTTATTAGTGATACCTGTATCATGCTGTTTTTTACACATATATTTCTGCTTTTTAATCTTTATTCTAGTGCAGATAAAGGTTAGTAATTTGCACATGCTAAATTCCCATATATACACAGGTTGTACTCTTGCTTAGTTTTATCAGAAATTTTTTTTACTGAATGAATGTACTAAAATGTAGCTAAAAATTCTATTGCTATAACATTGTACACATTATTTATACAACTGAATTAAAACACATAATTTACTTATGCTGCTATGAAACAAAATTAAGCTTGAAAATCAAGTAGATGTATTTTCAGATTTGACAACTGAATTTTTCTGTTGCTTAACTTAGGTAGCTGTAGCCAAGTGGTTTGCTCATTAGACCATAAAATGTTCCAAGAGCAGTCAAGCAGAGGGATGAAACAAAAGACATTGTGATTTACTACTTTATACTTGGTGTTTATCAAGAGAAGTGCTTGACTGAAGGAAAAAGAAGAAAAAAAATTCTTCATAATACTGAATTAATTACTATAATAAAATTTGAAAAGCCTCAGTGATGTGTAGTCAGCTAGCCCTGTAATGCCTGAATTGTTCTAGGGATTCTTTAAATAGTGTATTTTTAAGGAGTTTTGCAGGAAGTGAAGTGCTTCTGCTAAAGTATTTTCTTTTTTTCTATCTTTATCAAACCTTCATTATGGATTTTACTGGAATAATGTATTAGACTGGGTCTCAATCTAGTTTCTGTGAAGTCATTCCTCGTCTGATCGAGGTCACTGAGAATAAGTTGACTGATGTTTGAGAGAGGTGGAGTAAATCTTTAATGATGCCAGTCTACCTATTTAAAATAATTATTTGAACTTTAAGTCTACAAGACTTAATTCAGTCCTCTGAATATGTTTTGCATCTTTGAAAAATGGAAAGAAAGCAGACTTGAACTGCAGACCAAACTTAAGTCATCTCTGCAAGGCTAATTTATTTTCATCAGAAAATCCTATCTAGTGGTCTAAAGTAAAATACATATTAAATTGTTGCTTGGTTTATTTTCTTTTTTTTTTCTTCTTGCTTTATTATGTCTGAGGGGATTCTTAATTCATGCTACTCCTTGGAGACCAACGAACATGTAATTTCTTTATTTCCTTAAGCTACTGGATTTGATTGGGGATTTTCTCTTTTAAAAGGATGTATTTTCTTGAATGAGTTGTTACTTGTCTTACATTCTACTCCTTCCCCCCCATTTGTGAGGTCAGGGTAGAAAACAACCCTTCAGTTTCACTGACTTGAATAAAAATATTTCATTTTGGTTAATTCAACTAAGAGTTTCTGGTTGTGTATTTATAGGCTGTGTCTGATTATTTGTTGCTTTGCTTCATGTAGTTGTAGGTAGGTGCCTTGTGCTGCCTTACATGCCAAGCTTCTACAATGAATTGTATGATGCACATTGCTTTTCCTTCTGGCTGAATCCCATGTTGCACTGTGCAAAACAGTGCAGAGATTCAATTAAATGGGAAGGTGGCAATTATTAAGTAGAAAAAAAGAAAACCAGACAAGCATAAAAAAGCTGTGCAGGGCATAGCAAGGCAATATTACTAAGGCAAGATTTTCATCCTGTAGCAGAAAGGCCATTTTATATAGATGAAAATACTATTAAAAACTAAAGCTGAATAACCTATTTTGTGAGAGGTGTTAAAGCATCTGCTACATGGCTTGATTCTGTGGGAAATTCTAAGAGTTTACAGCAAAGCACTGGGATAGTTTAACCTAGTATTTGTTTTTTTTATCTGATACTGGATTTTATTTTTTTTACCCCCTTGGGATCAGCTTTATCTTGATTTTACTAGTATATGGTGTTTCTTTTTGTGTCGCAAATCTTGCATGAGCAAACTGCAGTGTGCCAAAAAATTAGAGATCTAGAGTAAATCACAATCTGGTTGAAGTAAGATACACTGTAGTGTAATTCAAGCTAACTTTTTTGAAGTCTGTATTGACTGTTCTTAATATGGTACATCCTGTTTTCTTCACTTGTCTTAAGAGTTGAAGTTCTGTTACACCTGTCTCAGCTTAATTTTCTTATAAGGTCACTGTGTCACTTGATGTTTCCAGCATGTATATTTTTGCTCATCTTTATTCAAAAATTTCTTAAACTTTTTATTTCCTTCCTCTGCTTAGGCAACGCTGAGATTGTGTTGTATATGTTTAAATATTTTCTCTAGACTTAAAACATTTGATATCACTTTCCTTTATGAGGTTCACCAGAAAATCATAAATGAGGGGATGATCAAATTAAAATAAAAATTATTTTACCATTATGTCATAGAATCATAGGATGGCTAGGGTTGGAAGGGACCTTAAAGATCATCTAGTTCCAACTCCCCCTGCATGGGCAGGGACACCTCCGACTAGACCAGTCTGGCCTTGAAAATTTCCACGGAGGGGGCACCCACAACTTCTGTGGGCAACCTGTGCCAGTGTCTCACCACACTAGTACTAAAACTCTGTGTAATGTCTAACCTAAATCTACCCTCTTCCAGTTTAAAGACATTGCCCCTCATCCTGTCACTACACGCCCTTGTAAAAAGTCCCTCCCTATCTTTTCTGTAGGCCCCCTTCAAGTACTGGAAGGCTCCTGTAAGGTGTCCCCAGAGCCTTCTCTTTCCAGTCTGAATAAAGCCCTTTTTCTCAGCCTGTCTTCATAGGACAGATGCTCCATCTGCCTGATCATCTTCATGGCTCTCCTCTGGACTTGCTCCAACAGCACCATGTCCATCTTGTGTTGGGGGCTCCAGAGCTGGATGCAGTGCTCTGGATGGGGTTTCATGGGAGCAGAGTAGAGGCGGAGAATCACCTCCCTCGACCTGCTGGCAACACTGCTTTTGATGCAGCCCAGGATATGGTTGACTTTCTGGGCTGCAAGCGCTCATTGCCTGCTCATGTTGAGCTTGTAATGAACCACCACCCCCAAGTCCTTTTCCTCAGGGCTGCTCTCAATACAGTCTCCACCCAGCCTGTGTTTGTGCTTGGGATTGCCCTGACCCGGGTGCAGGACCTTACACTTGGCTATGTTGAATTTTGTGAGGTTGTCATGGGCCCACCTCTCAAGGCTGTCCAGGTCCCTCTGAATGGCATCTGTTCCCTCCAGCGTTGTCAACCACACCACACAGTTTGGTGTCAGCAAACTTGCTGAGGGTGCACTTAATCCCACTGTCCACGTCGCTGACAAAGATGTTAAATGGCATTGGTTATAGCCCTGAGGAGTAGGACTTGTCACTGATACCCACTTGGACGTAGAGCTGTTGACTGCAACTCTTTGAGCGTGACCATCCAGCCAGTTCCTTATTCACTAAGTAGTCCATCCATCGAATCTCTGTCTTTCAAATTTAGACACCAGGATCTTGTGTCAAACACTGCACAAGTCTGGTTAGGTGATGTCAGTTGCTCTCCCCTTGTCCACCGATGCTGTGATCCCATCGTAAAACAGCACCAAATTTGTCGGGCAACTATAGGGATTTACAGTGTGTATAGTCTTTGATTTCTTTGATACTGGTGATGCTGATAAATGTCCATATCTATGCAGTCTTTACATGAAGTTCAAGACCCTGGTCATTCCCATAAACATTTCAGAGGCAGCGTTCTTGCTCAGAGGCTCCAGACAGCAACCAGGGTTTTTATGGCGTACTTCAACTGGTCTAAAGTATTTTTATATATCCGGTGTGAAGTAACTGGAAAAACATGAGTGAAGAAAGAACCCCTTTCTGTTTCAGCCTTGATATAGATATTAAGATCTCATCTGTTTTAATGTGTTAAATGCATGAGGCTGTATTGAGGGTCAACAGCACCAACCTCTGAACACTTTGGGGTTTAGTGTTAGTGAACATGTAACTCCCTGCCCTCTTTGAATGTAGATTAGTAGAAAGTTGCTCAATATAATTGCATTGTATCAGATATAGAACTTCTTATCTAATGTGACAAAACTTCAGTGTCAATTCAAATCAGAATTCCAGATCTTATCATCACTTGCACCATGATTTTGTAAGAAGTTTTTATCATTATTTTTTGAGATTTATACTTCGAATGAGAATTCAGAGTTGGAATATTTTTGTCCTTTCTGACAGTAGACTTTATGAATCTGTCTTCATTCTTGCTTTCTGCATGTTTAAGTTTCTTGAAGAAGAATTGAAGTGAATGGTATGCTTGGTTCAATATCTATCAAATAAACCCTTATCTGTTTTATTTGTGTGTGTATTCTGTGGAATTTGGCTGTGACTCTTAGGTAATGCTTTCTACTTTTCAAAATAGAGTTACTGTTATATTTTTGTGTTTTTCATTTAAGAGTTACGATGTGCATAATCTCTATTACAAATCAGGGCAATTTGGCAGGGAGAACATCCTGAAGATGGTGTAGTTTGTTCACTGGAAAAAGGGTTTCGGAAATGAGTTACAAGCATTTAAGAGGAGGTTAAGGGCTACACTCCAATGGCATAAAATGAGTTAAGCACCTGATAATGTAATTTAGTTGTGCACTACTGCTCTGAATGGTTTTTGGCTTGAGCTAATAGGAACAGGTAGTTGCAATGACTGGCTGTCTCTTCTGCCAAGTAGATTTCTAGGACAGGAATCACCGAAGTAGTCTTCAAACACTATGTATTAGCTTTATAAGAAAAGTTTGAGAAAATCTGTGCAGTCTTATGGGACAAAAGAATACCCAAAGGATTTTAAAAATATAAAATAGTGTTATCCAACATCAATAACCTTTGCTTTAAATTAAGTGGGTAACACAAATACGAAAGAATTATTCCATTATGCCTTTGATTTACTGTTCCTCTCCTAATGTCCATATTCAATTCATGTTGTTTTCTTTCTGTTTTGTTTCTCACACCTAGCAATTAAATCAGCACTCTAGGGAGAAAGCTTAAGAGTAATTCAGAGGGTTCTTAATATAAAAAAACCCCACAAACTAACACAGTTGTATGATCACGTGAAAATTACGTGTTCTTACATGATTTCTTGTTGTGAGTATACGTTTCTCCAAATGCATCTGGGTACCCAAAGTTCTTGTCTCAGTAATGCCTAGTTGCCCTAGACAATGTACTATATGTGCCTATTTGGAGAAGTGAATTTATCTGATTCTTTTATCTATATCAGATTCCTAGTGTATTTCTAGCAGAACTACCCTAGAAGAGTAACTTGCTTATTTTCTTAAAATCTCATAGTAATGGGATGAAAGTAAGACTGAGTGCCAAGCCTTAGTTTGTGCAACGATTATGAACGTGTGAACACACAAGTTTATTGCATCCTTAACTATGAAGGTTTAAAATCCCATCTTAAAAAATTTAGATTGAAAGTGTAGCACTTGGTTTGAGTAATGATTAGTAGACCTCTCTGGAACATCTAATGACTTAATAAATTATGTTCAGAAAGGTATAATGTGGAGAGTGAAATATTCTATGCCTTACATTCCTTTATTAAAAAATTGAGGAATTTTGTTTTGGTAAACAGATTCTATAGGACTACTGATGAATTTGACAGAAGGTGAAAGTAGCTTTGAATTGAACACACACTGAAAGTATTTTTTTTTTTAGATGGAAAATAACCTTATCTAGTGGCATTTCTGTATAGTTTTTCATTATTTATAAACAAAAAGAAAAAAAACTAAATTTTTGGGGTGTGAAATTATTTTCATAAGATCTGATGACTTGCAATGAAATACTTGAAACTGTATAAACAGTTTGCATGAAGGCTTTTTGTTGGAAACAAAGTTCCCCATATTTTAAAAACTTGATAGGGAAAGCTATATGCTCAAAGACTTGTAGCATTAAGTGTTAGGCAACTCTATCTGGAAAAAAAAAACCAACCACTGGATGTGAAAGGTTCTCATGGGTTGTGGTGAATGCAAGGTAGAACTCTGATCTGAATGCAAATAATGTGCATTATTAGACTACTGAAAAATATTAGAATATTGTAAAATACATGATGAAAACTATTGGATGAAAACTAGGTGTGTGATTTATTGCTGCTCTACAGTCCAGTGGTGTTACGTACTCCCGATTCTTACAGCTGTCTAGCAATGCTAAAATTGTAGTCTAGGCATTTCTTGGTTGTTTCGGTCTGTATGTTTTCTTGCTTTGCTACCCCCATATCACTGATTTAGTATGAAAGCATACGACATGATACTGAGGTGTGGTTTGACGATAAGCATAACATTTCTTGATGGATTTTGGTGATTGACTATGTGTAGAGGTATATGTAGTTCTTACACTTGTATTTAAAAACAAAAATGAAACAACACACACACAAAAAAGAATGGTCTGCTGCATATAGATAAGTTTTCTAGTTATTAAGTTCGTATAAATGGATTTTTTGATTGGTGAATATTTGCTATATGTGGTCTAATTAAAGGGAGAAAATACGCTTAATCTTTGTTTTCCATTTTTAAGGAGTAATTTCATGTGTTTTGCATTTTTACATACTTTCCTATTTGTTTTTGTTGCTCTACTACCATGTTTTTCATGTTGTGATTACTTTCCTGTTGCTTTATTACATAACTAATGGAACAAATGAAGCTGAGAGGTTCTGTAGGAGAAATGTCAAAATTAAATGCTGATAGATACAAAACACAGACAAAAGAAAGACATTCTCAGTGATGTCAAAAAGCATAGCAATGGTATGGTATTTTCTTCATGACTGGATTTTTTAAAGTCAGTATTACGTGGTTTAGATTTAATTAGGAGCAAAACAACAAGGCAATAACCTGCCTGCAGCAGGAGCAGATTTTGTTTTGTGTGCACATATATATGCACATAGATTTCTTTTTCTGCATAGAAGTCCTTCGACTATTAACTATAGGACTAATACAGTAGCATTACAGAACTAAGGTTGAGGCAAGTATGTTCTTGGTTCTTTTTATTGAATGCCTTGTCACATATAGTGTGGCATAGATAAAGTTAGTAGGAAAATTAAAGTGTTTTTTTTTTTCTTTTGCACGTAGAATTTCTATTATAAGTTGTTATAATTTTACTTTGAAAGGACTCTTGCAAAAATACAGAGGAGTTAAATTTGTCATGTGTACAACTAAAACTTTGTTCTCATAGAAGTTTTTAATTTAAGTTGGGAAGGTTAGAAAGACTTAAATCCGTTTGTGATAAATGGACAGTATGTTCATTCCCATCTCAATTTTAGTGAGCATAGAGAGAAGCTTGGGATTACTTTTCTCCCCAGGTTAAAATGGAAGCTCTTTCTACAATTCTTTGTCATTTGTTCAGAAAAGTACTTGTCACCAGGACATCAGTCACTCCTGTGGTTATTCATTTGTACTGAGCACTTTTCTATCAGTGATTGAAATACATCTTTTGAGTTTTATCTTGAAGTGTGGTGTAAGCTACTTACTCAAGTAGCTGAAGTCACCAATAATCTGCTGAATTGAGCCCTGATTACAAAATTGTTATCAACAATCAATATGTGTATATGACCATTTGTGTAGAATAAGTAGAAATTGAGAGCAAACTGCAATGCTTTAGCAATTCCTTCTTATATCTCCCTTTGGAGAGACTTAAGGTCTGCCTACATGGCGAAATATTTTCAAGAGACACAGGTAATGAGTGAGGCTGTGGTAATAATAGAAATGCTGTAGCTTTAGTAATTCAGGGCATGGAGGAAACAAATTTATCCTGTTTCTGAGCAAAGCCTACAAAAAGCAATATATACTCACACTTTATTGATTTTGGTATTTGAATTTGGTGTGTTGAGATTATTAGGATAAATCTGTGGTACTCTGAACAAAATGCATGGTTTTACAACAAAGTACTTAAGTGCCTTCAGATGGAGTAGTTTCATATAAAACTCATTTTTACTATCTCTAGTTGAAAAGTTACTGTGGAACAGTTAGTTGGCTTGCTTGTACACAGCAGTGAGTTCATTGAGTTTGTTTTTGAACAACAGCCATGGAAAAATTTTACGTTTTGTGGCTAGCAGGATATGTATTACTGTTGTTTTATGAAACAAAAAGAGTTCAGTTGCAATTTTGTAAAAGTAGATTGTTGATGTGTGTTGATTTAGAAGCAACTGAAAATCACTGCTTTTACCAAAAAGCTTCCAAATGTATTTAGCTTATAAATTGCTTAATGCAAAACTCGGAAAAAAAATTTCAGTTGTTGCTGTGCCTAATTCCCTGACCTGGTAACTAAATTTTAATTCACGTGAAGAAAAAAAAAAAATTAAGCACGTATTTGTCACGTTTCAGATACTTTGCTTTCTTTTTCAATAATACTTCAGAGTTGTCCAAATGCTTATGAATACCAGGGAAAGACCTCAGGGAGATTAGTTGCTCTGTTTACAAATGCTATTCATAAATCAACTATACTGCTATAGCATTTCTGGTTGCAGCTGAGACTCAATTCAGGACCACCAAGGTGTAGAAGGTGTATTTTTTTTATATTCAGAGTACTGTTTTCTTTGATTCCTTTTGTTTTAGCAACAGAAGTAGTTATGAAATAAGAAGAGTGGCCTTTAATCTGTGGGAGAAATTCTGTAGGCATTTTTTCAGCCACTGTTAACCTGAGCTCTTAACTGGAGGAGTAAGAGCAAAGAGAAGTATTAAATTGAGACAGGAAAATACGAGTAGACACACTGAAGATTTTAGAATAGAAGGGAGAGAAAGGTTTTTCTTTGGCTATTTCTGAGAGAGATGGGATAGAGGAGAAAATTTCAGACAAACTGAGTGAAAGCGTTGTTTGAGATGTTTCTTTGCTATGTTTGCACATAATATTTAAGTAATTTGCCTGCTTAGCAGCAAAATGAGAGAAACCTCTTCCTAGCAATGTGTTGCTTCAAGGTTTTCAAAGTAAATCAGCCTTTGGGAAAAAAAGTTGTGTTCAAGTACCTTTTTGAGGTGTGATTGAATTTGCCTTAGACTATTGCATCTTCTCTTTTCCTGTAAGGACAAATTAGGAGCTTGACCCCAAAGTACTGAGATAAAACATCATACTCATGGGAAAGCATGTAATTGATACTGGATATTGTTATCACTGTTCCATGACAACTTTATGATTATGAGAGTATTTTAGACAAGCTTAAGACTCTTTAAGTGTGTTTATAACAGTCTTTACAGAATTGGTATTAGAGTAGGAGTTGCTTGTTAATACTACAGTGACCTTTCTACTTCAACTGTTTTCTTGTACATTAGATACTATTTTCTGTTTCTGGAAATGGAGGAATTAGTAAGACATTTGTCTTTTAAGCCTTTCGACATTGATTAGTGTGACAGTTGGAGAAATTTTGCAAAAGTTACCATCTCCTGAAAGGTCATCCCTTTTCCACATAATTTGATTTGTAATTAAAAGCAAGAGTTGTTTAAAAGGGGAGTGAGCTTAACGGATACTACACTTGATTAAAAGGGCAAAGCTGCTATCAGTACAAATTGTGCTTCTCAAGTGCCTGGGTTTCCTTCTTAAGAGAATCTTTTCCCTTCCCCCCCCTCCCCCATCCCCCAGCTTTTTAAAACCTTACGTAAGTTTTTTTTTTCTCTTCATTCTAATGATTAAGAATACAGTCCAGGCAGGTGTAAATTGCTAACATTATCATCAGAGGAGTGAAAAGCCTTCAAGCTCTGTAGGTGACCGTGTTGGATTTGCTGACTAGCTGTTAGCATCTCTGCCTTGAATCTCTGCTGGGTGTGGTGCGTGCAAGATCTGTGTTCTGTGCTGGTACATCACCAACTCAAATATCTTGGTCTGATAACTATGCATATTATTGCAGCTGCAAGCAGTAAATACTTGACTTACTTCTGATAACATACAAAATTTACTAGGGAATGATTTGACCAATATTGCTGCCTTTCCCACTTTTGCATTTCTTTTTATGTAGGATTTCTCAGGATCAGTCCCACTGGAAATAGTGCACTACTGGTGTTTGTTGCCATTCTTTGTATCATGGAGGAATTTTGCTTTAATCCAAATAACACGTAGCCCAAAACTTCATTGCATTTCTCTGTGTCAAGAGGGGAAAAAACTGTCCTGTGATAGGGCAAGAGGAGATCTTAATTTTTATTTCTGAACAGTTTTGGTAGTAGAAAATAAGTGAAGAAAACCTGGTATTTTCTGCCACCCGTCATCTCTCCTAAGCTCCACAAATATCTACTTTTGTCATAATTTGTATCTTGACCATTGCAATATAAATTCTCAGAACCTGAGTAAATTAAAAGAACCACATAATGAAAAATTTTGATAACAAGAATTCTATTTCTTGTAGTTCCTTTTGGCTAGATAACTCTTTCACCCTGAAAATTAGGTAGCTAGTAGTTGGAAACCTTTAAGGAGACATCTGCTTTGTAAAGCTCGTATTTTTATGTATGCATTTTTCTGTTAAAATTATTGCTGGGCAAGAAATAAAATTAGAATAAGACTTCTGTGGCTTGTTGGACTATCAGTGCCAGGACAATTACCATGGTTCCTCAAACAGCCAGAAAATTCTTTTTCCTTATTTCCCTTACCTAATTTCTGTCATAGCAGAACTGTAATTTCGTTTGTTCAAGTCTTTGAGATTATGAATGTTATTTTCACCAAGACTTGAAGCTAGACATTTATAGACATTTAAATTGTCTTTCCTTAGGAATAGTGGAGAATGTAAATTAGATACAGTTGTATTATAAGTGGAGATATTTGTTTTGCCTAGAAAAATGATACCAACATTAAAGATACTTCAAAATTTTTATTTCAGGGAAAGGAAGATCTCAATGAACTACTACTAGTAGCTTGCAGAAAGCAAGGTCTGATGGCAGTTGAATTAGCTGTGATAGTGATGTATTGTTTCTTTTTGTTTGCAGTTGCTTAATGTTTTAACCTAAAACTATTATGTAGATTTAAAATGTCACAATGTGGAATCTCTAAGAGAAAAATAGTGTCAAGGAAAAGCTTTATTTTTTCCCTTTCATTTTAAAAATTTTTCCTTCCTGGAAATAGCCATATTTGGAAAGGCTCAGTTATCTTTGGGTAAACTGTTGTGGGGAACAGACAACTGTGCAAAGCAGAGAACGTTTGTTCATTATACTAGGTAAAACACTACTGGGTTTGTGTGTCTGATAATCAGTGTTTCCTTGCTCAGCTGAGAAACTGGGGGGAAGTGAAACTGAGGTATTCAGAAGGTAAAGCTGAGACTCATCTTGCCTGTCATACTTTAGAACCTTAGCTTAAGCTCATTTTCTGTGGACTTCCTCTGTAGTGAGTGGAGGCAGATGTCTGCTTTAAACAGTCTTTTGTTCAAATTTTGTGTATGATGTATCACCCTTTCAAAGTGGTCACCTTTTTCTGTCAGGAAGGACAGTTGTCCTAGATGCTCTGCACTGATGAAACAACTAGTTTTAAATTGACTAAAATTAGATACAGTTAGTCTGTATTAAATCAAGATCCAAATGATGGGTGTTTTGTACAAGTGGATGGAAAGGCAATTCTTTTTCTTCTGCAAATTCAATCTGTAATGGAATAAAGCATAGAACCTGATATCCATAGTTATTATGTAGTTACCCGGCCTTTCTGTAAAACCTGTTACTCCTACGTCTTGTGAAGCATAAAGATTAATTATTTCGTCTCAACATTCTTCTGCTTCTACCAAATTTAAGATTATTCATTAAGAATAAGATACACTGTCCTGGTTTTGCTGGGACAGAGTTACAAAATAATTTTTCTGTTCAGAGAAAATGTAGTTTTGAGAGGCTGCAGAGTCCAATTCTGTGAGAACAAAGGAGATAAGGTGCTTTGTTTTTGTTTATACCCAGCTCTGGTATGTGGGTTTCTGTAGTGGCCAAGGTCAAGGGTAGTTTTGAATCATGCAGGTGCAGTGGGCTGGAGCTGCCGAGGGCAGCTGGCCCAAGCTGGGCAACCAAAGCACTCTATACCATAAACAACACTTTCACTATCTATCGGGAAGGTTGTGGGGATGTTTTTCGCTATCATGGCTGCCTTCCTGAGAGGGTCCCATCTGTCTTGTCAATTGTCCTGCACCTTAGGCCTGCTCCTCTGCTTGCTGTGACAGCTGCATTCTTGCTGGAGCTGTAAGTGTGGGCATTCAGTCTGCACTGCTGGAAGTGCACAGCTCCTGCCTGGTATCTGAAGCTGAGTATATCTTTGTGTTAGGGGTAGTGTCATAAAGCAACTGTCTAAACTGTGACAATAGACTTTCAAAGGTATTCGCTACAGAGTCTTTTCAGTATTTCAGAACAATTAAGAGAGACTTCAGGGCATTGGGATGATTAGTGAGAGAATCTGAGACACAGGTTATTTTTTCTTCCCTCCTTCCAGTTGAGAGCAGTGACGTTGTAAGGAACAGGAGGATCCAATCTATCAATACATGACTCTGTGGCCCAAAACACAATTTTGGGTTTTTTGATAATGAGATGGTCTACACAGCACCAGTAATGCTGGCGTCAAATAGGAGACACCTTTCTCAAAGGGGGAAGAAGGTATTTGCCCAGGAGATTGTGGGGCTGATTGACAGGGCTTTAAACTAGATGCAAAGGGGGAAGGGGATAATCATATCAAGATTGTTTGTCACAAGTGGCAGGAAGGCACGGCAGGGAGGCACACCAGGATTGGAAGGATGGTGTGGTAGTAAGGGCCTTCAACCTGTTGCCCTGAAGCATGCTGTGGGTACTGCAGCACAGGCAAAGTCTTACAGAGTTTAGCCAGGGGCTCCTGAGGTAGTAGGAGATTGATGAAGCCTTCTTACTCCAGCTCGAGGAGACATCGTGATCACAGGCTCTCATCCTGCTGGAGGGTTTCAACCACCCTGACATCTGTTGGAAAAGTAGCATGGCAAGCTGTAGGCAATCCAGGAGACTCCTGGAGAGCCTCAATGACAACTTCTTAACACAAGAAATTGAAAGCCCTATCCAGGGGGATGAGTTATTGGACCGGATGGTCACAAATGCAAGTGAACTCATTAGGGGTGTCAAAGTTTAAGGCAGTGTGGGCTGCAGTGATCATGCACTAGTGCAGTTCCCTGTCCTAAGGGGTAGGAGGGCAGATGAAAAGCATAGTCAGGACTTCAAATTTTAAGAAAGCAAACTTCTGGCTCATCAATTATTAGGACCTCGTGGGAGACACCCCTCAGGGACAAGGGAGCAGAACAGAGCTGGCAGATCTTTAAGGATGCTTTCCATAGAGTGCAAGAGATCTCAATCCCCAGATGTAGGAAATAGGGCAAGAAAGGCAGGAGACCAGCATGGCTGAGTTGAGACCTGATGGTCAAACTAAAAGGCAAGATGGAACTACACAGGCGGTGGAAGCGGGGACAGGTATCCTGGGAAAAGTATAGGGACACTGCCTGGTTGTGTAAGGAAGAGGTCAGGAAGGCCGAGGCACAGCTGGAGCTGAACTTGGCAAGGGATGTAAAGAAAAACAAGAAGGGCTTCTAGAGGTATGTAAACCAGAAAAGGGAAGTTAAAGAAAGCATACCTCTCCTCATGAGCAACAGTGGTGAACTAGTAACAACAGATGAGAGAAGGCTGAGATTCTCAACAACTTTTTTGCCTCAGTCTTCACTGGCAACCCCTCTCCTCACAGCTCTCAAGTTGATGGCTCACAGGATGGAGACCAGAGAGACAAAGTCCCTTCCAGCTGTAAGCGAAGACAAGGTTTGTGACCATCTGAGGAACCTGCACATACACAATTCCATGGGACCTGATGAGATGCATCCCAGAGACCTGAAATAATTGACTGATGTAGTTGGCAAGTCACTCTCCATGTTACTTGAAAAGTCATGGCAGTCAGGTGAGGTCCCTGGTGACTGGAAGAAAGGAAACATTTCGCCTGTTTTTAAAAAGTGCAGAAAGGAGGACCCCGGGAACTACCGACCTGTCAGCCTCACCTCTGTGCCTGGGAAGATCATGGAACAGATCCTCCTAGAAGACATGCTAAGGCATATGGAGGACAGGGAGGTGGCAGCCAGCATGGCTTTACTAGGGGCAAATCCTGCCTGACCAACCCAGTGGCATTCTACAATGGAGTGACTGCATCAGCAGACAAGGGAAGACCATTGGATGTCATCTCTCTGGACTTCTGCAAGACCTTTGACACAGTCCCCCACAACATACTTTTCTCCAAGTTGAAGAGATACGGGTTTGATGGATGGACTGTTCAGTGGATAAGGAACTGGCTGGATGGTCACATCGTAGTAGTGGTCAATGGCTCAATGTCCAGATGGAAAATGGTGACAAGTGGTGTGCCTCAGGGGTCTGTATTGGGACTAGTGATGTGTAATATCTTCATTTATGATATTGAGAGCACCCTGAGCAAGTTTGCTGATGACACCAAGCTGGGTGGTGTGGTCGATACGCCAGAGGGACAGGATGCCATCCAGAGGGACCTGGACAAGCTGGAGAAGTGGCATAGGTGAACCTCATGAGGTTCAACAAGGCCAAGTGCAGGGTCCTGTGCCTGGGCTGGGACAACCAGACATGAATACAGGTTGGGGAAGACATGCTAAAGAGCAGCCCTGTGGAAAAAGGTTTGGGGGTGGATCAAAGCTGGACATGAGCCACCAATGTGCTATTGCAGCCCGGAAGGCCAGCTGCATCCCAGGCTGCATCAAGAGAAGTGTGGCCAGCAGATCGAGAGAGGTGATTCTGCCCCTCTACTCTGCCCTGGTGAGACCTCACCTGAAGTACTGCGTCCAGATCTGGAGCCCCCAACGCAGGACGGATGTGGACCTACTGGAGTGTGTACAGAGGAGGGTCATGAAAATTACCAGAGGGCTGGATCACCTCTCTTATGAAGACAGGCTGAGGGAGTTGGGGTTGTTGAGCCTGAAGAAGAGAAGGCTCTGGGGGACCTTATAGCGACCTTCCAGTATCTGAAAGGAGCCTGTAAGAAGGCTGGGGAGGAGCTGTTCACAGGGGCATGTAACAATAGGATGAGCGGTAATGGTTTTAAGCTAGAGAAGGGTAGATTTAGGTTGGACATTAGGAAAACGTTCTTTAATATGAGGGCGGTGGATCACTGGAACAGGTTGCCTAGAGAGGTGGTGGAGGCCCCATCCATGGAGACATTCAAGGTCAGGCTTGATGAGGCTCTGAGCAATCTCATTCTAGCATGAGATGTCCCTGCTTATTGTAGGGGGGTTGGACTAGATGACCTTCAGAGGACCCTTCCAACCCAAGACATTCTGTGATTCTATTTTTGTTTCTTTTCTATCCATTAATTTAAGTAAAATTGTTAACGAGTAGATACCCTTTTATAACCACACCTATTTTTGAGAAGATACATTATAACATTTTAATTAATTATTGCTCAGATTTTTCACAAGTGACTGATTTTCAGATTAGCTTTTTAAAAAGTGAAATGTTTTCTGTATGGTGAAGGACTTAAGAAGACCAGGACCTGAATTTTTTTGAAATCTTTGGAGTACTTCACTATGCTGTGGATTGGACTTTGAAGACACAGTGCTGATTAATGCACTCAGTGGATATGTATGTCTCGTAACATACCTTTTTTGCTGCCCTGCATGCAATATGGTACAGTGCTTTCTCTGAAGTAAGTGGAGGCATATATATTTTGTGAAGAATTATGTTTTTTCAGTACTGCTGCAGTCTGCAGAGCAGGTGTTGCTTTCTTCAGGGAGGTACAGAAAGAGCATTCATATATGTGGTAGAGTCTGTTAAGGAAGTGTAGCTGTATAGCTGTGAATTGCTCTTCTGTCACTCAACTAACCACATCCATTTATTTTCAGTAGTTTCAGGGAGAACCTTCAAAAGCTGCTGATCAGAGTAACCAATCAAAGGATGAGTAGTAAGTTCTGTAGAAAAAAAAAAAATCAAGCAGATGAAGTAAATGTTTTAAAAAAACCAGCTTCATAAATGAAGCAAAAATGACACAAATATGAGGTATAATATGCAGATATATCCATGCAGCAGAAAAATATTCAGAAAAAAAGGGGAAAAATTTAAAAACAAGATTTTAAGGAAAGAAAGCGGCTTTGTGTATACCAGATGTCATGTGCTGGTTATCTAGGGATGCATTATATAGTATTTATGAAATCAGTACTGTACATATGAAGAAAAATTATGAAACCTATAAGCTTTGCACTATCACTGTTTGGTATTGAGCCTGAAGAAAAGAGAATTGCACAATGTATTAAATTAACCATGCAGAGGTAAAAGCTTGGTGCTTTACCCCAAAATGCCCAAAACATTGGAAAAAAAATGCATGTAATTACTATTTTCAGCATGTTTTCTGAAATTAAACAGCTTTAATTATAATTTTTTATAGCCTTAGCGGCAATGAGAATTCAAAATAAAAATACTCTGAATGCAGGGTTTTAGCTAAGGGACTTTGTTTTAGAAGGGAGGGGTGGGGGCAGGGCAGGGGGCGTCAGGCTAAGAAACCGTTTTGGTGGCTCAGTAACACGTGAAGCATCCTGACTAAAGGCATTATTTCTCCTTCAGTCAAAAGAGAAGCAGTAGCTGTCTGTCAGTAAGTGTTTGCAGGTATGTCTTTTAAACATATTCACGGATTGAATTTGTTTTTCTAGCTAGTCAAAAAGTGTTTTATTATGGACTATGAGAACTCTTGTCTTCAGCTTGTAAGATTAAAGTTATTTTGGGCCACAGGATATACTCAATAAAGCGTTCTGGAAAGAAGAATCAAAATTAGACTGTTTTATATGAATGGGCTATATAAAATACTTCAAAAAAGTCATTAGTGTGCATTAAATGGAAGCTTTATTTAATGGAGTAAAACAAGCAAAGAAATTTTGAGCAGCTGGGAATAACTAAGTACTGGTTTGGAATACAGAGTAATACATTCAGAAATTGAGAATTAAAAATGCCGGTCTGTTTTGTGCAAAGGAATTAAGATAATGATGACATGATCGTTATTGCTTTTGCATTTGAAAGCAAAGGATAACTGGTACTGTTACATATACTGAAAAATAAGCTTAACATTTGCCTTTTTTTATTCCTTAAGATAAACTGGATTCCTTCTATTTTTTTTGTGTTAAAAAAACCTTTTAAAAAATCCTGCTGGGACAGGAAGTCGATTCTAGATCCTGATCTGTATGAGGTTCATTAAAAGTTGATACTCCTGGCAGTTAGTTTTCTGATGCTTTTGAAACTTTACTTGTTCACAAGCATAGAAAAGAATATAAGTAGATTTAGTCCCATTCCTATTTTCTCCAGTGAAACAAAAAAAAATGTGGTATTTACATGAAGTATTTTCTTTTAGAAATTGTTTTGTTTAAAACCTCCAGTGAAGTTTTATAGTAGTAATATCAAATAATGGAAATTGCAGTTTTCTTTACAGGGAATAGGTAATCTATCCTAACAGGAAAACAGCTCTTGTGTGTATACATTTTTTAATGTTGTATGGCAAAGTAGTTTTACTCTTAAGTCTGATCCCTTTTTAATCAAATGGAATGTACCCTCAGACCTTAGACTTGTGACTTCACCTGTATGGGGGTAGCCTAGAGATGAAACCTCTAGTTTTTGGCAAGCCCTGAGCATTTTTTGCAGAGTTTTTTTTGTCACACAGAGCTGTGACCATCTGGTGGTAGATGTTTTATTTCTTCTTCTGGAAGTATATTTTGTCCACTGAACATAAATATGCTCTAATCCCTTTGAAAGTAATTAACTCTTCTTCTGAAGAGCCCTGGTAGTAATTTTTGTCTAGAATGTTCCGTAACCTGAGAAAGAGCATTTACTTTGTTTAGATAGGAAGTCTTTGTCGCTCTCTGTATTCTGAACCATATGCAAATGTCTTTGGGAGTTCCTCTTCAGTGTCTTCACTAGTTTGGAGGAAAAAGGTGTATCTTCTATCCTCATGAGAACTCGCACTGTCATTAGAGCTGAGAGTCTGGTATGGTTACTTCACTGCCCTTGGAGGTTTTGGTGAAATTAAGCTACAGTTCTGATACAGTTCTGTGTTCTTTTTGCCTTTCTAGAGAGCTGTTCTCTTGTTAACTTAAGACAATACAATTGTACAGAAAGTATGCAAATGCTGGGTTGTTATGAAACTATTACAGGAGAGCCTTACATGTCTAATCATAAACAGGAATAATTCTCAAATTATTTTAGACCTAGTTACTCTTAAGTAAGTACAGAATGAAATTCTCTTTTCAGTAAATTTTTTAATTGTTGTTTCTTGTAAAGGAGAGAGGCAATATTTTCAATTTTATTGACACAAATTATAAGTTTAATGATTAAGCGTGTACCACACACATCTTTCCTATATACAGTTGTGTTTCTTTGTATTGAAGTCTATGGTATGAAAACAATCCTGATGTACAGGCAGTAGTTTACCATTTGAAGTAAGAGTTTGCTGGCATTAGTGGCTTTGTTTATTGGTGAATGGGAGTATTTACTTTTAGATAAGAGAATTAAGAGTGCTCTGACCATGAGTGTGTAATTTATTTTTATACTGTCTGTTGCCAGACAGTATAAATGCAGAGAAATTTTCTGAAAAAAAAGAAACTTCTGAAATTTATGAATTAAATAAATGGCATGCTTATCAGCCTCATGTCTATATTTAGCAAATTTCTAGGAAATTGCACTCATCTTTAAAATATAATCAGTATTGCTGAGAAGAATTCCAGTACTACTTTTGTGTCTCATGTCAGTCCCCTGTTTCTTATTCTAAATTACTGTAGGTGAATCTGAATTATAAAGAAAAGATTGTTTTTGACTATCTGTGCAGGTATGTTTTTATTGAAAAGTGTGCATCTGTTCAAGAAGAAAATGGGATTTTTTGAAGAACATCACAGTCCTGTGGAAAGGAAGGAAAACGATACTGGGTTTCTCCTGAAAGGAGATAAATGTATGGAAAATTCCAGAAGGTAGTTTAAAAAACAAGTTATTCTGATACCAGCATAAATATCACCAGTAAAGATACCTTGAATCAGGACTAGTAAAATACGTTCTCCACTGATAACCAGTTAGATCTTTGTATTATGGAACTGTGGGAAGAGAAACATGGCAGATATTCATAGCTGGGTTTTTTCTGCTCTTTTTTTTTTTTCAGTAGCTTATATAGTTGGCAAGTATCTGGCTTGCAATCTTGTTTTTATGTAATAAAGATATACCTGTAACTCGTATATCCCAAAATCTGTTATTCAATGACAAAAGGCTGTCCATTTACTCCATATACTCGAGTATCAAAACTACTTAAGGTAGAGATATTCAAAAGCCACAAAGGCATAATACTGTCATTTCAAAATAATACAAAGGCACTTCAGAGGAGCAAGTAGTGTTACAGACTTTATCAGCATTGCATCAGTTGTTTCTTCCATAAAATTCTTTACTATACAAATAAAAATAATTGGGTATTTGACAAAGGTGATATAAGGAGAAGATTCTACTCATCTCCAGTATAGTTAAAATTACTGCAACTGAAGAAGGTAATTATTTTGTCACTCTATCCACAACTCCCCTAATCATCTATAAAATGTATTCAGAAAGACTGATTTTGACACTATGCTTACTGCAGGTTGTTTTAAACTAGGCAGTTGGCTGAGGTGCAATAATTTGCCTTATTATGCATAAGTTACTGGAATTTTTTTCACTTAGTTGCACATAAAATGCCATTTCCTTCACTATATTACACAGAATACAACAAGGAGATACTTAGAATTTCTGTTTTGGTGTTAGGCAGTCATTAGAGGGTAACAGACAGTCTCATCCTGCTTTTGGTTTTTCCAAAAGCTCAGGCAGCTGCCTCTGTGCATGTGTTTAGTGTGCGAGGCAGAATTGACAGCATATTGAATGTTTGCAATCAGAATACTTACGTGGCCATAATGGGGGTGCAGGATTGCCTAGAATGTTCATCGGGGTAAACTGTTAATGTCATTTGCTGAAAATACAAGCTTTTTTTACCAACTCTTTGAATCGTGATTCCTATTACATTTTCCCATACATGAAATTTTTTGTGCAAAGGAGAACCCCTTTGAGAATCTACCAAGCTAATTGATATAAAAGAAGAGTAACTGTAGTCCTGTATTTCATTAGAAATACGCAGTTTGTGTGTGTATTTGATTTAGACCATTGCAATTTAGGGAGAAGAAAATGGAAAGAAATTTTTTAAACAAGTTGGTGTCCAGTTTCATGCTGGTTAACTTGATGCATTGCTGTTCAGAATCACAGATAATAATATATTCTCAAATTATGCTTATGCAACTAAATGTCTATTCTAGAACTGAAAACTGTGAACTTTTTAGTGTGGTATTAATGTGCATCACGGTCAGACCTGATGCCCTACAGAGATATAAAAGGGCTTCTCTTCTCATTTGACAATTCAGTAGCCACTGTTTATTGTTCTGTCCTGCTATGAGTTTCTTCATCAAACTCTACCAAAAAATGTTCCCAAATACTCTACTGAATCCAAATCTTTACCCTTAGAGGTATGTAGTGATAATAGTCTGCTTTTGAGTGGTAGTTGTAGTTTATCTGTAAGGAGAATTTAACAACTGCTTTTGAGAAACTCCAGTAAATTTCTCTGGAGTTACCTGTTTTTATTCTGATTTGCTGAAGACTAGTGGCGTAAATTATTCTGTTCTTTCTGTCCTCCTCTTGTACCTTTTCCTCTTTAGAAGCTTAAAGAAGTTACATTCTTTGAGTTTTTAAAATACCGTAAATCTGGCCAAAGTCTGCATCTGTACCAGCGGTTTGGTAGACACTCAAAGGTATGTAGCCAGAAACTGTAGGTAGAATACCAAGTTCACAGGTACAGTTGAGTGCTAAAACATATATGAGGGGTTTAAATGAAGAACTGGAAAAGTAATTGTAACATACCTATTGCCTTTTAATTATACTGATCCCAATGTGCATTCATGTTCTCTTCTCTAAGTGTAGCCAAGCTTGGAATTGGCCACCAGAGGGCAAAGTGAATGTACTGTCTTCTAGGTGTTCTTGAAAACAGCTACAATTTTTCATGTCAAGATAATTTGCTTTTTCTGCACAGTAACTGTAAATGTTTTTTTCAAGAAGATGTTCTGTTTTGGCTCATTGTGTGGCAACAATAACCTCAAAGACCAACCTCTGAAATAGCAATTAGCTGTTTGGTAGCAATTGTATAAAACATGAACAAACTAGCTCTGCTTCTTACTGGTGAGTGGGTTTTGGTAGCATCTGTAAAAAGAAGATAGTTTGCAAGTCATTTGCTTCTCTCTATCTGAAAGAGTATTAATCAGTCTGAGGCTATCAAAGAGGCTATTTGTATACAACAGGAAGTTTTCAGTTGTGTAAGATTGAAATAAACTATTCTGAAGTCGCTTTCCGTGATAGTGCAAACACTGGCATTTGAAGAGAAGTTCCCAAATGTTTGAAGCAAGATGATGTCCTTATTTGCATTTGCTTTAGATCAAACTAGTTTACTAGACAAAATTTTAAGAAAGTTTTGGCTGAGACAAATACTGAACTGGTTCTCAGTTTACTTAGGAAACATGACAAATCTCCATGTTAATATATTTTTAGGTCAATAGAAATAGAGACAGAGTATATTTCTATAAAGAATTAAGTACAAAATTTCCCTCACACACACTTGGCCTTCTTGTTCTTCTTGTACAGATGTAGGAATACCTATTCCAAATGACTCCTAGAGAGAAAAAGTATTTAGGGAGATAACTGCAAAAAATGCAAACTTGATGTTTTCTTAGTGTATTGAACAACTGTAAGGGAGGTGTCACAACATGTCAACTGAACGACTGAGACAAAGTAATTCCCCAAAATGTTCTGTTCACACATCAACACAGGCATTTTCAGATACACCAGAAAACCTAATGTAGATGGCTTTGATTTCTCTTATCTTTTCTATTCCAAATAGAAGGTCTTGTTGCCTCTGCATGAGAAAAGTGACCGTTCAAGGATGATAGACTGACAAATTTAAGTGGTGGAGTTGCTCTTTGTGTGAGTAAGCAACTAGAAGGCATTGAGGTTAACCCAGGGGTAGACAACAAAGGTGTTGAAAGCTTATGGGTAAGAGTTAAGGGACATGCAAACATGGGTGATACTGTTGTGGGTGTCTACTACAGACCACCAAACCAAGAAGTTGTTGATGAGGCCTTCTACAGGCAGCTGGAAGTAGCCTCAAGACCATGTGCCCTGGTGCTCATGCGTGACTTCAGTCACACTGATATTAGTTGGAAAAATCACACAGCCAGGCATAACCAGTCCAAAAGGTTCCTGCAGTGCATTGATGACAACTTTCTGCTGCAGGTGGTTGAAGAACCAATGAGGAGAGGTGTGATGCTGGACCTTGTATTAACAAACGAAGAAGGTCTGGTCATGGATGTTAAGGTTGGAGGGCAGTCTTGGCTGCAGTGACCATGACGAGTTTAGTATTGATAGGGAAAGAAGCAGGATAATAATTAGAATTTCTACCCTGGACTTTAGGAGGGCTAACTTTGCCGTCTTCAAAGATCTACTTAGAAGTGTCCCGTGGCCTAGGGCTCTAGAAGGTAGGGGGGCCCAAGTGTTCTGGTTAATACTCAAACACTACCTCCTTGAAGCTCAACAGAAATGTATTCCTTGAAAAAAAATCAAGTAGAGGAGGCAGGAGACCTGCATGGATAAGCAAGGAGCTCCTGGAAAAATTCAAATGGCAGAGGGAACTTTACAGTGTGTGGAAAAAGGGTCTGATTAATTGAGAGGATCATAGAAATGCTGCCAGACTATGTAGGCACTCAACAAGAAAGGCCAGGGCTCTCTTGGAACTTAGTCTGGCTAGGGGGGTGAAAGAAAACAAGAAAAGCTTCTTCAAATATGTCAATGAGAAAAGGAAGAGTATGGAAAAAGTGGGTCCACTGCTAAATGAGCTGGGAGATACAGTAACAAAGGGTGCAGAGATGGCAGAATTGCTGAATGCCTTCTTTGCCTCAGTCTTTCCTCCTAAGACCAGCTGTCAGGAATCCCAGTTACTGTAAGTCAGGGAGCAAAGCTGGAGGAAGACTCTCCACTGGTCAGTGAGGATGGGGTTAGAGATCGCTTGGATCACTTGCACCCCGATGGGGTGCATCCATGTGTGTTGAGAGTGCTGGCTGATGCTATTGCTGAGCCACCCTCCATTTTTGAAAACTCATGGAGAACGGTAGAGGTGCCTGAGGACTGGAGGAAAGCCAGTGTCACTCCAGTCTTCAAAAAGGGCAGGAAGGTAGACCCAGGCAACTGCAGACCAGTCAGCCTCACCTCCATCCCTGGAAAGATGGTGGAGCAGTGCATTCTGGAGGTCATTTCTAACCACATGGAAGAAAACTTAGCAGGAGTTGCCAGCATGGATTTACTAAGGGGAAATCTTGCTTGACTAATCTGATAACCTTCTACGAAGGTGTGACCAAATGGGTAGTTGAAGGGAGAGCAGTGGATGTCATATACTTCGACTTCAGTAAGGCTTTTGGTACTGTCTCCCATAACATCCTTGTAGGAAAACTCAAGATGATTGGACTGTGAGGTGGATTGAAAACTGGCTCAACAACAGAGTTCAGAGCGTTGTGATCAGTGGCACAGAATCAAGTTGGAGGCCTGTGGCCAGTGGTGTTCCCCAGGGATCAGTACTGGGTCCAGTTCTGCTCAATATCTTCATCAACTACCTGGATGGGGGGTAGAGTGTACCCTCAGCAAGTTTGCTGATGATAAGAAGCTGAGAGGGGTGGCTGACACCAGAAGGCTATGCTGCTATCCAACAAGATCTAGACAGTCTGGAGAGTTGGGCGAAGGTGAACCTCATGAAGTTCAGTAAGGACGAGTGTAGAGTCCTGCGTCTGGGGAGGAATAACACCAGGCACCAGTACAGATTAGGGGTTGTCCTCCTGGAAAGCAGCTCCATGGAGAAAGACCTTGGAGTGCTAGTGGATAGTAAGTTATCTGTGGGACAGCAATGTGCTCTTGTGGCCAAGAGGGCCAATGGTATCCTGGCGTGCATTAAGAAAAGTGTGTCCAGCAGGTCGAGGGTTTCCTCTGCTCTGTTGAGACCACACCTCGAATACTGTATCCAGTTTTGGGCTCCCCAGTTCAAGAGAGACAGGGATCTACTGGAGAGAGTCCAATGGAGAGCTACGAGGATGATTAAGGGACTTGAACATCTCTCCTATGAAGAAAGGCTGAGAGAACTGGGGTTGTTTAGTCCTGAGAAGAGAAAGCTGAGAAGGGATCTTATTAATGTCTAGAAATATCTGAGGGGTGGGTGTCAAAAGGAAGGGGCCATTCTCTTTTTGGTGGTGCCCAGTAATAGGACGAGAAACAATGGGTATAAGCTAGAGCATAGAATTTCCACCTCAACATGAGGAGAAACTTCTTTACTGTGAGGGTGACAACGCTGGAACAGGCTGCCCAAAGTTGTTGTGGAGTTTTCTTCTCTGGAGACTTTCAAAACCTTTCTGAATGCATTCCTGTGTGGCCTGCCCTAGGTGGTCCTGCTTTGGCAGGGGGGTTGGACTAGATGATCTGTAGAGGTCCCTTCCAAACCCTAACATACTATGATTCTGTGGAACATTGGAAAGAAAGAATGGTTTTTCAATAATTGTATTCCTTAATGACTACTCTAGATTATATTAATACAAAACTGCCTTAGGTATGGTGTTGACAAGTTGAATGTTAATGACTTAGAATACCTGTTTTTTCTCTGTGGTAGAGTTAAACCTGATATTTTCAGATAATCCTAACCATTTTATTCTTCTATTGTTACAAACATAGGTGGTATACATAACTATGTGATACAGCATTTTTGAAGGTAATTTTAGTTGTTTATCAAACTGTCTTATGTTCAAGTTTATTATTACTGTTTTAGTAATGCAGTTAGTGAATTATAGACTGCACCTTACTGAAGTAATTATCGTGGGAAGAAGAGTCTGCATCCACTTTATAATTGTATTTTGCCAGTTAATGCAATAAAATTTGTAGTTACACCCATTCAGCTTTGTGTCTCTAGGATCTTTTAAATGGATTGTTCTATAAATAGACCAGTTGTCCTATTTAATGTTGTTAATACTGTGGAGATTTAAAAGTTTAAGGTCTTCTACGGGGGAAAAAAAAATCCTTCATTGATAGAAAAACGCACACATGTGCAAGGTTGCCTGTTGCTGTTTACAGGGCTGGCTATTAGCAGTCTGTTTTGTAATTATTTCTCATTTGAATTGAATCTGGAGTTCTTCAGGAGTGTGGTGGATTGACACTGGCTCGACACTAGGTGGCCACAAAAGCCACTGGCACGACACTAGGTGGCCACAAAAGCCACTGGCACTTGCCTCCGCACCTGCTCCATCGTGGGCTCCTCTCTCCACAGATCCTGACAGGAGCCTGCTGCTTCAGTGCAGGCTTCCCAAGAGGTCACAGCCTCCTCATGGCATCCACCTGCTCTGGCATGGGGTCCTGAACGGGCTGCAGGAGCATATCTGCTCCACCATGGAGCTCCATGGGCTGCAGGGATACAGCCTGCCTCACCATGGTATTCCCCACAGGCTGCAGGAGAATCTCTGTTCTGGTGCCTGGAGCACCTTCTCACCCTCCTCCTTCACTGACCTGTGTGTCTGCAGAGTTCTTTCTCTCACATATTCTCACTCCTCTTGCTGGCTGCTGTTCTTCTACAGTTTTTTTCCCTTCTTGACAGTGCTACCATAGAGGGGCTACCACTGTCACTGATGGGCTCTGTGTTGGCCAACAGTGGGTCACTCTTGGAGCCATCTGGCATTGGCTCTGTTGGACATGGGGGAAGCTTCTAGTAGCTTCTCACAGAAGCCACCCCTGTAGGCCCCCCACCTACAAAAGCCTTGCCATGCAAACCCAATAGAAGGAGTCACTTAGCGGCCAACTCAGCTTGTAATAAAACATAATTTGACCTGATGCTTCTGTGGAATGTAACATTTACATTCTGATAAGATGGCATGCAAGTTTCTGTGTTTTCTCTAGTATTGCTCACATAATCAAATAAGCTTTAAAGAGTAGGTAATGCACAGTCTTCATACATTTTTCTTTAAACATTCTGACTGTTTTGAGGACAACATTGAGTAATAAATAATATTTGTAAGTATTTGGACCAGCTTGTAACCTTCATCAGTCAATTATCAAGTTTACATAAGCGCTTAATAGCCAGCAATCAAGTTTCCCTAATGCACCAAAATAGTATTCATGGTAGGAATTTAACTATAAATCTCAGATTATTGTTTTGTGTTGTCTATGAAGATCAACCTGTTTTCTCAATGAACTTTTGTTTGTTAAGGTTGCTGTTAAAATAGCGTGCCTACTTTTGGTGCTCACATCACAGAGCAACATGTTTGTATTTTGATCCCTATTCTTCCATTTAAAGTTGCCCTTTTGAATATATTTGGGGATATCTATCCTATTTAAATTGAACTGTAGTTCTTGTTTGTAGATTTCTGGTTTTGTATGAAACTTGTTTGAAACACATACTGCTTGCAGAAGGCAGGCCAGTGATGCACAGCTATAGAGATGTCAAGCTACCCATTGGCTTGCCTTCTGCAGGTTTTTTTTCTTGTTTTCTTCTTTTGGATATATTATTCTCTTTCTCTATTTTTTTAGTATAGAAATATTGAAAAGATAAAAATTGTGTATGTTCTGAAACATAATGCTGTAACATCTTACACGAAATAAATCTCATATTCATCGTAATAAGTTACTTGTATGAAATACATGTGGGAATATCACACAAGTTGAGCTTAATGCTCATCTAGCTGAGTGGCACGTGTCTGGTAATTGCCAATAACAGGTGTCTAAAACAGCAGAGAAAAGCAGTTAAAGATCTTTCCTGAAATTGCTTTCTGTCCTCTTAAAAATATTTATTTTCTGAAAATCCGTATTTCTATGGTATCTTTCTGTATTTCTGTAGTGTGATATAGCTGCTCCCCATTTTTATGTTCTGTTTTGCCTTTCATGGCTGTAGTTACAGCCTTGGATGCAATTTACTATCCTATTGGTGGGATAATGGTTTTGTTTCATATTTCAGACTTTGTCCCACAAAAATTAAGAAAAACGCTCCACGTAACTCCGTTATTTGAACCATATCTAATCCATAGATCCACAGAATTTAACTAGGAGCTGACTTGATCTTCTGGTTAAAATAGATCAGATAATCTTGTTACTTTTGAATTGAACGGATTTCATCAACTATGACTACATGATTTGAGTTCTACCTAAGCACGGAACAAAAAAAATGTTTGCTACTTATGACTTCGAATTTTCAATGGTAAATCAAGAAACATTTCCATGCAATAATGAAGTAAAACCATATTTAGGATTGTATTTTGAGTTTAAATTACTTCAAAAATTAGTCATCTTTTCCTCTTATGCTAAAGGAGTTTTTAACTGTTAGGAATAGATGTGGGATTACTGCTATTTGGAAATCATTGATGTTCTTAAAGAAATCTCGATTGTTGCTTATATTGGTTGTTTGGATTTGTTGTGTATCAATTAAAATTCTAACAAAACAGGTGAAGCTACAATCAATTCTGCGTTTTCTTCTTTACCTCTCATTAGCAACTGTTGTAGTTTGTTAGATGCAGTGTTTTCAAATTAGGAAGTTACTGAATTTTAGCAGTGCTATTTTTTCATCAGATTATCAGATAAGGAAAAGGATAAAACAAGAATTTGTTAATTGACTATCATAGCTCTTCATATCCTACCCTTCTACAATGTGTTCTATGCTGTAATCTTTGACCTTCAGTAATGCATAGTATTATGGTGCATATTTTCAGAGTGAACTTGACAGTCATGTTGAACTTGGCTCTTACTAGGTACTGTTGTGGTACTTTTGTGTTTGTTTTGGGTTTTTTTGTGGAAATATTTCAAAGAAGCAAAAAGCTGTGGTCTGTGGTAGTCATGACTGAATTTACAGTTTGCTGGCTTATATATTTAGACATTTTTTTATAAGGTAGGCTCATTTGTACTTTGTCTTGGCATCAAATTTGCTAGAAACTGGTGTATTGCTGCTACAAGTAAGTATTTCTAGAAATACATTCTGACATGGTTTGGTTGATTGTATTTCAAAGGCATATTTCACTCTTTTATGAGAATTTGAGTTGAAATTGTTTCATACAGTGCTCTACATTTTTAAGAAGCATACGCTGGCTGAGTATTGTTTGTTCTCTTCACAGATCACTGATATTAAAAAAATTAACAAAGTAATATGAGATTTTCTAATAATGTATCGAACATTTAATAAAGAAAGGAAGGATAAAAAAGATTTACTTCAGTGAACTAGTAGAAGTGTGATAGAGAAACAGCGTATTAAATTTATTGTAGAGGAATCTTAAATGATGAGGCCATTGACATAACTTTAGCAGTTATAATGGGCCATCAGTCACCATATGGTGTAAAACAGTGAGGTTGTGAAGTGCTGTGGAATAACGGTGGAATGACTTTGTAATGGTACCTTGTGTTTTCAATTTTGCAACATACAGGCTTCAAATAGGAGACAAGAAGCAATTTTAAGATCGTGCAGATCACCTGTTAAGGGTACAAAATCAGTATTTTACACTTTTGCTCCTTTGTTGTGGTATGGTTTTGTTTGTTTTTTTCTCAAGAGCGTTGAATAAATGAAGCAAAAGGCAATGTAGAGGTTTCAGTAACCCCAGCGTAATTCAGAGCGTAAGTTCTTGAAGTATATTTTTGGAATGTGGTATTGAAGAATTTTGAATTTATACCTCATTTAAGTTTGCTGTGGAGGTAAATGAAGCTGGTATTATGGAGCTGTCTCATAGATAACAAGGAGAAAGAATAGAGGATTTGATATCATTTGGCAGTTGGTGATGGCAAAACAGAATTTGTAGGCACGTGCCAGAGCTTTGACACTTTTCAGTGAGCATGTGCATTTTTTTAGGTTAATAATATTGTGTTATGTCTTTATCATCTAGTGCAAAAATGTTTGCATTATGTATGTATGAATATATATATATTTAAATCCATAAAGCTACATTAATAGTAAGGAGTGAGGTAATATTAAAATTCAGTCATTGAAGTAAACTGCTACTTGTTCTGTGCTTTGATAGCACAATTGAGTTTGATGTCTACAGAGCTTCCATGGGTCTCCTGTCAGTGAGGAGTCTTTAAAGAAAGCATCAAGTATTCTTCATTATTTGAACCTTGCACTCCTAAAGTTCACTAAGAACAATTTCTCTCTTCCTGTCTAAATGTTGCAACTAGCTACTTCATCTTCTGATTTTAAAGTTTCTTTGTGGTCATAGACTGAAGATTGTTTTTTTTTCTCTCAACTTGTAAGTGTAGGTATTCTTTACCTCCAACATACCTATGTGGTTATGGTGTCTCATTTTTTATTTTGTTTTTGTTGTTCTCTTTATACCTCCCTACTTCTTTCACCTGTTGGTATAAAGGAGACAGAAGATCGTGGGGCAGAGGCATCTTCATATATGAATTGTCTTTTTCCTCATCCAAGCTACCTGAGTTTGTGTAAGGGACCATAAAGACTACGTAGGTTATTAGACTGTGTTATAAATAGCCTGTGTATGATACCATGGTAACATTAAAAACAAATTTAAACAGGAATAATTTGGTTTGTGATCCCCTCTTCCTTTAAGATGTATGCTGGATTTGGGATTATGGTTATTTTAATTTAGATACATTCTGTACACTAAAGAAACATGATTTAGGTTTTAGCAATGTAAATACTCTTCATGAATATTGTTAGGAAGAAAATGCAGATTTTACCTACCTATGCAATAATCCCCTGTGTTAGAAATGGGCAGGCAGATGATGTGCACTGATGGCAGTTACTCACCACCTCCTACAAAGCAGCTGAAAACCCAGCCAGTCTTTGAGCAGCAGCCACCTTAGAAAGACTCTCAGTTTTTACTGCTGACCATGATGTTATGTGGCATGGAGTATGGATTTGGTCAATTTGGTTTAGGTATCCACATTCCTATCCTCTTGCCTACCTCTAGCCCATTTGTTTGGAGATCAGAGCGAGAAACAGAAAAGGCTTTAATTCTGGGGTAGTTCTAAACTAATTGATGCTGTGCAAGCACTGTTGAGCAATAGCTAAAACATTAGTATGTTACCAACACTGTTTTGGTCCTAAATGAAAACATCGTGTTCCTCTGATAAAAAGGAACTCCATCCCAGGCAGACTGAGTACTACATGTTGCCAGTTCATATCTTGCATGGCTTCCATCAAAGCTAAATACAATTTCTGAAGCTTTGAGTATTAGTTCCTGTCTTGCCACAGTTCTACCTCTTCCTTGTTTCTTCCATATTTGCTTCCACTACTGTCCTATTATGAAGCCTGCTGTGAGAGACAAGACGTTCATGTAATTTGTCTTTATTTTATCTGTAAGGACACTTTTCAAACTTTGATTTGCTGCTGTAATCATACATTGCTCATAAATGGTAGAAGTCAGAGGCAGCTGCTTCTCTCAGACTCCAAATTTAACCTCTAATTGAGTAGCATTATGTGATGAATTAGTGCTGAATTACTCCCCTACATGTATTCCTTTCTTTGAAGGACAACTACCCGCTTCATCATCAGTGTTGACTGAGTGCTTTCTTAGTCTACTGTCCCGCTCAGTTTGCATGACTTTTTTTTTTCTTCTTTCACTACATGTTTACTGCCTTTTTGGCCAAAACAGCTGGTGTCAGGGCAGATAGCTCATTTCATTTTGTATGTACTTAAATACACGCTTTTTGATGTAAAACTTTTTTTATTAACTTAATTAGCTTAAACTTTTAAAATTATTGTTGTCCTTTCCCTAGTGCAAAATAAGCACTTTGATTTGGCGAACAGACAGAGTCCTAATGAGGCAAACTATCTAAGAACCACTATGAAATACCTTATTTCTGTATGGAAACTTGCTGAATTATTGAAATTGTTGAATTGAGAATGGTTGATTTAACTTTCAATGGGGTTTTGAAATCATGCCTTTGGATAAGGATGAAGATTTTGTTAAGTTTTTGTTTTCTTTAATGTTTTTTTTGGAGGGTAAGAGGTAACAGTATACAGCATGCGTGCCATTACAAACTCAAACTCGTTACTGCAGATTAGGTATAGGAGGGGGCTCTTGTTTTTTGGTGTACTTGACAGATTCTTGCTTTACATAAACTTTGATGTTACAGAAGTTGTACTATGATACTTTGACTCTAATGGAGAACATGTTGCAGAGTCATTCAGGAATTCATCCTTACCATGTATTTATGTATTAAGGGTACTGTGACTCTGGTTCTTTGCCAGGGATCCTTGTAAGATTATAGTATTGAAGACTTTATCCTTTTTCATTTTTAACTGTGATTCTTGTGTCACTATTGATTTTTTTTTTTTTTAGTTACCTTTTTGTCAGTTAACTGAAAACATGGGAGACGTAACGCTTGTTTTTAATGGTCATTACAACACAATACTGTTGAAATTACTTTTAAACATGTTCTTGCATTTATTCTCTCCTTTTTTTTGTTGTTGTAACCTTGTGGTATAATTCCATGGAAGAAAGGAGAGAGTGCAAAAGTGGAACCATTTATTCCTGTGAATAAGGTTTCTATTTAATTTTGTTGAATAGTGTTTTTTCTGCAAGTAGTCCATTCAGCATGCATCCAAAATTCAAGTGATGAGTTACAGAACATTATCATTACTAAGAAGAGCCAGCTGGACGAAAAGAAAAAAAAGGCCAATTATATGTTAGCAACTATTAGAAAGCAATAGAAAATTACTTAGAATATATGGTTGAGTTTCTGTATAGTTAGTTCTATTGGGCACATCGTACCCACTCCCCAAGATACAGAATTAGAAGAAATAAAAACAGCAAAAGAAGTTCTAAACAGTATGAAAATGAGCAGATTCTTGTAAGAGGCCATTTTACTATTTTAAAACTGTCTGGGATGGAGAAGGAATGGTGACAAAGGGACATTGCTTTCCTTTTTTTTTTTCCTAAAGATGTGTCTCTGTTTTTCTATTGGTCTGTCTCTGTTCAATAACAGATCGTAGCGACCTGTTCTTTGCTCCAGCTGGAGATGAACCTGTGATAGGTGGTTCTATGGGGCTGGGGTTAGTTGCCTAAATACAGTGGCAAATATCATAAAACAGACACACATATGTGAGTAGAAGTATTTAAATGCAAAGGAAATACCATGGAATGAATACAAGCTTAATTAATATGACATTTAAAAGTGAAGAGAGTAAAATAGTTCTGACAAAACAGGAAAGGTCTATGTGACTGAAGTAATGGAAACATCAGTGGTTTCTCAGTCTTGACAGGGACCATGCATTTTGAAAACAGAAAAGAGTTGCTTTTCATTGAAACTGTGTTTAGTTTCACAGAAGAAACCCTTTATTTTCCATGGCTTATGTGAGTCTAAGCAAACAGAAACTGTGAATTTTTATTTAATCCAATTCCAATGTCGATTTTAGAGATCAAAAAGAATTTTGAAGAACAGGTGGTGATATCATGACATGTTTTTGAAGTGTGTTCTTAAATTCATTGTTTTATAATAACAATCACCCTCTGTAGAAACATGGTCTTTTTCCAGTGCATTAAAACCAAAGTTCATAGTATAATTTTCCTTGCTACTTGCTGAAAATCAAGATCACAATTCAAAAACAAAACAAAAGCCAGCAAACAAAAACAACAAAAAACACTTGTGATTTTTCCTTTAGCTTTTGTTGTCTTGAGTTCCACTCATTCTGGTTTTCCTATTTTTGTTTACATCTAAAAAAATATTTGTTCTTATCATTAAGTCCTGCCATCACCTTCATTATTGAATTGGGATTCATTAGCCCAGTTCTGAGAAGTTCCACTTTCCCATATTTATCATAGCACTCTATGAATAGAACTATTGTGGTAGGTTTTAGTAATTGAGAAAGCCTGAAATCTTAAGTGTGGAATATCACTGCTGCAACATTGAACTCACTTTACTTTGCTGAACTGCTAAAAAAAACACCAGTTGGTGACTGATACGGGTAAGGAGGACTCTCTCTGTGATTTCACATTGCTTAGTTGCTATTATCGAGATCTCAGTATCTTTAGACTCTCATAATATGGCATGAGTGGGGTTTGACATGTGACTTCTTCCACTAAGCAAATTTTTAACTTTGTTTTTGTTGTATTTGTTTTTCATAGTTTGAGGTGATGGTTTTCTTTTTATTCTAGGACAGTGTGACCAGGGGAGTGAGTGATGCATTTTGGAAAGGCAAGCACAGATGATGCTTTTGAAATGTGGTCCTTTAAATAGTTTTCTGTTACTGATTGTACAAGACATCCAAGAAACAGAAAAACAGAAATATAATGGAGAAAGAGTCTTCCAGGGAACATTGTGCCTGTCAAATAATTCATCAAGGCAGAGCTATATTTGAGTGTATTGTCAAAAACTGGGTCTGAATGATAAGCATTGAAGCTCATTGCAGAGATATGGAAGGACTGATACTTGGCATAAATTGTAGAAGTTGCCTAAAGAATTAATTTCTTTCTGGCATACTGTTTGAAATTAATGCAATAACTGAATGAATAATTTGCTATATAAGTTGAAGCATGCACATTTTGTTCTTTATGCAGTCAGATTCAGAGGAAATTTGTCCCAAGCCCTAGAATGCTTGAAACTTTTAGATGTGACAATAAGCTGAATTCACAAAAGAGAAGTTGACTGGCAGAGAGGAGCTGAGCATGTGGACTGCTTTTTTTGGCTGTCATTTCAGTGGTATCAAATACATGCTAGTGCTGTTTGTGGCTCTAACAATTTTGCAATAAATGTGTTGGCTTTTGTTGTTTGTGTAGCATTTTTGTTTGGTTTTGGTGGATTTTTGGTTGTTTTGGGATTTTTTGTTTTGTTTTTGCATTGGGTTGTTTTTTTTTTATTGGTTGCAGACATATAGAAAACTACATTTTTTTTGTAATAAGGGTGCTTTTTTTTTTTTAGTAGTTTTGTTCCTTTTGATTTGCTTTGTTCTTTTTAATTTGAATGATCTTGGGCCATATGTGATTTACTTTGGAACATCTGTCCAAATTTTGCTTTGTCAAGTATTTTTGATAATGTAACCTTTTTTATTTAAACTTATCAGTCTCTAATTTTTCATATACTATTCTTGAAATATGACAAGTAGACCAACAGAGAAAGTTTAAGGAACAGGGAGCAGTGTTCTTCATTGATAATTTTAAGGCCAGAAAAAAAAGAAATGTATTTACTATTGTAACTTTCTGTGTTACATAGGGCAAGTAATTTCACTACTAATTCATGAAAAAATAAAGAATTCCTCAATATTCTCAGTCTGATTTACTGATATTGGGCTGATCCCTAGAACATGAAAATTATGAAGTCAAGCAGGCAGTAACTGCATGTTCGTATCTTTTACCTGTTAAGTAAAAGGAATGTTCTATGAACTGGAAATGAACCATGCTTGTCTTTTGAAGGACTTTGAGTCACCATACTCATGTTTCAGTCATGTTTCAGAATATAGAACATGTACTGAGAAAGGTGAAGAACGGCAGGAAGAAAAAGGAAGGACTTCTGCTGAAGGTAGTTGATACTTCAGGTCACGTGTGCTGAAATACAATTTCTCACTTCCATGTTTATTTCTTAGCAAGCACCCCACTTTTTAAATATTCAGGCTTTCTAAGTTGAAGGACATAGTAAGGCTCTGAGTGTAACTTAAGGAAGTTAATTGAAGTACGTATTTTGCACAAAAGAAGCTATTAAAAGTTTTGTTGAAATGGAAGTGATGGATCAGTACTGTAACATAGTCATGTCTAATGGAACATACACTTGGTTCACATACCTGAAGAGAATGTTAAACTTAAAAGCCTGACTCCAGTCTCATTTCAAGATTTTTTTTGAGGGAGATCCCAAATGGGCTTTGTGTCTGTGAAACTCAGACATGCATATCCCCAGAGTGAGTACACCACTAAATCAGTTTAAAGTCTTAAACCTGATGTTACTTTAAAACACAATTAAAAAATAAATCAAGTTTACATTTTACAGTAGGCTGTTGATAAACCCTTAAATATCTTCTCTGTATAGTTTTTTGGTAGTTTGTAGGGGTGTTTTTTGTGTTGAGGTTTTGTTGTTGGTAGGTTTTTTGGTTTTTTTGGTGTTAGCAAAAGCATTTTGGTATGTCCCAGCTTCAGGGGTAGCATGCAACTTCTGTTGCGATAAAGAAGTGTTCTGCGGCAACTGCAGTGACAGCAGTGGAAGTGTATGTTACATGTACACATAAACACACACAAATAAAGGATGCAACTCTTAAAATTGACTGTTTCGTATTGTCCTTCAAGTCTTTTTGTTTGTAAAGAATAAGAAAATACATCTGTGTTCTGTCCAGTGTTTCCTTCTTTCAGACTTGGATTGTTCAAGACAAAGTAATGTCATCCTCATTTTTATTTAGGATTATATTTGGATATATTGGTTCCCATGATAGTTTGTTCTTTTGTCTCAATGGGACTTGAATATTGTGTTTCTTCATTGTCTTGTCTTTGTATTTCGTCTGACCATTCTGTTTCTTTGTGTTTAGCAGAATCTTTCTTATAGCTGGAAAATACGTACAAAATATATTGTGTAACAATGCAATTTAGGTTGTGGCAAGCACAAAGTTTTTGCTGATACGTCTTTTGTTATCTGTATAGCATCAATCTATACTTCCAGAAAAATAGCATGAAACCTAATCTATTCTGATTAAATTTGACATTATTATAGGACTATAAATATGTATTTGGTGGTAGTAATGCATGAGGTTAAAGATTTACTGACTTCCAAGTAGAAATGTGTTTTCTTCTGAAGAGAGGTTATAAAATAGCTGATTACCTTACCTACAAAGCAGCATATGCTCTTTATGCTTAAAAGTGTTTTCCTTGAGATTATGATAATTTATTCTGATTTAATGTGTCTTAATTTGTTTATTCTGCTAAGTTCTCCTATTCCTCAATTTTTCTAGAAAAAAAATTCTATTTAAATACAATGCTTACAAATGAAAACACAGCTTATTTTAAACAAATATAACACTATCTACATAGAGGGACATAAAATAATTTTATTTCATTTCTATTAGTAATGTTGATAATGTATGTGTCTGTGTATCTGTTTACTTCATAACAAAACTGCCTTATCTGGCATATTTTGCTGTGGAATTAAGTAACCAAATTGAAAGCAAAGCTTTGTTGTGTAAATATAATGCAGTGCTGTATTTCAGTACATAATTCTCAACGGGACTTCAGTGGTTTCAGTTTACTTCTGGAAAATAACTGTCCTAATACCTTATAAATAGGCAGATAAAGCAATTTCTTAAATTTTTCTGTGTGTACATGTTGAACCATCAAACTGTTTAGAAAGTACAGTAGTTTTCTTTAGCCATTTTGGACACAATCTCTACTCTCTAATGAAAAAAAAAGCGCATGCCATTGTAAAATCAATATGAAATATTATTCAAAATGTTACTTATTTGTGATGTAAGTACTGCAGTGTTTTAGTTTGTTTCTTGCTGTTGGAAATAGTTTAGAGAGGAATTCCTCAATATTTGCCTTTTTTGGGTCTGTTTGGGCAACTCAGTGAAAAGTACTTATCCCAGTTCAGAGTAGTCTTAATATTTCAGTATAACTAGGAAAGCTGCAATGGGGCTAATGATATAGATAGTGGGAGGATAGGAACAGAAAAGTGCTCTTTCCCAGTATGTTCTTCTTCAGAATCTAGAACTTAACACACTAATGTGTTGGAGCATGTCCAGAGGAGGGCAACGAAAATGATCAGAGGGCTGGAGCACCTCTCTTATGAAGACAGGCTGAGGGAGTTGGGGTTGTTCAGTCTGAAGAAGTGACAACTCCAGTGGTACCTTACAGTGACCTTCCAATACCTGAAAGGGGCCTCTAGGAAGGCTGGGGAAGACCTGCTCAGTAGGGCATGTAACGACAGGACAAGGTGTAATGGTTTTAAGCTAGAGAAGGGTACGTTTAGGTTGGACATTAGGAAAAAGGTCTTTAATATGAGGGTGGTTGATCACTGGAACAGGTTGCCTAAAGAGGTGGTGGAGACTCCATCCCTGGAGATGTTCAAAGGTCAGGCTAGATGGGGCTCTGAGCAATCTCATTCTAGCGTGAGATGTCCCTGCTTATTGTAGGGGGGTTGGACTAGGTGACCTTCAGAGGTCCCTTCCAAACCAAGACATTCTATGATTCTAGCTCTGAGACAATAAATTCCTTTATGCCAGCCAGAGCAGTTCGGATACTAAACCTCTGCAGATACGCATACAAATTGAGGGAGTGGTATTGCTGCTTCTTCCTTCTTCAGTGTACAGTGGAGCAAATAAGGTCTAGTCTCTCTTATTCTCTCTTAAAGATCATAGAATCATTTTGGTTGGAAAAGACCTTTAAGATTATCGAGTCCAACCATTAACTTAACTCTACTGAGTGGTGCTAAACAATGTCCCTAAGCACATCTACTTGTCTTTTAAACACCTCCAGGGATGGTGATTGAGCCACCTCCCTGGGCAGTCTTATCCAGGGTTTGAAAACCCTTGCATTGATGAAGTTTCTTCCAGTATCCAGTCTAAACTTCCCCTGGCACAACTTGAGGCTGTTTGCTATCATCCTATCGCTTGTTACATGGGAGAAGTGACTGACCCCTGCCTCACTAAATTCTCCTTTGAGGTAGTTGTAGAGAGCTGTAAGGTCTCCCCTCAACCTCCTTTTATCCAGACTGAATATCCCCCGTTCCCTCAACTGCTCCTCATAAGACTTGTGCTCTAGACCCTTCACCAGCTTCATTGCCTTTGTTTGGACAGGCTCCACCACCTCAATGTCCTTCTCGTAGGGAGGGGCCCAAAACTGAACACAGGATTCACTCACCAGTGCTGAGTACAGGGGGACAATCACTTCCCTAGTCCTGCTGGCCACACTAGTTCTGATACAAGCCAGGATGCTGTTGGCCTTCTTGGCCACCTGGGCAGACTGCTGGCTCATGTTTAGCCAGCATTCAACCTATACCCCCAGGTCCTTTTCCTCTGGGCAGCTTTCCAACCACTCTTCTCCAAACCTGTAGCATTGCATGGGGTTGTTGTGGCACGAGTGAAAGACCCAACACTTGGCTTCATTCAACCTCACACAGTTGGCATCAGTGCATTGATCCAGACTGTCCAGGTCCCTCTGTAGAGCCTTCCTACCCTCCAGCAGATAAAAATTTCTGCCCAGCTTAGTGTTGAAGGGGCTTGCAGTAAAAAGCTGAAGAAGTGTTAGCGGTAAGGGAGTCTCCTCAACAAGGTATTACGGTTAAGATAAAAAATGTTGCTGCTTTCAGAGGAAGTGCAGAAATAGCTTCTGGAGAATGACAAAGGAACTGAAGTTTGCAAATGGATGCAGCCATTGGTCCTGACATGGCTGCAAGCAGTGCTGTCAAGCCAGAAAAGACTAGATGAACTGGAACGTGCAAATCACATAGGAATCTGCCTGCTACCTGTATTATACTCAATAGAATGAGTAATCCCTGTGAAAATCAATTAAAAGAGACAGATTTGAAGATAAGCACTGTAACTTAGAGTTTTATTGTACTGCCCATCAACATGGTACCTGAATGCCTTTCATGTAATATTAAAAGGTTTTCAGAAGCCTCTGGAAAGATTCAATATGAATCACTGCTGGGGCTGTCAGATGCTGTTCTGTATCAGAGTATACCACTAAACATAGATTTGCTCAGCAGATTAATTTAATTTTCCCTTTGAATGCCTTAATTTCTGTTTTTCAGAATTCTTGTGAAAATAATTTTGGAAGACTTTTGTTTCCTTATTTATGTTCCATGTTTCATTTTTACATGAAGTTTTGTTCAGGAGGATCAAAGTAATTATTGTAATTTTTGAATTCTAAAACCAGTTGTATTTTCAAACTTGTCCTTATAACCAGCTGTTTCACAAAGTTTGTCTTGTGTTTCTTATTAACAATTATGAAAGGTGCTGTGACACAGCCTTCTAGTCTAAAGGTAGGTGGTGTCATAGATTCTTGGGAATCAGGGGCAGTATATGAGGGCTCAGGCAGCAGCAGCTCCAAGGAATGAAATTACATTTTAAAAGCTCTAGCCTGGAAAGCAGAGGAAGGGACAGCTAAAAGGGTGTAGGAGTTTCTATTGTGCATTTCAGAATCCAGTTATGGTCTGATCCTAACCAGAAGTGAACAGGCCATATATAGGCTTCATTGTGACTAATTTCTGTGAGCCAAAACACTAGCTTCATTGACAGGAACAGCAGTACATGATTTACCATTTGGTCTTGGACAGTGGTTCATCTAGTTTCTATAAGTGAGGAGACTTTTAAGAAAAATGTTGCATGAAGCCCTGAAATAAAAGTATATAAATAATACTTGGTGTTTCCAAGAGATAAGATTTTAGCTTTCATGTGGCAGTTGTGCATATAAAGTGGAAAATGGAGCTTTTTTTCATATTGTTGGTTGTGATCCATCACTCAAGTGTGTATTTCATGGAAGACGTCCAAGGAGTCTGTGGCTTTAATGACAGCTATAAGGAGACTGAAAACTGGTTTTAAAAAGTTTACACAAATAGAGACATGAAATAGGTCAGGACATCAACTTCTGATTTAAAAGTTAGAAAACTTCCAGGGTGTCAGAGGTTGAAAATTACCAGCAATGAGTTTAAAACTGTACCTTATCTAGAGGTTCTGATACTAGCAACTTTTGTGCTTAAGTCATAGAGATAAGTATTTCTGTTCTCTACATAAATAAGCTACAGTTCCACTGCAGAGCATGTTATCAAAGGCCAAAGGCAGATTAAAAATTGAAGTCCACAGTATTAGTTGTTGGTATTCATAATAAATAAACCTGGAAAAGCTTCTTTTCAGAAGTTTTTACATTGCCAAGATTACCATTTTTGCTGAACTGGAAACCTGAGGAAAATCTGTGGCTCGCTGCTTTATTGGTATTTGCCATGGAAAGAAAATTTCATTGTGGTAAGTTTTTAAGAGCTGAAGGGATTTCTCTTTTGCATGTCTCTTAGAAAAATCAGTAACACAAAACTTCATGAATTGGAACAAGCAAACATCTTTAATAATGGAGTCTCCCTTTTTTTTTTTCCTCTTCTTCTTATCCAAGAGGTTCTGCTAGTAGAAACTGCGTATTTTAAAAAATAAGCAGAAGATTCCAGTACAAAGCTGACCTATTGTGGAAACCCTTATAGGCTATAGGTAGGCCTCTTAATTTACTTATTAATCATAAATGTCAATAATGTTAAGAAAACAAGGTAAGGGTATTTCTTATTTCTGTAGTGGTAAAATTTGCATTTCCTTTTTCCGCATTTGCTGTTGCAGAAGGAGCCCTTAGATGTGAACTTTTTGAATTGACCTTAAATACTGTAAGTGATCCGAGTGCCAGAGTTCCATCAGAATTACAGGACTCCTGTAGAATTCTCAATGGGAAGGAAGCCTTTCCCCATGCACAAACCACTGTTTGACAGCTACTTCAGTCTACATGTTGTTTGTGCGTTGGAATACAAATGGAAATATAAGGAGTTGTATATATGCAGTAGGGGACCCCATCAATCAAGTGTTTATCTCTGTTAAAACTCTGTAATACATGCCTTTAAAAGATGTCATGTGGAACTGAGTTTTGTGACATCCAGATTTTTTTTGTTTTGTTTCGTTGGGGCTTTTTTTCTGCAAACTCAAAGTCTGCGTGTCCTGGAACCTCTTCTGCTACAGGAAGTACTTTTATATCTACATAAAAAACAGTGGGGATTTATACTGAAGGAGGGCTTTGCCTTATGCCGTTTATTTTGGAAGGCTTTTTTCACAGACCCACAGAGTGGTTGCGTTCGGAAGTGACTTCTGGTGGTCATCTGATCCAGCCCCCTTGCTCAGGTAGAGCCACCTACAGCAGGTTCCCTGAGATCATGTCCAGATGGATTTTGAGTATACCCAGTAACAAAGACTCCACAGCCTCTGTGGACAACCTATGCCTGGCTCAGTCTTCTTTGTGCACTCCCTTCAAGTATTCATATACTTTGATAAGATTTTCCCCGAGTTTTCTTGCTATTTTTAATAGTGAATCTTACTTTTTTATTGTTTCACCTAGCTTTATTCCTGAGAAGATTGAGGGAGGCTTTTATTTCCCTCAGCTGCAAATTCTGTGCTTTTTGGGTACTATTACATGAAATAAGTCCTCTGATGAGGGATCCTCTGATGGACTAGAGTCACACGCAAAATCTGTAACTGTTCTTTTTTCTTTTTCCGTATATTTAGAGTTTTGGCAGTGATGCAAGAAGCTTTGATGTACTTAGGAAGAAACTTCTAAAGTCATTTTTTTGATGACTAGCATAGAAGTATTGAATTACTGTTATTAGTGCAATTAACAATGGATGTGATTAATGTAAAACATTTCTGTTTTCCTAATTTGTTTTCGTGGTAGTTCTTGTGCTTTCTAAAGACTGGGCTTCAAGGTAGTTAACATTTTGATGGACATAGGGAAAGAGAAGATTCAGTCAGTGAGTAATTTTTTCCTGATTGGAGGAGATAAAAGAAGCAGTTTGGAGCCAGGAGGCATTGGCCAGGGAGGTGTAGACCAGAGAAATGACTTGCCCAGAGCTCAAGGATGATGCTCTTACAAATGTCTTTCTTAAATTATATTTTGATCCTGTCTGAATGGATGCCTCATACCCAGAAGACACCTCATATCACACGTTTATAAATATTTCACTGACAGGGAAGTGTCCAGCCAATACTGAGTGTATGGAGAGACACAGACATAGATGGAGAAATTACTCTTATCCTAATGGAAGAATCAGGAGTAGAATGACACTGGGCATTGTGTAATTGGGATTGAATGCAAATAGTTGTTCAAATAGTCTTACATATATTGTGGATTTTCACCCAGAAATGGAAGAAAACATTTTGACTCCAGACTCAGTTACTGAAAGAGCAATACTGTATATGTTCCAGTAATGTGATTTAAGTAATTCTAAATATTTGTTGTGGTAATGTCTTTCAGAAGTTAGAATTTGAAACAGACATCATAAGAAACATCAGTATTACAATTAGACAGTGTAACCAAATGAGCAGGAAAATAGCATTATATTACTGCTTTCTAGCATATTTGTCGTCTTGGTCAAACTATGTGTTGTCATTACTTTGCATAAGACATTTTTTCCCATGTGCCAAATAACTATTCAAATACATAGTTTAGCTTTATTTCTTCTGATTTTGAACTGAATCTCTAGTTTTAGCAGTAAACTCTGAATTTGACAAGAAATTACTAGAAAATATTGAAATTCTTGAAACCAGAAGTCAAATTGCTAATGTTTGGTAGGCCCAGTGGATGTGATGTGCTTAATCTATTGTCTTTCAGTGCCGGCAGGTGATGAATCTTTTTCATAGTAATTAATATTTTGACGGTAAAGCAAAAAAATTCTGCATATATTCTCGGGCATTTTCCAGCAGCAAATCTGTATGGATGCACAGTGTCAGATGAAACTTCATGAATTCTTGTGATGAAGAAAGATGTTGATGGGGTTTTTTAGTTCCCCTGTCCCCCCTTTTTTCATTGCCTTTAGTACTGTCTGGACTGTAGTATGCTGTTCCAGTTCAACATGAAAGCCTTGATTTGTTCCTGAAGTGTCTTGAGTAACAGCTGCATTCTGGAGCTTTGAATGAGCTTTTATGAAAGACCTAAAAGCTCATTCAATACAACGATCAGCTCTGTACCTCACAAATGGTAGAAACTGAAAAAATCAGAAATAACAGTTAATATCTGTAAATCAGATTATAGGAAATCCACTTCTATTGTTTTGGAATCAGGTACTCTCTGACAGCCTCAGCTATGTCATTAACACAGCACAAAGATGTTATTTTGTTTCCAAAAGGCATTGTTTCCAATTTTCTGCCTGCCCTAAGGCCTGAAACAGTTGAAACCATGTCTGTGGCACAAGTGAGGGCGAGATCTTTCTATTGTGGTATATACTTTATGATACTTTGCAATTAGGGTATTTGCCGTATAAGTGACTCCTTAGGTACACACGTTCATGTCACCAGTTCTGATAATCAAATCTTTTCAAAGTTTTCCTTTTTATTGCATCCTCCTGCTTCCCAGCTCTTCCAGAGTACAAATACAGTACAAATTCCAGTCCACAAATACAGACCCTCATGCATGTTTACAGATGACTAACCCAGCAATGAACGTGATCACAATTAATGCCAAAGATCAGCTTCATTGCAATTGCACAGTTAGAGCTACAGTCAGCTTGCAGGACTGTACAGCATATTGACTGATCATAAGGCTTTGTTAACATCATGTCCTTCCGCTGTGCCAATCTAGGACCTGGTAGTATTTGCACAAAAGCATTTTCTTTCAAGTTACAAATTGATATTCTCATTGGAGAAAGAGTTGTCTTCTCTTGAAACTTTTCTTTCTTTTCCATTTGGTTTTTGACTCAAAAGTGTTGTGTCAGCAGGGCCTGAAAACATTATTGCAAATTTGAGGAAAATTCTGAGGTTGTTCCTTCAGAAATGCCATTAAAGTGGTTAAGTGTGTGTTTTTGAATAAGAACAATAATTTTCCACCTGCATAGGGAAAAAAATAGATTGGAATGGTGGAATGCAAGTGTGATAGGACAAGGGGGTAATGGCTTTAAACTGGAAGAGGGTAGACTTAGGTTAGACATTAGGAAGAAATTCTTCATTGTGAGAATGCTGAGAACACTGGAATGGGTTGCCCAGGGAAGTTGTGGCTGCCCCATCCCTGGAAGTGTTCAAGGCCAGGTTGGATGGGGCTTTCAACAACCTGGTCTAGTGGGAGGTGTCCCTGCCCATGACAGGGGCGTTGGAACTTCCAAACCATTCTATGATTCTATGACATGAGTTGGATTTAGTGTTCACAAGCAGTTTGCTGGTAGAAGCAGTGTATTTAGAGCAGTGAGAGAAGTTTGAGACCTGATGGTCTGTTTTTCCGTATAGGACAATTTGAACAGTTACGCAAGATTCTTTGTGAGTAGGATTCTAACATTCCATCTTGAATCAAGCATTGTGTAAAATGATTTAATACAAAAACAAAATGGCCACCCAAATATGATGAAAGAAGACATCCATATTCAGGAAAGCTTGGAAAAATATCCACCCTGTGGCATTTTGGAAATATATGCTTTTATTTATTGAATAGATATCTTAGTAAAAAACAATCAAGCCTTTTCCATGTATTGAGTAGAAATTTTTAAGAAAGATGTAGTTAGCATCATAGAATAGTCCTCTCAGCCTTGCTCTTTTAATTAAGTATTATCATTGAAGTAAGATACTTGAGCAAGATGGATGGTCAATTTTGGCCAATGTATTTTGGAAAAAAAAAAAGCATTACTATCTTTGTATGTATTTCATAGAATAGTTTGAGTTGAAAGGGACCTTTAAAGGTCATCTAGTCCAACTCCTCTGCAATGAGCAGGGACATCTGCAACTAGATCAGCTAGCTCAGAGTCCATTCCAGCCTGACCTTGAATGTTTCCAGGGATGGGGCATCTACCACCTCTCTGGGCAACATGTACTAGCATTTCACCACCCTCATAGTAAAAAATTTCTTCCTTAAATCTAGTCCGAATCTACCTTTTTTTAGTTTAAAACCGTTATCCCTTGTCCTGTTGCTACAGGCGTATTTGTTGTGCTTCTATTATTTCATAGGTCATTTCATTATTAGCTAAACAGGAACAGTCAGTAGCTGCCATACAAAACCATCACACATGAAAGTTCTTTATTTACAAAAAAATCGTGGGCAATGATCTTGCTGAAAATATTATGCATGGCTGGAAGTTAGGCTTGTCAATGCTGATATACTGTAACAACTCAGAAATTGGCAGGGTATGCATGGACTCAGCTTCAATATTCAGTCTGTGCTGTAAAACTGCTGGTTTGAGTATATTCTAGGGTGTGACCAGCAGAAAAAAGATCTGTATTTTTTTTTGTAATCTGTAAATTGTAGTCAGATGTAACAACCTTTTTTTTATTGGTTGTGAACCACATTATGTATTTTATAGTGAAGCACTATGTATTTTTTTTAACCCCAAACTTGGACATCTGTTGTAATACTGAGTGTCCAGTGTAATAGAATAGAAAGACGTGGAGTTACTTGTTTTTACCTGTTGTCTGTTACAAAATGTTTCTGATGTACTTGGAAAGCATATGCATGAGAAGATGAGAAATGGGTTGGTTTAGCCTTAAAAAGAGAAGACTAAGGGAGATCTTGCTCCTGGTTTTAGCTGCCATTTGTTGTAGTACAGAGAAGATAGAACCAGATTGTTCTACTCACTGATGCACAGGGACAGGATTAGAGGTAAGGACATGTTACATCATGGAAAATGCTGATTAAGTAATGGGGAAAAATTTCTTACAAGAGTGGAGAAACACTGGAATGGGTTGCCCAGACCAGGAGTTGGAATCTCCATTCCTAAAGACACTCAGAGCTGTACTGGGAATGACTCTGAGCCACCTATTCTACTTGGACACGCTTTAGGCAGGGGTTAGAGTGGAAGACCTCCAGAGCTTGTTTCCAACCTAGATTATTTTATAAGAAAAATTAGTATCAAATAAGAGACTTCATTAAACTTACGAAGTATAACTTAAGAGGTAACTGTTAAAACTTCATTCACTGAACAGTTTGTGAAAATATTTTGTGTAACTTGTGGATGTATATTGGAAGCTTTTAAGCATTAGACCTAGTACTGCTCTGCTGAGACAATTTACAGAATGTTCTATCCTTTCGTAATTCAAAATATGTGTTACAATTATCTATTATTTCCAAGTTTGAGCTGCAGAATGTAGGAAATATTTGAGGGAGAACGATACAATAAATAACCCATTTTCTTTTTAGATATAGCACAAATGACACATAACTATAGATGTTAAATTGCAGCACATTTTCTAGAAAAATGGTGTGTGCTTATGTGTACAATTACATGCATGCACTTAGACACATGCACTGGTTTACAAATTCAGAAATTGTTGCTAAGTGTCACTATCAAACTAGGAAACTTGCTTTTAGTCTCTAGTTAAAAACAATATAGAGCACAGTACTGACAAATCGTATCTTACAAAGGTGGTTTTCTGTTGATGCCATTTGGCAGCAGTAAGTATGGTTATTTGAAATTTTTTGTGGAAAACTTGTAATTTTATTAAATCACAGGTTCATCTTGATTTTTAACTACACTTACCAACACAAAGACATTGAAATGTTTTTTTCTCTGACAGGTTTCTGGTTAAATTTTTGTTCAGGGCATTTTGACTCAAGTTCCTGTATTTGTTACAGCCTGTCTTACTGTCTCCCTGTATCTCTGTGCACAGTGGTTTTGGTATAGTAATTTCCATATCTCATAAGGATAAGGATACCTGTTTGTGTGTGTTGATCATAATAGCAAATAGTAGACTACTTCTACCACTTATCTTATGTCAGTGCATCTTTATTAGGATTTTTTCAGCAGTATGGCTTTCAGGCATACTTTTCCTCTGAGCCTTTTTAACTGTTTTGTCTCTGTTGATGAAGAGGCAGCGGATTATTTTATTTTTTAATGTCACTTCATAGTCACATGGGGGGGTGGAAAACACAGTCTCAGGCCTAGGATATTTGGGGGGACTGATCAAGTGTCATCTGCCTTTGGATCTGATAGCATTGAAGCATCTCTCGTAAAACCTGAGAGAGATGCTATAGTAGAGCATTTGGGAGAATGTATTGTGTTGACAGGCACCATGATTTTTCTGCAGTACTTTAAGGTCTATAGATAAAACAGGAGACTAAATGCAGAGGCTTGGAGTAAGGCTTCAGATCCCAACTGACCTTTTAGTCCAAAGCAGACAGGTTCTTTGAAATATTTCATGGAGAAGATTGTTGTTCCAATGCAGTAGGTTGTAGCTGTTGACCTGGAAAACATTTTCTTTTTTATCACTGTAGTGAACTACAACTGATCCTAGCAAAATTGCGAGTAGTCGAAAATGGCAACTCAATCTATCTTTAAACTATCACTGAGAGGAAATAAACTCAAATGTTAATGTACTCAAGTGCCCTTTCAGGCTGTTGTTTTTCTTTTCGGCAGAAGAAAGGTGGCACATGGAGGGCATTAGAGATAATAAACGACAGTCTTCAACTATGATTACAATTTATATATAAAGTGCATTATTACTGAACGTTTCCAGTAGACTGAAGAAGGGAGTTGAAATCTAATCTTAAATGTTAATTGTAGTTCTTGTTAGGTATGTTGCTTTGTTCTCATTTTGTAGCTAGCACATCAGCAACCATACATTCTGATACTGTTTTTTTGTCGCCATAGCTAAGACAACCTGACATGGTGCTTGTAGACAGAGACACAGTACAGATACTAAGAATTTGATCCTCAGTCTTGATATGTAACTGTTGTTTTTTTTTTAATTGTAGAACTTCAATGACAGAGAAGGGAAATTATATGTGCAGTATTTCAGAAACCAGTTTTATGGTCGAACAAGATTTTCTAAAATGCCATTAACATTGCATCTACTGCATTGAGCCATCATTCTCTACAAGTATAGCTGTTTTTACTAGTAAGTCCTTCTGTTTTTATTTGTCATGTTCTTTCACTCTATTTGATTGCTGCAAAACCTGTTCTTTACAAGATAAATCAGAATCAAACAGTAATATCAAAATTTCAAGGAAAAGTCAGGCAAAGAGGACACAGACTGAGAAAGTTGATTCTCCTTCCACTTACATAATGTGCCTCTTTTAGAATCAAAGTAGAATTAAAGCAATCTAATGAGTTATCCATTATGTTTTCTTTGCAATCTCCAGTTTCCTTGTTTGGAAATGGGAGGTCAGAGCTGTTTTCTACTAGAGCGATCGCCTCTGCTCCAAGCTTTAATTGTGCAAGGGATCTAGGTTTGTACTGGCAGACGTATATGATACCCTTTTGAGTTTGGTATGCTATCTTAACTAAACCTTGGTTAGAAAAATACTTCATTTCAGTAGTGACATCACTGTAAATGAAAAGAAGAGAATTCATATGATTAGTGATGCCAGTTTTTTTCAACAAGACAGATTCTGCTACGTGGTATTTCCTAATGAAGTAAACTCTGAATAGTCTGTATTAAGTAAAAAGTAGTAGTAAATAGTACCCACCCTATTTCTGCTACTGAAAGTTCAGTAATTCTTTTTTGTGTTACAGTTTGGAAAAGTATGAGAAATGCAACTAGATAAATGCTGGATGTGTGAAAACCACAATTTCAGCAAATTTTTACAGTTAGTTGTGTAGTCTTTTTTCCTGCATACATTAAGTGTGACTCTTCATTCATGTGTTTTTTTTGTTTTGTTTTTTCTTAATAGTGATTAAACTAACAGTGAAATCTGGTACCAAGGTGAGGAAAATCTTTGGAAAAGCTTTTATTGGCTCAAATGGATTTGGGGTCAAGTCTATGGGGAAATGTTTCTGAAAGCTAGGCTTAGAAACCTGATGTAATAAAACGAAAAATGCTGTGAAGGGATTTTTGACAGTTTTTCAGCATAATGCTATGGAGATTCTTAAAGGAATAGAATAGAGGTTAATATATAGACCAGGGGTTTTAGATACTATAATAAGTACATTTAATTTTATTTTATATCCCTTTAACTCAGTTCAGGCTTTTAGTAAAGATAACTTTCAGTAAAGTACTACAGAACATTTCTGAACAGAAAGACAGCACTCTTTGGTAGGAAAGAGTAGAGAGTTGTGGTTTTTTTCATTCTCAGTATACAACACTGCATCAGGGCTTAATTCATAAACTAAGTGAAAGAGGGAGTAGGAAGTGGCTGAAGTTCACAAATAGCCTTCTTTGGAAAAATCCCAAAATTCATTGCACTGTATGCAGTAGAAATGACTAACACTGAAAGTAATCCTGCTCTGGGATAGGATAAACTATTGCTCAGCAACAGAATTCTATTTTAGGGTAAATTGAAGACTCTCATAATTTTTGAATCAGGGATATGATCCAACCATAACTGGGTATTAAATAGCTAATCTTCCATCTCTTTTTTTTGTGTGTGTGTGTGGAGTCATGTCAGTTGTAATTTCAGCTGCCAAGAATTTAGCCAAAGTAAAATTATCAAGTCTACAGTATTAAGTCCCATAGAAGAAAAAATGCTTCTAACAGCATAGTCCTTTCTAATACACTGCTCCTCTGTGAGATCAGTGCTGACTTTGTGTGTCATGTACTAAATCATCGGCAGGGTTTCCTGCAGCAACTTGGATTATCCTTTGTCAGTCATCCTGGCAAGGTCCAAGTCTCCTCGGGTTGAGATTAAAGGCAGTAGTAACCTGGCATAAGACTTGAGGGACTGAAATAACACTATGCTTTTGTGGATGGGAAAGGAGGATGATGTTGGGGGTGAAATAAGGTGCTGAAAGTAGGACAACATGATTTTTTTAACTGTTGAATAGCCATTGTATTGTTTCTGGTGTTTTATCATAATAGGTGTTATCTGCTAAGCTGTTAGCAGAATTTTGGTATTGGCAGTTTACAGGTAAGAACAAAGCTTTCTGGTAAACCTGGCTTTTCATTTTCATGTGAATAAGCTAATCCTTTAGTAGAATCAATGAAAGGGAGTTAAGGATTTGAAAATCTACCATGTCTCACTCAAGTAAGTGAAAATATTCCTGCTGCTGTAGATGAGGTATGGAGAAACCCTAAAGGCTCTAGGATTAGACCAGAATTTTTTTCAGATTTACTCCAGAATAAGACTACTTACTGATTAGGCCAGAGGGCTCACCAACTTCTCCCTTACTCTCTAGCCCTCATCTTGTATTTCTGCTTTTACTATGCAGCTCTTCATTTGAAGAGAACAAAGTAGTCACATGTTCTCTTCTTCAACTCCACCTAAATTAGCATTGTTTCTATTATGGGATGTCTGTATGGTTTTCTGATCCTATCTAGGACCTGTGGAACTAATTACAAACATGAAATCAGGTTTTTGGATGAGGATTTGCAGTATATGACACCAATAGACAATAATTTAGGCAACTATAGTTACCATGGTGTTAAAAATTCCAAGTAGAAACCATTGCATTTTATTGGTATAAAAGTTCACTAGATTATAATGCTGTGCTAAACTGACTGAAAATTATGCCAGCAAAATTGGTAGGTCAGAAAATTTTGTGCTTCCAGTAAGCTCTGGGATCTTTGGATCTGTTGTGGTCCTCATTGGTTAGCTGTCTGGGGGGACACCAGAGTTCCCAGGCATATCATTTTAGATAATCAGTGTAGGGTTGCAGGTCTTAAGTAAAAAGTCAGCAGTAAAGCAAAGAATATGCAGAAGAAACATAAGGAAAGATTATGAAAAAAAGAAAAATTACATAATATGTCAAAAGACTGAAATGAGCAAAATATACTTTTAAAGAAAAAAAAGCTGAAAAACTTCCAGGAAAAATTCGAAAGATAGTGAGTTAGGATAGAGAGTAAGTGAATAGTAAAGGGAAATTTTGAGAATACGAGGGTGTCCATTAGTGCATGTGGCAAAATGATGCAGACACAGGGATGTTAGCCAATAGGTTTTTTTCTTTCAAAAGATTGCATTCTCATCTCAAATTTAGGGCATTTTTTTTCGACCATCAGTCTTAGCCCAACATGGGGAAGGAGTCTTTCTTTACTGATGCACAGTCTTTGCTGACATTTCTCACTGTGGAACTTTGTCCTGTTGTACACTCAGGGTGTCTGTAGTTAGGGTGTACACCAATGTTCAGGGAACCGCTTAGGAATAGACTGCTTGCTTCTCACTTTGCTGTTCTACAAGAGATGCATTGTGAGGCATCCCACGGCATCAATAGCCAAAGTTAATTGGAGTTTTCCATATAAAGTAGGATCTTCATGTTATACTGCATATGAAGATGTGATATATTATTTCAGAATATTAAAGTCACTGATGATCTACAGGAAATGGGTCAGTTAGTTTGAGTTAAATTGTGTGTAAGAATAATTCCTTTAAGAAATTAAGTACTTTGTGACAGAGTGGTTCATTATCATAGATGAGTCTAATAAAAGAATAATGCCTATATTACAAAGTTTCTTTTGTGCTGAAAATTCACTAGATTCCTTTACTGAGCTGCCTTTGAACACTTTTATTTCTTTTTTTAAAAAAAAAAAAAAAGTTTTGTCAGTAGAAGTTACTCCTTTAGGGGTTGACAAACGATGTTTTCTTATAGACCCGCATGTTGAATTCCTCATTTTTGTAATAGATAGTTAATCACAATGAGACTGAAGCCAGTCTTCGCTCTAACAAAAATGACTAATGGTTCTATTTTCTTTAGAACAATGGAAGAAGGCCATTTTGGAGGAGAACAATTGCTCATTAATTTCCCTGAAGAAGACTACAGTTATGCAGTAGATTCTAAAGATAACATTTAGTGATTAAAATTGTCAGAGAAAGTGTGTTTTTGTATATATTACCACTTCCACTCAACAGAGATGTTAAGGAGGAAGTTAACAGTAGGGATCTATATATATGTATTGGAGAAAGAGACAGCTGAGCAAGCTAGGAAAAGAAAACTCAGATAAGATATGTATAAATAAGTAGAAGAAGGGAGGTACAAAAAGGACATCTAGCACATCTACAAGCCTAAAAGAAGGGCACTGTAGGGCTGGCTTGCAGAAATTTCTTTAGGGCTATTCCCAAGGATTTGGATTAGAATTGGGGCTAGATCAGCTGCTCTGGAAATAATTGGGCAGGAGGGAAATGCAAGTGTGACATGTAACAAAGATTGCATGCTATACTTGGAAATATTAATGGAAGAGGTTGAACCTGTTTTTATCCCTCTTTTCTGCCACTGTTTCTACTATTAGTAAACCTACACCCGCCATTTGAAAGACAGAGGAAGGCCACTGTGTCTCAGGTATTTTATGGCTTCTGTTGATGCATGGTAGGGTGTTTTCACTTCTTTGTGTTTCAGTGTAACATATCCACATTTTCTTGGTAAATATTTTAGGAAATTAATATTTAATAAAATAGTTTGAATGCATCTTAGTAGTTTAGGATACAAAGGATAGGCAATATTTATTTCATGTGAGAATTTCTTATTTTCTTTTTAGTGACATTTGTCATATAATAATATATAACTGTCATATAATAATATGTAATAATATACTATAATAGGAATTTTATCCAATTTCTCCAAACGTGGCTTGGAGATAGAAACAAACTTAACTCTCCAGAACACTGGCATGATGGGCAGAGTTAGAGAAGAAAACACATGCAATCTCTTTAAAATTAATTTACTTTTATATGTGATCTCAGTGTTTCATAAAACTTTGGTCACTTAAGTTTCAGGATTCAGCTTAAACTTCTTACCACGTTTATAGACCTGGTATCACCATAAAGTATTTTATTTGAAACTGTTGAAACTCTCTTGTTTTAACTCCATTTTAGTGTAGCTTTTGTCAAGGGAAAAAATAATTAGAATGTATAGTGTTGTCAACATGTTTTTTTTACTTAATTTTTACAAGTCAGATAAAGAAAAATGTCACAAGACGTGTTTCTTAAGGGACGAGTAAAAAGCACTTAAATTGAAGGTCATGCTAGAACTAGTATTTGAGAAATTCGAACACAAAGCTTTTTGAGATGGAAAAATCTGCTGATTTATCTTAAAGTATCATAGTGCTATATTAATCTCTGTAATGAACACAGAACTTTTCTAGGAAAGAAAACATTACTTCTAATTAGGCAAAGTTCAGAGTGGATGAAGTAATTAGTGGTATTACGAATTTTAGACTTAATTTTAACTTTAAATATAGGTTGAATGAGCCCAAAACTTACTGGTTCTTTTTACAAAGAGTGGCACATTCATGAACGTAAAGTAGTTGTGAAGTACAAATCCTAAAGAGATTAACTAAAGCCTGAATCTCTTGTTAAACACAGGGGACACAGGCTTGCAAATATTTTTCAAAGAAATAAGCCCTGGCTTGGTTTTCTTTAAACAAACAGAGTAAGATATACTTGTGAAATTGCTTTTTCTTCTGTATTTCTTGTCTGTAAGGCAGCTGCTCTTTTCCACGTGTACCTGTTGATGGAACCCCATTCAAGTATGTATTACTTGCTGAAATATTTTTATTTTCCCATGTATCCCACACGATACATTACTATTACTTTACTACATAACATATCACCTTGAAATCTGTATGTACTTTCTGTATTGTGTTCTACAATTTGGTAGATTTTTGTCTTTATTGTTGACAAGAAGTGTGGAGAATTTTTTTGTATCCCACAAATCAAAAGGGATGACTGTCTTATTTAGACTATAGTTCTTTTTTATTACCAACATTTTCTCTTGCTTGTGTACTTGTTCTATAAATGAGTTTAAACTGTGTGACACCTTATTTACATCCATTAACTGTAGATGGATAATTATGATTGTATTTTCGAAGTACTCTGAAATCTGCTTATGAAACTGCTGTTTTTACAAATCAACTATCACAGTACCTCAACCAGCCCAGTATCTACAGTGAATGTACAGATACAATTTAAAAAATAATTAATATAAAGCTAAACATGCATACAAATTTACAAGGAGGTAGTATTTGAGACAAGTTATATCATCCTTACAAATACCTTTGATTAGGTTAGGATCCTGCTTAGAGATGCTGAAATAAATAGTCATGTTTTACTATTTTTAAACTTTAAAATACTTTTGTTCTCACTACAAGTGGCTCAGGAACTCCCAAGTAACAAGCTGTCAAATACTGTCTTGAAAGAAGTGTTTAATGCCCCCCAAAAGGCAGCTAGAAACCTATTTGGTCTTAAGGAATCCTACCTTACCGAAAGACCTACTGACTCTGGCAGTTGGGTAGCCCATAACATGTATCATGCCTCTTGCAACTACCCTTCAGTAGAATTACTATATATAGCCCAAGTCCAAACTAAGCATCTAAGCTGCAGCCATCTAGAAGCTAATCAGCCTCTTCCTAGCTCCAATTAGTAAATCTTGTCCCGCCTTCTAACTTGATGTTAGAAGTGGCAAAGACTGAAGAAAACTTGGAAGTCTCCTCTCCATGATCTTTTCTGAACACCAGTTTAGGAGTAGTACATCTGCAAGAAGGTGCCAGCCTGATAACTCACTGCTATTAGACATAGAAAGCATGTGCCATTTTCATGTCTGAGAGTTTTGTTTATAGTCAAAAGTTATTTCCCCCTCCCCCCTGCAGCTTCCCTGCACTAGTTCAAGCCTATATAATTTAACCAAGCTTGAGGTGCAGAAAGTGTTCTCCAGTTGTCTACTCAGTGTTTTCCCATGAGCCTGAATTGTGATAGTAACCTGCACCCTCACATGAGAATCTCGTATTAAAAAAAAAAAAAAAAAAAAGCTTATAATAATTCAGGGCTATATATATCCATATATGCATATGCAAAAGTATGATCAACATCAAATACGATTACAAGCACCTTAATGATAATATTCTATGGTGTACTGCTACACATCCATGATGAATTTTACGTTCCCAGTTCTGAAGTCTGGTGCCAGTTCAACTAATTGCTACTTGCTATGAAAAGACATCTCAGCCCGTGTCATGGGTAGTTCTATACACATTCAACTTAACCAGTCCTACCCAGCTCTTGGTTTGACTTTCTTCAGTGATCAGTAACTGGTAATTTTTTATTTGATTCTATGATTCTACGATTTCATACTATGCTTGTACTTTTAAGGCCTCTTGTATTCTCTCCTTGTTCTTTTAGTGGCCTTTATGTAATTTCCTGTTGTTACTCAACAGCCCTCAAGTTGTGATGTTCTGATAAAAGAACTAGTGTTTCTTAACACAGCCTGGTTGTGTGTAGCCTCTGTCTAGGATCAGATTAAAAATCTGAAAAAGCAGATTATATCACTCTACAAAAGTAATACTCTATTAGAAGACATATCTATACATTCATTTATACATACTTAGAGATGTTACAGATGTAATGCTTTAGTAACAACTTTCTTTTTTAAATTACAGCGATACCACTGATATGTTCTTAAAATTGCTTAACAAATGGGAACCGTTACATTTTTTCAGCTTTTATGAACTATTGCTTTTAAAATGATTGCTGTCTTTTTCACCAGTAAGTTGGCTGTGTGATCCTTTTTCAGTTTGTTATAAGCATAAAAATGTACTTGTATTTCAGATGTATCTAGTCAGTGATAATCAACTTCCTTGAGTGCGAAATACTGATCTATGATACAGTCTTAAGTTTTCTTTGATATGTCTAAGCCAGAAAGTTGGAGATGCATAGTTGGCTCCAGCTTCTACTATTTCTGTTCCAGAACTGACTGCTGTAAGTATTGGAAAAATGCTCTATTTAGATGTTTATCAGAAGAGTGTAAGAGAATGTTTGCAGAAGGAAGGAAGCAAGAGATTGTGTTTTCTTTGCCGCCTGTGTGTGTTTACTGTTTTGCAGTAAACAACAAACAAACAATAACCCAGGAGTTTTATGCATGGGGTGTAGGCATCGAGGTCAGTTCCTAAGTACACTACAGAGTTGCATGCTTTGGAGGCAGCCTTGCCCCTTCTATTGAGATTTCAAAAGAACTCAGGATTTGAAATGGTGAACTTAATATAAATGATTGGAGGGAATAGGCTTTTGGGAGATCTTAATGATGACTGCAATTACTTACATAGATTGTGCCTTTAGCCCATTTTTCAGCCAGTTTAGGGCATTCGTTCACCTTGATGTGTTTAATCTTCTGGATTGTCTGGGAACAGTATCTGTTATCAAATGGGTATGGTTGTTGCTCACCACGTTAAACCTTATTTCATGATTCATTACATGGGATCTTTTCCTCCCTATTTTGGCCTTGCTTCTCAAAGAAAAATTACTTTTCAGCTCTGAAGAAAAGAGTTGCTCAGTAGGCATTCAGAATTTAGTCCTATAATAACGAAATACATATGACTATATATGAGTGGTTCAGATGTGGAAGAACAAATGTGTATATGTAAATTTGTCTACTTCCTGCTCAGAGGAAGACAGATCAATTAGTTTACTTGATCCTTACAACCCAAGGTAAGTCTTGCTAATTTCTAGTGATTTCTGTCCTGCTCACTAGTGAGGGAGGGACCTTAAAATGAAGGACTAGTTTTTCCCTATAAGCACAAACACACAAGATGTTTTTGAGAGTTAAAACAGTAGAGCTGAAACTTTACTGCCTTTGAAGATCCTTTTTTTTTTTTTTTTTTTTTAGAGTTCTGTTACTGCCGAGTATTTTTTTTTTGTAATTTCTTTGTTCAGCTGCTGCATATTTTCTTTTGTCTGTAAACTTCCTCAGTCAAGCTAAGGCAGACAAAAAACCCCAGACAACAGTCTTCAAGGCAGTATGTTGAGACACAAATATCCAAGGCCTTCTAACCTTTGTGGAATATGTAATAGAATGGTGTATGGCCTTGATTTGGGTGCTTCAGTAATAAAATATTAATTTCTCAACACTAAAATATTTCAGTCCATCTTTTAAATGTTCCTCTGTGAATTTGCTTCTCTCTGGACTGTAACTATCAACCTTGTGAACTGGTGACAAGATGCAGTTGACCAGCAATTGCTGATACCCAGTTCCAGCACAATTCGCTCCTTCTTTTGATTTCCCTTCAGTCTGGGCTCTAGTAATTGATTAGAACTGAGGACATGGCCTTTTTCATTCTATCCTATGGTTATCAGTATTTTCAGTGTTTACCTGATGACTTTTATTTGTTTGTGTTGGAGAATGCGGCATCTTTTTTTCATCTACATAATGAAAGGACACTGCTTCTTGTCACTGGGAATGCTTTATTTCATATAATTAAATACATAGATGAACCCAACAGGAAACACAAATTAGGTTCCATCAAGGAAAACAGGTTTTCCTTGTGAATAGGTACTGACAAAACAGTTTTAAGGGAGCTTTTGAATTTACATTTATATTAATATTTTTTAAAATATAGGAATAGCAGGATGTTTAGTCTAATGCTTTTTTATTTTGTCTGTAGTCAGTGGTTAGGAAAATCTGTGTGTCTATCTCTGTTTCTATTAAAGACTGACCAAAGGAGATGTAGTAACCAACTCAAGTAATTCATTCTGATGATATGTAATGTATTTTGCACACTTGACTACTAGATTTGTAGATTCCTCCCAACTTAAAATCATAGAATGGTTTGGGTTGGAATGGACCTTAAAGATCATCTAGATCCACCCCCCCAGCATGGGTAGGGACACCTTCCACAAGACCAGGTTGCTCAAAGCCACATCCATCCTGGCCTTTGAACATGTCCAAAGATGAGGCATCCACAGCATCCCTGGGCACTTGTTCCAGTCTCTCACAACCCTCCGAAGAAAGAATTTCTTCTTAATACCTAACCGAAATCTATGCACTTTCATCTTAAAATGGTTACCCCTCAGGGTGTAGGAAAACAGGATGCCACCATCTGGAGTCATTCAGCTCCATGAACTGAACCTCGGGGAACAGGTGGCTCTGCTTATGATGCTCTGATTTCTGCAAGGACACTGTGAATATATAGGGGAGTTCAAGTGTGTGACGCACACAGTTTGTAATTCAAACAAATTAAGAATTGGATAAAGGTAGCTCAATTGTGAGAAATGAAAAATAATGGTGAAATAAAGGTAACTCAGTCAAATGTGACAGATGATAAATTAATGATGAGATAAAGGCAACTCAATCAAATGTATTAGAACAGCTCATTTCAGGTTGCCATCCTGACCATTACTTTTAAAAACTGTATTTTTATATTTAAGTGCATTTGTTTAATGTTCCTTTTAGAAAATACCTCAGGTTTGATTGAGTTGCTCCATCATGTTCTGTTCATGGTGCTGAACAAGTGGCACCTGTTGGTTGGTGTCTAGTTGTCCCATTGGTGATCTGGCAGTGTAGAAGTGTCTGAACAGTTGGTGGCATTCAGTTGTCCCTTTCCCTACCCCTCTTCCTATCGTTGCATGCCCTTGTAAAACATCCCTCTCCAGCTTTCTTGTCAACTCCCTTTGGGTACTGGAAGGCTGTATGAGGTCTCCGTGAAGCCTTCTCTTTCCCAGTTGTAAAACATTGTAAATAAATTTTCAAACAATGCTTACTTGTTTTTTATTTGTTACCTGCAGTGGAAGCATTGGAACCTCAGCTAATATAGTGGCAAAAGTTAAAAATGAGGTGTATTAGTCATCTCATTATCTGCTAAAGTGATCAGGTAGTTGCTTACTGGGTATTTGCTAGATGACAAAGTGGTTTCCCTAAAAACTTGAAGAAAGTATTTGTCATTTAAACAAGATTCTATCAGAATTATCAGAGTCAGTGATTCTATGATACCTAAGGTAACGTTTATCAGTAACCAGAATGAGATGGTTTAAGGATTGTATGGTAACCACTAAAATCCAGCTGTGTTACATCAGTTACCAAAATTTATTGTCAGGTAGTTGATGATGATGTTGAAATCAGTTATCTCTCTAAAATTCACAGTAGACTTGTACATGTTGCTTTTTTTCAATCTTTTCTGTTGATTAAAAAAGCTACCTTCTTAAGCTTTTAGCTAGGAACTTCACGAGTATTTAATTATGCTCCCTTATACATTGAAAAACCTATTCTTGCCCAACATCGTCAGTTAAACTTGTTAATGACGTGTCAGAAGTTAGAGCATTTCTTTTTTTTATTATTACATTGGATTGTATAAAAATTATGAAATACAATGGCAGTAAAAAGACAATATATCTTAATATGTCCATACTGTTTTTCATACCCAATTGTAGGGACTGCTTTTTCTAAATTTTTTAATTTTTTAACTCAGTGTTATATCTTTGAATTTTGCTGATTCCTGTGGTACTTTTTAAGCTTCTGTATTACTGAAGGTATCTGCAAGCTTTGTATTTGCAAGAGGGCCACTAGGAGCAAGAGAGCATAAAAATGCATTGAACTTGATGCTTTTTATTGATAAATTTAGGACATAACTGGTGAAAAATCTTGGATCCCTTCTTGAATCAGAGCAGTTTGTTTACATTAATAATAACTTTAACAAAAGTAACATCTGCCAGGATGTAGTTGTAAAATTATTGAGTTTCTGAACTAATTGATGTATATATGCATATAGATTTGTTTAATATGATTTTAAGAATATGTATTTTTCTCTTTTTATCATCTTCACTGCTCGTGGATTTACCCAATGTGCAGTTTTTTGGGGTTTTTTTCCACCTGGAGCAAGCCACATAGACTTAACTACAATAAGTATATATTATATATATAATATAGTATATATTATATATATTATATATAAAAATAAAAGTAGTCAACAGGTGTTAATATTTACAAAGAACACTGAGTAATTATCTCCATCACTGGTTTAATAACAGATTGTGGATTTTAGCTTATGTCTTCAGATTCTAAGTTTGGGTGTTGTTTGATCTTTAGAAGCCCTCAGCTTGTTTGCAAGGGATATTTTTCTCACAAATAATAAAAAAAAAAAGGAACATTTAAAAATAGGCCCTACTTATTTTGCTATAGCTTTATTTTACTTCTTAAAGTTTGTGCAGCACTGTTCTTAATCTGAGACCAGTAATTCTAAATGCTTCCTTCTGTTATGTTGCAAATATATTGTTCTGTGGTTTTCCTTCCATCCCATTTTCTGCTGCCACATCTGTTCCTATTTGTTTTGTAATGATAATTATGCTGTAATGCCTCTCTAATAATCTTTTGTATTCCCTAATTTGTTCAATTTTGAACTGTTTTCATGCTAGGGTGTTCTTTGTCTCCATGGCAATGAGAGGTAGACAGGAACATTGTTCTGAGCCTTGGCGTAAGGGACTGGCTTACCTGTTGGGAGAAACGTACCAAAATCCTGTCCGTGCGAGTGGCCAGATATGGCAGACCTCATGATTATCTTTGTAATTAGCTTTCTCCAGACTGAAAAACAGACAAAAGCAATGACAGCAAAAGTCTAGCGCCTGTTTTGTAACTGATTTCAGATTTTACTCCTTGACATTCTAAAAATACAAAACCTTTTGAGTTCCTGAAAGAAGGCTGATGAATAGAACTTATCTTTCCTCTTGTTTTCCTCAGATATGGTTGAAAAAATGTTTTCTAGAAACAGTAAGGGCCAAGGCCCTTGCAAATACCTTTCTTAGATGCTAAGTAGACACTTAAAAGCTAGACTGTTTCTGTCTTTGTGCCCTCCATGTGTCCTTTGTGCCTTTCAGGTCTTCTGTCCTGAGCACAATACAATGTTCATAGGTGCATTATATAAAAAGAAATTGGGAGAGGGAAAGAGGAAAAAAAAAAAGGCAGGTTACATGAGGTACTGTCATTTGTGGAATAGTGCAGCATTTAAAGCAGAAGGACATTTTTCTTCTTTGAATTTTTATTAATCACAATTGGTCCAAGTATGCTGCTGGGCCAGTCTACCATACACCCTTTTTTTCAAACTGCAAGGCTTCAAATACCATCAGAATTTATACCTCCAGTCACTGTTCTGATTCATACTGGAGATTTATCTCAAGTTTCTTTGGTGTATTCTTCACTTAGGAAAAGCCCAGCATCAGGGATTATGAGACTAATACTTCTAAGGGATAATAGATGTCTTCAGAATCTTTTAAGGAAAGAATGAGCTTTTCTTAGTCTTAAATAAAGTAATGAAGCTATGACTGATCTTTTCTGAAAAGCATGCATATTTTGAAGTACAACACAGTGTACATCAATTATGTTTTTAGTGCTGTGGAAAGGTACTTGGTTTTGCTGAAAGGTGTATCACTTGCTGTGTCCCACTGTGAAGGTTGTTTGATGTGAAAGATACTTAGAAATGCCAAATTTTGTCTTGTCTCTGAATTTTCTTTCTATGGTTCTCCATGTTGGTCAAACTGACCCTATTTTTGTGGAGTTCCCTTATATCTAGGGTGTGAGGGTTGGATTTTTTTCCCCCTTTCTGGTTATTTGCTGACTTGCTAGTAGTTTGAAAAAAAACCTGTTTAATAAATTGAAAATTTAGGAAAAATCCAGTTTGCCTCACTTTAAAGTGACACTCTGCTTTTTCTGTTGTAAGGTGAAAGTGTCATTATCTGATGCAGTACCAAAAATGTGTCTTCTGACTTAGTTTCTGAGTATGTTCCGGAGTATGCTAAAAATCACAAAAAAGTATTTTCTTGATAAATACGTTGTTTCCCTTATGCATAATTTGGATCACTTTTTGTTCAGAAAACTAAGTTTTCTCTATTTCAAAGACAGAAAACTGTTTTTGCTTATTTCAAATAGTATATTCAGTTTTGGATTTAGCTAATCAGTTAATGCATCTATTTCCCATTTTTAAACTATGAATTCTGTATCATGTAGTCTGCAAAAATAATAATGAAAGAGCATATAATATGGTCTCGCTCTTAAAAGTTTGGAAATGCCAAAATTAAAACTGCCTAGGTTTAGTTTCTGTCATGCATGCTCTATAATCATTAATGGCATGATCTTTAATCAATGTTCATACATTGTTTATTCATAAGGCTCCTGTACCGTTCACTGCATATAATAGAATGAAACACTTTCATTATTTCATTCTATCCAACTTAATCAGTTTGTGACTACAGTATTTATCTTCTCGCTCAAACCATTCTGAAGACAATGGTAATTTCCTTTTGGATTTTTAAAATGATCTTCAGAACACAAAATGCTTTAAAAATTACTCATGTTCTGAATATGAGGAAAGGAAAAGGAAATGAGGTGTCATTCTCCTCTTTAGTTGCAGGAGGAATGAGGTAAAAATCATGATAGTAGGCTCTTTAGAGTCACAACCTTTGATCTGAGCATTCAGCAGCCTATCTAGCAGTTTTGTAACTTTTGATGTGTTCAAAGGATGACCTCCTCCAGTAGCTCTGAAGTGCTGGAGCACTGACTTTAGCACTTGATATATTTGGATTCTGAGCTTGATTTTAATTATCTTAATGCATAGTAGATTTACGTATAACAATTCCTATTTTTAAAAAAAAAAGGCTGAGAAAACCCTAGGAATTTTTATTTAATGGAGGATTGAGATATTAATTTTAATGGACTTGTAGTTCTTAGTCATTTGAAAGCCCAAACTTGGTTAAAAACAAACTTTCCATGTCATGATATTTTTTTGACATTTATAAAATGCTTTTACTTAAAAATAGAATTTAAACTAGAACTATGAAATTTCCTTTGACAAGAAATAAAATAGACAGCTTCTTTTTAGTTCAGTATATTTTATAACCAAAATTAGCATTTCATACGACTCTCAGTTTGAGAGAAGACTCTGAAACTAAGCTCTGTATGAGTAGTAGAAGCCCCATTGTTATTTGGGTCGCCAAGTGTGCATCGTGTTCGGTAGAAAGAAGTTTCAGTTGTATACAGCTACCCTGAAATAAGGAGGGGAAGTTGCCAATCAAGTTACACAAGGCATTTCTTACAGTAATAAGAACCAGAATGTCTAACAGTTAAAATTAATCATACTTAGTATGTCTCTAGAAAAAGTCTGTTTTGACAAATACCACTTTCCTAACAAAACCAAACAAACAAGAAAGAAGAATACATGGAAGTTCTCACCCAACTCTTTGCTGACCTCTCCAATGTAGGCTATAGAGATTACCATTTGCTTTGTGGAAGACATGGGTAAAACAGTTTGGCAGTGCTTTTTTTCAGTATATATTGAGAGACAGAGACCCAGAAATTTTTGCTTGCTTTCCAGACTGTGAAGAAAACATTTGTGCATTTGTTACAGGTTTTGTGCAATCTTGTTTCCCCCACAACTTCATTATTTCTTCACATTTTTTTATACTTCTTCCTACACCAGTCCTATCTCTACTGTTCTTGATTTCTTATCCTTCATTTTCTTGCCTAGGCTTAATACCAGTCTTATCCAGTCACTTTGAGATGCACATCTGAATCTTCATTTCTTTCACCTAATTTCACTTCCTGCTTATACCACCTCCTTCCAGTTCACTGCTCAAAAAATCCGTTGTTAATGTTGACATCTTCATCCTTGTTTTCCTTTATGTGGCAGTTCCACCCTGCTTCTACTTCTTGTCTTTATCTTCTCCCATGCCCAGTTATCAGTTACATTCTACCCATTTGTCTCCTAATGTGTACATTCCCAAGTCTTGATTTCCACCAACTGCTTTGTGATGCCTCTGTTTACTTACCTTATTCCAAAGGTCATCTTTCTATTTGGTGTGCTCCAAGCTTCTCACCTGATCTACTTACTCCTTTTGTCCTCAGTCATCAGTTACTTTGTTTTTTTCCTTGCATCCCATAATTGGAAACTGTTGTATAAGCATATGCCAGTTCAACTACGTGAGCAGGAAACATAGGTGAATAAAGAAAATAATACATTGAAAAAGGACAGTAGAAAAGAGTTGTTCCTTTTCTTTAAATATTTGGAGTTAAGAGTATTGTCATACTGTCAATAGTAATTCATTCAGATAGATTTTTATTGGAAGGTACCCCTGAGGGAACTATAATTCAGCCTCCTACATTGATCAGGTCAGCAGTGGGTTTTTTCCAGTAAGGTCTTAAACCCCCAAAAATAAAGAAGCCATAATCTCAATAAGCAGCTTAATCTGCTGCTTCACTACACTCCTAGTAAATAAATTTTTCATCATACCCAGCCTGAACTTCCCAAATTGCAATGTGTGACCTTTGCACCTCATTAAATCAATTGGCACTGTTGACAAGAGCTGGTAGTTGCCCTTCGAATACTTGTAGGCAACCATCCATTAGCCTCCTCATTCCCAGACTAAATAAACCAAGCTCTCTCGAATATTCCTGCTGTACATTAACTCCCAGGTGATTTTCAACAGAGTAAGTTGTTTTGCAGCCTGTACCCCACATTTGTTGCTGTTATTCCTTCCTAGGTTCAGAACTTTCCCATTGTTACTGAACCTAATTTTTCTGAAGTTATTGAAGTCTCTCTAGATTGAGTCTTTGCTATTTATTGTTACCTGTTCCCACTTGTTCAGTTATTTATGACATTCTCTGTGTTGTCATTGAGGTTGTAACTGAAGATGTTAAACATCACAACCACTAGAACTTACTCTGAGGTGCTTTGGTCATTAGTGGGACTCCAGTTGGATGTTAAGCTGTGGTGTAATGATGACCAGTGATGTAATCACTTTTCAGTCCACTTAACTGTCCAGCCCTTATTTCCTCAGCTTCCAAATAAATGCACTATGGGAGACTATATAGAAAACCTTAGTAAACTGAAGGTATGTTACATCCACCATTGTCTCCTTGGGCACAAAACTGTTATTTCATTATAGAAGACAGTCTGGCTGGCCAAGCACTGTAAATCCTTGGTAGATCTGCACTAAATATTCTTGTCTGTCATGTACATGGAACAAGACTCTCAAGGAGGTAATTTTCTATTGATCTTTACAGGGACTCAGGTGAGGCTGCCTGACCTGTAGTTACCTGTGTCTACCTTCTTAAAATTTATTTAAGATGCTAGCTTTTTTACCCAGTTCCCAGTAATCTCCCTGGTGCTGTTCACCATTTTTCATAGAAACCGTAGCTTCACAGTCATAGTGGCCATCTATTTCAACACACTTTGGTAGATTTCCTCCAGCCCCATAGACGTGATCTAATCTCTCTGTATAATCTGTTACTCTTCTGCCACTCTTGGCTGTCCTTCACCAGACTGTGGCATTGTATGCAGAGGCCAGGGAATAAGTTTTCAATATTATCTCAACTCTGTTGCACTAGAGCTCCTGTATTCTAACAAACCTGGTTTAAGGCCCTCCTCACAAGCTGAGTCTCGACAGCAGAATAGGTGGAGCATGGCCAAAACTTCTGTGTATTTGTAGTGAAAAGATGGTTCATTATTTTTTTATTCATGGTGTCAAAGTTTGACTCAGAATCGAAAAATAAACCAGAGACAAACAATGCTCTTGATTCCCTCCCCCTCCCACCCAGGTAGGGAAGGAGAGAGAGAATTAGGAGAGAGACTTAGCTGGACTGAAAACTAAATTAGACAGCTTTAATTATATGTACAATTATATACAAGTATGTTCAGGAATGTGCAAAAGCCTCTTGCCTCCCCCCACCCCCAGCAACTCCCTGGCACTCTGCTTAGCTGTGAGCAATCCCGAAAAGTTTCAGTCCGCTGTCTGAGATAACAGCAGAGCAGACAGGGCTGTGGGGAGAGTTATGAGGGTCAGGGCTGAGCCTGAGGTCAATGGTGACGGATGGGTGGAGTCCTCCCCGGACGCTGGCCATGGACCAAAGAGAAGGGAAGAAGCAGCGGAAGGAAGTTGTCTTCTGTGATCTCTGACCTTCCTCGGAGCTTATGTAGATCTATGGAATGGAATACCTTTGGTCAGTTCTGCTGTCTGTCTAGTCCAGCTCCCCTATGGGGGGGTCACAGATACAATTCTCCTGCCCCGGTAGCCCCTGTAGCAGCAGAGCTAAGAAGCGACCTTGGAGTCTCAGCAGAAACATAAACATTCCAGTGTTATCAGTCCACTAGCTGGAACACTTGCTGCTAGTTAAAAGAAAGCTTACCAAAGGTAAAAAAAAAAAATCAGTAAAAGGAAAATTAGCTTAAACCTGGCTCAGCTCAGGACACCATGGTGAGAAATAGGAGATGCACTTTTAAAGAAACAATGTTAAAAATTTTAAGGGGATTTAGAAGCATACTATGTTTGTGCTTTGATAATAATTTCTTCATTTTCAAAATGTTTTTCAGCATTTTCTCAGTATTTCTGAATATAAGCTTTAATGAGCATTTGGTATTTCTTGGCAAATTATTTCAACGTGCTATTCAAACCTGCTGTTAGTAATGCTGCTAGTACCAAATAGGCTCCACAGAAATCTTACTGAATGAGATCTGTGAAACAGAGCGAGCGAGCTGAAAAGTGGTGGCTGTTAGCCCAGCCTCATCAACGGTACTAGAAGCATGAGGCAAAGAAAAGGGAGTGGGATAAACATCGAGTGTGGGGAGGTGAGTGCCAGAGAAGCTTTAAGCAGCTATTGATTTTGTGCTTTGCCAGTGCCATACATAGAGGCCTCGGGGGGTGGGATGGGAGGGGGGAGGGCATGGCCTAGGAGCCTGGAAGCAGCAGAGGAAGTTGACATCAGCCTCCCTGGAGGCTGGCACTGAACAACTAACTAGCATCCTTTCAGATGCCACTCTAGCACCCCACTCAAGGAGGCTAGGAACCGAACAAATAAGACAGGAGGTTTGTAGCAAGGCTCAATCTCTAAACAGGTATTTAGGTTCTTCACTGCCAGAGGAGCTCTGCTGCTATTACCCCTGTGGTGGTTAATTGTTTTGGGCTGTGTTTTCTCATGTTGATTCTTTGACTTTACTAGGCTGATGTTTTAAGATTATCTGATTCCCAGAAGTACTGGATATGAAGTGTCACTGCCTTTATCTGTGTCTGAGGTGGTTTATGTACAGAACTGCTTCTGGTGGTTGTGGCTAAACTAATCTGGGAAAAATGAGTCAAATCTGACAGTAGTCACCTTTCTATGCTAGCCTGTAAAAATTATAGACTTTGTTTTTTCTTATTTACTAAATCCAGGTAATAAATCTGATTTATTTTTTTTGGTAAACTTTGATTCACTAAAGAAGGATTCCTTCTCTGTCCTTCTTTGGTGTGTTGGAAAGGAATCCTCTCTTTCAGTGAGACTTAAAATATAAATGCATGATACAGTCACTGGAAAGGTTTGGTGCAGATAAGTCAAACCCTCTGCTATAGGAAAGATGCAAAGACATGAAAGGGAGGTACTTGGTGAGCTTGTCTGCTGAAGAAGTGAGCTTGAGGCAAGCAGAGGGCTGTGAGGTGAGATTGTAATGCATAGGCCCATACTACAGAGAGAATGTGAGCATTAAAAAAGGGCTGCATTCGTTTAATCCATTTTTGTAGGTCAACCTTGGTCTGAAAATATTTGTGAAGAAGTGTTCTTGCTGTAGGATACTTGCTGTTCTCTGAGTCAGGCTGATCATGTCTACCATGTACCATTATATTCTTTAGCAATATAGATTTCTGTTTGATAGTAATTTAGTGATGTCAGTATTCTATGGCAGCATCTACAGAAAAAATTACAGAGGAAAGATCAATAAAATGATGTAACAAATGCACTACACAAGGAAGAAAATTAATAGGATCATATTTTGGTATCTCTATTGAAAGCTGAAAACTTCTGCTGTGTAATCGTATTGTCAGATGTGATATTTCTCCAGCGAGCTTTTTTTTTTCCTCTTTTACTGTATTTAAATGTGGATTTCTAACTAAGAATGAGGAAAAAAGAATTCATATAGAATCACAGAATGTCTTGGGTTGGAAGGGACCTCTAAAGGTCATCTAGTCCAACCCCCTTACAATAAGCAGAGACATCTCACACTAGAATGAAATTGCTTAGAGCCCCATCAAGCCTGACCTTGAATGTCTTCAAGAATGGGGCCTCCACCACCTCTCTAGGCAACCTGTTCCAGTGATCAACCACCCTCATATTAAAGAACTTTTTCCTAATGTCCAACCTAAATGTACCCTTTTCTAGCTTAAACCCCTTGTCTTATCGTTACATGCCCTTTTGAGCAGGTCTTCCCCAGCCTTCTAAGAGGCTCCTTTCAGGTATTGGAAGGTCACTATAAGGTCCCACTGGAGTTGTCTCTTTTTCAGGCTGAACAACCCCAACCCCCTCAGCCTGTCTTTGTAAGAGAGGTGCTCCAGCCCTCTGATAATTTTCGTTGCCCTCCTCTAGACATGCTCCAATAGGTCCACATCCTTCTTTTGTTGGGGGCTGCAGAGCTGGCCACAGTACTCTATAGAAAAATATAGAAGTCCAAAAAGAAGCAATAAAAGTATCTGAGGCAAAATACCCGTTTATTTTTTTAAGCTTTTCTGATTAAGCTGCTTTTAGTAATTTTGAATTCTTTTTTTGAGGTTTTCAGATTACATGCATGATACTTTTTTAAGTTAAGTTTTAAGTTTTTTAAGTTATAAAAAAAAAAAATAATTTTTTTTTGTCTCAAAGTGCACATGTAATAGAAGTATGAACTTCAATTCTTAGAGATGATTCTCCCCTCTTCTTGGCTCATGAGACTCCACCTGGAGTACTGTGTCCAGTTCTGGAGCCCCCAGCATAAGAAGGACATGGAGCTCGTGAAGAAAGTCCAGGGAAGGGCCATGAAGATGATCCAAGGGCTGGAGCACTTCTGCAATGAGGATAGGCTGAGAGAATTGGGGCTGTTCAGCCTGGAGAAAAGAAGGCTCCAGGGAGACCTTATAGTGGTCTTCAAGTGCCTGAAGGGGCCTACAGGAAAGCTGGGGAGTGACTTTTGACAGGGGCTTGTAGTGACAGGACAAGAGGTGATGGGTCAAAACTGAAATGGGAGATTTAGATTAGACATTATCATAGAATCATAGAATCCTAGGGGTTGGAAGGGACCTCGAAAGATCATCTAGTCCAACCCCCCCTGCCAGAGCAGGGTCACCTTGAGCACATCACATAGGAACGCATCCAGGCGGGTTTTGAATGTCTCCAATGAAGGAGACTCCACAACCTCCCTGGGCAGCCTGTTCCAGTGCTCTGTCACCCTTACAGTAAAGAAGTTTTTTCTGATATTCACCTTGAACCTCCTATGCTCCAATTTACACCCATTACCCCTTGTCCTATCACTGGTCATCACTGAGAAGAGCCTAACTCCATCTCCCTGACACTCACCCCTTACATATTTGTAAACATTGATGAGGTCACCCCTCAGCCTCCTTTTTTCCAAGCTAAAGAGACCCAGCTCCCTCAGCCTTTCCTCATAAGGGAGATGTTCCACTCCCTTAATCATCTTTGTGGCTCTGCGCTGGACTCTTTCAAGCAGATCCCTGTCCTTCTTGAACTGAGGGGCCCAGAACTGGACACAATCCTCCAGATGCGGCCTCACCAATGCAGAATAGAGCGGGAGGAGAACCTCTCTTGACCTACTAACCACACCCTTTCTAATGCACCCCAGGATGCCATTGGCCTTCTTGGCCACAAGGGCACATTGCTGGCTCATGGTCATCCTCCTGTCTACCAGGACCCCCAGGTCTCTTTCACCTACACTACTCTCCAGCAGGTCAGCCCCCAACCTATACTGGGACATCGTGTTGTTCTTCCCCAAATGCAAAACTCTACACTTCCCCTTGTTGGATTTCATCATGTTTCTCCCCGCCCAACTCTCCAGCCTGTCTAAGTCTCTCTGAATGGCAGCACAGCCTTCTGGTGTGTCAGCCACTCCTCCCAGCTTAGTGTCATCAGCAAACTTGCTGAGGGTACATTCTATACCCTCATCCAGGTCGTTGATGAAGATGTTGAACAACATCGGTCCCAGTACCGACCCCTGAGGGACTCCACTACTCACAGACCTCCAACCAGATTCTGCCCCATTGACTACAACTCTCTGACTCCTTCCCATCAACCAGTTCCTGATCCACCTCACTACCTGATCACCAAACCCATACCTGATCAACTTATCTACAAGGATGCTGTGGGAGACGGTGTCAAATGCCTTACTGAAATCAAGATAAGACATTAGGAGGAAATTCTTTAGTGTGAGGGTGGTGAGACACTGTAACAAGTTGCCCAGCGAAGCTGTGGATTCCCCTTCCCTGGAAGTGTTCAAGGCCAGGTTGGATGGGGCCCTGAGCAACCTGACCTACTGGCAGGTGTCCCTGCCCAAGCAGAGAGGGGTTTGAACTAGATGATCTTTAAGATCCCTTCCAACTCTATCCATTCTATGATTATATTATTCATTGTAAACTGTGTATTTGTTAATTGTGTTTTAAATTTTGTATTAAAATTATGAAAAATGTGGCTTTGTAAATTATATTATCCTCTTGATGATATTCTCAAGAGGATGTTGAACATTATAATATGAAGATCATGAGAACTCTGAATGTAACAGGAAGCTAGGTAATAGTTAAATAGCTTAAGGAATTTTTGTAGAATTGTGGAACTGCAATTTATTGAAGCAATTTCCTTCCTTAATCTGAGAATTGATTTTATTTTTGTTTTAGAGGCACATAACAGTTTTATTTAATATATCAATAATGGACTTTTTAAAAATAACAGATAATATGCAAATTAACTCTTTAAGAAAATCAGTATAGGTGTATGTGGTGTATGGGTATATATATTTTTGGATTTAAGAAAGAAAATTCCGTGCAAACCTTAATCCATTTAAACCATAGTACAATTCAAAAAATCAAAGGCACCCCCACCCCCCAAAAAAAACTAATGGAGGGGTAGGCATAAGGGGTAGGGAGAAGAGTACAGAACAAAGTAGTGTTATTATGTTGTGTATAGATGCATAATGCTGCTTCATCTTGAATGCCCTGCACAATTCTAGTCATACCGCATCACAAAATAGGCTTGGAAAAGATTCAGAAAAGGTTGTCAAGAAAGATGTGGAGTGGCTTTGTAGGCAGAAGTAAGTCGGCTAATGGAGACTCTTACTTCTAGAAATGCCTGAGGGATATTTGGAATCCATGAAGCTGTCTGCATTATAGAGATGAACAAGAATTGATTTATCCTCTAGTTGGTTTGAGGCCAACTTGAGAATGTGTAATTGATACAAGCCCCACTTCTACATTCTTCATTAAGCATAATGTGAGATGCTTTGCCTTAGGAGGAATTTTGGTCTCACTCAGGATGACTACTCTTTTGTTCTAATAGCCTTATATTCAAGTTTTTCTAACTTTTCAGCATTTCAATATAAACCAGATTGTCTGAATAGGCTCGTAGTGGGTGGACATTACTGATTTAGTAGAAATGGAAAGAAAATCTACCACTTTCATGTTTTTTCAAGAACTGTAAGTCTTGTCAGTGTGGTGTGATTTTGTCAATGTGGTGTGATTCATGGAGCAGCATTGCATTAAAGCTGGCTCAAACCTGTTCATAACACCACTGTAAGAATAACCCCTTATAGTTAGAAGGGATATAATGGAAAACACCATCGTAATTGTAATTTCTGCTTCTCTCTTCCATTATTTTTTAAAAAATAACTTTATATGCCAGTCTGTATTTACTTACTTTCAAAAAGAGTAATTATAAAGGGGAATCACATACACTGTTTCATAGATCACTAATCTGTGCAGCATCAGAGTAAAGGAATGCGTAAGTATTGGTACAGAGCTATGGCACTATTCTGCATTTCCAGATGCTGGTCATTTCTTTCATCCTCTTTCAAAGCATGCATTCCCATAACATTTTTAATAACAGAACATAAGGGAACTGCAGTTTAGGGTTCAACCACTTTTTTTTTTTTTTCTCTTTGAAGTAAAACTGTTTAGCTATTAAAACCCAGAGTAATTTTTTTCCTGTAAAGATGTGCTTTAGGCTTGATCATTTTTAAGTTGTGATTATGTGGCTTTGTCAACTGTATAAGATTCACATTTCCCCAGTAGTTCAATTTTTTATAAATTCCAGTTTCTTTACTATGCTCTTGGTGATCTTTTCGCAAGTGAGATGTAAGGGCTAGATGTGACAATACACCTAGTGCAGTTTGTGAACATGAATTTATGCAAGCATTAAAATGTTTGGTACAGTTTATTGTGTTTATTCTAGAGATTAGTAAGTTAAGAGATAATTCTAGTAATTTTTCTGCTTCATCTATTATCTGAGGTGTGCAGATCAATTTATGTCCCAGCTATGAATTTGTAATTAATTATAAAATTTCTTAAAATCTTGAAAACAGTTTCTTTAATTGAAGGTTTTCCTTCTTGAAATTGTAGCCTAATACAGCTGATGACATAATTAAGAGGGTATGTTATGTTTAGGAAGGTGATTTGTAGGGAATAGAGCTGATTAGACTTACTTAATGAGAGATGGGCTGATGCAGTTGAAAACTGCATAGCAGAGTATTTATTTTTCTAAAATTCACATATCATTCCTTAAAATGTAGTTGTATTTTATCGATGATGACTTTGAAGCTTTGGTTTTGAAAAGAACATCAATGGAAAGCGTGATTAAGTTTTTCAATATCTTGAAGTTCTAAGTACAGGGAAACTACTGTAATGATTTAAAAGCAATGTTAGAAACATTACCTATATAAGTACTGTGAGAAATACCTTTTCTATTTTAAATGCCACTAAGTAACATTGTTTGAATAGCATTTTTATGTAATGAGTGCAAACAGCATCTGAATTACACTGCTTTATTCTGTATGAGAAATTTTTCCCATTATGATGACTGTAATATTTTTCTCATTTGTTTTTTAATGCTTGCCTTTTCTAGGAAGTAGAGGTTGGTACACATATTCTGTCTTTTGTGCTCCTGTGAGTTTGTCATGTATACATTGATTTCTTACATTTTACTAAATGTAGGTTGTTTCTCCCTCTCCAGGATGATTATTTTCGTACATGGAGTCCCAGTAAACCATTTGATCAAGGTAAGATTCTGCTACTAGTTATTTGTATAGTCCTCCTGTTCTAACATAACTATAGAATTCTGAGAATTCGTGTGATTTTCTTCCTCTTCAAATGACTGATTTACAGAGGTTCAGTAATTCAGCCTAATCATCATTTTATATCTGAATTTTGCTAACTTCTATTGATTAGAGACAGAGTTGGGGAGCATCAGGAACCTCTAAAGTAGCTTGAAGTGTCCCTCACATAATCAAGTTCAGGGGCTTTAGGAGGTTTGATTTAGTTTTGTTTCATGTTATTTAAATATTTAAGTTAAGCACCATTGCATTTTCAGTAGGACATTTGAGGAAAAACAGGCATGCAATGTGGTATTTGTCTTCTGCGGTTAAAAAATTCATTAAAATATTGAAAGTCTCTTTATATCTGGCTGATGAAAGAAGATCTAGAAGAACGGTTTTGGAAGTCTCTGTTATGTTCAAATGATCTGTCTTGAGGCAAAACACAGATGGAGCTTTGAGAAATGCTACAGTACAACAATTCCAGCCTTAGAATAATTTGAGCAGCCACAGCAAATTTTGACATTAAACATTCCCTCCCCAGGCATTGGAACTTGTATTTACTGTCAGTGTAATCCGCTTCATGACTGCTGTTTCAGTGTGTATGACTGAACTTGTGAACCTACTGAGAATCTTGATACATACTTTTTTTTAATTGCTACAAGGAGTGCTTCCGAGACTTCGTGTTTTCTGCTAATACCAATGGCACAAACGTAATGAAGAAACAGTGTAGAGGCTTCCACACAAGAGACTGAAATAAAAATGTTTACTCAATTTAAAGAACTTTCTCTATAATGGATACTGATTTTTAAGGGAGTTTTATAATTAATTGCATTTTACTAAAACCAAATTTCTTACAGATGGACTTTCCACCATATTCTGTGCCTCTGTCACTTTAATCCTGGGTTACTGTAGTGAGCCTGTGAAAGGAAATGCCTTACTTTCTTAAGTGAATGCACCCAGCTCATTCAGCAGGAGAGAGGAGTGGATGGAAGGGAAACAAGTCACTTTTATGTTATCACATGAACGTGAATTGTGGTGATTTTCTTCTGGTTTGGTGGAAATTTGTCAATGTTAATTTGGAACCATAGCAGCCTGAGTGTTTTAGAACCTGCCCATTTCACAGACCGTGTGTCTCTCCTCATTACATACTAATACATTAGGAAAAAGTACTTGATTCAAGTCTTCCGACTTATCAGAGAAAAAAAAAAAATTCCTTTGGTGAAGTATCTCATCTAACAAACAGGTTTATCACTCCACTGCAAAGTACCTTTGGTCTATTCATTTTATTCTTTGAGTTTTGATAGAGGGGCATGGTCTGCGAATAGGTTTTTGATATGAGAAATGGAATAGCTTATTTTTTATTTGATGGCTTATTGGTGGCAAAGTCTTTCATCAGAAGACATTGAACTGAATATGCTGTAAACTTTGCTCATTATTTCTTTTGTGTTCACATACTTTATATGGTTTGGAGGTTTCTTGCTTTGTTTTCAATTGACTGATAGTTTTTCAGAAGTTACACTGAAATACTACTTTTTCCACCAGCTTCACACTTTTGCACGCTCTGGATTGTTCTATTATTCCGAGTTCTTTAGGAATCCTGGTGCTATCGTGTCTAGAATAATTTTCTGAAATTAAAAACAAGGCAGCTAAGAAAACATGTTAGGGTTATCTGTCAAACCTTGTTTGCAAAATGCATTGTGTATTAGGTAGAGATTATTTTAAAAGGATACCTACAGAGTTCAACTTTTTATTTTCATGTCCTTGTAATCGGAAAATTAACATTGAAGAGTGGAATGCATTTGCTGAGTGGTTCTTTTATCTACATTTTACTGTGTAATTTATAACTGAAAGACAAATAATGCTAGTTGGGAAGACTGATTATAATAAAAGGTACACTGAAGTTTTATTATTAAAAACATTCCCAGTGTCTTAATTTGTCGATTTATTATTTCATGGAATATCAGCAGTTTTTATCTGCTAGTGCACTGCTTTTCAGTAACTGCTACAGTCTTTGTATTGAATTTAGCAATGATACTGAATTGACCTGTATGTCAAAAGATTTATAGTTTCTCAAGAATTAGATGTTTTCCAGACTTTAATTGACATACAGCTATTCTTCATTAATCACAGACTTGGAAGCTGTTGTTTTGTTTTTGTTTTTGTGGTTTTTTTATGCTTAAGTAACATTCTGATCTACATCTGGGAGATATACGAAGAGACAGAACAAGTTTTCCCAGTCAATGTCTTGGTCTCCGTGTTGTCAGAATCGACTTACACTTACTTTTAAGTGTAATGGGAAATGATTTTATGAAACATATAAAAATATTTTTGAGAATAAAATGTAACTATGCAGGTACTGTGTACTTCTCATACATTCAAGTTTCTCTCATCAGCTGGGAAAGGTGATCATGGGTGATACTTTGTGAGAAGAGCCATTCATAGTGTAAAGGTGTGGCAACCTTGCAAATGTCAGTTCCTTAGCAGTGAATGTAATGTTCATGATTCACTGAAGATATCGGGTCTTTTATGATTCCCTGTGTTTGCTAATTTAAGACATACATTAGTGACAATCAGCACTTTTTTTCCCCTTGTATTATTTAATGAGGTAGAAAAAAGTGAGACTTGGTAGACTATAAAAACTACAGAAAGTTTTAGGAATACATTGTAATAGTCTCCGTAAGGGTTGTTCCAGGACTGTGCCATAAGCAGTGTCTCCATCAGCACCATTCCACTGGAGTTGTGTACCACTTCACTACTAAGTTTAAAGTCAAATAAGTTTCAACTATTAATTAGCTTTCTTTCACCTCAATAGCCATACATGGACTTAAAGGTTTTTCATCTTTTTTGTTTATTTTACAAAAGTGAACTATTCAAAGCATGGAATGGCCATTGGAATGGACTATCCAGGGAAGTGATGGAGGCACCGTCCCTGGATGTGTTCAAGGAAAGGCTGGATGTGGCACTTAGTGCCATAGTCTAGCTGAGGTGGTGGTGTTAGGTCATAGGCTGGACTCAGTGATCTTAAAGGTCTTTTCCAGCCTTGGTGATTCTGTGAAAGCAATAAATGGGGACATCATGAATGACTGACTCTTGAGGCCTGTGATCTGCTGGGGCTTGTTGCAAGCCAAGAAATCTGTGTTAGAGAATCTTTACTAGGGTTTCACCTTCAATCTTCTGTTATTGCCGTTCTGGTTTGTGCAGCACCTACTCTCTCAAGTGTGAGCATTCTGTAAAAAATGTTCCCCCAAATGAAAACATGAAACTCCTGATGGAAAGACAGTTTTTTAAAAATGTAGAGCTAAACTTGCAGTAAGAGAATAAAATTGCTCACTAAAGGTGGTGTTTCAGCAGGAGCAGTAGCAACTTCCTATGTCTGTTGTGTTAAAGTTTGTAATAATACTGCTGAAGATGCAGGCAGATAAGTTCTTTGAGGACAGGAAGAAATAATGTCCTTAATTGATCTCTATCAGTGTTTTATTTCTTCTGATTTTCTTGTTTTATCAATATTTTTCTTTTCAGAAACTTACCTATAAACCTGTGTGAGTATGCATTAAGCAAGGAATCTTTTTGGCGTTAAAAGTTCTGAAGTCCAGGTCCACTAGACAGGGTATTTTCTTCTATGTAGTATTAAAAAATGGGTTATAGGAATTACTAGTGCTTTTGCAGAACTTTTATTTCTGCGCTGATTTAAATTATAGCCCCTTTACATGATGAAATTACAAATACAATTTGGAAGTTTTAAAATCTATGTATGAACAAAATATTAAGACCTTTAAACTGCATAAACCACAGCTGATTACATTGTCATGGTTTGACTCAGGATTGGCAATTAAACCAGTGACAACAATGCTCTCAATCCCCTCCCCCCTCCCCCAGGTAGGGAAAGGAGAGAGATAAAGAGGAGAGAGACTTTCTGGATTGATAACTTAACTGGACAGCTTTAATTAAACACTAATGATAAAATATGTATAATTATATACAAGTATGTGCAGGAATGTGCAAAACCCTATTGCCTCCCCCCACCCCCAGCAACTTCCATGGCATCTCTTGAGCTGTGAGCAGTTCCAAAAAGTCCTGGAGCGCTGCCGGAGAGCGCGGCAGAGCAGACAGGAGCTGAGGGGAGAGTTGTGAGGGTCAGGAATGCACGGGCCTAGGGATCAAAGGAGGTGGATAGACAGAGTCCTCCCTGGATGCCGGCTATGAGCGGAAGGGAAGAAGCAGGAAGGAGGTTGACTTCCATGATCTCTGACCTTACACTGAGCTTACATAGATACATGGAATGGAGTATCTCTGGCCAATTTTGCGGTCCATCTAGTCCACTCCATCCTACAGGAGGGCTCCAGATACGATTCTTCTGCTCTCAGTAGCATCTGTGGCGGCAGAACTAAGTGACCTTGGCGTCTCAGCAGAAACATAAACATTCCAGTGTTATCAGTCCACTAGCTGGAACACTTGCTGCTAGTTAAAAGAAAGCTTACTGAAGGAAAAAAAAAAAAATCAGTAAAAGGAAAATTGCCTTCATCCTGGCTCAAACCAGTACACTACATGTTACAAAGGTGGTGGTGGAATATTTAGCATAATGTCTGTATTTTCAAATTGTTAGTTGTCATTTAAAAAAAAACACCTCAATCTCTGTTACACCGAGCTTGTATTTGTGCTTGGGATTGCCCTGACCCAGGTGCAGGACCTTGTGCTTGCCCTGGTTTAACTTTGTGCAGTTTTCATGAGCCCACTTCTCAAGCCTGTATGGCCCTCCGTACAGCATCCCTTCCCTCCAGCATGTCCACCTCACCACACACTTGTGTTGTTGGCAAACTTGCTGAGGGTGCACTCAATGCCACTGTCCATGTCACCTACGAAGATGTTAAACAGCACTGTTCTCAGTACTGACCCTTAGGGAACACCACTCGTCACAGGTCTGCGTCTGGACATTGCGCCCTTGATCACCACACTTTGAGTGCGACCATCCAGCCAGTTCCTTACCCAGCCAGTGGCCCATCCATCGAATCTGTACTGTTCCAGTTTCAATAGCAGGATGTTGTGCAGGACAGTGTTGAAGGCTTTGCAAAAGTCCAGGTAGATGATGTCGGTTGCTCTTCCTTTGTCCATTGATGCCATGACCCCATTGTAGGACGCCACCAAATTAGTCAGGCAGGATTTGCCCTTGGTGAAGCCGTGTTGGCTGTCACCAATCACCCCTTTGTTTTCCACGTGCCTTAGAGCCTTCAGGAGGATCTGCTCCGCAGTCTTGCTAGGCATAGAGGTGAGACTGGCTGGTCTGTACTTCCCTGGGTCTTCCTTTTTTCCCTTCTTGAAAATGGGAGTTTTGTTTCCGCTTTTCCAGTCAGTGGGGATTTCTCCAGACCGCCAGGACTTCTCATATATGATGGACAGAGGCTTTGCAACTTTGTCAGCCAGTTCCTTCAGGAGCCATGAAGGAATCCCATCAGGTCCCTTAGACTTGTGCACCTTCAGGTCCTTCAGATGGTCACAAACCTTCTCTTCCCCTACAGTGGGGAGATCCTTCTTTTCACAGTCCATGCCTTTGCCTTCTCTAGCTTGGATGGTGTGACTAGGGCATTTGTGGGTGAAGACTGGGGCAAAGCAGTCATTGAGTACCTCAGCCTTCTCTATGTCCTACGTGGCCAGGTTTCCAGTTTCCTTCTCAAGTGGACCCACATTTTCCCTTGTCTTCCTCTTATTGCTGACATACTTGCATGTCCAAGCATTCCAGGAGGTTAGCCCTTACTGTGAAGATGTTTAGTGATACTCCAAAATCTTAACTTATTTTAAAAAATAAAAGGTGGAAGGAAAAATACTATGACGTGCATTGAAATCCACCAATGCCATTCCTTAAAGCAACATCTGACATTTGTCCAAAGAGTACTGGTTCCAACTTAACTGGCTTTTGCTTCTATACATAAGAGAGAAAAATGTTTTTGAATAGATGTTTTAACTGTATATGATGAGATATATATACACACACATCCACATAAATTTTATATAAATATCACAAAGTAACTTTTTTATAAGCAATTATGTGGGGCAAGTATTTTTTTTTTAATAAATCTGAATGTTCTATTAATCTTTTTTAGTTGCTAAAAGGCAGGTTTTGTCCTTTCAGTGGTTCAGAAACAAGCAATTGGGATGTTTCCCGTTTTGGAGTAATTCAAGTTGAATATTTTAGAAACTTCACTGTATGTTTTATCTATGTTTTCTCAAATTAAATCTCCGCAACAATACTTGCTAACTTGTTTTCGTCATATACCAGTTTTACATCAGATAAAAATATACAGAACGCTTTTGTTAAATTTTATTTTTAGACTCCAGATGGTAGCAGACCTAGGAGGGTGTAGCTATTGAAAAAACTTGCATTCACACGGACCCTGGCATAATTTTTTAAAGCGCAAAGGATGCTTTCCTTTGCTCAATAGAAATACCTTGGAGGAACACTGGAGTATTTGAATGTATTGGAAAAAATATGAAGTGACATTTCCATGGAGGATGAATTCCCTGAAGGTATGGTTGGTGCGTAGATATATTTATAATGTTTCTTTTAGACCATTCCACTGAGTTATTTTTGGTTTTTACAGTATTAGGTTCTACTGTTTACAGCAAAAATGTTACAAATTCCATTTTTTATCAGAACTAGATTTTGGAACAATTTCACTTGTATTTTAGTGGAGCATTTACCTTTTAGCTCTTTGTTTCATCTGGCTAGTTCTGTAATCATTTCTGTAATAACTAAGGATATGCAAATGCATGCAAACACATCATCCCTCTTTAATTTTGGTACTCTGAACTGAAACCAGTCAGACACTTATTCAGTAAAATAATTTGATTCACTTATTTGCAAACCCTGCAAAGTCATTAGGGAGTTTAATGAAGGTCCATTAGTTGAAGACTCTGAAAACAGTCATGTAGATTTAACTTTGCTATGTTTGATAGATACATTCATGATCTAGTTATTATAGCAAAACTATTGATGTTTTAAAACTAGAAATACATATATATCACTTTCAAGATCAATTGCACTAGTTTGCAATTCAAATGTATCACATATCACTTTAAGTATTTCTATTAAGACTCTGTGATTCTCTATTCTGTAAATATCATTCAGTCTTAATAGTAAATAAACATCAAATATTTTTAACAGCTTTTCAATTATGTTATTTTTAAAATTCTTAGTGTCCTATAAAGACACCATTTTTTTACCTGAACCATCATTTTGACCTGATGAACAGCTTCCAGTATTTTGTATGTTTAGGAATTATGCTCATCAAAAAATACAACAGATCCTGTGTTAAACAGATTCCCATTGCTTTTATTACTTTCAGCCAGTCATTGCCTGAACAGATCTTTTGTAGATGTCTGAAGAATGCTTTAATGGTGCTTCTTCTTCCTTATCAGATGCTGTGCTTTAGTGGTTCTTGATCTCTTTTTTTATAAATTTCTCTACTGTGGTAATAGCACGAAAGTGCCTTGTCCTATACGACTCAGTCTTGGCTCCTAACTCAGATTCATTGGGTAGTACACATCTGTTTTTCTAGTTGTGGATCTCAGATTGTTTCAGTATTTATTTCTGTAGAATCATTGAATGTATTTCAAATTCTTACAGCTATTTTAAGAAAGGCTATATAAAGCATTTTTAGTGAGGCTAAAACCAGCCCATAACAGAAGATTTTGCTTGTATTCAGTAGCAATTTAACCCCTTGTTCCTGCTCTCTTTCCATCCTTGCTTTATGCTCTGATTTTGGGTCTGTAGAGTCACCAAGTCTTGAATTGACATAACATAATAAATTAAAAGGTTGGGTTTTTGGTTATTTATTTTTAACCCAGTTAAATAATGGATTCAGGTAACCATTCAGATCCATAACTAGTAATGTCAGAAAAGTGAAAATGTGGCATAGGGCTACAGTGGCTGGCTAGATGTAGGGCACCAGACCTTCTTAAGTGGGCAGCATGCTGAGCAAGGGGTATGTGGAACTGTTTCTTTGCATTTCAGAAACCTGCAGACTTTAGTCCTGCAAATCAAACTTTATTCCTTGCAACCTTTGCAATGTATTTTATTATTCACTATATCATTTTTTCACTTGTGGCTGGGTAATGACATGAAGCTAGTGCAGTCCTTGCACTTTCTCAGTATCAGAGGTTGCATCCTACCACAGACTACAGTAACTTCCAGCTAATCATACATCTGGAAATGGCTTTCCTTTAAATCTTTTAGAGATTTAAGCAAGTTTCAGAAGATTATTATATACAGAGATGATTCTATGAATTTTCAAGTCCTTCTACTTCTGTCTACTGTGCTGGGATGTCCTAGCATGGACATCCTGAGTCATGGGTGTTACCTCTGTCTGAGGACTGTGTGCTTGAAAATTTTTTAGTGTGTACTACAACTACTGCTTGTTTAAAGGCTAATTTAATGGCCTAATGAACTTTCTTGTGTTTGCCACGGGAATTTGGTAAGAAAGCTTGTAAAATAGCTAGTAGAGGTAGTTACTAAGAATACGAAATCTGAAATCTGAAATGTTCCGTGGAGAGGGAGAAAGAAATAGCTTAATAAATCCTTTTAAAAAAAAGCTCCCAACAAAGAATGTAAAGAAGAAAAAAGGCTGTACATAGTTTTTTCCTGAACTTGAGTAGAAGAGTAACAGTTCTTAAAGCACATTTTAAATGTGAAAAGTTGCCCTTTTGACCCATTTTTATTTAACCACATCATATTTAGAACCCTGTTTTCTTACTTGTTTTCTTAACTAAGATGTTTCCTGTGTGCTTTTCTAATCCTGTTTGTCTCTGGTTGACGTATACATAACTCTACTAATTTGTAATTTACAGTGTGTAAAAAACATACATCCCAAGACAAATATGTTGCAGTATGGCATTGGCAGTTAAATTCCTGTTAGTAACATCGGCATTGTTCTTGCATTTTGGTGGACAAGATCGTGAGAGAACGAGAACATTTCAGGATTGTACCTGATGTTGTTATTAACAGGAATTGTGCTATTTTTTATTATCTGTGGAGCTTTAAGAAACCACTTGACCTCTCATGCTAGAATCTGCATGGCCAGTAGTAAATAATTTTTTTATTTGGACCTTGAATGTATTAGATTTGAGAATCAGTGAGATGGACTAAAGGGCAGATCTAGAAGTTACATTTTTGTTATTTTTTTAGTTATGTGTTTGGGGTTTTTTTTGTTTGTTGTTTTTTTTGTGGGTTTTGTTTTTTTTTTTCCCCAGAGAGAGTACTTTAAGTGCTTTAAATAAGATCAGAAAATAAAGGAAGCATATACTTCTGGAACATTTACTCTGCTTTTATATACTACCTAATACGCAATTAAATATGTTCAGGTTTCGTTTATTATTTAGCTCCTTTTTTTTAAAAATGAGACTTTCTCTCCCTGTAAGTTATCTCCAAGTCACAGGTTTTAAACTAACACTTCATTCATAAATGTGTGTTTATGGATATAAACAAATGGATTGCCTCATGAACTAAAACATATGCTGTGAAGTGGATAAGTACACCCTTAAAGATTTCAAAACAGGAGTTAGCCTAAACTGCAAAATATCTGTATACATCAGATAAAAGATGAATATTGGTACTATAAAAAAATATTTGTGGTAGTAATAAACCCAGGTTGTTAGTAAAACACTAACTGGTATTCATTAGACATTTTTTCTATATTTATCTGCTAACACAAAAAATAAGTCTAAGCTGTCAAATTTTTATATTTAGTCAAGGTGCCTTTTGGAGAGAATGGCCAGGTTGGCTGTGGAATCCTCTGTCTGAAGTACTGCATGCTCTGCTGCTCACAAGTCACCTTGCTTGACTTCTTATCCGTATTGTTCCTTCTCAGCTATTCCCTGCCCCATCTTGTCCGTGTACATGGAATAAACAGCTTCTTCCTTTTCTGTGCTGTGCCAGGTGTTGAGAGCCATGAGTCAGGACACAGGTGCATACTCAAAAGTGACTGAAACTGCAGATTTCTTTATTACAAGCTAGTAACTGCAGAACACCTGTAGTTCTGTGTTTCCAAACTACAGGGTTCCTTCAATCTGGACTGGAAGTGTTCAATGCAAATGTGAATCTAGTGATCCAAGAGAAGTCCAGAATGGAACATTACAAAGTGAATTTTTAGTTGAGTAGGTCCAATATCTTGATAATTTTACAGAAGATAAATCCTTACTTTTGGTTGTGCGCTTTTTTAAACTTTTAGGGGATTTTGTTCTTTTGTGTTTTTTCTTGAAATTTCTTGAAATTTCTTTAAATACTAGAAAACTGAAGCATTTGAGTTTGGCTTTAATTTCAGGACTTTAAGCTCTAAGAACTTTTCATTCATGGTTTGTCTGAGCGAGAATGTTTACAAAAGCTTAAATGGCTCAAATTATTGTGCTCTGTATATTGTGCTGCAAGATGTGATTTCAACTTCTGTGACTTCTTTACAGAACTTACTTTATGTGGAGATCTTAATTTAGTTTTATCCCAAGTACATTTCCTGATTATTTTTGTTGAGCTAGGCTTCTTCAAATACATATGTATATTGCTGGTGTATTAGATACTTTATATTAATAGTCTACTGGATTCTGACTCAATTGGTGTAAAAAATTTAGAGGCTGGAGTACAGTAAAAAAAATTCTGATTTAAATGCCCTCTTTTTTTAAACATAAAAATACATAATGCAGAAATGAAACAGTTGAAGAGACTGGAGTAATTAAAATACATTATATAGCATGTTGTTTTGCAAGAGTAATAATCTTGGTATGTGAAATAATAGGTGGGAGAAGTTTCAAGAAGATGCCTTTCTGCTGTTGAAGGGATTCAGGCATTTCTTTCCCTTGATTGTCTGAGTTGGAGAATATAGAAGTCAGTTGTGACGCAGCCAGCATATCTCTAAATTATGATTTAGTGTATTACGAAAAGATAATGCCGAACAGTTCGCTAGTGATATATTACTATTGGGATCTTTTTGCCAAATCAAACAAACAAACAAAAAAATGGCTTTACTAAAGCCTCTGAAAGTGCATTTCTACAAGTCAAAGCTGTTTTGGATGTTTTTTGCAGAATATTTGAGAATTTCTTATTATATATAGAAGAAACTGGATATAATTGTCTTAATTTTGCTGTCAGTTACACCAGTCTGAGTCCTAAGTAACTCTGTTCTTTGGCAACTTACGATCTTTTCTGAATTTGCACAGATACAAGTAAAGGTAACATTTGACTTTTACTTTGTGGACTTTCTGATTTACGGGAACTTTTGAACTATGGGTAAGCTATTTTCTTGTAAACGTTCAAGGAATTCCCAAAAGAGAGAACACAACATGATGAGAATGTTTTTGAAGCAGAGCTTATAGATATTTCTGAGGGGGAAAATTTCTTCTAATTTATAAAATATAAAAACATTACTGCTAACCATTTAAAAAATTAAAATGCAGTCAATTCAGGCTGTGGGCCTGGGCAAAGACTGTCAAAGGTAAGTAGGGATTTTGGGGTGTCTTACCTCTTGAGGGCCAAAAGAGCATGTTTGGTGTTTGGTTTGGTTTGGTATTACTTTTGGTGGGGTCTTTTTGTTTTGTTTTCTAAATGGTACTACTAATCATAGGAGTAGGCTGCTCAAATGTCTTTGAAAGCACTCAGTGTTTTAGAAATTTGAAGTCAGTAATTGCTCTTAAAATCTTGACAGGAAAGTTTTAGATTTCATATCCCCCCACTCACCCAGGCATACTCACACCCTTGCTTGGAACCTGAGAAAATAAGTAGGATTAAGTGTAACCTTCGTTCTTAAAGAAATAGTAGATGTTTTATACTTTTGTAATACTTTTCATGACAACTATATTTTTCTGCTTTTTGAAACTTAATTAACATGACATTTTATATTATTTTAGGGAAATATATGGACAAATGTAAAGTAGGTATGTAGGCAAATAACACATAGAGAATGCATTTTTCTGAATATTAGGAGATAAATAAAACTGAATATCATAAAGTTAATAAACCTCAGAGCTGCGTTTCTAGAAGCTGACTGTATCTGACTTTCTAGAAAGTCAGCTGATACATTATAGTCACTAATAAAGAAATTAATTCTGGCAAACCTTAAGTAAACACACTACTTATGTCTAGAGTCTCCTCGCTGTACTGGAAACCACCCATTTTTAATGACAATATAATTGTACTTTACAATCTACATTTTCAATTCCAATTATCAGAAAAAAAAAAGGCCTCTAGCCTTCATAATTAGTAAGATATTTTAGTAAATGTGAATTGGATAAAAATTTAGATTTATGTCTGTTTCATGCTGAAAAAGTATCACAGAATCAACCTGTTTGGAAAAGACCTCGAAGATCATCAAGTCCAACCATAACTTAAATCCACCCACCATAACCTTCATCTAGCCATTCAATGCTTAAATCATGTTCCTAAGTACCACATCTATATTTCTTTTAAAACACTTCTAGGGATGGTGACCCCACCACCTCCCTGGACAGCCTGTTCCGCTGTCCAACCACTCTTTCTAATATCTGGCATAAACCTCCCCTGGTGCAACTTCTGGCCATTCCCAGATTCACTGGAGAGAACAGACCAACTCCCACCTCCCTACAATCTCCTTTCAGGTAGTTGTAGAGAGCAATGAGGTCATCCCTCAGCCTTCTCTTCTTCAAACTAAACAACCCCAGTTCCCTCAGCCTCTTCTTGTAGGACTTGTCCTCCAGGCCTTTCACCAGCATGGTAGCTCTTCTCTGGATACGCTCCAGCAACTCTACATCCTTCTTGTTGTGAGGGGCCCAGAACTGAACACAGTACTCAAGGTGTGGCCTCACCAATGCCGAGTACAGAGGCACAATCACCTCTCTACTCCTGCTGGCCACGCTATTTGTGATACAGGCCAGGATACTATTTGGCCTTCTTGGCCACCTGGGCACACTGCTGGCTCTCATGTTTATCCAGCTGTCAGTGAGCACCCCCAGGTCCTTTTCTGCTGGGCAGCTCTCCAGCTACTCTTCCCCCAGCCTGTCGTGTTGCCTGGGATTGTTGTGACCGAAATGCAGGACCCGGCACTTGGATTTGTTAAACCTCATACAATTGGCCTCAGCCCATCAATCCAGCCTGTCCAGGTCTCTCTGCAGAGCCATCCTACCCTCAAGCAAGTCGACACTTTCACCCAGTTTAGTGTAATCTGCAGACTTACTTAGGAAGGGCTCAATCCCCTCATCTAGGTCATTAATAAAGATACTGAACAAGACTGGACTGGGCTCGGCCAGTCAGCCAATTTTTTACCCAATGGAGAGTGCGCCTGTCTACACAGTGTGCCTCCAGCTTCTCCAGGAGAATGCTGTGGGAGACGGTGTCAAAGGATTTACCAAAGTGTAGATAGACAACATCAACAGCTCTTCCCTCATCCACCAGGCGGGTCACCTGATCATAGAAGGAGATCAGGTTAGTCAAGCAGGACCTGCCTTTCCTGAACCCATGCTGGCTTGCTACATGAGCGCACTCAAGATGAGCCTCTCCATGAGTTTCCCTGCTACTGAGGTCAGGCTGACAGGCCTGTCATTCCCAGGATCCTCCTTCGGGCCCTTCTTGTAGATAGGTGTCATGTTGGCAAGCCTCCAATCACCTGGGACCTCCCCTGTTATCCAGGACTGTTGATAGATGATAGAGAGAGGCTTGGCAATCTCCTCTGCCAGCTCCCTCAGTACCCTTGGGTGAATCCCATCTGGCCCCATAGACTTTTGAGTGTCTAGGTGCTGCAGCAGGTCTCTGACTGCATCCTCCTGGATTATGGGGTGGTTGTTATGCTCTGCATCCTAATATTTCGGATCAGGAGGCCAAGTATCCTGAGGGTAGCTAGACTATGAAAGACAAAGGCAAAGAAGGCATTAAATATTTCAGCCTTTTCTTCATCCTTGGTTGCTATGTTCCCCGCCCCCTCATCCAATAAGGGATGGAGATTCTCCCTGTTTCTCTTTTTGCTGTTAATGTATTGGTAAAACCTTTTTTTTATTGTCCTTTATAGCAGTGGCCAGATTGAGCTCCAGCTGGGCTTTTGCCCTTCTAATTTTCTCCCTGTATGCCTTCACAAGCTCCCTGTACTCATCTTGAGTTGCCTGCCCTTCCTTCCAAGGGTGATGGACTCTCTCTTTTTCTCCCTGATTCCCAGCAAAAGCTCCCAGTTTAGCCAGGCTGGTCACCTTCCCTGACATTTCATTTTGCTACACGCAGGGACAGGCTGCTCCTGTGCTTTTAAGACTTCCTTCTTGAAGAGCATCCTGCCTTCCTGGACCCCTTTGCACCTCAGAACTGACTCTGAAGTAGCTCTGAAGGATGCAGAAATGGCTTCATGGTGGAATTTTGACATTTGTATTTTTAGTGTGAACATTATACTGTTACATAGCTAGTTATTTTAGCAGAAATTGAATATCTTTTGTCGGTGCAAGTCTGCTTACTCTGAGTGAGCTGGGGTAAAGCAGGCACGTTTTGTGAGGGGTTGCTTGACAATACAGTGAAGAATTAAAGATGCAATGCCATGTATTTCCTGAGTTAACTGAGTTATGTGCTTGCATTAAATAATTGGTACTTTTTCTGGAATAAATTGATGTATTTTCACATAAGTTTAAGATATTTAGAATGACTCCAGGTACAGACTGGACATAGTCGGATATGTCCCTGCATTGTAAGGGCAGTCCAGTTCTTCCCTAGCATGAAAAACTTCAGACTATAGTTTTCGATAATGTTTTTCTTGTGGTTTAGCCTTCATTTTCTGTGAAAATTGTCCATTTTTCTGTTCCAAGTATGAAGTAAAACATGTTTAAAAAAAGCAAGCCATTTCCATGCTTTCATAAATATCTGATTTTTTTTTAGTCCTTTGAAAGCTGGGAAAATTCATAAGTTTACAGTTTTTTAAAAAGCACATTAAAAATTAAAAATGTGAGATTGTGCAAAATAGATTAATAAAATTTAGACCCTAAGTACTTCATAGTATAGGGGTGACTAAATCATGTAATGTTGAAAGAAAACCAGGAAAAGAATTGCATTGCTTTTCACAGTTTCTAGCAAAATTTCTTCCTGTGTTTTATCCTTTGGCTTGCTAAACTAAAATTTCAGTCCAGGCAGACATTGACCCTTTGGAATCTAAAAAAGTTGAGTTTTTCATGTTCCAAAAATCCATATTTTTATATCAGTGATTTTTTAGGTCTCTCTCTTGCTGTTTTAAGATACTGCAAGTTTTCAAAAAATGTATCCAAGCGCATATATGCTGCTGTGACTTATGCATCACTAAAACTGGTTCAGTAATTAAGAAATTCTTGCAAAAAAGCATCGGAAAAAGTGAGGCCCTGTCTCATGATGGAAAAAATGATGAGGAAAAAAGGCCTCTGTAGGGGCTTAATAGCTGACAGAGAATGAGAAGTCCATCGGGTCACTGAGTGATAATGTGAGTTTATGTCGATGACAAGACCGTGAGTGTTGAATATGGTCTTTGAATCTAAAGATAGTCTTTTGATTTTGGCACCCACGTCTCTACTAGCTTAATCACTCTGGGGCCCCTGTACTAACACAGTCCCTAAGCTGTTCTTGCTGTATAAGGAATGAATGTTTGCCACACTTGAGGTGACCCAGAGTTTCATGCCGGGCATGATAACCACTGAGTCAGCAAAGACTGGAAGATCACCGTAGTACTTGGCACTGTGAGTTTTGGATGTACTCTGGAACTGATAATGTCCTGCTTCCAGTCCAAGTGGTATATGTAAACCTCTGGCAGGAGAAGTCCCAGTGTAGCCCAGGAAATAGTTCACTTTGGAAATGTCCAGAACAGTTCTCTCACTCAGACTCTGAGCTAGCTGTCAACTGGTAGCTATAAAGTAATAGGTATTTCTCAGAGGTATTTCTGAGAAGTTAATGAACTCATTGGTGTATTCTCCAATGGCTAATTGGGAGAGATGGTGTCAAAAATCCCTTGAAACTCTTCATGTCTCTGCAGCTGGACAGAGTTGCCAAGGCAAAATCTTGTGTCTGAAATACACAGATGTGTGTACACAAACACAAGGTTTGTTTAGTACTTCTCTTTGGTTTATAAAACAAACCCTGACCCTAAAAGAACTAGCTGATCAACACTGACTTCTGTGTTTCATAGTGAATGAAACCAGTGTATGCACTGAATATGCTGTCAGTTAGCCACATTCATGGATAGGTCTTTCCTTTTTGTAAGCTGTTAAGGTTTTTCTTAGAGAAGAGAAATGAACAGAACACAGCTGAGTCTGATATCAACATAGGGCTAGGAGGGGGCTGACTTGCAGATACTCTGTCACCCACAACGGATTTCTATCGTTAGGTTTTCACCAATGAACAGCTATCGTTACCTTTCATTTAAAAGGTGCGATTTGTGAATGATGCTCTGAAATGTATTTTTTAACACAGTATTCTAAACAATCTGGCTTATCTTTGTTGGGAAAAGCCTGTTAAATATATAAGGAACCTTATTTATTCTTACAGTCTCTCTATCTTCCCTACAGTTTTCTTTCTGATTGCACCGTCAAAATTGAGCACTTCTTTCTTTCATCACTTGCATATTCAAAGCCATTTTCTAATTTCATTTTCTAGTTAGATCTCTTGGCATTCCATTGATATATTTTTAAAAATCTTAAAATGTTTTCATTTGCTTGGATCTGTGGGGGTTTTTTTGGAGGAATGTGTAGTGGGTGTGTGTATGCAGCTCTTTTTTTTTTTTTTTTTTTTAAACTAAAATCTTCAATTCTAGCCCCTGGCATTCCTTTCTAGGGGTGAAGTCATTCTGATTCCAGCAATAAACTACATGCATTATTTACCTGGTTTGATACCCATCTTTGTGTGGTCATAAAAGCAAAGTGTGGTAGTACCATCTTGTGGTTGTAAAGTTGGGTTCTGCCTGTAACATTGCCAAAAAGATATAACTTGCTAAATTTTCATAGAGTTGTCAAAACACACCTTCAGAGTCCAAAGAATTTGGGAAAAGAAGTAACCATTCTAATGGGAATGGAAAGTTACGTGTTCTCTTCCATTTACCCCTTTTTCTGAAACACGTTTTCTACTTGATACTGAACTCAGCATTCTTATATGATTCCAGATTTCTCTTACTCATCTGTTTTAATTCCATTAGCTTATTCAGTTTTGCAGAACAGTTATCTGAAGATATGCAAATACCATATTGCAGCATTGCTACCTTAGTGTCTGCAACAGGGAGCATTCTGCGAAGAGGTATCTGGCCAAATCCATTAAGTCATAATTACTTATATAATCTTTCATAATCTACATGCTTACTCTATTAATGATTCTATCACTCTTCTGCTTTGTTAGTAATATGATGTATATTTTTTGTACAGCTGAATATATCTTTAAGAAGGAAATAAAACTGAAAAAGTCACTGGTTAGACTATATTTAATCATACTTAGCACCATAGAGTCATGTGTCAAACTGTAATGATCAGCCTGGTCCTTGTGTTCTGGGTACACGGTTAGTCAGCCTTACCTTAATATAATCTGACAGTTCAAATAGAGGTCTGGTTAAAAGTTCACTTCTGATCATGGAGAACAGAAGAAACATAACTTTCCTTTCAGAGAATGTGTACAAATAAGTATTTTACAAGCATATGTGAAAAACAGGGTAAGAGCATTTCTGAAATACAACGGAAGACTGGACAGTAATGTGTTAAAGTGAAGACGAACACAGGAAAACTGAATTATTGTTCTTCATAACTTTCTTGCTTGATTTTGCAATTCGTAAGTTTCAGTAGGGTCTCTTTAAGCTAGGTTTTGGTGTTTAACTTATTAGAATCATAGAATCACAGAATGTCTTGGGTTGGAAGGGACCTCTAAAGGTTATTTAGTCCAACCTCCCTACAATAAGCAGGGACATCTCCAACTAGACTGGATTGCTTAGAGCCCCATCAAGCCTGACCTTGAATGTCTTCAAGAATGGGGCCTCCACCACCTCTCTAGGCAACCTGTTCTAGTGATCCACCACCCTCATATTTAAGAACTTTTTCCTAATGTCGAACCTAAATCTACCCTTTTTTTAAGGGTGGAGTTTTTAAGGATGGAGTCATACAAATCACTCACATATTTTAATATACTTCTTATTTTACTAAATCTCAACTGAGTTACGATATCTTAGTAAATTCAGTGTCGTTGTTCACCACTTAATGTTGAGTTGGAAGAACCCATCTGTGGCTTAGTAAGCAGGAAAGAGAAACTACTTTGAAGGTAGATATACCAGTATTTGGGGATTGCAGTGAGAAGGTGGTAATTGTTTAAAGAATGTGGTGGTGTGTACTCTCTTAGTTACACAACAGTAGCATTTAGCGAACAGATGCTTTTTCTGTTCTCTGGGTTAGAATGGACCAACACATCAACATTTATGTCTTATCGAATTATTACTGTGCAGTGTAGCTTAGTAGACATTATTTCATAGTAGGAATGACAAGAAATGGATTAAGTGAAAATATATTTTTAATTAATATTCTGGCTTACAGCTTTTAAAAAGATCTTGTATGTGTGAGATGTGGCAGCCAAGAGCTGAATGAACAAATGATTTCAGAAATGCGGTGGCTTCTGAGCTATAAAAATCACAAACCTAATTCTGTTTAGAATTGACATGGCTGAAATGGGAAACTGTAGGCAACAGAATCCAGTTAATGATTGTTTTCTTTGAATTTGGTGCTCTGAATGACATAATGGGTATGCAGACGTCCTTAAAGTACTAAGCAAATTCTAATATTAAAAAGTGTTTTCAGCCTTTGATTGCCTTTGTAACGAATGTTGACCAGGAGAGAGTTGGATAGGGTACTTACTATTTTTTATAAATAAAGAAACCACTGGTATTTTAGGAGAATAAACAGAAATGACCTTTTTTTTTAAGATCTGTTTTCCTTTGTAAGGAATTTTGCACTGCTTCAGTTTGCTTTATCATTGAGTGTGCTGTATTTTATCCTGGTTAAAATCAGTGCCTGTCAGGCTGGCATGCTGTACAAGCCAGTAGGCCAGTCCACCTCCATGTTCTTAGTGGGTTTTACGTGTGGTTTATTTCTTTTCTTAACTACATGTTTCTAGATAATTGTTAACAATTTTTTAAATTATTTTTAGCTTTAGATCCGGCTAAAGATCCATGTTTAAAGATGAAATGTAGTCGCCATAAGGTCTGTGTTGCACAGGATCAACAAACTGCTGTTTGCATTAGTCACCGAAGGCTCACACACAGGTAAATATTTTAAAAGCTAAATCTATAGACTTTTTTAATAGTCTTCATGACTAACTGTAAACCATAAATAAACTGTAATTTGTTTAGTTATTTAACAACATATGTGCAGAGTAGGAGTTTATTTTAGAAATAATTATGTATACATAGTCAGATTAGAATGTTAATTTTTTTTTTAATAGGCTGTTAAAATAGAGGGTGTCCATATTTAAGTATCTCAAGCTATAAATACATTTAAGGAAATACCTACTATGCCAGTAACAAATGAATGTAACAATTATGATAATGTCCTGCTGCTGTACATTAATTTGCCTTCATCACTTCTTATACGAATCTAGAGACCACAAAACTGCCTATCAAAGTGTGAGTAATGACCTGTTATAGTGTAAGTTGGTTGAGTTTTTTCCCCTTCTTTTTTTTCTTCTTGATTACAATTTTCTTTGCATTCTGGACAGGTTAAATATAGGGAATCCAAATGTAGATGACATTTTATTGTTACCTTTTTTTGGGGAGAACAGTTCCAGATGCTCTATTTGTATCGGTCTTAGAGGTGCAAAATATTACTGTACTTCTGTGGCTTTATCTGGGGCAGGCAGACAGTGAATACGTAGGGTCTGAACCATACACTTGGTTGAGTCATAAAATTGTTTTTTGCTGAGAAGATGGAGTCAAGTTCCATTTTTCAATTTGGGGTTGTTACTTTTTTTTGCACTTCATTGTGGATAGCAGCATAGTAGGAAGGCTAAACTTCAGTAACTGGATTGGAATAAGTGTGTGTTAAAAGTGCTTTGCTCAGTAGGGGCTGAAAAGAGCTAAGAAAAATAAGAGACTTTCTTGCTTGATGTAAGAGGATCATTTCAAGCTTTTTAGAAAGTCAGTGCAGTTTTATGAATGATACAAGGACTGTTCTTCCGAGTGTCTAGTTATGTTGAATACGCTCATCTGTAGTTTTTCAAACAAGCAAGATAGTACACAGTGAAAGGAAAAGTTTAAACTATTCTTAATCTGCAGCTGCAGTTAAGTAACAAAAAAGCTTTACATTATTTGTAGAGCTAAACTGTTTATATCAAACCATGTCAGTTAGACATTTTGGTTTGATCAAGTACTATATAAGGTGCAAGAATTATTAGACAAAGTTGAAATTATTCATTTCAACTGCTTGTCAACTGTCAGGGAAATATGTCAGTATCAATTGCGAAAAGACAACACAATTTTTTGAAGTTTTTTGAGAGGTATTACCTGCATTATTAAAAACAGTGAAAAAACGACATCTCCAAGTTAAGTATATATGCAGCAGGTAAGGACTAAAACCTTTTTTAGACTAGAATAAGCTGCATACAGCGGTCAAATTGAAAAATGTATTGAATTCTGTATTTATACCTGTTTTATTCCTCCCACAATCCCTGGCAGTCTTGCAGGTAAGAGGCAAATCTTGTCTGAATGTAACACAATCTCGTAATGGAAAACTTTGGAATGACAACAGCTCAGTGATTGTGATAAGCACTGCAAGTCTAGTCTTGTAAACTAAATGAAGCAATTCTCTACCTACCTGTCCTGAGCCAGGACAGGGGTTTCCCAAGTTTGGTTTTTCCTGTTCTCCCAGATTGGGAGGTTCAAGGAGAAAAAATTGCTTTGTGCTTTCTTCATGCAGTCACTGACCTTTCTGTAGTACAGTGGAATGAGAGTATGAATAATGTATTTGCAATCAGTTATGTCTTCTGGTCTCTTTACTACTATTAATTTCTTTAGCCCACGATTTTATCCCTTCACTGATATCTGCAATTTGCATATTGATTTTCAACAGAGCCATCTGTTTTTCAAAGTTCCCAAAGGAATAGTTCACTCATTTATAAGTCTTGGTAAAAAATAGCTGAGAAAGTCTGTATTATCAACTGTCAGGTTGTATTTACCTGTATCCATTTCTAATATATCAGCTGTGTGTATTCCATCTATTGGGAATAAATCTTTACAAAATTTCATCCCAGTAATTTTTGCTTTCCACTTCATCTGTGTGCATGTGCATATGGTGTTCTTCGAAGATGGGATAATATTAGTGATTTCTGCTTTGGAGGTTTGTTGTTTTTTCGTTTTTTTGAAGAGGCAGTTGGGGATGTTTTTTGGAAAAACAATTGAGAACTTTTTTGTGGATAATTGGGAACTCTTCATAAATAAATTGTCCATAGAATTCTATTTTGACATATTTATTGTATAGATCCGTAGATGTTCCAGAGATGATTTTCAAGAGTCTTACACAGGAAGAGCAGTTTTAAGCATGTGAACTGATACAGTGGCAATGACTATCCTCAAGAGACAGTCAGGGAAGAGGAGACTCTACATACCTCCAAGATGAAGAAAAGGTTTATGGGCACCTTTGGGCTACCCTAGGGAAAGAAGCACAGCATACAGTTAAAGCTGAATAGATTATTCTGTAGTGCCATCAAGTTGAAATTCGTAGATTTACAGTTAAATAATCTATTAGAATCAGCATTATTAATAACTTTCTATATATAAATTCTGTGACTCTTTGAGGTAGTAGCATAGACAGAGGTTGCTAATCAGTGAAGGCTGATACTTGTATCAAATGGAATAATCACATGAGTAATTTCTTTTGTTGTTTTATTAGAAATTGACTTGCATAAAAAACCACTTAGGCATGGATGTTCTGTTACCCAGTCCATGCTGTGCCAGGTGTTCCTATCTGTACAATACCATTTCCAAACTATGGTAGCCCTGTTTGAGGGTACTGAGGTTACTGAGGGTACTTCAGCACCACACAGCGAAGTGTGTGATTGGCGGATATTACAGCCATCTGCATGGCTGTTGGTGACATGATATCACATGGTCCCAATGGGATTAATTAGCGTGACAGTACACTCTACTGATGTGATGATGCTACCCGTGCTTTCAGAAGTATTAATATTTATATTAGCTCGAGGATCTCAGCACTGTGCTCTTGCTGCAGTGTGCTTGCCTTTGTATCGTTTCAAAACCAGCTACTGCATATCACTGTCCTATTCATGGTGTTGTGGGTCAGGCAAGTCTATGGTTTTGCTGTTTCTTCAGTTTCCATGGCAGCAAAGATCATGGCTTTTTACTCAGTCTTGAGGTACTGCACACAAGGCACATTCCCTTTTCTGGGAGACTGCCAAGATGGCATGTCCTCTTCTAGCACACTTCTGCAGTGCCACAGCATCGTGATGGAAGAGCTCCCTTTCTGTACTCTTCTGGAAAGACTAAACAGTATTTGACAAAAAGGTGAATTAAGTGTTGTAGATCATTGATCATGAGAGTAGTTTGGAGTACAAGAGCTTTGGAAAGTATGGGGGCATGGTTAGAAGTGCTAGATTTTTGTTGGTAGCAGGTGCATTGGTGTCTCCTTGTGCGATGCTCTTAGCTGTGTCCTATGAAAGAAAGAGGAAGTACTTTAAGAAAGAAAAACATGCAGTATAGATACTAATGTTATTTATCCATGTACTTCCATGTGAATTGCTGTGGGAAGGGAGAAGCTGCCTGCACTAGAATACACGATAAAGAAGTAATTAAAAATCTGGTGTAAAATTGAATTTTTCATTGATTCTTTAAAACTCCAGAGATTGACATTAACCTTTCCTTTTGCATAAATGGTGTTTTGCCATCCCTTTGTGCTTTCCAGTTTATCTTAAGTGATAGGCTTTGTGGGGAAGAAAAACCCTCGTAAAGTAGCTGTATATGCAATGATGAAATGCTTTGGAGTATACCTCATTCAGTTACAAATACAACTTGCTGTTTTTATTTCACTTATTAGGCCTAGAAAACCTCTAGGGAATTAGTTAGAAATAAGGGATTGTTGCTTTTGTAGCATATCTTTTTATTTACTATTTATTTTCCTTCTCTTTGCAGGTTACACCTTATAGTCATTTATAGTCCCATCATTGTCTTGTTTTTATCCTGTTTTTTCTTCTGTATGGTAGCAGCCTGTACTTATATAATTTGTTAAAGATTAACATAGATGAGGTGACTTAGTCATGGTAAAAGCATTTCAGTTACAGATCGTGGTTTATGTGGAATTCATTAGTCATGGATAGAGTCATAACAAGCAAGCATTTAACTAATTAAAACAAAGAACAGTAATTGCTCTTTTTTTATTAGAGCTCCACGAGGTAGGTTCCATAGGAGTGTGCAGACTGGACCTCTATAAAATGTGAGGCTGGGTAGGAGGTGAGCAGTATACAGGGCCGAATCATGCAGAATTCACTGTTTTCAGAAGTAAAGAAGCAGTGGTGGTTACTATCTGGGTAAAACGTTTCCTCTGCTGTTTCTTAAGTGTTCTGTGGTTTAGTGAGAATTGTTCTCTGCCCCTAACCTTTTGTGGAGTAGGACCTGAATTTAAGAATTAAAAAAAAATTCTAATACTTCTGCCTGTGGGTGCAGTCTTCAAGTTGCCACAATTTCACTATTAAAGCATTTCAGAGTATCACTTTATTATAGACTGACAGAAGCTGTTAGTGGTAAAAATGTTATATCACTTAATCTAATTTACTAAGGTAGGGTAGTTAGATGGTTTGATAGATTTTGTGCTAGCACTTAATGTTATTACAACTTCCTTTAGGCTTTTGAGTTAAATGAAATTTCCAACTGCTGATTTGCTTCAAATCATTGTCATCTAGTCCATTATCTTGTCTTGGATGCCTACCCTCTTACAGTGTTTTTTAAGAATGTGGAAAACCAGTCTAAATAGTCTTTTTATGCAAGTTGAATTATCAGTTCTTCCTTGAGTGTGTTCACCGTAGTATTATAACATGAAGAGAGTGTTCCATCTCAGCGTTGAAGTGATGGATGTTGGGCCCTGAAGCATGGGATAAGTTAACCTTTCCTGGTATGGATGACATAACAGAAGCCTAGAGTTCCTTTTGAGTGCTGCAGAACTGTAACACCAATTCCACTGTGAAAGTAAACTGAAACCTCTTCAGTTTCCATGCTGTGGTCCTGCAAGGTTGATGTCCCCAGACATAAAAAGTGGCCAATTCCATGTACATCAGAGACCCATTTGATAAGAAAAATGCACACACATAGGTATGTGCACACATGTGTATGTATGTGCACATGATTCTATGATTCTATTATAAATAAATACGTCCACATGTATATGTATTTTTTTCTGTTCATATTGAATGGACACATATTGCAGATTTTCAAACTATAATACTTTGGAGTTTGAGGTGGTTTACTATCACTCATTTTGCAATAGGAAAGAGTCTTTTTAATTTAGACTTGCTAACACTTTTTTTTAAATTCAAAAAAACCCAAAAACTGTAATTGCAAGTCTGTAGTTGTATTAAGTAGTCCAAACAGTTTGGAGAGATGGTTAGAACTCATATGGAAGATGCTCTGTTTGATTGGAAAAAACAGAAAAGAAGCAGAGAATAAAGAATAGTATTGCTTTGTAGCTTTTCTGGTTTTTTCGATGCTGCAGCATTTTATTATGGTTTAAAAAAAAATAAAATTCTAAAAAACTGAATCAAAACAAAGGATTTGCTTTGGGCAGATTGTGTGAAAGTTGCAAACGCCACTATTTAGGATGTCATCATTTCACATTATAATGCTGCTAAAGAAGGCCAGCTGGTGCAGTTAAGTCCCTTATTGGAAATTTTAGTCTGATTCATTACTGTGATTTGTAGTTGTACACAGAAACACTTAATCATTCTTATGCTCCAAGCTCCATTGAATCTACTGAAGGCTTTCTGGTTCTTTGCATAATTTGTGCTGCCAGTCTGCCAGCTTGGCAGTGTTTCCAGCTTGTTGCATTATCTGTGTTTGTTTGCACAGGAAGTGATGCTGCACGTAGGCTGAATTTACAGTAATTCTTTTGTAATAGGCTAATGAACAGCACTACTTTGTTCACAATACTAACATTATATAACTTTGATTAGTCCAATTATTGTATAACTGTACCATTGTGATCATACTCACACTCTACAAAGTACTGAATAGGAAATTTGCTTAGACACAGCTTAATTGAACTTGTCAAGAAAACAATTTGGCCTTCTATGTGCTTAAAAGAGAGGTGAAAATGTGAACAGTGTAGAGATTTTTGTACACTGTTAAAGGAAGAAAGCAAAGCTTTTTTACTAGTGGTTTCATTGCAATGGGAAGGAAAAAAGGTGACTAACACTGTGCATAGGTTTTGCATATGTTGTGGTGTCCTGTTCTTTCCTTGCTGTGCATGTGTTCCTTCCATACATTTTAGTGGGAGGTATGGATACACAGCTAGAGGAAAACAGGATCGTCTAATGGAATTAATTTTCCCTCTGTAAATAACTTGGCTAACACTAACGGAAGATACATACGTAGACTGCAAGAATGTATATCGCAGTACCAATGTTGTGTCCGTATCAGCCTTACTATTTATTAAGGTTGTAACTCAGCCATACAACATTTCTACTTTTTGCAGCCAAAATTTGAAACCCCAAAATTGCTGTCCTTAAGAAAAAGAAAATGCTCGTTCCCAACCTCTGTCTGTAGAAATCTAAACAAGACGTTTCTTTTTTTGTTTAATGTGTTGTTTTTTTCTTGATACGTAATCTAAGTTTTGTAGGAGATCAAAGCAGATTTGAAATAATGGAGACCTAAACAGAACTTCCCTATTCTATTTATTAGCAGAACAGGTATTTTTCAACTTCACTTTCCCCATTAAAAATCCATGATACACCTGGTTTTAAGGAACTCATGGAGTCCTAATCTAGAGTAACGCAGGTGGACTTCAGTTAGTTTAGCAAATCCTAGGCTTCCTCATGTTTTACTTCCTCCAATAATCTTGTTCAGATTCTCAGTGGCCTTTAGAAGACAGAAGGTGCACTGGATAATCAGCTGGCATTATGAGTTTTACAGTGATTATGAGTGTCCTACTTCCCACTTCTGCAATGAGATGATAAATTAGGATTGGGATTTTTTTGAGGAAAATTGCTTCCAGCTTGCTATGTACACTTTGTGAGCTTTTATTTTTTTTGTTGTTCTTTTAAAATTGTCTTTTGCCTCACACTATTCTTGAGAATCTACTACTTAAAAAATTGACTTTTGTTAACAAAATTAAGAATAATCATAAAGGTGATGCTTATAAATGATTTCTCTGTCCTTAGCTATGAAGTTGTGATTGTAGTCCACAGCAACAAAATTCATTGTGGACTATTATGTAAACATTGAAATAATATAAAACAAAAGGAGCAAAATCTTTGAATATTCCTTTATCAGAAAAAAATATGCAAAGGCAACTCATGAACAGTTCAATGCCCCTTCTTACAAATACATCTCTAAAGTAAAGCTTGCTAATGTGATGCCCATCTACAAGAAGGGCTGGAAGGAGGATCTGGGGAAGTCAGCCTGTCAAGCCTGTCAGCCTGACCTCGGGACTGGGAAAGATCATGGAGGGGCTCATCTTGAGTTAACTCACATGGCAAGAGCAGGGCAGCCAGGGGATCAGGGCCAGCCAGCATGGGTTTATGAAGGGAGGTCTTGCTTGACCAACCTGATCTCTTTCTATGACCATGTCACCTGCCTATTGGATGAGGGGAGAGCTATGGATGTTGTCTACCTGGAATTTGGTAAGGCCTTTGGCACCATCTCCCACAGCATTCTCCTGGAGAAGCTGGCGAATCATGGAGTAGACAGGTGTACACTTCACTGGGTAAAAAACTGTCTGGATGGCTGCACCCAGAAAGATGTGGTAAATGGGGTCAAGTCTAGTTGGTGGCCGGTCACCAGTGGTGTCCCTCAGGGCTCAGTTTTATGGTCAGTCTTGTTCAATATCTTTATTAATGACCTAGATGAGGAAATTGAGTGCACCCTCAGTAAGTTTGCAGATGACACCAAACTGCATGGGAGTGTCAATCTGCTCGAGGGTAGGAAGACTCTACAGAGGGACCTGGACAGGCTAGATTGATGGGCCAAGGCCAGTTTTATGAGGTTTAACAAGGCCAAGTGCCGGGTCCTGCATTTCGGTCACAACAACCCCAGGCAACACGACAGGCTGGGGGAAGAGTAGCTGGAAAGCTGCCCAGCAGAAAAGACCTGGGGGTGCTTATAAACATGAGAGGCAGAAGTGTCCCCAGGTGGCCAAGAAGGCCAAATAGTATCCTGGCCTGCATCAGCAATAGCAAGACCAGCAGGAGTAGAGAAGAGATCATGCCCCTGTACTCAGCACTGGTGAGTCTGCACCTTGAGTACTGTGTTCAGTTCTGGGCCCCTCACTACAAGAAGGACATTGAGGTGCTGGAGCATGTCCAGAGGTGAGCAACCAAGCTTGTGAGGGGTCTAGAGAACAAGTCATAGGAGGAGGGGCTGAAGGAACTGGGGTTGTTTAGTCTGAAGAAGAGAAGGCTGAGGGGAGACCTCATTGCCCTCTACAACTACCTGAAAGGAGGTCGTAGAGTTGTGGGTGTTGGTCTCTTCTCCCTAGTAAATGATAGGACCAGAGGAAATGGTCTGAAGTTGTGGCAGGGGAGGTTTCGATTGGATATTAGGAAGAATTTCTATACTGAAAGAGTGGTCAGGCACTGGAACAGCCTACTGAGGGAGGTGGTGGAGTCACCATCCTTCGAGGTATTCAAGAAACATGTAGATGTGGCATTTGAGGGCATGCTCTAGTGCCCGAGGTTGTGGGTGTTTTTTGGTGGAGCATGTGTGGTTGTATGTGTTTGGGGTTTTTTTGTGTTGTTGGTTGGACTTCGTGATCTCATGTCCTTTCCAATCATGACGATTCTGTGATTTTTATAATGCTTTAAAAATTAGCTGTCAGTATCAGTTTTCGGTGTACTTTGTCAGGATATATTATCAGTTGTAAAATAGCTGATGCAGTCATTTGTAATCAAGTAGTATTTAATTTGGAATTTGTCCGTGAGTTGTGTGGGTGGGTTTGTTTTGTCTTTCAGTGTTACTGAAATACTCTTAATGCTGGGTAATGGAACAGAATAAAACTTCAGGATGCTTATATGTGAGGGGTTCTTTTACAGGTCTCAAAATTTTCATGTGGATCTGGTTCTGATTGTAATTACATGCTTTTACTACTAGGTAGCATCAATTCTAATGTGTTTCATTTTGTGTGAAGGTCTTGCTTCCTAAGTTGTGTTTATATGCTCAAAATATATCTTTTGTTTTGCTTCTGTACCAATGGTGAGAAAACTGTTAAGTGTGTGAAATTGAATAGAGTAGTGCTCAGGGAGCAGAAATCATTCTACTAATATTAATTTGTGTAAAACAATACATTTAAGTTTACCAGTGGTGAAAAGTGCATTAGTTAGAGCAGCTGGAGATGTTTGTCATCACAGGGTGAAGTATGTGCATGAATCAGTACTTTACAGTAAAAAGTATTGCTGCTCTTGGAAATCAAATAGCATACTTAAGATAGTAAAGGCATGTCAGGAGTCACTAAATGTTTGTCGTTCTTAAATGGTCAGTTATGTAAGGGGTTTTTGTGTCTAGTAGTATTTTTATATTTGTCTTTCATTTATAATCAAACACCAAAACCCTTTCCATGTGTCCAATTTGTAAAAAGTAAGTTCACTTTATAACATGCTGTAGTCTGCTACAAAGAGAATAGTAATCTTTTACTTACACGTATGGCTTCTTCCACTGACAACTGTATATTGTATATCAGATCCATGTTGCCTAAAAAAAATTTTCTATTTTTGTCATTTTATGGTGTCGTGGTTTAAGCCAGGATGAGGCTAGTTTTCCTTTTAACCTAAATATTAGAACACTTATACTATGTAAATACATCCCCTAAAACCCTTATGCAACTTCTATATTGGTAGTAGTGGTAGTGATAATAATAGTATGTGAATGGAGGCTGGATTTAAAGCTTTGGATCAAGCCATCTAAAGCTATAATCTTAGAGAATATATAGTAATCAACGCTTAATTTTTTCATCGTGGTTTAAGTTGATTTAATTCTTCATGTTTTTCAAACGTGGCTGTGCATGGTGTCACCATTTATCTGTTCTGCTCTTCCTTGTCAGATAGTTTCCCATATGTAAAAATTCAAAATAGTTAACTTCATTGTAATTCAGGGATTACTGCGTTTCTTGATCAGCTGAAGATCTGGGCACATAAATATTTCTAAAAACGTGTTCATGTTTTGAAGAATGAATTCCTTTTCACCTTTGCCTTCACCACTTGCGCATTCATTTCCAATGAATGTTCATAGTACCAGGATTTGCATACTTGTGAAAGTTAATTTGAAGTTTTGATCCCTAAATTCAACACTAGTCATGTTCTAAGCTTTTGCTGTTGCACCTCCTTTTTAAAGAAAACCCCAAACATAATTTCCTCCCCAGCCCCAAACTCACTGCAATGAGGAAGAGGCAAATAAGAGGATGAACTATCTGAGAGATTTAAGCAGTAACATATGACTACAGGAAGCAGATACCCTGAGAATATGGATGATTGCTTTTTCATCTTTGGGACATGCTGCTGAAGTCTATAAAAGGTAGGAATGCTCGGCCAAGATTATCTGGATCAGAATTAAATCCCTTACTCTTAGATACCATAAAACATACTTGCATGTTACGAAGTAGGATGTGAGGGATTGCTGTCCCCTTATTATTATAGGTAAAGCCAGGAGACCCATGTACTTTTTGACTCTTCTACTCATAAAATTATCTTCCATAGGTAACCAACAATAGCAACACTTTTAGGGTGACTTCAGCCCTGTATCTCACAGATTTGAGGCTTTTGAAAAACTGAATTTCCTTTCATATTCTAGAAGTACATTGACATCATATAACCATTTACTTCAAAGTGCTGGAGTTTTTTCACCTACACTGCAAGGTTTTGTCATGCTCTAATTCATCTCTTCTATCTTGAAATTGTAAAACAGATAATTTATGTCAGAATGAGTATTGTCTATATGTTCTACCTGAGAAGCAAGCACAAAGTGCCATTATGAAGAACTCAAAAAAGGTATGCATATGCAGTAGTTATAAAAGCAAACAAAATATTGGGATTTATAAAGGATGGTAAAGAGTCTATAAATCTTAAGAAATAGTTTTATGAGTAAGGTCTCAAAATTCATTTGTGTTAATAGCCCTGTTATCTCTGGCCACCTTGATAAATGACACATAGCAGAAATAGAAACACTGCAGAGCTGTAAAAGATATGATTAAAGACCAAAAGAGACTTCTGGATGAAAAATGGGCACATACATGAAAGGTAACTCAGTAAGAAAGACTATGGCAGGATTTTATTTCTGGAATTGTTGCTCAGTTAGTTCCATTTAACCTCTCATAATGAAGAAACAGGAAGAATGAGGCAGAAGATAAAAAACAAATTTCAGAAACCTATTTAAACCTGGCATGACAAGACCACCACCGAGTTCTTGGCCAGCATTGTGGTTAAAAGAACTGTTTAGAAATGCATGTGGTGAGCTAGCACAGTCCTCTAAGCTAGCATACGGGGTAAGAACCTGATTTTTCTGACATGTGACAAATGTGTTCTTGCTAACAGAGCTGTAAGTTTCGTCTGTAGCCACTTTGCTGTTAAGTTTTTAGTACGGCTGCTGTCTAAAATGAGGTGCTGTACTTGATCATCAGACTGGACACTAGTCTAATTAGATACCACAATTTACTTTCTTACCAAAACTATTCAGATGCCAAAATATACAGTTATGTATATATGCTTGAACTGATACAGACAGCAATAAAAATAAAAATTGAGCTAAGCTATAAACTTAAATTGCGAAGGGAAAAATACCACTGGAAGAAGTAGCACTGTCTGCTCTCAAGATTTTTAAAGGCTAAAAAAATCATCTCTGCGTGCAAAGAGATGCTTTCCCAAGCAAACTGTGAAATGGTTTTTGTGCCACACCGTGGGGGCAGAAAATACCCATTTCCTTTTATGTCATCTGTCAATAGATCATTTTTTTCCTTCCCCTGGGTAACCATGGCCTTTTTGTCACTCTTCTTAAGTTGCAATTTTGCGACGTTAAAGCTAGATTTGTGGTTGATCTTTTAAAGCAAAGTATTTGGAAACGTGTTCAGCTTTGAGGCTGAGTGGTGAATTTGTTGTTTTGCAGAGTCATGACTTTGAAGATGGAATTAGGCAGCTAAATTAGGATAAGTGTTGTGTTTTGGTATGCACAATGCCAGGAGTGCCCACCTTGGGCACCTGCAAGAACCCCACTAGTATGAAGATGAAGTCCTTCTAGGAGCACCTGAACAGAGGAAAAGCTGAGGCTTGAAGAATGTAATTTTTGAGTTTTCCCACATAGTTTGAAATAATTTTTATAATATTTAGGGGGTTTTCCACCCTCTGCACGATGCAGAATGAAGTCGAAGTTTAAACAAAACCCTGAAAGCTGAATCACAATTATCTTGGTGTTAACATCATATAAATATTTATTGTTGCCTTTTACTTTCCATAGCATGTTTTTGTTTCTTAAAGATTTGATCCCTTGACATTTTTCCTGTAGTTTCTTCATTGGTTTCCTCTCTCTTCAAATAACTGTTCTCCACTTTGCTCTTTCACAGTAAATGGCTTAACATTCATGCAGACATGCCTGCAAACCTGAAATAAGCCCTGATAAGCAATGCTTTATAGGGGCTTGAATGGAGAAGGGATAGATTATGTATTATCTTGAAGGTACCATTTAATGGAACCCACATTAAGAGTACTTAAGGAAGAAGAAGAAAAAGGGAGGAAGAAGCTAGACTTGAGGATACTTATGTATATTAATAGAAAAAAAAATAGGAACCTTTCTGACTTTCTTCATGACAAAGCAAGTTATTTCTAGCTTTTTGGCTACTAAGTTATTTTGTGGAATCAAGTTGAGTGTTTTTTTAAGACATAATGGGGAATATAATGCTGACACACAAAACTTCTTTCATGCTAGACTAACGTGAGATGTTACCATAGTTCATAAAACTTCTTTTTGCAGTCTTATTGACAAATTGTTTCTCTTTCATATCTTGACACAGATATTTCATCAAGGACATCTCTGCTTTATGTTTCATCTTTAAAATTATCTATATTATTCATATGTGTAAATTAGCAACCAAGAAAACATCATACTTTTAATCTATTTGATTTTCTTGCCTCAAGCAACAGTACAAATAATATTTTGTTTTAAGAATAGCTTCATTTATAGATGCCGATTAAAATAGCAAGGTTTTGTTTTAAACTGTTTTGTTTTTTTCCAATACAGCAATATTCCTGTCTACCTCTGTAGGTTTAATATACCTATGACAAAAGCAGGCTAATAAGTAAAAGCAACTGTGAGTTAATTTAAATTTTCAAGCTGTAAAATTCCACACTTATACTATATAAAAGATGCTAAATTGTTTCTTAACTCTGGAGAGAACATTTTTTCCCTAGTATGAGCCTCCCTCAATTGTTTACCATCCTTAGATTTGATCAGAGAGGAAGAAGAGTATTCAAAATTAAAACTACCTTAATTTTGTGAGGCACGGATACACAGGCTTACGTAATTGTCTTTAAAACTCATGAGCTGTAAAGCAGTGTTGTTTGCAGCTAGCAAGTGCTCTTCTAACACCTGATTAGCAACATAATCTAAAAACATCACAGCCTCTGTCACAAGTGAGTTAATGTAATCACAACAACAAAACCAGTTCAAGTTAATACTGCTTCATTTCAATTTAATTACTGTATAGAGATTACTTATAATCCTGAGCACCGTGGCATAAGACAATTTCCTGTCCAAGTGTGTGCTATGCCTTAGAATCTGTAACTGCAGGTATGATATTGTGAAGTATCATGAAATTACATTGATTTTGAAATTATTTGAAGAAGATAATGTGTTTTGGGTGTAGACTAAAGGGCAAATAACACTAGCACTAGAATTACCAAGACAGCTGGCCGATTGCAAGTCTTATTGCTCCTCAGCACCAGACAGTAGATAGTAAATACAGAGGCTTTGTTCTCGCTGTTATGTGGTTTACTTTTTCAACAGAATTATTCTTGATTTAGACTAGTAGGAGTCCAGTTCAGAGTTGTTTAAATAAAACAGATGTTCTGGGTAGGTAGAATTATATTACACAGTTCCTGTAACATAGCAGATTATTGTAAAACTAAATAAATTACTATTTAAGTGAAACAGATGTGATACTTCTGGAGGTGGGGAGGACAATAAATTAAAACCGGCAGGTGCAAGAAGTTGAGCTGTCAGGTGGTGGAAGCAGCATTAGCCACGAAGAGGAACACGCTGATGAATGGAGTTAAGTACTGCAGAATGAAAGCCAATGCTCACTGTAAAGTTGTGATGCAAAGCAAAGAACATTTATTAAAGTGGATGGCTGCAAGGTTGTGTGCCATAAAGAGACTCTGAAGGCACCCTGATTCACTTACGCAATTAAGGGATACTCAGTTCCCTGAACATGCGTACTTTGGGTGTATTCTTTGTAAAAGTGTCTCGTTACTCCTCACAGGCATAATGAAGAACTTGGAATTGCGAAATAAAATCTGAAGAACCAGGTACTACTTATGCCACTCCTTCAATTTTACAATTTTGGCTCAAAATCCTTCTATTTTACCTATACATAAGAAAACAAGGTACTAATCTTGAAGTACTCTCTGTATGTGGTGTTAGAAAACAATTTCATTTGTAAATTTTGCCCTCTAAAGAATGAATTATTCTCTATTCTTCTCCCAAAGTCTCAGTTGGTTTGAGAAAAGACATGATGATAGTGAAAATGTCATCAATGTAAAAAAGGTGAAAAAGGAGGGGCAAATAACCGCTATCATGAATGCAATGAAAATCTGTTTTAAATTCAGAGCTAAGAGACTCAAGTGGACCATTTTGATTTTAGGATACATCCAGAAGTTACTTTGTGCCATACACTTTTTCTCTTGAAGTGCTAAAACTAAATCTCCTATAATTAAACCAAATAAAACAGGAAAATGTATTAATACAATAAAATATTCAAAGATATGTAATGCAGTAAATCAGTTTGCCAGTTGAACACATTAAAATAATACGCTTCATTTTCTTTTGATGGAGGAGGGGGAAAAAGGCAACTGAGGAATTTGTTTAGTAATTTCTAGCAAGTGAACAGGAAGAGAAAGCTTGTTCAAGCTGCATCCATTGATATCAACCATACTGTGTTTTTTTTTATTGGATTCACCTGTAGTATCATGATTTTGTCACTTAAACCTGGGATTTGATGGAGAAGACTCAACTTCCGCATTGCTCGTTATAAATCGATGACTTGTCATTTAAGCAAGGTATATGAACTGAGAGAGTGTGTCTCTTGCTAATAATTGCAAAAATTATCATGACCTCTGCACTAAAAAAATCAAGACTACAGAATTCGAGCGCATTTGCAATATATGTGCATCTGAAATGATAATGTCAATACATAATTGGAATGAGTTAAGGATTTGTGAGTACTGGTAAAAATCTTTAGTAATAATTTTAAGCATTGTTAAAATAATATAGTCATGTTGTAGTGATGCGGTACCTGAGTTTTTTAGGGCACCTGCTAGTGAGAAAGCAGTTGGGCTTTTTTTTTTCCCCCCAGTGGAGAATATGAAGAATTATGGGACTGGTGTAATAACCTTGTTATATTCTAAACAGTGCTTGGAGCGTTACAGCTTTGAGTTGGCTATGACCTTAAAGATTGCTAGATAGTGGGAGGTTGCAGTAGTCAGCCTCCAGCCCAGGCTTACGGTGTAGTTTAGGAGGCATGTTGTTCTTTATATTCCTCCACGCTTTACTGTCAGTACACAGCATGGGAGAAATATTAATAGTATGGAGCAGGAAAGTAGACTAGGTCCTGAAGGTGTTTGGAATGTAATGTTGTCAAGATCCGACAAGAGATTCAAATCCTGACACCAATTAAATAAACGTAGTGATCCAGGCTCTTGTATGTAAGTGTATATGGGTGGTGCTATGTATGGGCGGAGTGTATGCAAAGATCTTGCCCTCACACACCCGGCTGTGATTAAAGCCCAAAATCACAACGTTCAGGGGACTCGAGCGGTTAGTCCCGTGCTGATACCTCCGGTGCACCCCCGCCACTACAGCTATTTTAATGGATATTTGTTATAGAAACAGAAAACTCCACACTCGGGAAGTTTAAACTATGTGCTTGTTTTACTTTACAATTAATTCAGAAGGCACAATGTGACTAATGCAAGAATTAGCAACCACTTATCAGCTATAAAATGTATGGGAGGGGCACCCGCACCGAATCAGGGAAGGTAAAGGAAAGGATAAAAGGATCAGAGAGTTTCCCAACTCCCCTCCTCCCACCTCCCACCTCCCAGAGTAATTTAGAACAAGGGAAGAGCAGACGGGAAAGGCGGTCTTTAGGTAATTGTCTTACGCCTCGTATCCCGGCGGAGTCAGGGACCAGCCCTGGCCCTTGGTGGCCAGCTCTTTCTTGTAGTTCTTCAGGGGGAGAGCACCAAAGCCTCAGCTCCAAGAGCCTTTAAAAAGGCTTTTAGCCCGGGCTCGATCCCCCACAGTGTGGTGAGCGGTCGGCGTGCTGGCTGGAGACGGCGGCGGGGGGGCGGAGCAAAGCGGCGCGCGGCTGGCGGGACGCGGCTGGCGGGACGCGGCTGCCGAGGCGACCGGACGCGGCTACCGAAGCGGCGGGATGCGGCTACCGGAGCGGCTGGACGCGGCTACCGGAGCGGCGGCGAAGCGGCTGGCGCTGGACGCGGCGGTTTCTTCTCCCCCTTTCTTCTTCTTCTGGCGACCCCGGGCTTCCAACTGCCCTGAGGCTGTGGAGGCGGTCGCCTTTATTGGAAAAATGCCAGGCAGGGTCTGGCTTCTGATTGGTCTGTCACTTTTCAATCCGCCCTGCCATTGGTCCCTGGCGCTGAGGCGCCGAAAAGTCTCTCAGAGCCTGGTATGCCGGTTTTTTTTTTCTTTTTTTCTCTTTTTCAGTCAGTCCTCAACCAGGTCCGCCTTTTAACCCTTTTCCTGCCTCTAACCCTTATTGCCATGAGAATCATATATATGGTTTATGTGGGGCATATCTTTAATGAATGTAGGGGCCGTCCCCCACATTTCACCCCGTGATTCTCATGGTGGTGTTTCCCAGGGTTCCCAATGGTTGCTAATTCTTAAAAGGCAAACTATCCTACACAGGGAATACATATTAACTTTTTTCTCCACACAGGGAGAACTGGTAAACATTGTATTGCCTCCACGCAGGGAGGAAAGCATTGGAAAATAGTATTAATTCAGTGGTACATAAGTGGTACATTAATTAAGTGGTACATAAGGAGCTTAAAACTTCAGAAAAGTATTCTTTAAACTTTAACAGCCTGTTGAACCTTAATGGCTGGACTTTTATTATTGCAATAGACGAGGAATTAGTGCATCCTCTTTCTAACCTTGAAACTTATTTGTTACCTTTCTCCTTTTTAATTGGAAGATCTGGGTCTCCAATCAAGGCATTCATTTCCATACGGATTCTATTTTCTTCCTGGTTGTTTGGATCTGATTGAGTTTTAATGCGAGCTACCCTTTTGGGCATCGCATAATTGGAATACCAAATATTGCATAATGAACAAAAGCAAGGCATTATTATTATTAAAACTATAAGAACAATAAGGAGGTAAACCCAATTGCCAATATTGCTAAAGAAAGATGTAACTTTTGCCCAGTCAAACCCCTTCCAAACTTGAGTTGGTGTATAGGCTGTTCTCCTGATTCTGTCAGCTAGATTTTTGATGATTTCCCCATTATCGTCTATTTGCAAGCAGCAATTGGTCAGATTAAATTTAACACATACGCCTCCCTCTGCAGCCAATAAATAATCAAGAGCCATTCTGTGTTGATAAATTGTGGTCCTCATCTGAGATAATTGGTTGGCTGTCAAGGTTAAGGCTTCAGCTGTCCAATTAGACACGACTTCCACAACTGCTTGCAGTCGGATTATTCTATTCAAATTGTAAATTGGATCCCTAGCCCCATTAATTATTTCGTAAGGATTCCACGAGGCTGGATCATAATATCTTATGATTCGTTCTGGGGTCCACTCCTCGCCCTTCCATTTCTGTTTGCTAAGTGTAATGGATGGTATATTCAAAGTATCCCTTTTCCTTCTGGTAACAGATTCTGGTTCATTATCATTAACTGCATACATAACCTTAAAATAAGGTCTGATAATTCCAACAAAACAGGTTCCCACCCAGTGTTTGGGTAATTTCCTGTAGGCAGTGTGGCCACAAACCCAATAGTGACCTTTATAAGCCCATGTTTCACCATGGTAAGTGAGGAAAGGTATTATAAAGTAGTTAGTAGCCTCCTCCTTACTAATTGGGAATGTTACACCTTGAAACTTATTATGGGTGATACCATCGCACTCCCATATATCTTTTAATTTCTTACAACGGTCAGACCCAAGATCTGTTAGATCCTTATGGGACCAGTACTTTTTAAATTTGACAACCTTCCCAAACCGGTCTCTCCAATTCATCATACGCTTTGTATCCATGCAAGAGGCAGAGTGAAATTCCCTTCCCCAACAATCACAATCTCCAGTTAGGGTATAATTGCACTCAGAATGCCCAATAAACACCTGAGTGTCTCGCCTCTTTTCTGTTTGATTTCTCTGTATGCAAAATTTTGCAACTGGAATGCTATGGACTTTCCAGGGGTCAGCATCATCCCTCCAATGTCTCACACTTTTGTTTTGTCTGAATAATTGTGGAGGTATTTCATGGGCTAGCCATGGCCATTCATTGAAACCATGGTGGCTTCCACATACCCAGCAGTTTTTAAGACTCAGAATATTACTTATGTTTTGACCCAGACTTACAAAGTGATTCTTTGCCCATGGAGTGTGCATGAACTTTGTGTTATTGTCCTGAGTTAGGGCTTTGGTTCCAGACAGGTGCATTAGTAACACACAAGTCAGGATCGATGTTACCATTCTTATAGTCTTCATTCTGGCGTGTGTGGTCTTCGTCTCTTTCTGCAAGCGAGTTCTCTCCCTTTGCTTTCTTCAGCGTGCCCGTATTCTCTGTAACCAATAATCTCAATTGAACAGATTACAGGGTTGCAACAATCCATTTGGTACTAATCTTATATTCTACCCCCTGTTTATCTTTGGCTTTCCAGGATTTTTCATTGTAAGGAGACTGTAATATCAATTGAATATTACCAATATTGGGTAATTTAACCAGGACTGTTTGACCTACAGCATAGGGGCTTTTGAGTTTGTTTCCCAATGGACTGGAGGAAGGTGGTTCCGGGTAAAATGCATTAAATCTGGGGCAGCCATTGACTCCCCATCTATTATTTACCACGAACAAAGCGAAACTAAGTCTCTCGTCCCATTGGGGACGATGAGGCTTCAAAATCCCTTTCAGCAGGCCATTGGTTCGCTCTACTATCCAATTTGCTTGGGGATAGTAGGGTGTATGAAAAACCCATTTGATATTTTCTCCCTTTGCCCATTGTTGTACCAATGTTGTTCTGAAGTGAGAGCCATTATCAGACTGAATGGTCTCAGGCTTTGGGAATACTGCAAAGGTTTCTTTTAAAAAGTCCAAAGTACTTTCTCCATTTGCTTTATATACCGATTTTGCCAATGTTAATCCTGAGATGATTTCCACCATGACAATTATGTATTGTTTTCCCTTAGATTTTCTGAATGGACCAATATAGTCCACTTGCCAAGTAGACCAAAGAGTTTTGTTACTCCTCAAATGTAAATCCTCTTTCATTGGGTGCTTATCATATTTGATTTTGCACTGGTCACAGGAAGTTATCATTGTTTTGCAGGCTTCTCGTGAAACTGGCCATCCACGAGACTGTGCTTCCTTGTACAGGTCATTATAGCCAGAGTGTCCTCGCTTACAATGTAACCACTCAAGGAGCTTCCCCCATTCAGTGGTTTCTCCTTTTCTGATGGCTTCTCTAATTTCGAGCCAATTTATTCGGGCCAATTCATCTACTTCATTATTCCATTTTGCAGCCTCATTTGTCATGTCGGCCTGGTGAGAAGGTACCCACCCGACATGGAAATTAGGATTGTTTTTGGCAATTTCCAATATAGCTTTCCATTTTTCTGATTGCCAAACAGGTACACTGTTAATTTGCCACTGATTTTCTTGCCAGAATGTAATCCATTCAGTGCACCCTTTATATACCGCATAGGAATCTGTATAAATATATACAGGCTCCTTGGTATCCTTCTCTTTCAGGATTACATTGTAAACTGCATCGAGTTCACCCACTTGGGCACTACCAGTCCCTTCATTTGTTATTGTTTGTTTGGTTTTGGTATTCAATGCTGCAGATTTGAACTTCCACTCTCCTCTCTCTCTCTGTGAGGAGGCGTCAGTGAACCAAACAATTCCCAGTCTGTCATTGAATTCTGGTGCCTCTTTAATCGGGGATTGAATTTTCCTGGCCAATTCTTGTTCTGGATCAATTTCATACAATACATCCTCCTGGATATTTAGTGTTTTATCAGGTCCTTCAGTGATGGAAAATAGGTTGGCATAAAATTCAATTTGAGAATACCATTTGCGAGTGGTTTGCTTTTGGGCAATCCCTTCCGGAGGGGCTCGTCCTGAAATCACTTGCTTTAGGACCTTAAATGGCCCTCGCAATACCACTCTTTGTGTTTTGATCAGTTTTTCTGCTTCTTTCAAGGCTGTTACTACAGTGAGGAGTCCCTTCTCCCAACTAGAATATCTTCTTTCTGTTTCTTTGAAGGATTGGGAAAAGAATCCCAGTGGTCTGGGAGCTCCACTCGGCCCTCTTTGCCAAAGGTGGAATGACAAACCACTTTTAGCAAAGCCCCACTCTATGATTACTGGGTCTTCAGGGTGGACTGGGCCCAGGGATTGGTGCATTTGTATTTCCATTAGTATTAATTTGAGGGCTTCATCATGAGGATCACTCCAATCCCAATGTTTCCCCTTTTTCAGTAGATCATAGAGTGGTCGAGCAATTATGGACAAATTAGGAACATGTTTGCGCCAAAATTGAATTGTGCCCAGCAATTCCTGCAACTGCTTCTTATTCTCAGGGACTTTAATATTTCCCAGTCTTATCAAGGTATCCTGAGGGATGTTCCAGGTACCCTTCCGCCACTGAATTCCTAAAAACTTAACCTCGGAGGCAGGAGGCTGGCACTTATCATCAGGAACTTCGATGTTGAGGCTTTTGAGGTGGTCTTTTATTAGGATATAAACCTCCCCCACCCTTGACTCATCTTGCCCAGCAATCAATATATCGTCAATGTATTGATAGATTTTGACATCATGATAATCTTTTCCTGAAAGCGCTCGTTTCAATTCTGTTGCTAGTGCATGGTGTGCCAAGGTTGGTGAATGCTTATAGCCTTGGGGAAGCCGGGTGAAAGTGTATTGATTACCACCCCAGGTGAAAGCAAACTGACTTTGGTCCTCTTCTCGAATTGGTACTGTGAAAAACATGTCTTTGATATCCAGCACAGCCATCACAGGATGAGCTGCTTCCTGGATTTCCGATAACAATTCAGCCAAATTTGGCACTGCTGCAGTCAGAGGTCCTGTGTTTGCATTTAACCTCCGGTAATCAACCGTAAGTCTCCACTTTCCATTGGATTTCTTAACTGGCCAGATGGGGGAATTAAAGGGTGAGTGAGTTTCTATTACTATACCCCTTTCCTTTAAGTCCTCAATCACTTCCTTGATTCCCTCTCTGGCGGCCAGGGACACTTGGTATTGTTTTGTATTGGTTATCTGGCTTTGAGGTAGTGCAGGAGCCTGTTGTAAAAGCCTAACATTTAGAGTGGGTGTACCAAAGTTCCAGCAATTACCACTATCATCTCTCCACGCTCTGCCTTTTAAGATATCCATTCCCAATAAATTGTAGGGAATGTCACCCACTATCATTTCTGTCCGAATTGTGCTGTCTTCGCCTGGCAATTTTAGAGAGACTTTGGCGATCTTTTGTGAGGTGGGCTGGCCAAAAGCACCACTCACCAGCATAGATTTTCGAGACAGACTGATGCCACATTTCTGTGCCACATCTTTCCTTAGTGTGGAGATCTGTGCTCCTGTATCCACAACAAATGTAACTGGATACTTTTTAGGACCAACACTACACGTGAGTTCCAAGTCACCCCGTGAGTTTTGGGTTAACCTTAGGATATTTTGCCAATCCAGATGAGGCAAATCTTTTTTAGGGTCAGATTTGGGTTCAGTAGTTGGCCAATCATTTGTGTCTGGGGCCTTGGCTTCCCACGTTTGTGCCCGATTGTCACCTGCAATTTCATTTTGATTTGAGCAGATTACCTCCCGCTGCCGTTTTCTTTGGTGTTGTTTTTTAGCTTTGGGAGGTTTATTTAGTTTCCCGAATTGGAATTGTCTTCTGTTGATTTTGGGGTAGGCCACTTATCAATCAGATCTTTGAGGTGGCTATAACTATAGTTCCGTGACAACAAGGTCAGCGGGATCCCCTTACGGCGAGCTTCCTCCTTAAGCCGCGCAAAAGGTCCCGGGTTGGAACTAGCCTGTGTCCAGGAGCCATTTTGATTTTTTAGACGATCACGTGAATCATTGCGTCCTTTGTTGCTGTGGTTCATGGATGGACGCTCACCTCGCCCACCCCTTGACGTCTGAGGAGTATGCCTAGATGGGTGTGCAGCCACCACAGCATAGGAGGGTTTATTATTTTGAGCCAATTGTCTCACCTTTTTAGGATCATATTCAGGAATTTCATAGCGTCTCCCATATTCAGTTAATTCTTTTGCCAGGTCACCCCAGGTATAGGGGTTCTCCTCAGGGTCAGAACTAGCAATCCTGGTTTTAATTTGGATCGCCAAATTTTTCAATTGTCCGGGAAGTCCCCGAATAAGGACATCCATCCTTTCTGGCCGAACTTGCTGGAGAAGTGGGGAATCACAATTCTTGTTCAGTTCACCCTGATAAATATATTGAATTACAGCGGCCTTGTGAATGTTCTCCATCAAGTGGTTAATGTCCCCTTTTAGAATATAGGGTTCACCCCGTGACATGGGGTCTAACAAACCCACATTATATGCCGCTCTTTGGGTGACTGACCATGGGGATTCATTATTGCCAGTAGTGAGAAGGATTCCTGGTCCCCAATAGCCACTTGCTTCGTGTTCTGACAGTTTTATATTATCCCCGCCATCAGCAGAGACCCGTATCACATATTCAGTGTCAGATTCTGTGAATTTTTTGGAAAATCTTTTCTTTAGATCTGCCAATTCCAATGGGGAATAAGGGATCTCTTTTTGAGTTGTATGGGCACGACCCCTTCTTGTAGTTTCAGTCTCAGTCTTTATAATGGGTCTGAGAACTTTCGGGGCATCCTCCTCAGATTCAGAGGTGGAGTATTTTCGGGAGGCTCTCGAGGAGCATCGAGAGGAGCTCCTTGAGAGGTTCCCTACAGCCTCAGTTAATTTGGTCACATTTTCACTGAGGGTTTTCATAGAGTTAGTCATTTCCCCTTTGAAAGAGGAAAAGTCCTTCTCAAACTTTGCCCAATCTGAGAAGGCATTGAGCCGCTTTTTTGCCTGAGAGATTTGTGAAGCCGCTATTTCAGTCAGTGGTTTGAAGGAGACTCTCTTAACAGTCCCCTCACCGAGGTCACTATCCTCAGTATCACTGGACAATTTTTCATCTGAGGGATCAGTGGCTTGATCGAGCTCAGAGTTCATAGATTCCCCCTCTTGACTTTGGTTATTCGTGGCATTGTGCTTCAATTGGGACATCCCTGCTGTTCCAGGCTCTCCTCTTTCAACAATGTTTTTGTATTTTTCCTTTTCCTCCCATGAGATATAAGCCAATGTTAAAAATGTTCTGCCATAATAATGGTCCATGCCTTTTTTCTTTATTCGGCGCCTGTGACCTTTAGAGAGTTTAGAAGGGCACTCAAGCCTCTCTAGCATCTCGGCTACACCTTCCAGGTTGTCCTTATTGTAATAATTGTTAACAATTTCGAGAAACGTTTGAGATGGAAGAAAATCATTCCTTGTGATTTGGTCCCAAAGTGGAGCCATCACAGGGCATTGTTGGAAGGGATGCAAAGGGAGGTTTGCAGACTCATCGGGAGTCGTTGTGTGTTGCTTGAACAGCATATCAAGGAGTCCCATTTCTACAGCAATATCCTGGGTGTGCACGGGGTATCCCACTTCTGACACCAATAATATAAATGTCAAGATCCGACAAGAGATTCAAATCCTGACACCAATTAAATAAACGTAGTGATCCAGGCTCTTGTATGTAAGTGTATATGGGTGGTGCTATGTATGGGCGGAGTATATGCAAAGATCTTGCCCTCACACACCCGGCTGTGATTAAAGCCCAAAATCACAACGTTCAGGGGACTCGAGCGGTTAGTCCCGTGCTGATACCTCCGGTGCACCCCCGCCACTACAGCTATTTTAATGGATATTTGTTATAGAAACAGAAAACTCCACACTCGGGAAGTTTAAACTATGTGCTTGTTTTACTTTACAATTAATTCAGAAGGCACAATGTGACTAATGCAAGAATTAGCAACCACTTATCAGCTATAAAATGTATGGGAGGGGCACCCGCACCAAATCAGGGAAGGTAAAGGAAAGGATAAAAGGATCAGAGAGTTTCCCAACTCCCCTCCTCCCACCTCCCACCTCCCAGAGTAATTTAGAACAAGGGAAGAGCAGACGGGAAAGGCGGTCTTTAGGTAATTGTCTTACGCCTCGTATCCCGGCGGAGTCAGGGACCAGCCCTGGCCCTTGGTGGCCAGCTCTTTCTTGTAGTTCTTCAGGGGGAGAGCACCAAAGCCTCAGCTCCAAGAGCCTTTAAAAAGGCTTTTAGCCCGGGCTCGATCCCCCACAGTGTGGTGAGCGGTCGGCGTGCTGGCTGGAGACGGCGGCGGGGGGGCGGAGCAAAGCGGCGCGCGGCTGCCGAGGCGACCGGACGCGGCTACCGAAGCGGCGGGATGCGGCTACCGGAGCGGCTGGACGCGGCTACCGGAGCGGCGGCGAAGCGGCTGGCGCTGGACGCGGCGGTTTCTTCTCCCCCTTTCTTCTTCTTCTGGCGACCCCGGGCTTCCAACTGCCCTGAGGCTGTGGAGGCGGTCGCCTTTATTGGAAAAATGCCAGGCGGGGTCTGGCTTCTGATTGGTCTGTCACTTTTCAATCCGCCCTGCCATTGGTCCCTGGCGCTGAGGCGCCGAAAAGTCTCTCAGAGCCTGGTATGCCGGTTTTTTTTTCTTTTTTCTCTTTTTCAGTCAGTCCTCAACCAGGTCCGCCTTTTAACCCTTTTCCTGCCTCTAACCCTTATTGCCATGAGAATCATATATATGGTTTATGTGGGGCATATCTTTAATGAATGTAGGGGCCGTCCCCCACAAATGTCCCAAGGTTCTTTGAGCAATCTTGCAGCCTCTGTGGAGCATACACACAGATAAAACCAGTGTGGTCTTGAAATAAAGATATAGCAGTTATAACATCTCTAGCAATTCTAGTGGAACTGCTCCCACAATACTGTGCCATTTGAATGCCTGTAATTCAGAAAGAATATTTGGAGTTAGTATTCAGAGAAGAGCCACAAGAATAGCTGAAAACATACCTTATCATGAAAGACAATGGGTACAATTTGCAGTGGAAAAGAGGAATAAGGCTGTAAAGTTACTGTTTGACTATTTATTTGGAGACAAAATTTTTTTAACAGGCTGGTGTGTTTTTTTCATTTTATTTTGTTGTTTTTGCCTCTCCTGAAAAGAGTTGCATCCTCTCAGCCTTTATGTTACGTCATTGCTGGGAGGGCAGTATGTTTTTCAGAATGTTACAAATTCGCTGTTTGTGAGAACGTACCATCATCTTGAAGTAGTTTTAGAATTGGTATATAAATATGAGAATGCCTACCAGTACAAATGGATTAGTTTACTACATTAAATTGATCTTTTTTTAAAAATTAAACAAATTAATGAGTTGGGGGGGGGTTGGTGTGGAAAGAGCAAGTACAGGAAGAATGAAAAGCTTAAATGCTCAAGCTGTACAATATTTTAACTCCTACATTAGTCACTTTGCAGAAATGATGTTTCTTTAGCTATCTTATATACTTTCTATTCAGAAGGACAAAAGGCATGTTTTTTTTAAAATTGATCATTAATGGATATTTTCTACTTATAACCTCACCTGAAGAGTTGAATATAAAGTTTCGAAGAATGCAAATAAACTTTTAAGTACTCAAAGAAATAAAAGTTTCAGGCTGCCTGCTGGCTCTCTAATTCAAATGATTGACAGAACAAACATGTATGATGAGAATATTGAACGGAGAAAATGGAACCCCTTCTTTCAGATTTTGATTACTGTGATGCTTATAAGTGGACTTTTCTTGCTTCTTTTCTGTCTTCATTTCCAAGCAGACACTGTTCCCATGTGAGGAAAGGAAGAGCTGGGAACATGGGCGGCAAGAATGCAACTTGCACTTTGAAGGCAATGAGAAATACAGATTGTGTGAGAGTGAATCTACAGGGTTCTCAGTGTGTGATGAGTGGAATATCAATCTACTTTTATAATTTGTCAGCCAGTGTTTTGAGCCAATAGGAAAATTAGCTGTTTTCTAATGAAAACTATTCTGTAATTTTACTCGGCATAAAATAGTAAATCTTGTAGGAGTGTCCATTTTTTATAGTAATATTAATCAAAATGTTGTCACTATTCATCTTTGGCTGTAGAAGTGATTATTAGTTACTTGTTTCATTTATTTTAATTTATTTCTTTATTTTTTATGTTTCAGTTATTTTTCTTCACTTAGTTATTTTTTATGAATCACAGGCACTAAGATGCTTTCTGATAAGAATTATATCTGTAATTAGACTATCAAATGCAGGTAACAAAAAGCATCATATTATGTAAAACAGGCTCTGAATTAATAACTTTGACTTCTCTCAATAATAGATACGTAAACATTAAAAATTAAACCAATACCCAACCCTGCAGTTTTGCAAATACAGAAATTCTGGTACATGAGACCCACGTTTAAATTACACTAATCAAATCTGATTATTGTACTTTGCTTATTATTAGGGACTTTTTAGATTCCTGTTTAATAAACTATAAGAATGTAAGACTTAACACAATCTTCTGGTTGCTATAGCTAGTAATTAGAATTATTTTTAGAATAGAATTAGAATTATTGACTGAAGAGAACTAGTTTCTGTCTTTAAAAAAAAAAAATTCTGTTTTATTTAGTAATGTGTAAAAGAAAAAGGAAATAATTTCCATTCCTGTGTTATCTCTATCAGAAAACATGTTCAACAGTTTCTTTGCTTTCTTTTGGAACAGAAACTGATGTATCTGTTAAGTTTTTTTTCCAATAACATGAATAGATTTGGACAGGCTGGAGAGGGTCCAGAGAAGGGCCACAAGGATGGTCAGAGGACTGGAGGACCTGCCATATGAGGAGAGGCTGAGAAAACTGGGTTTGTTCAGCCTTGAGAAAAGAAGGCTTAAGAGGAGATGTCATTATCATGTTCTGGTACTTACAGGGTGGCTACAAAGAAGAAGGAGTTACATGGAAAAGACAAGGGGTAATGGACACAAGTTGCTCCTGGGAGATTCGGATTGAACACGAGGTAGATTTCTCACCATGAGGGCAGTCAAACATTGTCATGGTCTTCCAAGGGAAGTGGTAGATTTCCCCCATACTGGACAGTTTTAAGTCTCAGCTTGACAGGGTGCTGAGCCATCTCATATAAACTATAGTATTACCTAGAAAGGTTGGACCAGATGATCCTTGAGGTCCCTTCCAACTTAGCATTCTGTGATTCTAGATAGACAATAATATATTCAAAGCGGTAAACTCTGCAAGGCTGACCAAAAAAAATATATCTATGTAATATTCTGTCTTTGCAAAATAGAAAATTGTGTTTGAGACCTGTTTAATAATTTCAGCTTTATAAAATGAAAACAGTTTTGAGAAAAGGTGGTAACTCTTAAAAGGAATTATTTTAAAATCGTGTTACGACAAGATCAAACAATTAGATGAGCTTAGAAGCCCTTATGAAAGGTATTTACATATCTTGGTAAGTGATCAAAAGGTGAAGTATAAGTTCATAACTTAACGTACATTATTAAAAATATTTCTAAAATAATACTTTAGTGCTTTACTAAAGTGGGATGTGTGTGTATGAATCTCAATTTTTTTTTTTTATTATTGCCTGTACGTTTCATCAGCTAAAACATGTATGCAATTATTTGAGGCTTCAGTTCTGGTATCATGTAAAATTGTGAGCTCCTGTGACTGGAGCTATTCAAACCTGCTCAACTTTATTAGTCACTTTCTGCAGAGCTTGTGAAAGATTTAACCACTAATTATTATTGAGAGATATAATGGAATTTTTAAAATTTTACAGATTAAAAGAATAATAAAGCCTTTTTTTTTTTTTTTTTTAAATAGCACTTAAATTACTGTGTGAGTTAGGAGATCCTGAGTTTCTTACTGTCTGAGTGAGTAAAAATGAATATATTCACTGAAAGAAGTCATGTTCAGGTTAATATTTTTACAAAGTGGAAGTCCTGGAAACTATTAATTTAGTTCTCTAAATGTGAATAAAGAGAAATAGGTAAGTTTTAAAGCTTAGAAGTTATGAAATCAATATTGCCAAGGTAATTTTACACCATCTGAAATATGTAAAAGTACTATCTAACAACAGAAGCATTTTTATCATTTAAATGACTATACATTTTCATTTCATTTCAAAAGAACTGGAGTATCCTTTTCGGTAACTTCACTGTTCTTTCCTCACCTTGTTTTATTTTCTTCACCTTTATATCCCTGCAAAATATATCCTTCAAAATGTTGCATTAAAGAGGAAAAAAAATGAAAATAATCCCTTGAGTGACATTGTGCTTTGAATACTGAATATACAGAGCACTGCTTATAGTAAACTTCTTTCATGTACAAGGGTCTTTTTATGTTCTGTACAGTTTCTGAAAACAGTAAAGCTTGAAAACTTCAAATAGTTGTTCATACTATCATATTAATCATTATTAACTCTTTTGGCCTCAGCTTTACTATATCATTTTATGATGTATCTTGTCTGAACTTATTATTTACGGTGATAATTTGCTTCCATTAAAAGCAGCAGATTGTTCTCATGATCATGTTTAACATGAAACTAGCTGTCAACCCAGGTCATTGTGTTGGTTTTAGTTTTGTTCTGCTCAGAACTAACAATTTAGGACAAGCAAGTAACTGTTACAAGATATTCCCTTCTCTATTGTTGTGTAAGATATCTGAAACAGAAAAAATATTGCTTAAAACTGTGGATATTGCAAAGTCTGAATTAAAAGCCTAAGATTCCCTACCAGTTTGTATTCCTGCAGTTTGATTTTACTTGTCAATGCCACCATTTTCTTGGCGAATTATATTGCCATAGCCCCTTTGGCTGCATCTGCCCCTGGGAACTTGGTGAAGAAATAATTTTCACTAAGAAAAGGGGGGAAACATAAGTGAAGGCCCTTGTTTGTGCATGTCATCTCTAGGAATTGCTCTTGAGTCTGAATGGCTGTGTGCATTGGGTCTTGGCAGGTTTCTGTGTGTCTGCTATCCAGTTCGTTATAGATTTGTGGGCCTTTCTTCAGTCTCTGTGGAGCCTGAAGAAAAAGTGAAGGATAAGACAGTGTAGGACATGCTGGCACAATTTAGCTGGTGGTATTTTTTGTGTTGCGGGGAGGACAGTTTTGGCGTTAAAAGAAACATGGTTCTGACAGTGATGCTGTCATTTACGAAGAGGCGAACTTGATAAATTGTTGTATTTGGAAACAAAAATAATGAAAGAATAAGGGTAATTTTCCTGGTCTTCTGTGTTTCAGTGAGCCTTTCTTTTACTAACATTAAAGAGTGGTTGATTTGAGGTGCAATTAAGCTAATAAAAAGAGTAATGTAATGTTCTTTTGGAAATAAGTATTTTTCTTCCTCAAAAACATACACTTGCAGAGAAGGAAAAGCTGAAGTTTAGAACCAAGGCAGCAAAACCCCCCATGTCTACTTTAGTGTTTTAGTTCAATTGGTAGCGTGCTACTGTGTGAAAGTCTGGTCATCTCACCCTGCTTTTTTTTCAGTAGTGGAGGGGCTCTCACGGTCTGTGAGATGGATCAATTTCCAAGGAAAAAACCCAAGAGATGTCCTCAAGGACCTAATGTGTGTCAGTGTGCCAGATGAGAGTGAGTTCAAAGTTAAAAAACTAAACAGAAAAACAACCCATTGCCCTCCTCTCCCCCCAAAGCATGGACATTATGTGTTTCAATCCATGTGTAATCCTGTGGTACCTGTTTGCTCATACAGATACACTGGTTGTGTTCACAGGCAGAGTTTTATATTATTCTGTGGGCCAAGATCTATGTCTACTACTGCTGAATTAGCCCCAAAGGCCTTTATAATCTTAAGGAATCATTCTCTTGTTGCTATAGAAACATACCATCCTGAACTGTAGTTGTCATATGTGAAGCCAAATGCAATAGACTGAAACTATCACCCACTGGAATTCAACAGTTTTCTTCTTGAATTCACCAGGACCAGGATTTTATCTACAGTCTTTAAATCCTAACCTGCACACAACTGATAAAAATTAAAAATGTTACATGCTAACTTTGCTAGATGAGAATTCACTGACTGCTGTACTTAGAAGTTATAGGACATGAGGTTTATATTTGATTATGTCAACTTTGAAAGATGTAGGAAGTTAGCTTGTCTCCCAGGATATATTTTACCTTCTTGTATTGCATAAATCTATGAAGTAATGATCTTTGCTAAGTAATGATCTGTGATAAAACGATTTCTCAGTGTGGCCTCTAGATGGCACAGTGATTTGGAGGTCTTGTCCATTCATAGGATGTCATGGATAGAGAAATTTGATCCTTTACTGTAAAAAAAAAAAAAAATAGTAAAAATCTGGGTTTTCCTATTGTTTTGTGGAAAGAAATTGCAGATGTAAGAAACCAGGCAAAGTTAGAATAACTGAAAAATATATGAATATGCTAGAGATTATCCAACACTTAGTTTAACTGTCTCTAGAAGTACTGTTGGTTTTATACATTTACATTGTAGAAGAATTTGTCAAATCTCATGTTGGAAGCTGAAATAACTATGCTGAAGAGCCAGATCAGACTTCCAGTGATGGCTGACTGACTCTGCCACAGCAAACTCCTACTTCGTCTAAGTTTTTGTTCCACTGTGTTCTTTACTTCTGAACCTATACTTATAATCTTCCCTCTCTGGACCACTTTGTTCAATCAGTTTTTACAGTGCACGATGGCTCTGGAAGCAGGATACATTCTACTTTAAATTACAAAATTATTTTTTGTCAAATAAACACAGTATATAGCTAGGACTGATTTCCTGTCAGATTAAATGTGAAGATGCTCTCCACCTCTTGCAAGATACCCAATGAGTCATTGATGGCCAGTAGTTCAATCAGCTGTAACAAATGTTGACTTCCATTGCTTCTTGAAATGGGCTGATCCTCAGTGTTGCTTAAACTGAGGATCAGTTTAAACTTCTGACTTTGTTTTTTCCTTTTATGATTTTTTAACTTTTCATGCTTGTGGCTTGTCCCCCCACCCCTCACTTACCTCACTCAACAATCTTAGTTCTGTCTGCAGTTTTGCCTTTCTTACATTGCATGGTTCTACTCTCCGTAATTTCTCTTAACTCTTAAAATTCAGTAGTCTCCACACAAGTGTGAGCCAGGGTTATTCAGCCACGCCATTAGAAGTTAGCTGTGACTTAACTTTGTGAAATACCTGCTATTATTCTTTATTCTGACAGTTGGAAATGCAGATACTGATGGAGTGTGCTTTGATGCTCCATTGCCCTGCATGTCCAGATGTCCTCCTCAGAGACACTGAGAGGATGGTTTATGCTCAACTCTTGCCCTTAGTGAGTGAATCCAAAGTTTTGACAGCTTCTGTGGTCCAACACTTCTAAGTGGGATTTGTGGAGCAGGCAAGAATAAAAGGCAAAAAGTTACCAAGAAGTTCACAAAAGTCATAGAGAAAATTGCTTAAATCTGTGGCATTCTTGTTAAAACAAGCAAAACCCCTTGGACTCTGCTGTCCTCTGACCTGGTTGTCCACTAAGTACTTCAGTATGTATGCAGAAGCAATAAAAATAAAGATGAATGATGTCTCCACTATTACTAGATGAGAATGTGGTTTTGATCTTATGCAGATTTCAAGGAATCCAACATTTCTGGTGTTGAAATATTTCTACATCTGTAATACTGATATTCTATGGGAAGATGCAGTCTTGTTCTTACCTTCAACAGTGCTTGATACCAGTTGGTACAAGCAAACAAACAAACAAATTGTTGTGTTCAAAGCAACACAGAAATTAGTTTTCTTCATTATTTAACTTATCTGGAGTTTTCTAAGAGGTGAAAAGGACGCTATATACAAACAGCTGGATGGAGTGCTCATGCCAGCCTGACAATTTCGAAAGAATCTTTGGAACCTTTTCTACAGAAGTCAACTTTTCGTTTTGCCATGGATTAGCTTTTTTAACACCACAGACACATAATTGGCTACCATCTGGAAGTAAGGGGCTTGGTAAAAACATCTCTGATACTTCATAGGGTTATTTGGTTTGTTGGGTTTTTTTTGAAATCTGAGTCTCTAAACCAGGATTTCTTTACCCCCTTTTTCACCAATTATCTTCCAGTTACCTACCCTAAGTATTTTTTTTCTTCATTTAGGTAATTCAGATTTTTTTTGCAATTTTTCTGTAGCTGTGTGTCTGCTAAAGATATGACTGACTAGATAGCAGTTCTGATCAGAAAACTGATAACGTGATGATATTCACTCAGACTTTTTAAAATGTTGTTTCTTCTATGTAAGTTATATTTTAAATGTTTTAGAAAACTGCTAATCTGTGCCTGTCTTTGTAAATTACAAGTGTAGCTATTTGAGAGGTTCTAAGAAAAACATTGTCTCCTTTGTGCTGATAACCTTTTTAATAAAAATTAATACAGTATTGGTATCTCTCATAGGGACTTTTTTTATACTTTAACATTTCAAATCTTCCCCACCTCTCTTGCTATGTGATTTACATAGTAATTTCTAGGAAATTACTCCCTGAAATGCCTGTATAATTTCCTAGCCTAATGGAAAAAAAGTTTGGTGTGAGCACTGCATTCAGCTGTTCATATGTTAGGTCCTTTTCACTTCTCAAGCAACTTCAGCTAAGTTAAATAATTAAAAAACTCACTTCTGTGTTGCTGTGCATTCTTTGCTTTTCTGTCTCATTAAAATGCTATACTAGCTACCTGCACTTAATCAAAACAAAGCAAATACTATTCAAGGAAATTTCAGCAGCATTACTTAAAACTGTTTTATTTTTTTTTAATACATAAGGCTGTTTCGTTTAGATTTTAGTTTTTATATAGGCGGTTAGAGTAACATACTGGTTTCTTTGCTGGCAAATGTAGGCAGAATGGTACTGAAAATAATGGAGCTGTATGACAGCAAGGCAAGAAACTATCTGAAAGTGTAAACTTAACCTTTTAATAAAAACATGTAGATGGAAGGAGGTAGTAAGAATTTGTATCTTTAAGATAACTAGTTTTCATATTCAGTGCAAATGAGTAAATTGTATTTTCTTTTTACATGCACAGGAAGCAATATTATTATAAATTCTGAAATAAGACTGAGTATGTATGCTTAGTGATCCTGAAAAAAAAAGGTAGATTGTACATAATTTTCTCATCTAATGTCTTGGGTGTAGATACTGGGGAAAAATAATAGCTGAATTTATATCATCTCACGTGCACCTGCTAAACATTATGATATCCCATCCATAAAACAAACATGATGCCAACACTGTTAATCTAAAGTTGCTAAAATACTATATTTTGAATCCCATATTAACTTTGTTAACCTTGCTTTATTTGTCTTAGATTTATTAAATTATTATTAGTTTCTTAATTAATTTTCTTGTCTTTTTTTTTATTGGTTAGGAATAGTGCAAAATAATCAAACAAGTCAGAATAATATACATACACAGAGACTGGCAATGTCTTGGTTTCTTTTGACATTTGAAAGAAACATCTCACCAGTGTATTGACAGCTGTAGGTTGTTTTTTTTTCCAGGATGCTTCCACATGAAAAGGGAACTTTGAAGGAAATCGAGTCACCTCTAGTAAAAGCACATTAGATTTTATTATATAAGTGTTTTTTCTGATTATGTAAATCTAACACAGTCTGTTTGCCATGGCAAAACATAATAAGGCAGTCTCCAAATTGGAATAATTCTAAAATCTCTGAAAAATGCAAATGTAGTTATCAGAGAAGAGTTACAAGAGTTCTTTGATATACTAGGTTTTTAGTACCTCAGATTTATTTCTGTCAGTCTGTGTTTGAAGATTCTCAAATCTAACTATAAAACACCATTTATTTTATTTTTCAAGTGAATTGGGCACCCATGCATTTTATAGATATTAAAGAAGTCATGTTGCCAAAGAGTTGCTTGCAGCTAAATTTTCAGTGGGTTACATTAAGTGTTCTCCAAGTATTTGCAGGCACAATCACTGTGTATACAAGAAGGTAAGTTTATGTATGCAAACAGGTACATAGGCTAGAGTAATTGGGCAGATTGACTAATTAAGGTTCTAGGCATGCAGTTGCATATGCAGTCTAAAAAAAGCATATGCACAATTTGGTGTATGCAAAGGAATGCAATCACAAATGTTGCTGCTAAATTAAACCCATAAATTTAATTTTACCCTTTAGGTGTCAACAGTATCATAGAAAGCAGATCTTGTGTATTCAGTAACAGTTATTTTGTTACTAAACAGATCCCAAAGCCCTTTTTCAGGAAATTTAGCAGTATAAAAATTGTCTGTGGAAGTGGTTGACTTTTACATGCCATAATATTTATTGTGGCAAAATACTAACAAGCACAAGAACATTTCTAGTGATTGCAGTGGAATGACAAAATGACAGAATTCTAGGAACTGCAAGTTGCAGTGATCTGAGTTTTCTTCTTGCATAAAAATAATACAAGGAGGAGAAAAAGAAAATCTATTTATTACAGTGAACTGACTGTTTACTATTTGTTTTCCTCTAACATTTTAAAATGTTAAGATGTAAAAATGTTTTACTTAATCTGCATATCTGAAGTAAATTATAACAAGGTATTTATATTGTAGTTAAGCAATCTCTGTATCTTATTTAATGACATTGTGGACATTAATGATCTTCATTCAAGATTATTTATAATCATCGTGGTAGTTTCTCAGTTATTTCCGTATCAGTAGTTTCTATGTATGTTCATTGCCTAGCTGTGAAAAAAATAAACACAACACCTAGTAACAAAGAAGTAGTCAACAGGAACAAATCAGATGCAGTTAAATAATGGGGAAAGGAAGTGTTTGAGTACATAAATAAAAGGCATTATTAATTTTTTTTATGAAATGCATGTATCTGCCATAACTAGTATTAAAAATGATTTAATTCACTTTTCATATTTGCCTGTCGTCTCGGTGACTGACAAAAAATAGCTGTTTGGCAGCTCTGATGGTACAGTGTCTAGTTTCTGCATCATTGTGCTAAAGGTTCTGAATAGATGTCCATCCAAAGCATTTCCTTGACCAGGTATCTCTGGATTGATACCTTAGAAGTATCATTATTTAGAATTTCTTTATTATTATACCTTCCATTCCAAGTTTGGAAAGATACAGATATTTCTGGGTTTTTTTAAATTATTATTAGTTACATAGAAACTGAGATTTTGAGAGAGATATTGGTTGAAGTTCTCAGGTGAGTTCTTTGTATAACAGGAGACTTGATTCTCTTCACCCTAAATGAGTACCCTGCGACAAGCCTGCATTTCAAAGCCTACCAAAGCAGAGGTCGTGCACTTCTCCAATTTATTTATGCATCATTTTAAAGTTACTGTATTTCAGATAAACAGAAATTGCATCAGGTTGATAGTTGGGACTTCGGTCCTGTCAGTAACCTCAGGCTACTGGGGCATTTCTGGAAAACTGTGAGCAATAAAAATAACAAGAAGCAAGAGAAACATTCAGCCATCTAAGTAATCTAATTATGCTGCAGCTCATGTGGATGATTGGAAAACTCTCAGTCAAATCAGAGGAGCAGCAATAGTCAGATTATTACTATATATTATATTTAAGCAAAGATGCAGTTCAACTTTGCTTTTGTTGACTGTAATACAAATGGTTTGTATTTAGTCTTCAAATGATGTAACTCAGCAGAAAGGATTGTTATTTATTATTATTATTTTGAGTGGTATATTTGAATTGTTTCCTTTTTTTATACTTCCTGATAGACATAAAAACTTCCTGTATGGTATTTTACCACTCATTATGCTACATGTAATTGAAGCCATTAGTGGCTTTTTCAGCAATAACTGATAATTTCTGTGTACAACATTCCAGGTTCCTATTTACACTGTGAAAATAAGTCTGTGCAGTTCAAAATTTCACCACACAGCATAGTCTGAATGTAAACTTCTATAACTTAAATGATTTATTTTTTTTTCTTCTTAAAGACCATAGACAAAATTATGAAGATCATAAAAATATTAGGATATCTGAGAAATGGGGTTTTGGTATTGATCATCACCTGATTGCTGTTAGGTGTGTGATTTTAGCTTTTTACTCTGCACATTGTAAAACCAGAGGATGAGGATTTTATTTTCTCTGATTTCATTTATTTTTATTGCTCAAGAAAAGCTCTTTTCAACCAGTGCTTCATGACTACTTAGCAAAGTAGTTCTTGGTTATCTGGAGGTGAGCTGAGCTGAAAGAATTCTGCTCCAGTAAAGATTTGATTTGAGTTTTTCTAAGATTGAACATGCTTGACTGTGTCCTGATAAGTCATTGCTGTATTCTAAACATAATAATTTTTAGATTCCTCATTGAGATACGAAGCAGAAAACACTATAAAAAACACGCATTATTTTTCTATTATTTATATGGAAACCCTTAATATATAAAGCATGTTGTATGTCAGTCTGTGAATCAGGCAACTCTCAAAACGGCTGTTTCAGGATACAAGGGTTGCTAAATGCTTTCATAGTTGCAAAAAGCAATTGGAAAAAATCATGAATAAAAAAATTAATTCAAAGCCACAGAGAGAAAACATGTTTGTATGAGGATGGCTGTATGCCACAAAATACTGAAGGCTAGCGGAATAATCTGAGGAATCATCAGTAACTTCTTTTAGTCTGACCCAATGTAGCTTTTTGGGGGGGGGTTAAAATAGTCCATCTAGCTGTATCTGTCTGTTTGTATACACATAAACGCTTATGCAGATCAATTCTGTGCTCCAGGGCATTACATTTTTTTTTTCGTTCAACTTTACATTCAGCCTGGAGAAGAGAAGGCTCCAGGGAGACCTTATAGTGGCCTTCCACTACCTGAAGGGGCCTACAGGAAAGCTGGAGAGGGGCTTTTCACCAGAGAGGGTAGTGATAGGACAAGGGGTAATGGTTTCAAACTGAAAGAGGGGAGATGTAGGTTAGACATCAGGAAGAAATTCTTCACCATGAGGGTAGTAAGGTGCTGGAATAGGCTGCCCAGGGAGGTTGTTGAAGCCCCCTCCCTGGAGGTGTTTAAGGCCAAGTTGGTTGAGGCTTTGTGCAGCCTGGTCTAGTGTGAGATGTCCCTGCTCACAGCAGAGAGGTTGGAACTTGATGATCTTTAAGGTCCCTTCCAACCTTAACCATTCTCTGATTCTATGATTCTATGACTATAGTCTGAATTTTACAAAATATAAACTGTGAAAGGCAGTGGTCAGAGTGGGGCAAGTAGTACTCTGAAGGACCACTTTCTGTAGAAGTATTTATTATATAATTTTGTAATACTTAAATGTTACCTCTTTAAACACCAGTATTAATACAAGTTTCATTCATACTATTTAATAACATTAAAAAAAGTAAATGCCACACAAGTCAGACATCTTCCACTTACCAGTGAGTTTGAGTTACCAAAGCATCATCTTAATCATCTATTTCTACTAAGTTGTCTTAGCAAGTGAAACAATTCGCAGGTATCAAGTATCACTACAGTGGGTAATGTGCAAAGGTGAGAGTGACTGTGTAAGAAAGACTGTGGCAACTCTTCTAAGTGAAGAAAACTTTATGACTGAAATTATGTATAGCTTACTGTTTGTAAAGGCTCATTAAAATACCCTGAATATGTTCTATTTTTACTACTGCTTATCAGAATTACATACTTTTTGTTTACTTACAGTATGAAAGAGGCTGGTTTAGGCCATAAACAGTGGAGGGGTGGTCCCATTTCATCAAACTGCAAGCAGTGTCCAGTAGTTTATACCAATCCTGTTTGTGGATCAGATGGTCACACATATTCTTCTCAGGTAAGAATTAAATAAAGAACTAAATTATTCTCTCATTTTTCCAGTCAATTCCAGCTTTTGGAAAATAAAATACTGTATTGTGACAAATATGAACATTTATTTGTTTTGACTAAAATATACATTAGACTGCAACCTACAGCAATTATATTCTATTGTAAGACAAAAAAGCAAAATGGTAGCAAATCTTAAGCATCATGAAACAGTAGTACCCAAAGAAGCAGTGTAGGAGTGCTCTACAATGCAATGGAACCTCAAGGTTAAGTCTGTCTGCAACAGGAACCAAAGCAGGGCTCTGATTAAGGAAGAAATCAATGTGTTGTGCGTCCCCAGTTCTGTGTATGATAAACATGTTAAGTCAGATTTTCTAGTTGACCATTGAGTAGATGCTTCACATTGCAAGCACTGAAGCATAGATGTAACATACTCAGATTAAATAAAAATGTAATAATGTAAATACTTTTTGCATATCTTTGTGTCTTGCAATAGCATTTTATGTATTTTACGACCATGATAAAATCTTCCTTCTGTTTTCCTGAACCTTTTGTCTTTTCTGTCATACTTATTTGGAGACAGAATAGTAATTTAAAAACGTTGCTGTCAGCTTACTTAGTCTTTTTTGGAAAAAAAGATTTTCTACTGGTCATGCTAACCTCCAGAAACCATGGGACTGTATTAGTGCAGTGCTCAGGTGAAACTTGTGAGATGGAGGGACTTCATAACGCTGAAAACAAATACATTTCTTCAGCATCCTCTCTTAAAATTATCAGTAGAAGAATGTTTGGCTAATATTAACAACTGAATCCTCCTGGGAGAAACAAATGTGTGCTCTTAATTAACCCAGTTTCATCAGAAATGGCATGCAGTTCAGTAGTGTAACAGGAGCTACTGTATTCTGTCATTTTGACACCATGTCCTTCCACTAAAAAAATGTTTCTAGTAGATTATATCCAGTGCATCAAGAGAAATATAGTAGTAACAATGCTGATTGTTCTCGATTAAATTGATGGAGATGGAGAAGGTCTGTGGTTGTTTCTTATAAAGAAAAAAATTCCTTAGAGCTTTCTAAGCAAGGATAGAGTATTTCCCAGCATTTGAAGATTTTAGAGATAGTATTTGCTGAATTGAATTTCTGTTTTTTTACTGCAATCACAAACTACATCTGAATTTTAAAAAACAAAGGTTAGAGTTTCCAGCAGTGACTGGCTGTTGGATTGAACTCTGAGTATCCTTTCCAAGGATATTCTTGATAAAATAAAAACATCAGATTATATTTAGTGCTTTCTCAAGCTTGATAATTCTTATGCTTTTGTCCTAAATCTTAAATTAGAAAATGTTTTTCTTGTAAACTGAATGTTTAGTTATAGGGAACTGGTCAAGAATCTTAATTTTCCTTTTTAAAATAGAAAATTTTTTAAAGAAGTGTAACTCTTTCACCAGGGTATCAGAGGCCCTACACATGAAGCTTTGACTCTTTGGCTTAGCAGAAAAATAATTCCTTTCCAGTGATGATATGACTTAAAGTTTTAATTTAGGAATTTGAAATTATACTTATTTTCATTCACAGTAATCTTGTGTCTGTGTTTTCTCAAGAGATTGAAATGTTCTTGTATTCTACTAGTCATTAGATGATACTGTAATTTAGCATTTCTTTTGCTGTGCCATGTGAAGGTTCAGTCAGTCTTTGAGTCCCAAGTCTAGCCTGCACATAGATATAAAGCAGATGGTAGACTCCATGGTTTTGCAATTTAAGTAGATAAGGTAGATAATTTGATATAGGTAATACTGAATGACCAACTTTCTTTTTATAATACTGTATGCTTTATCCATTACGATCTCTTCCTCTGCTCTTCCTAATGTAATGTAAACATCACAGCCAGTTTTAACCTCATTGTTTATTTCCTATTTTATCATATAGGAATGCTGTATTTTAAATAGACCTATAGGCAGAAGTGACCCTTAGGGCCTTTCATGGTCTGGTCTGAAGTAGGTGTACAAAAGTCTATAAGAATGATGAGATTTCTATATCAGTTCATGTGTTAAAATTGAGGGTATGCTTCTCAAGCAGAATTATGAGAAATGAATAGATTAAATAGGTACACTCTGCTTCCCTTCCATTGCGTTACCTGAGCTGCAGTGCAATAGTAAATATTATCCCACCTCTGTGTCCCTTACGTGCGTATAATGCAGAAGTAATACAGCATCAGAGAGCTTTGGCAGGGTTTTCCTTTTGACTTCTGCTTCCTCATTATGGTAGATATAAAATCAAAGTTTCTGATAGTCAAATGCTACAAAAAAGTTAATGACCACAGAAGATCAGCCTATAAATATCTTTTTATTACTTTTCTATGATTTTTGGATTTCATATTCTGTGGTACATTTGCATCAAAACGGAGGTGCTTGCAAGGTTATTTCAGGAGCAGTCATTTTTAAAATTGACACGAAGATGAATATTTGTGTTCTTTTACTCCAAGCAAAGTTTAGTTTCAATGTGTCTTCAAGCTCCTGTAGTTTACATAGTAATTTTCTTGTATTTCGAATGCATTTGTCAATGGCTGTGGCAAATTGTAGAATACATTTTCTGAATATGAGTAAGTAAATAGTAGTGTAGAACACAGCTGAGCAGCTGGCAGTTATTGGATGGACACTGCTTTGGGAGTATGCCCTCGCTTTTCGGGCCAAGCCCAAGAAAACGTTTGTATTAAGGTATGTAACTATAGATATTTCATGCATGTTTTTTACTCTGTGGGGGGCAGGGGGAAGATTTATGTAAGGGGTAGACAATGTAGAAAGAAAGTTTAACTTCTAAACTGAGCTTATCCAGAGTCAGGATAAGGCTGTTTGTTTCCAATACATTTTAGCAGGCCAGGTTAGGTTTACTGTATTCTCAGCTCACAATTAGTTGCATGCAGTCAATGTAAAGAAAAAGTAGCAGGTGTAAGATAGTAATTTTTAGCATTACAAGACTGCTGAGATAAAAATACTCCATGCTGGAATGTTGAGTAATCAAAGTGAACGTTAATTATTTGAGAAGAAATTCAGTATAAAAAGATCCTACTGTTTCCTTACCAGAGTGATATTACAAACAATTTTTAGTTAATAGTTAAATACTGCATGTGGTTTGCACTTCATCTAGTTTTACTGTCTGCATTTCTCTAAACTTTGGCACTTGAAACTGCATTATTAATTTTAATTCTAGAATTCTCAAGCAGTGTTGTAGTGTATTGCTTTGGTACCCCTGTATATGTGGCACCGCATCCATTCTCCAGGAAAAACATGCTGACTGCTGCCAGGACAGCTTTTGCAGCCTGTTTCTAGCCTTATCTTTCCTGGGATTAATAGAGAAATAAAACAGACGTGGAGTGCAGCTCAGATGAGGTTTTTTGTGGCAGCAACTACCTCCTGCTATTTTTTTACCCTGGGATGCAACTCACTGCTATCCAGCAGAAATCTAGTAAAACTGTTGTAACTGTGCGTGAAATGATGATGCTCAGGCTTGGATGCTTCTGTTGGAATAATTCTCCCATATTGTAGTATATTTTAACTGGGCATTCTGAAAAATGATCCCACACACAAAAAAAATATGGTCGTACATGAGATGACTTGTCTTTTGTGCTGGTTTTGCATATTTTAATGACACCTCTGGTGTTTGGCATAATAGACTGAAGTTTTCTCTTAGGTTGAATGTGATCAACCAGTAGTCCCACTAGACCATCTAACCTTACATATGCTTTCAGTATTTTGAAAGGAAAACAACACAGAGGTAAACTAATATTTAGAATATGCCCATTGCCCCATGATTTTATTCCAGAATCATCTTGGCAGTAAGTCCTTGATCAGTTAGCAACAATTTGCTGAAGTTTGTTTCATGTTGACAGTGAATTTTTTGTGAAATATTTTTTCTGCTGCCTATGAAAACTTCATGTGATTGATAACATCCCTATAGGTATAAATAGCAATAAAAATGTTTTGCAAAAGTAATGCATATAAACTAGCTTCTCAGACTAAGATGGAAAAGGTATAGAAGCAAACAGTCAGAACAGAGTATATAAACTCTTGATATATTTTAAAGATAGTTAGGTATGTAGATTTAGATTTTTTAAAATACTCAGATACTTTCTTCAGTCTCCCAAATTTTGATTCCTTTCTCATTTGAAGGGTGAAAGAGATCCAGTGGATAAAATCACACTCTGTGTGGAGGGGGGAGTGTGGTGCAGGTTGCTTAATCTGTCTAAATTTTGTTTATAATTTTACATAAACTCTAGATTTTTATTCTCAGAGTATCCCATATTTAACTTTATTTTTTAAATATTGCTGCCTTTATTCTTTTCAGGTGTTTTTAAGACTTCTACTTAATAAACTATATCTCTTAGCAGTGTGTTTGGTATAAGACAGCTTGTTTGGAGGAAATGTAAAAAATACCAACATTTTAAAATTTTTATGTTATTTGAAACTTTTTGCTATTATAATAGTTAAATCGATTTAATTTTTTATTAGCTTATTGTGAGTTTTCTGGTCACATGCCTCAACTGTTGACAGATCCATTCTATTTCAGAAAAAGATTGACAGAGATTTTACTGTTACAAAACATCTATTTTGTAATAGTAAATGAAAGTAATTTTCACAAAACTGATTCAATGTATGTCAGTCTTACTTTTAAAATTGGGCTAATCCACCACTCCTTTCATTTTTTATCTGCTTTGTTAGTACGCAATCTTGTGTAGACTTAACTGTCAGTTTACACATAGCCAAAAATAATCTTAAATCATAACCTGCCCTATTTATTAATAAAATAATGTAGTCTCTCTGAAATAAACTGATAGCATGCTGGTCCAGATTTTTGCGGCTGCTCTTCCAGCACCAATTTGTTTTTCTAAGAAAACCAGGTTTTGTCAAAAGGGCCCTCTTAAAATTAAGATTTGTGTCTCTATCCTGTTCTGTCTGTTTCTATCTGTTCCCAAGCAAGACCCAGCCAAAATCACCCTGTTCAAGTGGGTAACTTTAAAGCCTTTTACAGACCCAGTCTATGTTGGACTATTACAGTGAAGGGCTTGTGGCTAAGGTACATTGACAAATCAAGTTACTGGCAAATGAAAAAACCCCACAGCAAACACAATCTCACTCCCCCTCCCCCAAACCAAACCCAAGCAAAAGCCTTGTAACAAACCTTCTTTAATGAGACTGACCAGTAGTCTCTGAATTAAAGATGTATCTTGCTTGATTGATTCATGGAATATGCTTTATCAGAATAAACTTATCTTTACAGAAATACTGGAAACTTCTTACTGTTTAATAAATATTGCTATAAATCTATAATGAAACTTCTGTTTAATAAATTCTGAGCAGCTCAGTATTTCTTAGACTAGGATGACATCTTTAGACTAGCAAGACTTGAATTTTATTCCCTTTTTAATTTCCAGAATGCTGTGTTGATTATAAAATTATATAGTGGATTTACATTAAAATATACATAAACTTTAGTACTCCAATAAAAATTAAAAAATGTTACTTTATGGACTGGAAAATGTTAAGTCTTCATGTATGTAATGCCTTTACGTTTTTTTTAAAGCAATATTAGGTTTTCTCTAGAACAACGAATATACGCTGGAAGGACAAACTGATAAAAGAATAAGACAAATGGGAAAGTCAAACAAGTGTCAGTGTTTATTAAATAACATTCATATCACAGCAGCAGTATACTGATACAAAGTAATGGATGTAGAAAACACTCAGATTCAGAACCTATTCTTGAAAAACTGAATTTGCATACTAACTGTCAAACAGGTCAGTCAGTAAAACAAGAATAATCAAAGTGCTTATAGTGATGTTGACAAGATAGTTAAAGATTGATTCAGAATTTTTAAACTGGTAGGTTGTATTAGAGACATCCATACTTATCTGGAGAAGAATGTTTCTCTGAATGGTAGCTTTAACCAGAAGAAGTTAATATATTGAAAATAGTATTCCAAATGTTGAACTAGAATTATAGCTAAAATAAGCAGAATCGTTTTGGCACAATAATTCTTTTGCAGGAGAATGTGTCCACACTAAATGCAGGAAGCAATACATAAGGGCTGAACACAGGAGCTGCTATGGCATAGTTATGTTTGTGGAGTGACCATGGGGAGTAGAAAACAGTTCTGAAAAGAAGCCAATAGAAAGATGGGTCTGGAGCATTAAGAGACACTGAATAATGTTCTAAAGTTTGTGTAGCTGTCTGAAACATTAAGGTACCTGAGAAGACAGTGGAGAAGATAGTGATCTGCTGTGTCAGTTGCAAAAAGGGGATCAAATGAGAAGATTATCTCAGATTTACCAAGTGGAAGCTCATTAGTAAGCATGGTTTCTGTGGAGTGAAGGATAAAGAGGGTAATAATTGAAGAGGTAGTTAGGTGGAATAAGAGGATTTTTATGATCTTGGGAGGCTTTTGTTTGTGCATTTTTTTTAAACAAATGGAAAAGAGCTTTATAAAAAAGGAAGAGAGAGAGCAGTTAAAGACAGTGGGCATGAAACAAGATTATGTCAACCTAGGGAACAAATTTTGAGAGTAGCAGACAATCTATTCTGAAAAGAATGGGTTTACAGAAGATGAGATTGAAAGTGGCAAATGGCAAACAAGAGAACTGGCTCACATTTTGACCCAGTAGAAAACACTCAAATATTACAGTAATAATTCTCTGAGAGAAGACCTCAGAGAGTGTGCAAGTATAGGAGTTTGTATGGAAAATGCATGTCAGCACTTAGTAAAAAGGAAGAAGTGTAGTAACACACCACTGTAGTGTATTTTTGTTCTTGCGTCTCTGACAGCCTTACATTCCACCCTAGGCATGTAATTTTGTTCTCCTTGGAATATTCCTTCCCATATCCCAGGGGCCAAGGGAGAACCACAGCCGCCTAAATTGTCTTTGTAGTGAAGGCAGCTCTCCAAATATGTGAGGAAATGGAAGAAAATGTAACAACAAAAACATTTCTCATTTTGCTGTAGATATATGAATGGGGTGATCAGCCTGGAAATAAGAAGGCTCTAGACAGACCTTCTAGCAGACTTCCAGTACTTGAAGGGGGCCTACAGGAAAGCTGTTGAAGGTCTTTTTACAAGGCCATGTAGCAACAAGACAAGTGGATAATGCCTTTCAACTGGAAGAGGGTAGATTTACGTTAGACTTTAGGAAGAATTTCTTCACTATGAAGATGGTGACACACTGGAACAGGTTGCCCAGAGAAGTTGTGGATGCCTCATCCCTGAATGGGTCCAAGGCCAGGTTGAATGGAGCAGGGAGAAACCTGGTCTAGTGGGAGAGTTCCCCGTCCATGGCAGGGGGCTTGGAACTAGATGGTCTTTAAGGTCCCTTCCAACTGAAACCATTCTATGATTCTATGATCATACTTTTTTTCTTCAGAAAGCGGTTTCTCTTATTCTTCCTATCACCAGTGTGCTATGGAAATAGGTCCTTAAAAAGGATCAATTACCTGAATTAATCCTGTATAATAAAATACTTAGCTACACAATGGTACCTTAAAAACAAAATTAAACAACCCAAAACCTAACTTAAATGCTTGCTGTATTTTTTTTCCTCTGTTACTTTCTCTTCATTCCGAAGGATCACTTGTTTTTATATGTGTATTTAAACCCAACTTAGCTTTCCAGTGCAGTGAACCATGGGACCTTGGTTTGGATTTTTTTCCTGGAGTGTATCTCCTTGTCTTGTCTTAGGTCACAGTGGAATTTAAACATAGGCTTATCAAGAAGCAGTGAAATCATGGATCATTCTGTTGTTTTAAAACAGAGCCTGTTTCATGTAGCATATTATGATAAATGTATATCGATTTTAATTTCTTTCCCTTTTTATGGATCTTTGATTTTCTTCAAAATATTTTTTTTTTCCTTTTAAGAAGGAAATACATAGATGTAGCAGGCACAAAATAAGATGTACTTAACACTACTTACCCATTTTGGGGTTTTTTGCAATTAGCGGAACAGTATGCATTTGAAAAGCTACAGAACTGCAAATGAAGTGAAAATTACTATTAAAAATGTAACTATTCAAATTAAAATAGTTTAGAACTTGCAATTAAATTTAGTAATCAAACAGAACAAAGTGTTTGGCTTATAAAAAGATATTCATACACAATGTTGATGTAGGTCACACTTGCTCTTAGCAAGAAACTGAAATACTGTGAAGTTTCAAGTCATAACATTAGACACCATAACGGAAATCTAGACCAGCAGTACTATAAACTAGTTGTGCTGTCCCAGAGGGAAAAAAAAAGCTTTAGTCCTAGTAGGTAAATTACCTGTAACATGAAAGAATCAGCTTCCAAGTCTCTTTTTATTATTACTTGTAATTTTGAAAAGCTAACAATGAAATATTGTAAATATGAACTAATTACTATGTAGATATTGCACTGAAAACAAATTCAGATGTCAGGATTGTTCAAATATTTTTTCGAGTTTTCAGTATTTCTTATTCTCTAATGCCTGTATACTGTGTTTTTTTATATACTTAAGATTCTTTGCTTACAACACATCTGTAATTTAGAATTTTAAAATTATTACTGAAAGGAAGATGATGATTGGGTAGTGTTTTGTTGTGTGCATACTAATTTAATGGGCTTTAATAAAACACATTTAGCATTCAATCTTGTGACACTAAATCACTTTTTATCACAACTCAGGCAAATTACATTTATGGCATTAAAATAATACAGTTCTTGAATCAAACCACAGAAAAATGTCTGGGATTCAGGTTTTCTGATGGGATGCTCCGTTATCTCATTCACTTCCTTCCCAAAATCACTTTAACAACTTTAAAATATCCAAAGCCACATATGGAAACACATCCAGAAGTTTCTGAGTTGTGTGAACGTCACAACACTGGGTGTTGCTGTGAAGTTTCTTTTCACCTCAGGACTCTTCAAAGCATTAATATACACCTGCCACTATCCTTCTTGGGGAGAGGAAAGAAAAAACGCAAACAAAACCCAAAGAAGAAGAAACCTTGAAGAAATGAATAGTTGATATTCAGAAATGTTCAAAATGGTTTAGCCAACTGTCAATCAAAATCCTTAAGCTTCTCCTGAGAATATGGAGTCCTTTAGGAAACTTGCCTTCTTTCTTCCTCTGTCAGTATTTTTCAGGGGTGTGACTGTGATGTATTCCAACTTCAGTAATTTCTAGCAAAGAGAAGAGCTGTCCAACCTTTTTATTTACATATCCAATAGCATTTAAGCTTTATGCTTTCTGCTAAATTTACAAGACTCAAATAATAATAGACCATTCTGCAAGTTAAGACACTGCTGCTGCTCTGCTTGCTTCTTTTCTTATAGTAATTTTGAGAGCAAAGTGAAACCAAGTATTTCTTAGAAAACAGATGTACTTTTGGACAAGATCTTGATTAGACAAGAAAAAAAAGTATGAAAGTAAAATGACTTAGGTCTTGAAAGAGCAGATCTGGACATTGATGAGAACTGAGAGACAAGGATCTGAAAAACATAACTGAGTATCAGAGGTAGGTCCTCTGCATCAGATCAAAGTTTCAGAAGAAAAAAGTAACATTGTAGGCTACCATGGCCTTACTGGAAGAGAAAAATAAAAGTTTCTGTAGCAAAATTTGCCACTCTAGCTCTTCATTCAGAGCATGGCATATGAATACCTGGCTTTGTGTTGTCCTGATTATAGTCCATATGAGTTTGACAAAGGAATCAAGTACTAACAGCAAAAAGTAGAAAGATTTAGGCATAGTTCTGTGTGTTTCTGCACAAGATCAACTTACTTAAGTTCAAGAAGAGATACGTTATAGAGGGAAAAGCAGCTGTGCTTTGGAATACTAACTCCCACCTGCACAGCAACACGTTCCTTCCCTGGCAAGGTGAAAACCATTATGAACATGGAATTTCATGAACATTTTCTTCATTGGTAGCACATGTAGCTTTCTGTTTTGGACTGCTTAATAAATAAAATCTAGTACTTTGAGTTCAAATGAATTTAAACATACATTTTTTTGGTGGGTGAAAGAGAGTATAGAGCTGTAGAGGGGATGTGATGGTAAGAAAGCTAAGAGTGCCTATGTGTGTCAAACTTCTGATCCAAACAGTGATTCTGTAGTGCACTGATGAAGGATTCACCTAAATGTAAGTAACGACACAGAATTTCTTTTTTTGCTTTCTTTTGTACCCCACTCGAAGAGGTATAGCTTAAATATCTTAGAAACTTAAACGGGATAACCCCACATGGACTAGTTAGATTGGTTCATATTACTTTTATTACTTTAATTATTTTTCCTGTAATTGAAACTAACGAGCACGCCCTTTAGATACTATTTTAGCTCACATATAACGTTATAAATATTTCAACTTTAGATATAATTAGATAAATTGAACTTGTTTAATTAGTAATGCAATCAGCCAGTATGGCTTAGGAAGCTGTATCACATTAAAAATACAGTGTTAATGCATGTTAATAAGCAGATTCTTTTAGGAAGAATTTCCATGCATTTATAAACCATTTGTGTCTTATTATGTGGCTTTATAGCTTTACCATTACTTTTATTTTACCATTGCCGTCACTTAGAAATTTGCATGTCAGTTGAAAATTGGTGAAGATCTTTCTTGGCTGATTCTGAACCGCAGTAGTCAAGTGTTTTTAAGATGATTGTTTAGGAGAATATGTTTTTGCTCCCATTTTAAGCTTTTCCTTGAATATTAATTTTCACATTTGAAGTGGGAACTTCAAAAATGTAAAGTTAGTTTTGTCTGAGCTGTGTATTCCTTTTTCTCTCTCTCAAGAATTTTTCTCCAAATTACAAAACTGAATGCCAGCAATGACGTACACCAAGGATCTCATGTATATACAGCATTGAGTGACATTCTGTGCATCTGTAGCTTGTGTGTGCTAGAAATTACAGAGTTTGAAACAAGGAGCCTGATGCAGTGCTGTAATTTTTAGTATATGGGCAAGAGCTCTGAATAAGAGTCGAAATTTATAGACTGAAATATATGCATGTGTATGTCAGAAATTTTTTTTTTAATATTAAGCATGCTTACAAGAAGCTGTCAGTGTATTTTCAAACTGCATCAGTGTTCATAAATTTGGAAAAGCAAAGATCAGAAGGAATAATATAGGTAGGAGTATATGGTGTATATTTTTACCCTTTTCGTGAATAATTTTTTCTAAATATTTTTAAATATTTTTTATATTTGAAATATCTTGTTTTTTACAGAATGTATTGTCTTCAAGGAATATTGAAATATTAATTTGGATATGAGGTAATATATTACTTTTTTTACACAAAAAATTACTAGAAGCGTTATTATTAATACTTTTTAATTTACTGGAAATAGTATGTTTCAAATAGGGATATCACATGGTTTTGTCATTTAGCATTGATTAAGTTTTACATTCTCATTTGATGGTATAAAATACTAGTTTGCTTGTTTGCAAAGTGTATAGAGTAAGATGGTGAAGTTTTGCCAAACTGAGTAGGTGCTTGAAAATTTGGAAGGCTGATTTAAAAAGTAGATGGGTCCTTAGAAAGATTTTCAGAAGCTCCTAAACTTCATGTGTCTCTAAAAGCCACTACGTAGGAAAACAAAGACAGGTGCCTAATTTGAATAATCCCAGTAGGCATCCACATGCATGTTTCTGGGACTTCATATGTTTTCTAGGGTGTCTGAAAAACATGGAATAGCTAGTTGATCAAGGCTTTTCTTTTTATGCCATTGCACTGCAGAGTGCTGAAGAAAACAGGCAAGAGCTATAGAGATGAACAGAGGGAAAACTGCATACAGATTTTCATTTTGTCATATAAATTGCTTTCTCCAATTCATAGCTTTATAAACAATGTATCATCAGTTCTCTTTCAACCGCAAAAGATTTTCTTTGCTCAGGATCTTGGTTCAATTGTCACCTTTCCTTTTGTTCTCTGGTTAAAATTCTAGCTGCATGTCTTTATGGTTAATATTTTTTAAATGTTACTTTCATTTTAAATAGTAGTACTTGTTTGCTGAAAAGCTTTTACCCAAACTCCTATTGTTATCCTAAGTAATACACATGGTTAACAGGTTGCTGATGGGACAAAAAAGGCATCTGTAGATCTGGATGATACTTCGTAAACAAATTTGGACATTAATTTTTAATTTCTAAAGCTTGATTTAGTTAAAAATGTGGTATCTTGTCATTATGTCGAGCTGGTTTTAGTTGGAAATTCTATACTGCAGCTGCTTGTGCTTTCTTGGGTACATTTAGTACAGAATTATAAAATGGCATCATAATTTCAAGATAAGGTTTACCACATTAATGTCACTAACTTTGGCCATATTTTCACTTCTATTTAAGCCAACATGAAATGACACCACTGCACAAAGAAGCAGTACCAGCCATTGCCTGGAATTGGCCTCTTACATCAAGCAGTTTTATTCTGTGTCAAGTAATGCTCCATGTTGAACTGAACCTGGAACATAATCTGATCAACAGTTACTCTGCCCGCCCCAGCCCCATGTTTGGTGACAGGAATCACCAAGCCTGTTAAAGCTTATTGTAGTTTCTTACATATTCTACTGCAGGAGATTCAGATCTGAGGCCATAATTTCACATATCAATTTGCACAAAATAAAAGCAAATTTTGAGTGGGAAAATGTATGTCAGCTTTGTTAATAAATAGGGATAAAGTGAGAAAATGGGGAATTCGGATAAGCAATACAGCGTGAAATGAAGTTGAAAGGACACGGTACTGGTAATCAAGAGATTAGCTGTTTGACTTTCACAGGTAATCATGTTATAAAAACAGAGAGAAGAGAGATCTGTATTGATGCACGGATGTGGAGCTCTACAGGAGAGAATTCTATCAATGAGACACATCATGATTCTGGAAGGAATATTTAAAACTTCATTCTCTTCTCCAGAATCTCTCTTCATGGTACTCTAGCAAAGAGCTCTTTTATGTCAGAGATCCTGTTGATAGCATCATACAAAAATCTCCTATTGTTGATCATCTAGAAAATAGGGACGGAAGAACTGTGAGATTTTTTGGTAGGAACATGAAAATTTGAGAGGATATTCCAAATTCTCTCAGCCATTCTGTTTATACTGTGACAGCTGGGTTTCTCTGACCTATGAATGTTCAGTTGGTAGGTACAGTGCAAAGGCACTTGTACAACTTGTAGACCGTGGTGGTAAGATTCTGGAATTCTCCAATGCATACTGATATCCCCAGTTTCACCTACACTAAATCATTTGCTCTCTGCTATACACTGGAAGGTTGGTTAGAGCTGAGTGAATAAGGGTGCAGAAGAGCTCAGGAGTCAGAAGTACGGCCTCTTATTCTCTTCTCTCTCACTGGATGATGTCAGAATCATTATTCATGTCCACAGTTGGTAGTAATAAGAAAAAAGACAAACTTAACATTTTTGCTGTGTGGAAGTATATGTTCAAATTAAGTATTTGTAGCATATTAACATTATCAGGTGAGTCTGAATTCAATTATTCATCAGTGTATTTTTTCTTAGAATTGGATAGCACACCCTGTTTAAATTTTAAATGCACAAAAAAGTAATGGATTTCTACAGAGGTCTCATTATTGAGATAAGGTACAATTAAATGTTGCAGTCACCTTTCAGTGACAAAACACTTTTAACAGTTGTATAAGTGTTAGTCACCGGTTGACTAAAAAGCAGTTTACTAAGTGCTCAGCATTAAATCTGATGAAGTTCTACAAAGCATTTCTGTAAGCGTCATGTACCTCAGCACATGAGAATTTCCAACAGACTTAAATTCACGTTGAATTCACACTTCATCCAATACTGCAAAGTTACATTTATGTATTAGAAAAGGTTGTGTCGATATATCTGGTCTAACTTCAATCTTTGAATATCATGGGCTTGAAGCCCATAATGGATGCAATGTGGATTGGAGATCCAGGTGAATGCCCTGGCAGCTAACTTCTGCTGATTTACATACTGTTGGGGTGTACCAGATCTGCTTCCAGCTGTCTGGTATGTGTAAGGTGAAAAAGAGAGGGAATTGGAGGGAGGATCTGCAGACTGAACCTGAAAGTACTAGTGCACAATCTTCTGTTCCTTACCTGCCAGAGAAATCACATGTATCCTCATTACTTAGCTGTAGTTTGTTTAAAAGGATGTTGTTTAAGGGCATTACCAGGGCATGCAGAGATGCAGTTAGGAAAGTAAAAGCTCAGCTTGAGCTGAAACTGGCCAGAGAGGTCAAAAACTTCAAGAAAGGGTTCTTCAGATACATTAACAACCAGCAGAAACAGAGGAATAATATTGGCCCACTACTAAACAGGGGAGGTGAACTAGTCACCAACAATGCTGAAAAGGCAGAGGTCCTCAAAACCTTCTTCACCTCTGTCTTTAGCAGTGCTGTTGGGTCCCAGGCCATAGGGACAAGAATCCAGAGGGATGCAGACACCGACCCACCATCAGTGAAAGAAGACTTTGTGTGTCAACTATGACAGAAGCTTGACCCATACAATTCAATGGGCCCAGATGCCATCCACCCTAGGGTGTTGAGAGAGCTGGCTGATGTCATTGCAAAGCTGCTCTCCATAATCTTTGGGGAGTTGTGGAGAGTGGGAGATGTCCCTGAAGACTGAAGGACTGTCACAAGTCAATTGAAGCACGTGACTGGGAAAAGCTAACATGGATTTACCAGGGGCAAATTGTGCTTGACAAACTTGACTGCCTTCTATGACAAAGTAACCCACTTGGTTGATGCAGGGTGAGCAGTGGACATCATCCACCTTGACTTTTCCAAGGCTTTTGATATGTTCCCCCACAGCCTCCTCCTGGAAAACTGACTCATTACAGCCTTGAAAAGTGGTCAGTGCAGTGGGTGGGGAACTGGCTGACAGACCATACCCAGAGGGTGATAGTCAATAGTTCCCCCTCAAACCGGCAGCTGGTCACAAGTGGGGTCCCCCAGGGATCGATATTGGGCCCAATGCTGTTTAACATCTTCATAAGTGACCTGGATGTTGGGATCAAGAGCACCCTCATGAAGTTTGCTGATGACACCACGATGAGTGGAGAGGTTTACACTCAGGAAGGGAGAGCTACCCTCCAGGATGACCTAGACAGGCTGGAGGAGTGGGCTTGCAGAAACCTTATGACATTCAATGAGGAGAAGTGTAAGGTTTTGCAACTGGGAACACAGAACCCAGGAGTGCCGTTCAGACTGGGATCCACCTGGCTGGAAAGCAGCCCTGTGGAAAGGGACATGGGGGTCTTGGTGGATAACAGACTGAACATGAGTGAACAGTGTGCTGCAGCAGCAAAGAAAGCCAACAGGATGCTGGGCTGCATCAACAAGGGCATCACCAGCAGAGATCAAGAAGTCATCTACTGGGCACTTGTCAGACCACACATGGAGTATTGCATTCAGTTTTGGTCCTGGCTCTACAAAAAGGCCGTGGACAGGCTGGAGAGGATCCAGAGAAGGGCCACAAGGATAATCAGAGGACTGGAGGACCTGCCATATGAGGAGAGGCTGAGAAAACTGGGTTTATTCAGCCTGGAGAAAAGAAGGCTTAGGGGAGACCTTATTACCATGTTCCAGTACTTAAGGGATGGCTACCAAGAATATGGAGACTCCCTATTTATAAGGAGTCACATGGAAAAGACAAGGGGTACTGGGCACAAGTTGCTCCCGGGGAGATTCAGATTGGACACAAGAGGGAAATTTTTCACCATGAGGGCAGTCAAACATTGGACTAGTCTCCCAAGGGAAGTGGTCGATTCCCCCACATTGGACAGTTTTAAGTCTCAGCTTGACAGGGTGCTGAGCCACCTCATATAAACTATAGTAGGACCTAGAGAGGTTGCACCAGATGATCCTTGAGGTCCCTTCCAACCTGGCATTCTATGATTCTATGATAAGCTGCTAGATATTCTAGACAAGACAGTACTGCTGTGCAGAAATACATTATCTTGCCACTGAGGTAGCAGCATTCTCAAAAAGGAACAGAACCATGTCTGTGAGGAAAAGCAAATTGGTAAAATGCTGGGAAATGCCAAAGTTGATGTTGCACAGGCACTGTTAGTCTTTCGTTTTGGGTGGGCGTATAGTGCAATCCTAACTTCATTCTGTTGCTGTTTCTTCCACAGGGCTCTTCACTTAACACATAGAATGGACACACATCTGTTGTATCTGATTAGTAATTCCTTTTCTCTGCACAGTTCAGTATAGTGTTGTCTTTTTTTTATATAGTAGCCACACATTTAAGCTAAGTACCTCACTGCTTTAATAAATTTTTTATTCCCTGTAGATTTTGAGAAGTCTACAAATAGTAACTAATTTACACTGTCTCTCACACAGCCACTCTGTGTGAAATCAGAGTGGTTTTTTACAGATAAAAGATGGTTCTGCAGATAGAAGAAAAAAAAATTAGAGATTTGGGTGTCCAGTTAAAGGCTTGTGGGTTTTTTTATGTTTCACATTGCAAATCATTTATATGTTCAATTATTTTTTCTTCAAGTTTATCTAAAAATATTTAGCATGTTCCCAAATCAGGTCTCAGGTTTTCAAGAGCTCAGGAGAGCACAATTACATTCAGTACCAAACAGAATTTTGCCGAAGTTACCCAAGATCCATGCACCTGCATAAGCATGATTTTCCTTGCCTTTCATGTAGTCTCCCTTGTTCATTCATTACACATCTTTCACTCTCCAGCAAATTAACAAGATTTATGCAAGCAATAATCTCTTGACACTGGTTCATTCCCAGAGCAGATCTGTCCAGCACTTCTTCATTGAATAAGCTTCATGCCACCTGGTCCATCCACTTTCTCGAAACAAAATAAACTACACAGGAGTCATTCCTGACAGATTTCTCAAATCTTGTTTGTAAAGACAATTATTAAGATTCAATAAATATGGCCAGCAGTTAATTTTAATACTTCGCTACTCTTATGATTAGAAACTATTATTATCTAATCTGAAACTTTTCTGCAGAAATTTGAAGCAATTATTTCTTCTAATGTTCAGCATGGTATTCTCTTCAGGTGTCTTTCAGATGCCTTTTATTTATTTAAGGGCTGTTAAGTGAATCTTCTTTTCTGAACATCCCCACTCCTTGAGCCTATTTCTCAGTGACTAATTTCTAGGCTTCTGATTATTCCTCTTACTCTTTTTTAGGACTTTTTCCAATTAATTCTTGTCTTGTTTAAACTTTGTCACAAAACTGGACAAGGTACTCTGTTTTAAGCACTGCCAGAGCTGTGTGGAATTATTTTACATGATTTGTAGGTTGCAGTACTGTTCATATATCCTGGTGTGGTAATGTTTTTAAACACCATTCAGTTATTCATAATGATCATTAGATTTTTGTTTTTCCTTTGCAATGCCTGTCTAGCCAGTTGTTCCACAGCTTGTATTTCAAATGTGATTATTATGTCTGTTTAGGAGAAGAACATAGCAGTTTTTCACATTGAATTACATTCTATTTTTAGCCCATTTCAATAATACGAGTATTTTTATTATATTCCTATCTTCTGAAGTTATCTCAGCCTCTTCCATGTTTAATAGGATATCTTTTGTTTCATCTTCCAAGCCATTAATGGAAACACAGAATAGTTCCAGGGTTCTGACTTAGGCTTGCAAAAGTCCACTCAGTGCAGCCCTGCATTTTAACAGTGAGACATTGATAGCTACTCTGAGGCTCACTTTTCAACTAGTTTTGTACTCAGCTTACCGTATGAGTACACAGATAACATTCTTCCCAGTATGGCTTACCAGGTTGAAATGTAAGAGTGGGACATGCCTTGGTAAAATCAAGGTACTTGCAATCTAATATATCTCTGGTTTCTTGAAGTTGTTCCATAGATTGAACCTATATCTATTATGATTTGTCTGATAAAACCCTGTAGCATGGTCCATCTCCTTTCTTCTTCTCTGTGGCCTGAAATCAAACTTAAAAGCTGTTTTTTCTATAATTTCTGAGATTATTTTATTTCCTTACTTTATCTTTCATTTTTTTCCAGCACATGTAATAGTACGTTTTCTGGCCTTCACAGTTTTTCAATGGCTATAATATAGTTTGCTCAGCCAATTCAAGTGTTCAAGGATGTAAATATCAAATTCAAGTAATTTGAAAACTTCTAAATGTTCTTTTTTGCTCAACATAGAGATTTTACCTCTGTATACATGACACTCATGCTGACATATTACTCCTTTCTATAGAGGTTTCCTGCATGTTTGAAGTAATCAAAAGTTTTCCCAAGTCACAGGTTTTATCGGTGTCTTCCCCATATATTAATGACATGCATACCGTCATTCACTTTTTAAAAATTAGGTCAGTTGGTCACAGGAGGATGATTTGGGGTTTTCCTAAGGTTAAACAATTATATATGAAAATGTATTATATTTACCTGGAACTTGGTTTACAAGTACAAGGGAAGTGTGGAACTTAAGGTAATACAGGAAGTGTATCCTGTCCTTACATTCATGACGGTCAAATGGACACAAAACCAGTAGGCTTTTTCCTTGTTTTTCTTTATTATTTTCACTATTTTGCCGTGGAAAAGTAGATGGTGTTTTTTTTCCACTTTGGGGAAAAACTAGGCTCCTTATGTGTATAGGATACAGAGATCCATTTGGCAGCCTTTGACAGGTAGCTGCTTTGCAATGGAAGGTGGCAAAGCTTAATGAAATACATTACTGTAATTTAATATTTCCAACTCTGTAACAGTACTTCTAAGAGTGTTAATGTGTATCAAAATAACATACACTGTACTAGTTGTTTGAAAAATGCAACTATTCTCACCTTTACTGTAATAACAGTAAAGCTGAATGAGTCATGTTGAAAGATGACATACATTCTTTGACGTTATTTCCACAGATTTTAATTGTTTCTCTGTGGTTCACTAAACAGCTACTTTGGGCAAATGTTGAAGAATATTGAGTGCATTTAAGACTGAAGAGTTTTGCAAACAGGCAGAAAATAAGTAAACAAATTGCATTTTTAGGTGGGACAATTGACAGTGATTGATGAGGATTTTTTCTTCCTGAAATATGTTGCCAAGAGACCCTGACATGGTACATATTCTTTGTCTCTGTTGAAATGATTTTTTTAAGCACTGTGCAGCCTATTGCTCTGATGTCAGAAATACCTGTTCTTCTGTCTTGAAACTAAGTGTGTGAAAATTCAAACAGTTGAAGTATCCTTTGAATCAAACGTACAAATGAGACATGGTGAAATTCCAGTATACAAAATAGATATGCTTAGAGGAAAGGGGAATCAAGATCATAGATCTAGATAGATCATAGATCTAGATACATTCAGAAGCAAAATAGTATTTTTTCATTCATTTAAGGTTGAAAATACCACAAGTAGTTAACATATAAATAAAAAATATTGTGAAATCCAACTGATGAGTTTCTTGGAAAATTCATTACTTATTTTCCTCATATAGAAAAGTCTCTAATATGGCCAAATAAATTTTAATTATTTTATTGCTATAAATAATATATTAGTACACGTATTTTCCTACTGTTTAAACTGTTCAGAAATTTCCCCCACAAAGCAAATTATATAATCACTGTGCCAAAACACTCTGCTTTTTACCACATCTTATTGTTTTATCATATTCTGTATGCCACAGATTTCTTTTTCTATGGAGTTTTTCAGGTAGGTTGGTTGCTCTTCTACCAGTTGAGAGTAATGTTGAAAGATGTCTGACCCATGTTTCTTTAGCTGAGCTACCTTTGCAGTATCCCAGTGCATTGTCTATTTGGTGAACAAAGGCAAGAGATTTGAACCAGAGTTACATTCCTGGTATCATTAGCTGCTGATATGAAATTGTCAGAATGGCCTATTGATTCATTTCTGACTTACACAAGCACCATGATTTTGCTTTGTTTATGGAGACAAGGCTACCTGCCTGTTCAAAAAATGAGTTCAGTGGGTGTATAATTCTACAATACTTGTGAACGGGAGTACTGATTCGAAAGTGTTACCTGCTGACGTTGCAGTCACTAACTCAGGTATCAGTGCCTATAGTAGGTGTCATGCATTAGGTTTCTTTTAGCATTTAAAAAAGCAATGTTATTTGCAAAGAAGACTGAGTAGACAACTTTAAAGAAAAAGCAAAAGGGCTAAACTCACAATTCATTATGTTAGCTGGAGCAGCTTTGAAGTATTAACTGTTTTCTTCAGCAACATTCAAGTGAAACAAAATAGCAGCACTGGAGTCTGTAAAAATTAATCTCTCAAGGAAGGGATTAAACAAATCTTAAAAAAAACCCATGTATTGCTTTGTTTTGCACTATTCATATTCTGATTCTTAGTAAAACAAACCTGAAACAGGTTTCCATGCCCAGTTTTAACTGGTGATCTCGTTAAGATCAGTCTCCAACAGGAGTAATAATAGCCTAAACACACTTTTTTTTAGGTTTGACTCCTTAAGATACTAAGATTGAACAATAAAAATTCTCAGGTGTTTAAAAAAAGGGAAAATATCTCTTCTGAACAGAAATACATTAAATTTGGGCTATGATCCATTCTACTAACTCTGAATATTGTTTTGAGTATTAAAATATGTCATGCACTGGCTGGAAGGATGTCTGGCAGGCATCATGGGTAATGCAAGCACACTCCTGTAGTGCCAGAATAATTGTGCAGGGATACAAAAGATAGCCAGTTGTTTGATAGTCAATATAGACAGAGCTGTTTGCTTTGCTTTATTTTCTGGTCCTTTATGAAACACAAGTGCTATCTGTATAGCTTTGAATTTGAGAAGATCTGTTGGGTTTTTTTGTTGGAATTAAAAGATTCTTTTAGCCTCACTGTCCTTTAACTGAGGCTTTTTGGCATTCACAACTGAACTATAATGATGATATTCAGTAAATACATGAAATACGAGGTATTCTCTGTCTTCTAATATGGCTTCTTTTTGATATTGATAGCAATGCAGCTCAGATTGTGCTAGTTAGAGAACTGCATGTCAGTGTGACAGGGTTAGAAGTGTGTAAATTAGCAGTGCTTATATCTGCATACTAGTGGAAACATGAAGTTCAGTCTTTCAGGAGGCTCTTTTATTCTTTCATCTCTACAGTGCTCTCACCCTTTACTCATTTTTAGGAGAGAGAGAAACTTTAGAATTTGCCAGAAATCCTGATTGAATAATGGAAGTGTATTAAGCTAAAGTTAGATACCCAAACGAACAATGAGTCAGGGAACATAAGGCACAAATTTTGGTGAGTTTGTTCTTCTGAAGTGTTGTGATGTATAGAAAACACTTCATATTTTTGTTACGCAAACTGGTTTTCTGACTCCTGCACTTTTAAGTTTTATGTCCCTTGGTTGACTAATGAGACATCATCTATCCTTTGTTCAAGGATGAAGTGTTCTACATAACCATCTTCCTCCTTTTGTTTTCTGAATACGTTCTTTGTAGATACTTTTTTTTCCCTTTGTTTTGGTTTGTCTTTTTCCTGATATTACATTGACAAAATGTCCTGCAGAAAGATCTGTATGTTAAGAAGTTTTATTTTGGAATGAAAACAAAGCTTTTCAGTAAAAGTGTCAATGTTTACAATTGTGTTATTTTCTATGTATGTGGTCTTTAACTATGTTATTTTTATATGCTTGAAACAACAATTCCGTTTCCTGGATAGATTTAGTTATTTTTTGTATGGTCTGTGAATTGGAGCTGTAAAGTATACAGATCAGAACCGTGCAAGTTAATCTTTCTTTATTGGAAAGGGCTGTCACTGCGTGCATCAGGCACAGCTTTCCATTTTTTTTGTTATTTCTTTTTACTAGTGCACTATCATCTTAAAGGTAGAAATTAAGTGATAAATTCTATAATAATGCACTACTATTTGCTTCCTCTCAATAATTAATATTTTCTCCTTGTTTTTTTGTTCATAGAAGACAAATGAAATCTATTCAGTCTTCTTCCACTTAGTATGCATATTCAAATCAGTCTAACACCACAAGTCCATTCAGGCTTGAATTGAGCCTGAAACTGTAGCCAGGTCAGGGAGCAAAAACTTTGTACCTTTATCTAACGTAAATCTTAGTATAAAGGTAGCATATACTGCAGGAAATTTTTCCTGGTACCTGTCTGCAATGATTTAAGCACTTCATTACAGATTGCCTAAATTACTTAAAAAGCTATAATTGTTATTAAAAAATATGTTTATATTAATGATAGTAATTCTCTCTCCTTGCAGTGCAAGTTAGACTATCAAGCCTGTGTCTCAGGAAAACAAATCTCAGTGAAATGCGAAGGACGTTGCCCTTGCCCTTTTGACAAATCCACAAATGCAGGCAGGAATGATCGGAGGGGTGAGTGATGGTAATTTGTATGATATTTTTAACAACATGTTTCTAGAAGAAAATAAGATTTTGCTCACAGAATAGTACAGTGATCACAAACACTGATTATTCTGTAATAAAAACAGCTTTATTTTTATTCAAAGTTATTTGCCATGGTATGAATTTGTGTCTATAGTAATACATCACTGTTTTTTCAAACGTTGCTATTGTAGTATGAGTTATTGTTGTTCTTTTTTTTAACTCTTTAATACTCCTCAAGATTCTTAGGGATATACTTGAGACAAAGAAAAATTCATTCCTTGTTCCTCAGTGTTTTCAGTTGAATATTCAGGAAATTGAAGCATGACAGAAAAATAGGAAACTTAAAAGTCCTTGTTATTGCTCACAGGAGCAAGCAGTTGCACTTAAATTATAGAACTGTTTGTAAAGGCTGTTATATAGAAGTGAGTTTTTGGTTTGAAAATTGAGAGAAATAAATGAGCTTCCTTGTGGACCATGCATAAGATTAGGCTGCTGGAAAATGCAGTTGCATTTTTGAAAAAAAAAATGTGGCTAAGCGTATTTGTATTTCAGTAACTCCTAGGTGACTTTGGAAGGTTGTTGTTAAACAAAACTGGGTATGTACTGTCTTTGGTGCATCTGAGTAGAGAGCTGTCACAGTCTGAGATTTTAGGCCACTATGGATGTGAATTTGCCAAGGACACATCTGGAGGTCTGCATTTTTGGTATTTGTTTAGACTGATCTCTGTTAGATATATTTTTTCTTCTTTCTGTATTGTCCCACTTTTGATGAGTAAGATAAAATCTTAATGCACAAATACCCTGTATCCTCATTGAAAATACACCTTAATTAGTTTTTGAAGATTATTTTTTTTTCCTGTAGCAACCTTATAAAGATAAAACAAACCTGGATTATGTTAACATTGGTATTTAATTATGGTTTGATATACCATTTCAAATTTATTGTGCAAGAGAATCTTAAGTTTCCATGATAAGCTGTAGCTATTGCCAAAATTGTTTTTTTCCCTAATTTAAAAAATGAATTAATATTCTTTTACTAATGAATAGAGATGATCACTGCAAGCATCGAGCTGTGTGCAGGCATACCAGTCAATTAAAAAACTGCTTGAAACACTCCTTTAGGTAATTTTTTTTGGTCTTCAGCAATATAATTGTGTAATTAAATATTAATTTAATATGTGTAATGCAATACTCCCTATGCTAGAACATCTCTGCAAAAATATATAGCCTTCAGGTTTTTTAAAGCATTAATTTACAATTTTGTGTAGTAACTCTAAATTAATAAATAAATCTGTCATCTGCTCACATTGCCAGCCCAGATGAAAAACACTGGAAGACCCAGCATACATGGTTAATGTGGCCCCTTTGATAAAGCATGTAGCATAGCATTAACGTGGTTGCAGTTTTCACTAGCAACAATTTCTGCATCTCCAGCGTAGATTTGGGGATATTTGCATAACAGTGGACATGAAGTGAAATTAGGATAATGTACTGAGAAGCATTTCTCTGTGAGTAGCAGACCTACTACTACTCTCCAGTGATAGTTTTTTAATATGGTATCATTGCCCTCAGTTTTTACCAAAATAAAACTAGCATTTTCTCTGCTGGAAGCTATTTCACCTGATGCAATTATTTTTGTCTTTGTGTGTGTTCTTTCAAGCACATTATATTTTTGGTACTACTTTTATTAAACACTGAAAACAATCTATAGACAAATTTTATTGGCTTCAACAAAATGGAATTGTTTTTAATTAGGAATGAACTCCTAGGAATTAAGTCTTCTTGAAGATTTGTACTGCCAAGGGATCAAGAGTACTCATGCTTAGTTAGGTAAAAGAGAAAGGAAAAAGATGGTATATGAGTATGGGAATTAACACTAATCCTCTCCTGACAGGTTGTCAAGGCAAGGAAAATACAGGGCTTTTCCAACTGCTACATTTTACTGCAACATTGAAATTTGAATATCATTTCCATACGAGGCCGAAGGCCAGGAGACATGAGAAATGTGGAAGTGAGCTGAGCATCATTACTGAAATTTCAGCCATTATAGTAGCAGAATACAAAATTTATTATAACTTTTGTTATAAGAACTTCTGTTGTAGGAACTTTTGTTATGATAATACAATTATTTTTTTAAAATGGAGCTCCATTAAGTGTTCTAAGCTATATACACACATCAGTTGCTTAGAAATTTGAAGAAAGAGACAAAGTAAGATGAGTGCTTCAGTTTCAGGGATAACTTACGCAAGGGTTTCCTAAAATAGAATCATAGAATATGCTGAGTTGGAAGAGACCCATCAGGATCATCGAGTCCAACTCCTGTCCCTGTGTAGGGCACCCCAAGAATCACACCATGTGCCTGGGAGCATCATCCAAATGCTTCTTGAACTCAGGCAGGCCTGGTGCTGTGGCCACTTCCCTGGGGAGCCTGTTCCAGTGCTCATCCACCCTCTGGGTGAAAAACCTTTTCCTGATATCTAACCTAAACCTCCCCTGATTCAGCTTCCTGCCATTTCCCTGAGTCCTGTCATTGGTCACAGGAGTGAAGAGATCAGTACCTGCCCCATCTCTTCCCCTCATGAGGAAGCCCTAGACTGCAATGAGGTCACCCCTCAGCCTCCTCTTCTCCAGGCTGAATAATCCAGGTGACCTCAGCAACTCCTCATAAGTCATCCCTTCCAAGCCCTTCACCATCCTTCTGGCTCTCCTTTGGATGCTCTCCAATAGCTTGATGTCTTTTTTTATATGGTGGTTCCCAAAATTACATGCAGTGCTCGAGGCGAGGCCGCACCAGTGCAGAGTAGAGTGGGACAATCACCTCCCTCAGCCAGCTGGCAATGCTGTGCTTGATGCACCCCAGGACACAGTTGGCCCTCCTGGCTGCCAGGGCACACTGCTGGCTCATATTCAATTTACCATCAACCAGGACCCCCAGGTCCCTCTCCGCCACACTGCTCTCCAGCCACTTGTTCCCTAGTCTCTACTTACCACTGGGGTTGCCCCATCCCAGGTGCAGAATCTGGCACTTGCCTTTGTTAAACTTCATGTGATTGGTGACTGCCCATCTCTCTAACTTGTTGAGGTCTCTCTGCAAGGCCTGACTGCTCTCAAGGGAGTCAACAGATCCTCCCAGTTTTGTATCATCAGTAAACTTGCTTAGAATTCCTTTGAGTCCTGTGTCCAAGTCATTGATGAAAATGTTGAAGAGGGCTGGACATAGGATGGAGCCCTGCAAGACCCCACTAGTGACCAGCTGCCAGCCTGATTTTACCCCATTCACTGTCACTCTACATCCCCTAAGACAATTTTTCATTTTTTCAGGTTGGCAAATTCTACTGAATTTGTGGTGTACCTAGGGAGAAAAGCGTATCTATGAACTTCCTCAGAATAGTCTTGGTGTGGAAATCCATACACCTTTGGAAAGCAAAATTAACCATTATTCAAAAAAAATCAGATTTGCCTCTTAAAATGTGTGTGAACCTAATCATAAAATCATAGGAAGTTCTTGGTTGGAAGTGAGCTCTGAAGTTTATCTAATCCATCTCTCTGATGAGTGCATGAGGCAGGTGCAAGCATCCTGTTTTTTTGTGAAAGCCGGCTCATTTCAGCAATACATTCAGTAACATAGAACCTGACCAAAGTGCAGGGGCTGTTAGCTTGAATCCAAAAATGAAGCGGTTAAGAACTTGATCTAGAACCACATGTAGAAGTTGGTAACAGAACAAACAAGCAAGACAGGACACAATAAATAAAGATCTGTCTTTGTAATGTTTTTGTAGAGACAGCAATGGATATAATATAAAGTAAAACAGGTGCTCCAGTATTTTTTAAAAAGAGAAATGAAAGAAAACCAAACTTAGCATGCTGCCATAAAAGAGATGGAAAATCTGAAGAGGACTTCAGGCAGTGTCAGAGGGAAGAAGCACACAAAGTTAGAAATAAACAAAGATAGGCCATATGGAAGAGAGGGATGGCTTAAGGGGTTGTGTAGAAGCAGCATGAAAAAGAAGGGTAAACCAGAATAAATGGGAGGCACCACCACTAGTGACAGGTGTTAATTAGGAGACAATGAAGGAAGTGCTTGTAGGACCCTATCATATTTTCCAGGCATGGCTATTGCCTCATGCCATGTTTTCACCCTAGTCTCCTTTTCAGTTATGTGCCAGGATTTGAGGCATCCAGGTCATACTGGCTTGCACAGTTGTGAATGTTGGGATTTCACTGGTCTGGAATCTGCATGGTTAATTTTCCTAAGCTATTCTGAGTCTTTTTATTTTTATTCTTTTTTCCAGTGGTTACGTGGAGCCAGAAGCTAGGAAGGCTTCTGTGCACTGCACATTTTATAAGACTGGGGAGACTTCTGCCCCCTTGGCAGTGTCTGGGCACCATTTTTTCCTCCAAATAGTAGTTTTGCTATTTTTGGTCTAAGGCCTACTGAGCCTTGTCCCTAGCCTGTTGTAGCAGACAATGCTTTTACTAGTCCTGCTCTTCAGTCTGATGGACAAGAACAAATATGTGTGATGCAAAGTGTAGGCTTACCCACTCTGTCACTGGGATAAGGAGATGAGACCAGTCCAGGGAGTAAATGCTGACGTTGCACTAATTTTTAAGGATGTATAAAGTCGTGTTAACCTTTAACACTTACTTCTGCACCTCATCTTCTTTACCTTCTGGCAATTCAGATCACCCACCCTCCCACCCATTCCCAACTGCCCAGAAAACAAGCACCAGATCAATCCTTTTTCTTCTGTTATGGGTATGAAGCATGCCTAGCTTCCATATTCAGCTATCTAAAATTAATAGGAACTTGTAGGCCTACCATAGCAATGAAGTTTTAGCCTATTCTGTAGCTATCACAGGCAAGACAGAGTCAAAAAGAACCTGTAATGCATCTGGATCCTGGGATTAGTTTAAGAACTGATGAGCTTAGAGCTTATACTGAACTTTATTGATCTCTTGCACTTACTCTCCCACCCAGTGCTACCTTCACTAGATCTCAGCTTATCTTCCAATCAGGGAAGTCACTGCTGACCTGGGACAGTCAGGCAGAAAATCATGTTGGTGTCTGCCTCCATTTTCCCAATCTAAACAGTCTATGTGCAGAGGCACAATGCATCATCCTCCTCCTAATTGTTAGTTCTGTCCCGTGTCTCTTCATTTAATGGAAGGATTCAGGAAATGCCACTTGCATTTTATTGAAATTTATACTAGTCAAGTGGTAGCAAGTAACAAGGAGGCTTATGCTTGAGGATGCAAAAATTCAATTTTAGACATTCACATACACACAAATAGACTTACCTGCTACCTGTTAGTATTCCCATTTTAAACCATTTTTTCACCCATTGCAATAGCACGTTGATTTGAAATTTAGTTGCATTTAGTAATGTACAATTTAACAACCGACATCTGCTCTTTCAGTAATTTAAAGTGTATTAGAAAACTTTTGGCAGTTGACTATGTTAGCTTTATTTAAATCATGTTCCCTTTCAGCCAACCTGAGATGAAAATATTAACAGCAAAATTTATTTGGTAAAAATTAGGTGACTTAATAATAGAGAAGTAGAGGTGAAGGAGAAAGTGCTTTTCTATCAGAAAATTTTCTTCTCTCGTTAACAGATATACTCTTTACTTAATGTAATTTTTTCTTTAAAAAAGTGTGAGTTTTAGAACAGAAATAGTTTTATCAAGTGCTCTGCTGTTACTTGGCACTTTCTGCTAGTTTTCACTTCTTTTTTTCAGCTTCTTTTTCCCAGTCAATATAGAAATAACAGTACATTTTATTTCAGTTTTGTTTCCAGTTTTCTAATCCAGTACTGTTTTATTTGAACTGAATTGACTTGAAACCCATGAGTAGACACACTCAAATGGACAAATTTGTGTAACGTAAGTACATACCTCCAACAGTCTTCAAAGAAATTAAAAAAATAAGTTTTAAAATCTGATTGAAAGAGTAAGGTTATGAGAGCGTTCTTTCAAGTTGTTAGCTGATTTCAAGGCTTTGTTGCAGGAATTTTACTGACCTGTTAGAAAAAAGAAATATTTTGTTGTGTAATCACAATAGTTAATAATGGGTGGAAAACAGCAAGAACAAAAAGTTGATCCAACTCTGATCACATCTGAACTTTCTGCTTCACAATAATGTTTTATTTTGCAGGTTAATATATTCAAAATACTTTTCTCAGATGCATGAGCTTCTTTTGATGTTAATGAGCACCATTAATGACTGCTTCAAGTGCCTGACAAACTCAGTGACAGCTTGGCATGATCCCAGAAGCAGTCTTCCTTTTCAGTTTATTTAATGTCAGTTTTGCTGTTTTTTATTTTTAACAAAATGTAAAAAATATCTCGTCTTAGCAATGTACTCATATTCTGAAATAAGTGTTTACAGTCCATTTACTGAACATGACTAACTGACTTGAAACCTGTTTCATTTTATATTTTTTAGTATGTATTGAAGTGTCCTCATTCAGAAGATAGTAGATGTTGCTTCATTCCTTGCATTATATGTGATGGAATTGAAAAGTTGTCATGAAAACCTTTAAGGAACAAAGATAAGCTTAGCAATATATTTTTAAGAAAAAACCTATAGATGTGTAATGGAAAGTTCCATTTTTCTTCTCTCTCTTTCAGCATGAAAGCAAAAGGCAGGAAAAAAAAACACTATTGTAAAAGTTACACAAACGTTTCTACTCTGGGGATAGTTCAACATTGTTCACTGACTTTAGCCATTCTTATTGTAATGATTTTTTTCTGAAAATGGGTCTGAGCCACTGTACAGTCTTATACCATAATAATATCTTCTACTAACTGCAGTCTTCTGTTAATTTCTACAAACGTTCAATAAGTAGCTTGTTATAGAAAGGTAGGAAAATAATACTGAGTAATCTACTAGAGAGGAAATTATATACCAGGAAGCTTAATTAAAAGCTGAGTTTTTAGTAACCAAAAAATATTAGTTCAAGACATTACAAGAAAGAAAAAGATGGACAAGTGAAAGTAATTTTGTACTGTTACTTGATTCTCATGGTATGTGGCATGACCCTTTTTTCTACATAAAGAAATAAGGCAGTTTGTGGAATGTATATCTTAGAAATCGGGAGTCAAATTCTAACTGACTGTTGCAATCTTCTATATAATGTAATGTAGTATATTTAAGGCTTACGTATATATTTTACAGTATAATAGCTTACATGTTCTATCTGACTGAAAGAGCAGTTCTGGCTTATCCTGGATACTGGTTGAGGAATCAGGGTAGGACTGTCATGAGCCAGGATTTGTATTAATCTATAATCTCTCTGTATTAAATTTACCTGGTCATAATATTTCCTTCGATTTCTTTTTAACTTGCATTTTACTTATATAACTAGTTGAGATATGGAAAATCAATTATATTAGATTGGTAAGTATTTCTTAGGAAAGCAGAGGTTGGTGGACTGATGAGTTTTATACCACCTTCCAGAAAATTTTAAAACTATCTGAAACAACAGCCTTCTTTGTGATCAGCTGTAGCATTATCTTGTCTCAAAAGGTGCAGAATGATGCAGTGGAAGGAGTATGTCAGTCTCTGAAATTAGATTGTTTCTCATCCATTCAGAAACTGAGACAGAAAGAGATTATTCACTCTGCCTTAAATGATACCACACTAATTGCATCATTGCAGACATTTCCTTCTGTTTCTTCTTTACTTGTTATATGGGTTATATAGAAGTTTATCAACTAAATAGAAATAAGTCAATTAGATAAGATATTAATAACAATTAAAACCTTCAATGTACAAGATTATGTTGCTGGACTGTTTTGTTTTGTTTTCTTTTGTGGACCAGCACAGTATGTCTCTTTTCTTTGTCACCACACCCTAATATGTGACATTTGCCAGTGCAGATGACAAACTCCCACTGGGTGTGACAGTGTAAAGGAATGCGCCCAACCAAGACATAGATGGCATTTCTGCATTTAAAAGACGATCCTCATGAAAGGTGTTCCAAATGCCAGGGCAGCAGATAAGTGTATGGTTGACTATTGTAATTGTGGTCAAAGACTTTCCAAAGGTATCTAAGAAAAGCAACAATTGTCAGTTGGCTTGGATTTACTCTGCTCCAGACTACATACATTGGGAAAGTGAATTATCCTTAAATGCAAAAAGCCTGTATTTTATGTCCCTGTCAAGCTATGCTAAAGTGATAAATGTTTGCCACAACATGCTCAGGAACCTGGTCTCCCAAGCAGTCTATTTCAAAGATTTGGCTGATGTGTGCTACAGCATCTTCTTCATGGAAACAAGGCTGAGATTCTGTCCTGACATACAGTCAAGATGCAGCTGGGACATGTAGTCATACCCAAAAGCTCAGGTCCTGCAGTTTAGACGAGCAAAGCTATAACATTGTGGGTAAAATATAAATACCCGTTTTCATTAGCTACAGAAATAGAATGATTTCCTCTCGACAATTTTTGAGTTAATTTCTAATAAACCATGTGGTAAGAACTCACTTGATATTTTAATTATAATATCAGAGGTAGACTTATATTAATGACAAAAAAGGGCTTCTCTTTATCTGATCATCTCAGCGGGACTATATAGGTAACATAGGAAGCTATTATGAATGTCATACTCTTTGAGCTTTTGCCAGAAGGAAGTGAAAAGACAACATTGCATGCTGGAAGTATTTTGTTAGTGTATGTGAAAGACTTCAATTACAGAACATAGCTGCTCTCTCAGCTGCATCCTGTTTTATGCTGAATACTGCCAAATCGTTAATTGCTATGGAGAAATGAGGATAAGTAACCATAGGATTAAAGACACTGTGGATTCTGTTTCAGTTTGTGTGCGTCAGTGCTTGAAAAACAAATACAGGGACTCTTTTTAAACAAATAGCAAAACAGCTTTCACCCAAATCCTCTTACTATGTTTACATAGCAGCATCTCCTCAATACATGACCTCAGCCACACTTCATATAGTACAGGTATAGATGCCAAATAAGAGCTTTTGTTTTGTTTGCATTCAAAGGGAACACCAAATGGTTTCCAGACTTCACAAATAAAGAGATTTAGGGCAAAAAAATAACATCTGTGTTAACTCCTTAATCTCTACTTTGTATTATCACTTTTCAAGGACAGATAGTACTGTTTTGTAATTCCTTTTTTTCTTCTGTAAGGTTAACTTGAGGACATCAATAGAACAAAATCTGTATCCAAAGCAACATACACTAGATTGATTAGGCCTGATATTATCAATGATCGGTTATGGGGCAGCCAGGAGAATCCATTTGTGTGAGACAATGAGCAAAATTCCCATCTAAAAGATGAAGTTCATGCTGTGTAGTCAAGGATAAAATTTAACTTTCAAACCTCAAATAAGACAAAAATAACCCAAAAAAACCCAACAACACTGTTACCGTATAGTGCTGTTTGGGGTTTATTTACAAATACATTAGTATGATTTAAAATATTTCCCAAAAGATCTTATTGTAGCATCTAACTCTACACTGCAGTGCTTGTTACAGAAAATAAGTAACTTGCTTATAAAAAGAAGTACAAAGAGAAGCATGCTCATTTTCATAATGGAAAAGCTACTCTCAGTTGTTAAGTTTCTCTGAAGAATATGCACAGTAAATGGAAGGAGATGGTCTCAGTATTGTGGGAGTATAGGTAGCAGCAACATTTTACACGTGAATTATATTTGCATTAGATAATTGTCAGCTTTCTAGTCTACTGTTTTTCTTAGCCATATATTTATGATTCAATAAACTATTTTATGTAATTGCTACTGCAATTTTATGGAATACAACATTAAATTAAAACCACTATCCATTTTTAGTTGCTTAATTTTCATTAGAAAATTTTGTTGATTTTAGACCAAAGGAAGCACTCAAAACCAGGAATTTGGCTCATCTGTTTTGGCATGTAGTGTTTGTGATTGATGTCACTGTGGGCAGACCTCAAAAATTAGATCTGGGCTAGTATTTCTACTCTTACCTTTACTACTGGCAGCAGTGTGAATCTTGCCATTATTTTAAATGTAAATAGGCTCTAACACAGTGACTCAGTCTCCTTGTTAGAGGAAAGACGTTATCGGCAAGCTTTCTTACTCTACTTCTGACCTCCACCTTACTAATGTTTCTTAAACCTTTTGTAATTTTAAAGATGCTGCAAAACTAAAAAGTATTATTGTATATCCAGTTTAGTTCTTTAGAGGGTATTGACTTAGCAGTAAATGTCCATTTTGCTGTTATTGCTTTCTATACTATAGTACATAGTACTCACTTTCAAATCTTGGATTTTTTCATCCTAGACCTTTATTTGTCCAAGTGTGCAAGCTAAAATACTGTTTTTTACTTTGTTTAATTCAATATATACATTTACAGTAATGCTGAGCTGTCAGTATACATTATATATAAAGAGAAGCTCTTTGCAGGTAAAGTGAAAATTGATGCATTGTAGATTTCTGTGCTTTGAAATCCGCTCAGGCTAAATCAAGAATGTATTTTTTTCTCTCTGTTGTATGTAAGGTGAATTATAGATCGTTTTTTACTTGATGTGTAAAAGGAAATACTCTTGTTAAATCAGGTTTTATTGCTTTGGTATTTTATATTTTATAAAAGTTTTTTTCCAAGAAAGCTGACTAATAACCTTCACAAGAATTCGTTTGTATCCGTAAATTATTTCCATATTTATGATAATGATAGAAAGGGAATTTGCTGGCACAAAAATACTATGTTATTTTATTTGTAGAAGACATTTATTTAATATTCATTACTGTGTTTGTGTAATAACAGAAACTTAATGGAGCCAATTTTATTGTTTATTCCTTCAATGTTAAGATAAATTTTCTGCATGAATCATTTTTTAGATTCTTAAGCAGAGTATTTTTTCTGTTTGAGTGATGCTGAGCCAAGTAAAATTGTCAGCAGTATCTGAATCAAACTCTATGTTAAGACTTTATAAAATGAGACTTCTCCATCATAATTAGTAGTAATCTAATGTAGTGTGATTAGTAGCAATCTAATATGGTGTGAAATGCCAGACAATGTGTTTGGGAATGAGAAGGTGGACCTGACTTGCATGCCCACAATCCCCTGGGCCCTTGTCATCTAGCCTAGGACTTGGCCAGAACACACCACATACCCAGGCTTCCTTCCTGAGGAACCCAGATAAAGGTTGGAAATAAGAGGTATAGGCTGCTTGACAGCTCTTGTCCACGTGTGATGTGGAAAAGCACACCTGAACTTGGCAAATGGGAAGATTTGAAGACCATGCAGTTTAGTCAGATGGCTGAGACTAAACAATAAAATGTGTGATAAATACAGAAGGCCCGTGGCTGTGTTGAAGGACTGGAGAAGTAGAGATGTAGCTGTGTACCCTACTGTTAAGCTGTAGAGGTGACTTCATTTGTCATTTTTGCTTCAAATGCAAGATTTTCCCTTCTAATTTCAGACTTCTTCTGTATGAAACAGAGTTTGTTAATTTTGGTTAAATACCTTTATAGTTAAAAAAAAGAAAACTAGTATTGGTTAGTCATTTATAGATGATCTTTTGGCTAAAAATAAATTCTTGGTTTTGCTTTCTGTTTTTACAGGGATTAAAATATTTGGGAACAAGGGATAGAAATATACGTCCTGTAGAAAAGAAGTGATACCACAAATGCAAGTAAAGCAATGAGGAAGAGACATGCTAGTAAAACGTGTTCTATGAATTGGAATCAGATTAGAGTTGATTGTGCAAAAAAAAAAAAAAAAAAAGTAGTATGTGTTTTAATGGTGATTTATATTTTTTAAATTCTTTGTAATGTAGTCATAATTGCAGAAAAAATTAAAATTCCATTGAACTTGACTGTTAGAAGGAAGAAATGAAGGATTATGGGGAGACTGTCCATTCCATACTAGTGTAGTTTATATAAGAAAAAGACTAAAATGCAAGAAACTGTTAATGCTGTGTTTATGAAAAATAATCCCCATAACGCTGCAGAACATATTCAAGAATGCAGTGAAAAAGAACATTTAATTGTTGCCAGGATTAAATGAAATCCTTAGAAAGGATAGTTAGCTAAGTGCTTGTTTTTGGTCTTACAAAGAGCTGTAACACAAAAGGGAAAACAGGAATATTACGTAACTATCGCTGGAAACAGCTGTTTGCTCACAGTTCCAGGTGACTGCAACAGCAGTCTTCTCCAGAACCTCTTCCTTTTTGCTTTTCCTTTGGGCTTCTTTGCAACATTTCCAGGTCCTTCCACTTTTTATGGCTGCTTTTGGTAGCCTTGGATACTCAAATCTACACAGCTTTGTCAAATCCAGGTATATCATGTCCCCAGTTGTGTCTTTGAGACAAAAAATGTTACATTCAGTGTATCATCCTGTGTTTTTTTCTGTGCTTCTGCAATTTGTAAGAGAGGGAAGCCATTATGATCAAAGGACATTATTAATCCTGTTTAGTTTTATGTTTGATTAATTTTAACCTGGGTCATTAAACAATTCACTGGTCCTAGAGTTTCCAAAGCATCCAAATTGTCAGGAAAGTTTAGTCGGTGTAGCCCAACCAACTCTATTAAACTATTTTAGATAGTCATGAGGGCATGCTTTTTTTAGGATATGTTCATTATCTTCTTTTGCTTTATGCCAACCAGCTTGTATGGATTATAAAGCAGGAAGCTTAAATATAGTCCAGACCATTAAAAGGATTTTGCATTCGATTATAATGGCTCTAATTGCCTTAATTATGTAAATGGAGGGGCGTTGCCATTCTTACGATACATTAAAGGCTTTAGAAGTGTGTCACAGTAGTCCTATTGAGAATAAATAACCAAAGAGCTGCAGATCATATGCTAAGTATCTGGATCAGCATTATCTTTCTGTTCATGAAATGTACTAATAAGCTAACAGGATGCTGCTATGTTTGTTTCTCAATTATTGGTGTGATGGTAATATTTTTTACTGAAACTATTTTTATCCCATCAACATGCAGTTATATTTATAAGTGTTTCATTGCTCATCAGTGGGAGCTAACTGCTAGAAAAATACTTTCTTTATCAGGTAATTATTTTACACTAGTTTATTTGCCAGTCCTGCTCATTTTTGGAAAGTAGAAAATGTGGTGTCAATTGTATAACCTACTGCTGAGTTACTTTGTCCTGTAGTTATGTATGTCAGAGCTCACTGGATAGTGAAGTAACTATCCTTAACTAACTAAGGAATGGACTGATGATGGTTCAGTAGTGTTCTGGAAGAGTGTTGGATTGGTGAGTTTCACTGAATTGTCTTCAAGTAGGATGTAAACTCAGTGGTATTTAAAGAACACATTATACCCGTTTTTGCAGCCAGTTCTCAATAATAGTAATTGAATCTTTAGCAGTTTAGCTTTCTAGTTTTACTTCACTACTTCAACTGTGCTGTCTATGCTTCCTGTTAAATAGTTGCAGCGTCACTTTTCTGAAGTGACTGCTTTAATAGCTGGTAGAATGTTGGTATTTTCTTTGAATTACCAAAATCCTTTAAAAGCCAGCTATTTTTCATGTTTCTATAGTTACTACACTGAAACTCACAGAAATAAAATGTGCTAATTACAGAGTTAATATCCCAGTGATATGACATCACTTTCTGAATTGTTGTTTGTTACTTCTTTTTTTAAGATGCATGTTGGATCTCAGGTGAAAATTTAAACATTTATTTTTTGAAAGTGACCTCCATCATGAAAATAAATTTCTACGTAAGCTAACTTTTAAGTTAATATGCCAATAACTTAGGCAAGAAAAGAATTTTCCTTGCTATCAGCCTGTCCTTACTTGGTCATGCAGTCTCCTCTTTCTTCCAGTAATTAAGATATAATTGGTACTTATACATGAAATACCTCTCCTGAGCATACAGACAGAAGAACAATGTGGATTTACTGTTTCACTTTTTTTTTTTCTTTTTGTAAATATTCAAACTCTCTTTCACGATTGAGAGCTGTTGTTCTTTTGGTTGCTGTAGTGTTTTGAGGCACTAGTAAAACATTTTGTGTGGCTGGTACACATTCACTGATGCACTGAACTCTATCTGTGCAGTGAAAGTGTGATAACACTTAGGCCATGTTCACATCATCTGATTATCCTACTAATTTCGAGCTGTGACAGTTTCTAAAACTTTGAAAAGATGATGCAATGTTAAAAAGAGATATAACAATGTGCCTCCTCTCCAGGGCAATCGCTATGTGATTGAGTGTCTTTGAAAATGCATCTTCCTCTTCCTTAAAAAAAAAACAAACAGCTGTACTGTTAATGCCTAATTGTCATTTTACAATTTTCTTCAAGTCCTGCTAGCTTTGAGGCTTCATGTAGGTTCTTATAGCTTTACTTAGAGTCTTGGTAAGAAAAGTTAAGCAAAATATGCACTCGTATCAGCGTGATCTAAATCTAATTCAGGTGATCTATTTTTATATCTCCACTACTTTGACTACCAAGAAGGCTGATTTTCTATTTGTAAATAAAAAAATAGATCTTTTTTCAGTAATCTTGATGAGTCAGCGTTATGGAAATACATTTTAATAAAATAATTAGATAGTCTGTGCCTCCAATTATCATAATTACCCAACTGTGTTGCTTTTTATCTGCTTCACAAAATACAATATTATTTTTTTTTCTTGATATATTAACTTTATATCCCAGATGCAGGCTACTAGAAGTGTCAGAAATCCTCTAAATAAAACATTAAAGTCTTCCTGAAAAAGGAAAAACCCAGCTTCTTCCCTGAAGGCACCAAGTTCCCTGAAATTAAGTCTGGCATCTGTGTTAACTGTTGTTCCTGCTGATACTGCAAGATCAAGTGCTATAGCCACCTTGCATGCAAGCATCAGCAGTTGTTCAGTTGTATCAAATTGTAAGCTTTGGCTCATTAACTTGGTGGCACCTTTGTAATAGTCGGAATGAAAATGAAAAGCATTCAGCTTTAAAACATAACTACCCCCTAAAATTAAATGGCTTTGAGAAACAGGTTTGTATTGTGATTTACTGGCACTGAAATGTGTTTTTGTAGAAAATAAAACCCAGTCTTGTATTTACCATTGATAAGAGTGCAAGGCAAGTCAGGAGAAATCCTGTAGTGATATTTTCATTATTGTCAAGACTGCATTATTTGTCCTGTTTATAATAGAGGTCTCTTATAAAATTTTTGAGAGAGTTCTAAACCCATCTTTAGGGGAAGCTAAGTAATTAATACGGTTTTGTTCTGTTTTATTTTTTCTTTTCAGCAGGATTTTCTCCTTATCTGAATTTAGGTGTAGATTAAAGTTTTAAGTAGGTTTATAACACAGTTTACTATGTCTTGTAGGAATCTAATTTTTTTGGGCCTAGTTTTCTTTTAAGGTCAGTATTTGAAGTTGATCACCTTCTGTAGTATTTCTGTATGCACAATGTAAGAGGATTAAAAGATACCTCAGAGGCCACTAATATGGTGTATTATTTACTTAACTTCTAAAGTCTACTGAGAGATAGGATAGAAATGTATTTTCAGAGTCAAAAGCTGAAAGTAGCCAACAGCATTAAGTGTGTCAAGGCTGAAGGATGCAGGCAGTTGTCAGAGACCAGCATCTGTACCAGTTTCCTATTTAGAAAAGGAAAGCCAGAAATCAAATCAGTTGTTCACAGGATTATTGTGTACATGCATTTATTTCTTCACATCTCTAGAGTTTCATTCTGTACTGTTCAGGGTAGATTTTGTAATGCAGGCATTGATTTGCTGTGTCCATAGTTGAACCACATAGTAATGTAATTATTATTGAGAACTGTCACTGACAGTGAAGTTTAGACCTGTTACAGCAGGCACCTCTGTAGTGTTCATTTCTGGACAATGTGAATTCTGTGTTGTAAGCTGCAGCGATCACTCTTACCCCTTCAACCAGACTGTCTGGATGTATATCCAGGATAGACTGGAAAAATGCCCCTTTTGCCATTTTGAACTTCTGTAATTGAAATAAAAATGCATATACCCATTAAGAAGGCATTTGCAAAGAGGGCCATGGTTCAGCATTCGTTTTTTAAGCACTAAGCAGATAGCCAGTGCCTATACGCAGATCAGCTGCACTCCATATGCAGCAAGTCTGGTGCATCCCAGATGCTTGCAGCTTAATGATTTAAGACTTGAATTGTACACTCTTCCAGGATAGCTGAACATGAAATGGTCTACTGCTCTTGCTCTGATATGGTTTGAAATTCCTTTTATTCCCCGATTTTGGGGTAAAGAACAGAATTCTAAAAAAAAATCAAATATGGTAACTATTGAGCAGTTTGTTCCAGTGTATCATGTGGAGGCAGTAATCTGTTACATAAAATAAAAAGTGAATAAAAATTCCTTATCAAACATTATAAATGCTTATCAACATTATTCTGAATGATGAAGAGTTTCTTTTGCAAAAGGAGAGCCAAAGAGTAGCCAGAGTTTTCATAAAAACAAAGTGCATTTGCCAATTGTGATTTTCGTAGTATAACGCAGAAAAGACCAAGTATCAGCTTTTCAAGGAACTAACATTGTGAGTACTCTAAGACAGAAGAGAATCCAAAGTAAAGAGTTTAAAGTCTTTATTTGTTGTAATAGTGACTATCATTGTCAGTCTCAGTGTTAAACTGCATTTTATTTTTTTAAGCTTTTGAATATACTTAATCTGTGAAATACCATGTCATATGAAAATGTACATTTTCCTAAAAACTCTATTTCCTTGTTTCTTCTGATGCTATAAGGGAAAATTATTGGACATGGACTCAAAAATCATACACGTCTACATTTGTTTTCTTTGTAATTATTGCATAAATGTCAATTGATTAATTTAGATTAAAATGCTCAGAATCTTACCTTTCTGAATACCTATTATTTTGCTCCAGAACAAATTCATTCAGTAACAGTATAATAATTGTAAAAGTTTTTTTGATACAGAAATATGTGCAGAGTGACAACTACATTTCACAGAAAAATTTTCAAGACCAAAATGATTAAATGGGACACCTGTAATGTGTGTTGTACAAGAAAAAAAAATGTGGCTGATTAGCTCTTGACACTTCTAAATGTGAGAGACTTAAGAATGAAACAGCTTACAAAAGGAAGGAAGGTAAAAAAAGAAAATGTGAATAGCAGGGAGATGGTGATTCTTAAATTATGCCTTTGGCTTGGGAGCACAGTTTTGTGCCTACCAGGTAGAAAGAAGAGAGGAGAGAAACTCACTGTTTTTTTAGGCCTTTATTCAACCATGTATTTATGTTCCTAACTTCTGAAGAGCCTACCTATTTTTCTGTGTGTGGAAAAGAAGAAACACTTAAAATCTAGATACCTAATGTACCTAGTTGGCCCACCTTTCAGGTTTTGGAGTGTTCATGTGAATTGCTCCCCCATGGGATGTTATCACTGCTTATATCTTCAGGAAATTTCTTCTGATTATCATCACTGTTGAGTGACTGAATAATCAGAGAAGCTGTTACCTACATCTTCTTCTTAGGTGATTGATGTAGATGTCTTTTGAAAAGTGACATTTTCAAAGCAACATTTTCAAATTTCAAAGCATTTTCATGCTTTCTGTTTCCTTGTTTGCTAATTCCTATTAAGATACCCATCTAACTCTCCAACATATTTGGGCATAAAGCAATGACTAGACATTCAGTACTCATTTATTTTATTTTGGTAAGCTATTTACTTATGTCAGATACTTCATATGGCAGTGTCCTGGTGGTAGGGGTAGCATTTTTCAGTTTGATGGACCTTACAGTGCTGTTATTTGGACACAGCTCTCTCATGCTGACTCATATTGAAGGAAGCATTATTACTAAGTAACGCCAGGCACAAGTATAAATGGGGAGAGGAGTGGCTGGAGATTAGCCCTGAAGAAAGGGATCTGGGGTGCTTGTTGACAGAAGAATCAATCAGCCATGTGCCCTGGCAGCCCGGAGGGCAACCTGTATCCTGGAATGCATCAGACAAAGCATAACCAGCTGGTCAGAAGTGATTGTCCTGCTGTATTTGGTGTGGGTGTGGCCTCACCTTTAGTGCTGTGTGCAGTTCTGGGCACCAAAATTCAAGAAGGATGAGAAGATCCTTGAATGTGTCCGGAGGAGAGGAACAGTTCCGATGAAAGGGCTGGAAGCCATGTCCTATGAGGAGCAGTGAGGACTATGTTTGTCTAGTTTGGAGTAAAGGAGGCTGAGGAGCGACCTCATTGCTCAGCCATTGGTCAGCCCTGAACTGGTCAGGCAACTGGACTAGATGATCACTGTAGGTTCCTTCCAACTGAAATAGTCTATTCTAAGTCTGTAGGTATTATTTTTCATCTGATTGCTAAGTTATTATCCTATTTATTAATCTTTCCACTTTCTTGTTTAATAGATTTCTCCAAAATACAGTATGGCAGGTCTTGAGGCATCAACAACAAGATTCACAAATTTTTTTTTCTAGTAGCTGTAAGATAATAAAACCAAATTTTGTTCCATGGTTTATAAATATTTTTTTTTTAGCCTGTACAGGAAATCCAGTTTACTGTAAAGTTTAAAACTTTAAGGAGTTTTTCTATTTTGTATTTGTGTTCTGAGACTGAAACAATGAAGTTTTGATACCATTTTAAATTGCAAATGAAATGTTTTTGGGTTTGGTGGGCTGTCTGTAATTTCTTGAATTAACTTGGAAATGACAGTGTTCAATGTGATTTATTTTTTTTTTTTTATGGAAACTTCCACAGCTCAAGTTATTGGCTAATTTCAGAAATTACTAGTTGAAGTTGAGCTGATTTTTTTTTTTTTTTTCTTCACTCAGAAAGGTAAACTAGTTGACCACATTGACAACTGCTGGCCATGCAACATCATGTCCTGCAACAAATTTGTTTGGTCTTCTTAGATTCTCATTTTTCACTTACTCATGTATGATTATCAGTAGACAACACTTTCAGCTGTCTTTGACTGTTTAATAGGTCTTTAGTCAACTGTGGCAAAAGGTTAAAAGTGGCTATAACCTTTTTGCATACACTGCAGTCTTATAATCAGTGCAGAATTAGTGGTGATGCTTTGAATGTGTCTGCTCTCTGTTGCTGCTGTCAGGGCTGAGCAAACAGAATGAATGTGGTGCTATTCAGCTGGTTCTGCACAAAGTCAGATACCTTTCCTTTAATAAGATTTAAACATAGAGTATCAATAAATGTAAACTAATCAGGTTTTCTGTTGAAGATGGCTCCATAGCCTGTACTGCCACATGTGCTGAGGTGCAGGTCTGTGAAACTGTGTCAAAAGAGCACATACAGGGCCTTCTGTTCCCTGTACCTGTCTGGGATTAAAAGCAGTTCCTTAATCCATGTTGGATTTGTATTCTAGGGGCTACAGTAAGAACTGTTAAAAAAACTTAACCACAACAACCAAAAACCAAACCTGCAAGTGTCTTAACATTCTAGGAAACAACCAAGCTTATAAGGCAAGTTTGCAATCAAGTTAAAGCAAAAAAGCTCCACAGTAGTCACATTTTAGTTGTCAAATATGACTTAGAGCAATTTCCTGCGATCTAATGCTGTAATTCAGTAATTACTGTATAGTATTATTTTTTAAAAAATTATTTTCTATACTTAATGATCTTTTCAAAGTATTTACTACATCCAGTCCTGCATAAAACTGTAAAACCATAAATCAGTCTTCCAGGATTGACTTTAAATTATAACAAAGCAACTCTGTGTTGTGTACGGTATGTTATACAATTATGTTACATTTATTATTTCTCTTGTTTACCAACTCTTACTAATCCATGAGCACCCATAGAATTATTTGTTGTTGTTGCTAAAACAGGAATTAAATATAAAATGAGACTAGATCAGGATTTTTCAATATAAATAGCTTGCATACAAAACTCCCACCAAACATAACCAGGATTTCTGTTTGTTTAATTAAATAAGAGCTATAGAGAAACTCTTAAGTTTGGACCTGCTGCTCTGCAAGTAAATTTTCTTGGTGTTGGTACCTGCTATTGAACCCAGTAATCTCTGCACACATTTGCTGTGTCTCAGCTTCATCTTGCTAAACAGGAATCTGCTGTAGTCTGCAAGTCACTGAGGTGCAGCATCAGCATCTTGAAACTGCAGCAATGAGCTGTGCAGACAGGAGAGCAACATCATTCTGGGCTCAGCACACTGATAAAAGAACTACATGGTTTTTTGACCTCAGTTGGTTCGTATATGACTGACTGTGCTTGTATCTTTAAAAGCTACCTGAATAACCTACTGATCCAGCTGGTCTAGTAGAATAGAATAGTTTCTTAGGACTGTATAATGTCATATTGATCCTAATGCTGAAGGAAGACTCTCACCATACCCTAATATCACAAGAAGTTTGCTTAATAATATAGCAGTCTTTGTTAGTAATACTGGCCTTGTTCTGTTCTGTGTACAGACGGTGCTGATTTGTGCCTGTTTTAAGAACTCCTTTCAGAAAGTTTTGTGCTTGCAAAACAGCCATGCAAATAGACTGTATGCAGGTAGACTGCAGTCCCATGCCAATAGATTGCAGCTTGAAAAGTAACATTTCCTAAAATACATCATGATACCAAGACTGATCCCTCATGATGTTTGGTTTGGATCTGGCATTGTTTAATGGCACCTTGATTTACTCTGTGTATTAAAGATTCACTGTAACACACCCCTCTGATGTGAGGATCAGAAATATATAAAGTTGACTTAGTGGTTTTCTTTGGAGCTGGGACTCAGTCCCATTCTTGGAGACTGATTAGTGGGCTAGAGGATGAGCCTTTGGTCTGATGTACCATTGTCACTCTTAGTTCTTCCATAACCCACACATAACATGTCTTGTCAGGGGCCAAGTTTTGAGAAGTTGGTTCCAGTATTTACAGACTGTATGCATTTTACTAAAAGAAATATGTCACTATGAGAACAGTCAGACATTGGAATAATCTCCCCAGGGAAGTGGTGGATTCCCCAACCCTGGACACTGTAAGACTTGGCTTGACAAGGTCCTGGGCCATCTCCTCTAAACTGTGGTCCTGCGTAGAAAAGGTTGGACCAGATGATTCTTGACAGTCACTTCCAGCCTGGCATTCTGTGATTCTAAAATTACTGGAGACTCTACCTGTAGAGTCTGATCAGTAGTGATACAGAATTTATCACTAACCTGTTGTGTTGGCTACAGAGAAATTTCTTAATAGGGCTTGAAACTTGTGGTTTATAAATTTAGTCTTATGGGATAACAAATGGATAGTGAAAGGTTTCAGGAGGGGCTGGATCAAGCAGATTTTCGCTCCTTGTCCTTTCATTAAAATAGTCTGTATTTCCTCGAAACATTAAGGTATTCTGCAGATAGTCAGAAATTACCAAGTTCTCCATTACATACCTATTCAAATTCTGTGAGCTGAAGACATCTCTGAGCCATGAATCAAGCAGGAGGAGAGGGCATACCACAAAAATACTGCTCTTTCCACAGCACCTGTGAATAGCTGCTCCTAGAGACAAGACATAAGGCTTGATAGAGTTTGATCTGACCAGAAGCAGCCATTATTATGCATAGCTCTGCAGCCACTGATTTGTCATTCTTAATGATGGGGTGTTACTGTTTTCCTGCATTTGCTGTAGTAACAATTTTCTTCTCTTTTTCTTGTCTAGTGAGCTTGTTCTCCCTGCAAAGGAGATTAATGGAGTACATTCAGTTGAAGTTTTCCAATCCTTTCCTTAGTTTTTCTTCCATTTGCACATTTTCTTACTGAAGCTTGATTTTCCTCTCTGATGGGCTCAAATTTTAATACATGCCACAGTTCTTGTTCAGCTACTACAGTGTTCCTGAGGAACACTGTGTATTTCCTAGATAGCATAGGAGATGTATAGATATCAGAAGAATGCACTGAGCAATTTAGAGATGAAACATTCATCTTAATATGAGAAATGCCATTAATTGTTCTGGAGAAAGCTTATGGATCTCTGAGATTTTAAGTGACAGTGTTACAACTGTGGATTTCCTCAACATTGTATTTGATGTTATTGCAATTGACAAAAGCTACAAAGTCTCTGATGGCCTTGCACATTAAGGTCACTGAGTGCTTTGATTTTTATTTTTTTTAAACTTTTAAGGTGTCATCTGTTGCCAATTCAGGTAACTTGGTTTCTATTTTTAGTGTCTCAAGTAACGGTTTTTTTAGCACTGTGCTTAAGAAGAGGAGTTTTAAAGAGTTTATGAGAGTTACTCAATGCAGATGTTCAAATGGCAAATGTCTTCTATTTCTTTCCTTGTAGTCTTTGTTCAGTTTGAAAGGAGAGAGGCTAGATAGATGAAGAACTTTCTTTTTTTGTTCCTCACTGACAGGATATGTTGGTGCAGAAAATTGTGGTTTAAGCTTTTCAAAATGTGCACTCTGTTGCTAGTTCCAGCTGGATATCTGTATTGTGTCAGCATGCATGGACCCTGGTTTGTAATGGGAAAATCCAGTCTGTTCAGACAAAGCCTTTAGTATCTCAGTATCAGTCAGTAGACCAAGTTGAAAACACCAAATATTTTGATAAAAAAAAGGAAAACTTTGTTGGTGGACATTTTTCCCAGTTTCATTAATTCTGTCAACAATTTTATTTTGAAAGAAGTGTGCCAACCTCTGGAAGTCTTATTTTCTCTCTTGTTGAAAGCTTTACTAAGGGTAGATTTACACATACTTGTTTAATAACTGCTTTATCATGAATCAGTTTATTAGGATACTCTGTTCATCTTCAACATTGCATTTCAGTATCTCCCTTGACGAAAGGTGTTAAATCTGTCCCTTAAACTAAGGGAGCACCCAAAATATATTTATTTTCTGAATGTTGTCATGCCTTGCAAAATAGTTCAGTGAGCATTAACTTTCTCTGGAGACATTTCTTCTTGTACTGAACATGACATGGTCTCCATTTCTGGGCTGCAAACTTGCAGTGAAGGAATACAGGAGAGCACGTAAGGGTATATTTACTCTGTCAAATAATGTAGCTCATTGGTTTCCTTCTTGGCTCTTGTCCTTGATTATCCTCAGTATTAGTTCACTGCCAGACTCTGCTGAGGTCAAGTAGCTGTTCCCCCTTCAGATGTGCCTCTGGGAATAGTTTTCTCCACTGGCTTCTTCCTATACAAAAGAAAAAGCAGCAGATTTTATAGTCTTTGAACTTGCAAAGTTTTGTGATATCTTGTCAGACACTGTACCCTCCAGCATTTTCACAGACCTACATGCCTCACCAGAGCATGCTTCTCATATCCTTCTTAATTATTTATAAAACAGCACTTTGAACAAGTTTCCCCTTCCTCTCCAAAAATAGTAATTGTAATTCAGCAAGGTCACTGTTGGTAATGCAGAGGATTTTTTTATTTAAAAGATGTATAATCACATTAGAAATTACCATGGCTAAATGAATTCTAATCTCTATGAATATTCATATACATTTCATGAAAATTCTCAGATCTACATCAGACATTCATGAACAATCCGTTTGATTTTCAGTGCATAGACTAGCAAAACATAATTGCACTTTGCTAACATAGTTCATATATGCACGTGTAAACATTTCAGATATTTGCATCCTAATTATATCTTTTTAAAATCATTACTTTCTTCATTTCTCCCTCAATTTTTGATTAGTCAGTTTGTGTGGAGACACAGGTGTAGATTATATTGACTTAACCAGAGTTGGGTTTTCAATGGGGCAGTGGTACTGTGTAGTAGAGATCACATTATCATGTGTGTGATTCCTCTGCCAGGGAGAGTGGGTCCTGCTGTTATGCTACAGACATAATGGATCGACTGCCATAGCTTTCTTCATTAATAGAGAAAGAGCTTGTCTACCTCTGATGGTCTCACTTTAGGAAAGGCACAAATAATTACCTACTTTGGAGTGATTCCACCTTCTCAGCCGTCACTGAGAGGTCTACAGGCAACTGTGCTCATTAATGCACAATTTTAAGTGATTAAGAGCAATGTTAATTATTAACATTCAAGAAAAACACAGAAGCAAATGCTTAGGACAAGTACAAAGTGGTTTAAAGCATCAGAGGACTATCTAAATGCAAAAAGAAGATAACTGCTGCAAGGCCAGCCTTAAATCTGTTGGACTTTAGTGGTATCCAGTGTGATGCAGAACACGTTTTTTATGCCAGACACTTGCAGAACAGACTTTAGTTAATTTCTGTTAGGTGATTGTTCAGCCCAATGTTTAATTCTGCCATTTTTCCTTGCAAGAGAAAAGGTGTAAACCAGTAGACAGTCCTGCCAAGGCACAATGGTAGTTTTCTCTCAGAGTAGAAAGAAAGGTCCATCAGTCCCTTCCAGGTTCTGTGTGCAGAATTACCTGATGTGGAAAACTTTTGAAGCCTATTGGCAGCACAGAACATTTCTGATTTCAGAAAATGAAATACTGAAATAATATATACATATTTTGAAGTTTTCATCTTGTAACCTTGTATACTGGGTTTCAAGAGTTTTTATGTCAAATGCAAAACGTCTTTGCGGGGCCCTGTCAATCTTCTCCTTGAAATGAAGAAAATGTCCTGACTTTCTACCAGAGCTGTGTAATGATTTCAGGAATCCTTGAAACTCAATTCAAAAAACTACCTCACCTTTGGAGTATGGTTGGCTGGAAAGTTTTCACCGCTAAGAAAATAGCTTTTTTTTGTCCCTATTTGATACTTTCCATATCTTATGTGAAATACTGGGTTCAGTTGAACGTATGAGAAGGTTTGGGAATGAAATATCTTGGAATACAGCATGTTACACTGAAGTATCTCCTTGCTAACTTCTTTTGCTGACTATATAGCTTCAAAAGTGTGCAGTTTTACAGATAACATAATTTTCATCATTAGAGATCGATCGTTCTGAATGATGGAGCATGATGAGAAATTATAACCAACACTAACGGTTAGCAGCAGTTAGCAAAGGAAGCCATATATATTGACTGTCCTCTGCAAAATAAATTGACAAATTCCACAATAGGTCTCTGATACTTCTGACAGATTAAGGAAATACTGTTGTCTCATTTAATTGCAATGTCTTAGTTACTTTATATATTTTAAGTTTAAAATAGTATCTTAGGACATCTGTATGTTGTGGTTACTACTATTTTTCCTGTACTCAGAAGTGGTCATTATATTCAAATGAAAAGTCTTTAAAACTGTGAGGACACAAAAAGATCAGATTTATTTTATGAAAATGTATTTTAATTGAAATAATTTTACATTTTATGATACATTAATCATGAGCAGAATGTCTATATGGAACATTAGTTTGAGATAGTAAGAATAAGCAGCTGCAGTTCCCTGATATGATATTTGCAGCATTTATATTAATTATCTCATAACGTAGAGTAACTGTAGTAGAAAATTCATTATGTTTAGTTAAATAGTAAGGAAATAAGAATGCTTTTATTTGTTAATTTTAAGGTATCTTCCTAAAATCATAGGCACTAGAGGTAACAGATGGCTAATACACTTCATGAGCTCATGAAAATAGGAATATACATAAGACATTTTTCAATTTGCAGCCTTTTTTTAGAAGACAGTAATTCTGCTTATACATATGGGACTGTGAAAAGATGAGTGAAAAGACTGTTGCATCTTTCAGTTAGAATTTTGAAGGGCTTTTTGTCCTTCTGCCAAATTTATTGGGTTTTGCAACCACGTTTCTTTTTGCCATATGCTATTCTTCTCATTTGTGACAGCGATGATACAGAGTTAGAAATGCTGCCATATATTGCAGGAATTATTAGGCCATTTGCACACAATTTTAGGTCTGGTGTTTCTAGACATTTAGAGTTAGCTAAATGAGGGGCCAGCCCCTAGTTTGGAGCCAGGAATTTTCGGTTCGAGTGATGGGTGCTAAATCGATAAACCTGTGCAGAATGGCAGCCTTGCAGAGTACTGACACTAACTAGGTAAGTTTTATTTAATGTTTCAGTGTACTTCAATAGGAACTGCCTTTAAAGGCAGCACCGAATTCTAATGGCAGTATTAGGGTTACCATATTTTCACACATAACCCTCTGGAAAGTAAATACATTTATATGCACATGTATGGATGTGCAGTTAATCAGTGCATCTCAGATGCAAAAGAGATTTAGTGTGCAGCCATACAGTAGTACATGAGTGGTGGGTGATGTGCTGAAAGGGCATAAGAGTCATACATACATACCCCTCAGCTGTGGACTGCTCCAAATCATTCTCACAGTTGAGTCGGAATTGCTGCTGTAACCAGGCTTCTGGATGTCTAGCAATCCTGAACAGATGGGTGCAGTCCTCAAGTTACAATGCTCTTGTATTTTCAGGGAAAATAGTATAGAGTTACAAAACAGTAGGTAGTAATATATTGTTCCTTTTAAAGAGAACATGTCTAGTCTTTCATGTAGTGAGAAACCTTCATGTGAATGAAACGATGACCACAGGACACGAATGTCTGGACCTTGCCCTGAGCAACCTGATGTAATTAGACCTGCTTTTATCAGAGGGTAAGACTGAACACTTAGAAAAAGTTGGGATGATCACAAGTCGTGCTTTAGCACGTGCTGATTGTGAGGTTACCCATCTCACATGGAGTAATTCCTAGTTTGCTCTAAGAGGTGGTTGACGTGTGTACCCTGTCCTTCAAATTGTACACTGCCTATTTATTTACTTCTTAGTTATTTTATTATATACATGAATGAATGAACATAGTTCTGCCCGATTGCATGAGATAGTATGTGCTGGGGATGGTTTTCTGCAGTTCTGGTCGTAGGGGGTGTGTATGTTGAAACACGATAGAGTTGTTTCACAAGCAGAACCCCATCATGTGATAGGGGAGTACCACAATGTGTCTTGGATGTGTGCCTTCTGGCAGAGTAAGGCACTTCATATTTCACGCTGAAACAAAGCTTTACTCTTTCTCCTATGATTTAATCCCACTGGCCACATTGTCAGTAAATCATGGTTTCCAGGCTAACTGGCCATTAGTGGATTCTGGAATGAAAGTGTCATACTACATTATATAATTCTATATATAATAGTGTTATATACTTTAGGAATATTCTGGCTGCGGGGCACAAAGAAGACAGATGAATGCATGAGTTCTGCACTTAAATTACTGTTAAGCTGTGTGCCATTAATTCCTTTAGGTTTATATGGATTCCTCCACAATTGTCAGGCCTTGTCCTTTTAGAAATGAATATTGAACTGAGGTCAGTTGCTGAAAAAGTAGGTGAAAGTTACCTCTTCCCAAAGTAAATAGACCTAAGTTCTATCTAAAGCCTGGTGGTGGTGGTTCCATACATTATTGTGAATTATGCAACATAGTGTGGGGTGTTTATTGCTGCTTTTTTTTTTCCTAAATCACTTTTTGACCTGTCACTTAGCAAAAAGTACTTCTTAATACAACAGAATTTCAGTATACTTATGATGTAAATATGGTACTGATTTACATGTGTTAAAGTAAACTTAATTTTATATATATTAATCTGTTTATATAAAAAGTGTTCACTGTTAAAATGACTTATTTTCTATTATGTCAGAAAGCTGAGTGGTTTAAATATGGTAGGGAATTCAATCCTTGATGCTACTCCCAAAATACATTCTGCATGTCTTCATAGCTTTCAGTAGCACTATTTTTACTTCTTCATCAATTGGCTTGAGTTGAAAGGCACTGAAAGAACACATACTGATTAGAATTTTCAAATATTCTACTTCCAATCAGTAAATTAAATTCAAATGCCAACACAAATTGTAACATTTACTTTATGTGTAAACAAATTGAACAGTTGGTTCCACCTAACATTTAAGTAGTATTTATTATAAAGATATTTCTGGATTGGGCACCTGTACATTTACAGATTGCTTCATTATTATTTTTTTGCATAGCTTTATATGTTGTTTTTAGAAGTCAGTTTTTATTACTTCAAATGACAGGATACTGCAGTAACCTTTGAGATAGTGACTTCATTTTATCCCCTACTGAATCTCTTAATGGCTACTAGGATTGATTGTAATAGCAAGAATGCCTTGCATTGGCATTAGAAAAAAAAAAAAAAAAAAAAAAAAGTAATTCTTGGCAGGTTCCTGAATGGATTCATGTGATTTAATATGCATTTTTTGATTACTGTCTAACCTACTACAACCTTTACTGTCTGTCTTTCGCCATTAAAGATTCATCTCCCAGTCTATCCAGGTGAAATAATAGTCTGGATAGATCTGATTTACCTCATCTTGACCTATTTTAAATCAGTACAGGCCAATGCGTGCAGTAATTTCAGCAGCACATATATTTAGAGGCTGATCACCAAAATGAAATGTCCCTAAACGTATTTTAGAATGCATCAACCCATTAAGTAATATAATTTCTCATCATATAGCATAGCCCTTAGCAAACATGTTTCAATGGCAAAGAGCATTCTAGTGAACAGTGTTAGGCTGATCCTCTCTGTTACAGAATACGTTTATTCACATAATCGGTTGAATTGAGGTGGAGTGCTGAGGCAAGTACTGTAGTGAGGCAAGATACAGATCAGAAACAAAGCCAAATGTACAGTAAATAACCTGATCTTTTTTGTGACATGAAGATTTTACTTTGCATAACTCAGCATTACGTTGTGCAGCCCAGCTCCTCTGAAAAAAAATTGTGGTTTTAACTGTGATAACGTCTGAATATTGTTCTCTGCTTCTTGAAGCTTTCTGAAAGCTACTGTATAGACTGAAGTCTTTTACATCTGTTCTGTGTTCATCTGAATGTTCTTGGGAAGCTGAACAAAAGTTACTGAAAGTTTCTGCGTGAGTGGGAATTGTTTATTTTACTATTCTAAAGGTTCTTGTGCTACTTACTTGCTTTTCACATGTCAAAAAAAAATCACAAAACAAAATTCAAGTGCTTTTAAAAAAAGGTCTTGTGTTTTTTTCTGCTTTTCCTGGTTCTGGTAAAATAAGTCATCCTTTCTATCACAAAGCTGCTGTACCCTTGCCTGTTTGCAGTTAGGTACTCAGGAATGTTGGCTGGGAAAACAGCAGTCAATCAAATAAGCTTTCAGGACCCTCTCAAAGCACTTTCTCTGTCAACCTTGTTTCCTCTTTCTATGCTTCAGTGTAGGAAAGCAAGTTGGGTATTACTGCATTATCTGCCTAAATCACATCTCCAAGCTGGTCTGGTAGGGCTTTCTATACTATTGACTTAAAAAATGAAACTCCAAGAGAATGTCATGGTCTCTCTGCCATATAGCCTCATCTACAGTAAGATGTGAAAGTATCTGTGTTAGAACTGTTAATGATAGTTTGCAAAAGATGTTTTGAATTTATATATGTATATAAAATTTCAAAATAGCTTTATACATCAGGCTTTTATTTCTGAGGGCCTTAATTGGGTTTTGAAGGCAAAAATAAGTAATGAAACTGAACTTTATGGATTAAACAAAGCTGTGAAACACTCATGTTTATATTATTTTTTGTTTTACAGTTTTTTAGCATAGTTGAAAAACATTAAACAGCTCTGCATTTTGTTTTTCAGTGTGCAGTGACCTGGAATTCAGGGAGATTGCAAACAGATTGAGAGACTGGTTTAAGGCACTTCATGAAAGTGGAATTCAGAATAAGAAGATTAGGATTGTTCAAAGGCCTGAAAGAACCAGTAAGAGATTTCTACTTGTCTTATTCAATGTTCTCTTTTGTATTTCCATTGCCTTATTCTTGTGTGCTTTAAATAAGCATGTGTATGAAACAGTAACTTTGTGCTTTTCTAAAGCTAATTTCTTATTTTTTCGTTTAGTACTGGTAGATGATATTCACTTTAAACTTCCAATGTTATTTGGCAGGATTCTTGGTTGTAGGGATATATGGCACTACTATTCACAATGCTTTAATTTGTGAATGCTATCAAATTGTTCATTTGATAGAGCTTGATAATTAGCTGCTGTGTAAGGAGACAAACGAGAATAAGGAAGTAGGAATTTTGAGCAACTTTTCCATAAAGAAAAGTGAGCTGCTGGGGTCATAACACCCCCATGTAGTGCTACAGGCTTGGGAAAGAGTGGCTGGAAAGCTGCCCAGAGGAAAAGGACTTGGGGGTGTTGATTGACAGCCAGCTGAATATGAGCCATCAGTGTGCCCAGATGGCCAAGAAGGCTAAAGGCATCCTGGCCTGCATCAGGAATAGTGTGGCCAGCAGGACTAGGGAAGTGAGTTTCACCCTGTACTTGGCACTGGTGAGGCCGCACCTTGAGTACTATGTTCAGTTTTGGGCCCGTCTCTAGAAGAAGGACATTGAGGTGCTGGAATGTGTCCAAAGAAGGGCAATGAAGCTGGTGAAGGGTCTAGAGTACAAGTGTTGTGAGGAGCAGTTGAGGGAACTGATGATGTTCAATCTGGAGAAATGGAAGCTGAGAGGAGACCTTATCGCTCTCTGCTACTATCAGAAGTAATTGCACCAGGGGAGGTTTAGATTGGATATTAGGAAAAATTTATTCGCTGAAATTTCTGGGAAAGGCTGCCCAGGGAGGTGGTGAAGTCATCATCCCTGGAGGTATTGAAATACATGTAGATGTGGTGCTTAGGAACATGGCTTAGTGGTGGACTTGTCAGTCTTAGGTTAACAGTTGGACTCAATAATCTTCAAGGGTTTTATCCAACCTAGATGATTCTGTGGTTCTGTGAAAGACTGCATTTAGACCTAAGATTTAAGATTTTAATATGTATGACTAAAAAGGCAAGAGTCTTGTGGATTTTTTGTACCTTGTAAATTTTTTGCACCTAGGAATATGTTCTGTGATAAAAACTGGTTGGTTTGTTTTCAAACTTCCGTGGTCACTTACTGTAACATTAGCAACACCCTTAAGATTGAGCGGTTTCTATATGATGTTGATTTTACATCTAGTATATCCTAATCCTAATTTTTTTACACTTCTCATACAATGCAGAAGATAGTAGCCACCTGCTTAGATTAAGTAGATCAAAGCAGTTATGAGGTTTGTGGGCATTTTTAGTTCAGATTTGTTCAGCTGTCTGAAACACTTTGGTCTCTGATGCCTGTGAGCATGAGGAGCTCTTCTGCAGATAACGTTACGGTCCAATTCTGATTAGCTTCCTCCAGAGTTTTAGGGTCTGTGGAGTCTTCCCTAGTAAAATAATCTTTCTAGGAGAGGTAGAGAGATGTATTCACCTTTACAGGCTTTCAGAGGAGGATCTACTCTACAAATACAGTTGTTCCAGTTGAGGGGAGAAAAACTTATCTGGCCCAGTTTTCAGAATTTCCTTTTGGAAACCTTCAAAGTCATGAAGTTCTCTCCTTTGATGCTATAAATAATTCACACATACTTCAGGAGGTACCTGACATTTCAGGTACAATTTAGACTTGATCCTTACCAACTTTTTGAGAGGAAGAATCAAGAGTTAGTTTGGATGGCTGAGAACAGTCTATTCAGGGACTATATCTTTTTTTTTTTTAATAGGGAAATATAATCTGTGTGGAAAAATCTTGTTTCTATTGCGCTACTGACTTTAATTCCCATTAATATGGTGCTGTCAGATATGTTTGACTTACACTTGTAACATGATACCAGAAGTTAATTATAAATAGCTAGAATGTTGTACAAAAACCTAATTGATGGCTATGCTGGTTTTAAATTATATTTTCTGTCTCAAATTGTTATACTTCATCATCCTGAAAACAGAGGTAGTGTTATTAGAAGCATGTTGAAAAGTTAACTATTTGTTATAGGAATGCCAGGATGGTAATGTGGAAGTTTGATTATAGGCTTTGGCATGTTTATTTTCTTTTTACGAAAACAAAGCAAATCAGATTGTAGAAAATGGTTATGGGTGAGACATTCAGGTTGTCCCGTCTTATTTTTTTCTCTCTTTATAAAAGAAGTTTTTCAACAAAAAACGGTTCCACAAAAACGTTTGAACGATGACTGTTTAGAGTCTAGTATTGTAGTACTGTGTTTAATTTGTCAAAATGCATATATCTAATTTTGATAAGATTGCTTTCAAATATTTAAAGGTCCATTTGCATGATTTTACTCAATTTTATAAAAAGGCAATATCTACTTGATGACATTAATTTGACAAGCCACTGCAAAAAGGCAGTCTTTCTATAGAGAGAATGTGATCAAATTAATATGTGATCAGTAGTGTTGGTTTTTTTCTTTCATTTGTTGATTTGGGGATGCAAAAGTTGTTTAAAAACTGGTTTTGTTAATGTATCGTTTTTCTGGTTTGTACATTTCTGAATCTCAAAATTTCTCATTTGAGGCAGCAAAAGATAATGCATCTTATAAGAAATTAACAACATGACTGTGGTTAAGAAGAAAATATCAGGTCACCATGTCTCTGTAAACCCACAAAGAAAGAATAAATATAATGATTCAACACGCTTATGTTCTAATGCCATTACAAAAGTCTTAAAACTTTCCTTCAAGATCTAAGCTCTTGAGGAGTACCCCCAGTGATATCCCTCAAAGTTGGTCTCCAAAATCTTAGTAGGTATAAGACATCAGGCGCATTAATTTTAAAGTATACTAGGGAGTCCAGCCCCTGTTTTAGGTATTTCTGACAGCTACATCTAGAAATAAATCTTGCAAAGAACTTCTTAATCACATATAATGAACTTACTAATACTTAGTACAGGACACTTAGTTATCTGCACAGAACATCAGCTGTGACAGAAAGCCACCTGAATGCAACTTCCCCTTTCAGACTTCTAATTATTCTAGCAGATCCTTGGAGTTGTTCATTACTTTCAGGGAGTTAAAAATATGTTTTGGCACCCTTCCCCCAGGCTGTCCTTTATTCTTGTCATAGAGTTCCTTCCTCACTGAAAAGACATGCTGCAATTTAAAAAGCAGTTTGTGCCATCCTTTCTGCTTGTCTGTTTCCATTTAGGATCTTTCATATTTCAGTTGCTCTGGTGGCACGTGGGCCAGGATTTATTAAAAGAGTTGAGCATAGTCCTTCTGATCAAGGTAGATGTGGTTCAAGTTTGTAGTGCCTTGCTTGCACTTTTCAGAGTTGTTCCAGTTGTTAAGTAGTCCATATTGATCCTTACAATCATTAATATTATTTCTAAACAACCTGAACAATAGTGTTTAAGTTGTTAAGCTAGAGCCATGACTATGCTGAGAACAAGTTAAAAATTTAAGGTGCCTACATTGTTTCGTTTTTGCAAGAGTTACATCTTTTTGTTTAACTGACACTTATTTTCCAAAGCTGAATATTGTTAGTAATGCAGAGTATTATATATTTCAAATATATATATATTTTTTAATATATATATATTTTTCAAATAATTAATAGGGTTTTGTTTCCGAAATCCCCTTTGTGTCCAAATGTATTCAGATTGCATATATCCATAATTATCATTACTATAAATGCTACATAAAGACTTAAATCTTGTCCTCAGGGCATTTACGGACCAAATAGATGACACTAAGGGGAAAAGGATGCTTTAACCCCAGTCTACAGTAATACCCCCATTATTATTCCCTTCTTGATGAGGAAACAAGGAGTTGAAAAATTGAGATGTTACTTACCTGTTTAAGGTATTTTAAAATATTTGGTCTCTTTCTGTATTAACTTGGTGTGACAACAAAAAAATGCAGCAGTCTCACACATATTTCCACTAATGGGCAGTCTGTTTCCGAAGAATGCTTATGTGCCTTGTCATGTTAGAAAATGAAAGACTAGAAGCCAAAGGTAATAAAGAATCTTCTTATGGCTTGGAAATAATATGATTATTTGGAGTCTAATACACAAATGATTTTGAAAATAATATAAAAATAAAAGAAGTCTAAAAGAAAATTACTTATCATTGGTTTTGCTAGAACTACCACGGTGAGATATTATTACACTAAATACTCTTACAAACTTGCAGCAGGCAAAGACCAATTTTGTATGACAAAGTGTAAATAAAATATCAATTTTACATCTTTGCTTGGAGGTTTTTGCTTCAATCTGACTATACTGAGTTCCTTATCGATTTTGCATTATACAGAGATAAATTAAATTTCCTTGATCTTCATTGCTGAACCATATTTGGAAATCCTGATGTACAGACAGAACAAGTAAACAGAACAATAAATATTTGCTTACTCCTGGCAGTACTGTTCCAAACAGTCACTGTATATTTAGAAGAGATAAAAAAAAAATTGTTCTTTTAAACATTATTTTTGACGTCTTGGAAATGCTGACTGCCTCAGAATTTGTCTACTTCCTGAGATTATCTCAAAAAATTGTCCTGTAAGCTGTACTGCAAAGTTGTATTGGCTGGCAACCTGACCCATAGCTCTAGTTTGCTAGAAAGAAGAGGTTCTTATAATGACTTTCTGCATGTGTCAGGTTAGCATAAGCCCAGGCATCCTTAAAGCAAGAGTCTAGAAGAAGAAATCCAGCCTAGAAGTAATTCTTAGCAGGAATTTTCAATTACTCTATCTTTATTTAAAGTTAAGACTTTGAATCAACTAAATCAGGGGGTTGGATCTAGATGATCTTTATGGTCCCTTCCAACTTAAACCATTCTATGATTCTATGAAATCAGTACTGTTGACTGAAGTTTGTTTTTGACTCAGTCTTTTGTACAAAATCATTCCTTATACACAATGAAACATGTATAGGTGTTCATTGTAGCATTTTATTTTGTTTATCCTTCCCTCAGGTATCTTCTACTTTTCCTTAGAAGTCACTCCTATTAATAAAATGGTCAGTCTGGTGTTCCACATAATACATTTAATGTGAACTGTGGATCTGTTAGCAAACTGGTAGCCTCCAGAAATAGAATTCACCTTGATTTCCCCCTCCTCCTCTCTATAAAGTTCTCTAAAACACTTTCTGGTAAAGGAGAGACTTCAGAATGCCAGCTTTCATAGCTGTTGAAGAGACAGTGCAGCAACGCTTTATTTCTTTCCCTTGTACCTTTTTGTTGTAAAATGGGAGTTAGTTATCCTAGGTTTATTGTAAGACCTTTGGTACCTTCCCTATTTCTTGCCCTAAACCATGCTCCACTCCCATCTGTGTAATCACAGGGAGCAGGAATATAACACAGCTCACAACAAGTGACAGAAAATTATGCCTAATGCTATCTCCTTGGGCAAGCATGGAGCCAGATGAGTCTCACCTAAATCAGCACTTTTGTGAACAGCAAATACAACAAAGTATTCACATCTGCTCAGTCCTCTCTTTAGTGTAGTCCTTCCTGCTCAGGACTGCCCTCATAAAACTGTATTGAGAAGGAAAACTTGTTCTCAGCCTGTGCACTGTAGGCCTCAGCTGTGAGATGCTGTTAACTCGAAGATTTTCTGGTAGCCAAAATATTAGACAAATCCGTTACAAGTGAAAACCTTCTTGCCATGTAGCTTGCATATTGAGTAAGCAAAGCCATGGTCTAGGTGGCAGCCAGGACTCCAGCAGAGTGCATGTGTGATTATTCACATGTATGATTTGTCAGAGTCTTTTATTGAACTGGACAGTGTACTGGTATTGGAAAGAATCATGCAGTAAACTTCTCTTGGCATATTAGATAAACAATTTATATGTAATGCAGTATGTGAGCCATATGTATGTATGCTGTTTTGATTTCCACATAAAGGCAAAACATATCTTCCTCAGTGTACACAAGGATATATTACTTATGAGGTTAATAAGGAGGCAAACAATAGTTTTACCTTGAAAAGCAGATTATATTTATTAAGAGTTGAAATTCTCCCCTGAGAAATAATGAGAAACACACGAGCATTTCTACTGACTCCTTGTGAGAAAATGTTTTGAATGCTAGTGAGTAAGCCATGGGGGAGGAGTATATTTCTCAATAATATTTCCCCTGGGGTTGTTTTGGCTGAGGAAAAGAGCTTAAGTAGGTACTTCACATTTTTCTAAACAATGTTCAGAAATAGCAGCATAAAAGCTCATTTCATTATGGTATATAGAAATAGATTTCAAGTAAGTGGTTAAAATGAGAGAAAGAGCATCTCGTCTTTTGTGATTCAGACATCTGAGCAGCAATTTTTGCTCTCCCCAGTACAATACCCTGGTACTTAATAATCAAGAAGGAATTACTGGCCTTCAACTATACTAACTTTCCCCCTTTAGCTTTTGCTTTTTGTTTTGTGTCTCAACTGTGAAAAATGTAAGAACAGCATTCTGGTTGGCGCTCAGAGTGCTAATGTAGGTAGTCTGTGATTTGGGCAATTAACTTCGTAGTTCTAGATCACTTGGTGATTTTGTGATTCTTTGTTCTGTATCACCTAACCCCCTCACATATGAAACCATGGTAGCAAATGTTGAACAGTAGGTATATATTTAAGTGCTTTCCTGACTGTTTTTCTCAAGTCACCTTCAAGAGTGACACCTGTAGTATTTTATCAATATTATAGTAGAGGAAGGAAGGCATTGCAGATAGACAGCACTTCTGATATACTTAAGTTTGGACAGTTCCTAAAAGTGTCTTTAAAATTGATCCAAGAATTTTACTTCACCACAGTAATCTCTTACAGACTTCTAATATGAACATGGAGTAAAGGATGAGGATCTCTACTTGGTGTAGCAGTTCTGGAGAAGAGCTACTCTTATTTGAGATCAAACAAAGCTGCTTCTGTCTCTGTCAACATGTGCCTGTCTCACTTCTGAAATACTTCAGCCATTTTTATTTATTTCACCTAAACTAATATTTGACCTAGATTCCAGATAGTTCTACACTATACTGCAGTGACTGACTTATGGTCATGAAAGAGTTTGGCTTGGTGAAACAAGCCAAATGAAAACTAAGACGAGATGTGATTTCCTGTATTTAAAAACACTACAACTGTAAATACCAGAGAAGAGAGAGAACAAAAAAAACAAACAGCAAAAACAAACAAACAAAAAAAACAAAACAAACAAAAAAACAAACAAACAAACAAACAAAAACAACACAAAAAATATACCTGAGGTGTAAGTAAAAATACAAAGCACTTCAGAAGCAAATTCTGAAAAAAGAAACATAAACTACTTTAAAGGTAAAGCATAATTAGGTTTTGAAATTATTACATCAGTTATTTAACTGAAAGCTGGGCCCCATGACCCACAGTGCTTTTTCTCCAGTATATGCTGCTATTTAATAGATAATGACAGCTTTCATGTATGTGAACTTTTTTTCCTGACTTGGAAATAACCAAGGGAATTTCTTATATGGAATGTTGCTGTTTGAAGTAGGTTTTTTAATTCTGATGTGCCAGTTACAATATAATCCTGTTTACTAGGAGGTGTATATCATCAATATCAGTCTTCAAACTCTATATTTAAATGATAAACTATAGTTATGTTGAGCTTTAACTGGATTTAGAGAAAATACTAAAACGTAATGACATTTTTCTGGTGCTTTCCTGTGATTTGTAATAAAATAATTTTATTTTAATTTATATTGCTGAGTCCAGTGCAATGTTTTCATTTCAAGCTCTGTCCATAACTATGACAAATGTAATAGATAAAATCCAGTGGGACATCACTATTAGACACACTTCTAAAAAATCTAAAAGCTACATAGAAATAAGTGAGAAAAAATTGTGGAATGGGAATAGAGAGTAAACTCAATTCACAGTCTGATGCTAGTTATGGGAATCAAGGGAAAAAAATAGGGATATATCATATAATTCCAACCTTGATTTAGTGATGCATAAAACCTTTGAAATGGTCAGTTATCTTTCACTGTTTTTCAGGTAAATTTCTTTTTAGAGTAAAATTTGAAACTGGTTGAGAGAAAAAAATAAGCAGGTGTTTGTTTTTCTCCCCCATTTCCTTAGTAGAGTTTATTAAAGACATAACACTAGCTTCTAGTATTCTAAAATACAAACCACTTAGTGATGTGAGCTTTTTCAACATGGACCACAAATGCTAATTTAAAAATACTTTGTCCCAAACATGAAAGTGCTGCCTCTACAATTACCTACTTTGGTCCCCAAGATCCATCCCTCAATACACGTTTAAAGTGGCTTTTCTCATATATGCCCTTCTAGCTGGCATTTTATTCATTACAATCTGTCTTCTCATGGCTGCTCTTTTTCTGCAACTTGTGTTTCAGCTTTGTGAGCTGGCCAGAATGCCAAATTCAGAAAAAATTTGTGAGCACAAGAATAATTCCTCCCTTCATGCAGCTACACGTAAGATGGGATAGGAAATTATATATTTCACATTGATCACCTTTCTGAATCCAAGGCCTTGAGGAGGAATCTCCAGCTAAAAGCAGGAATAGCGGAGAAACAGAAATATCTGGGAGGTGTTAAGAGGCCTTCAGGAATAGGGTCTTAGAGGTAAATAATGTTACACTGAACATTCATCCTTATACAGAATGTTTTAAGATGGAAGAACCTTCTGGAATTTTCCTAATCAGAAGCACCTGTCAAATTATTTTTATACCTTTTTCAGATAAAGTTGAATAACACATCTACTATATTTCCTTATTCGTTCAGTTGGGTCTTGTCTCTCTCTCCTTTTCCTAGCCCACAAAACCAAGTATTTTGTCTTGACATTTTATCAGGGTCTGGAAAGGAAAGAAGAGAGAATCTGTTGAGTGAATGCTTAGCTATGTTTTTAAATTATATTCAACACTTAAAAAATTTTGTATGTATCAAATGGCTTGCTTAATTTTTTTGCCGTTTTCTTTCTGTCAAGCAGAAATAATGATTGCAACGGATCAACAGGGAGAAAGAAAAAGTTTGACTGCTCTGATCAAAAATCATAGTTAATTTAGGATTTCTGGTAAGGGGAGTTTAGATAGTTACCTGACTTCCACAGGGAGTTTTTGGTGCTATCAGCTTTCACAGAATCACAGAATGTTAGGTTGAAAGTGACCTCGAAAGATCATCTAGTCCAACCCCCCTGCCAGAGCAGGGTCACCTAGGTTAGGTCACACAGGAACACGTCCAGGCAGGTTTTGAATGTCTCCAGCAAAGGAGACTCCACAACCTCTCTGGGCAGCCTGTTCCAGTGCTCTGTCACTCTCACAGTAAAGAAGATTTTCCTCAAGTTTATGTGGAACCTCCTGTGATCCAGTTTGCACCTGGTCCCCCTTGTCCTACAACTGGACATCACTGAGAAGAGCCTGGCTCCGTCCTCCTGACACTCGCCCTTTACATATTTTTTAAACATTAATGAGGTCGCCCCTCAGTCTCCTCTTCTCCAAGCTAAAGAGACCCAGCTCCCACAGCCTTTCCTCATAAGGGAGATATTCCACTCTCTTAATCATCTTTGTGGCTCTGTGCAGGACTCTTTCAAGCAGTTCCCTGTCCTTCTTGAACTGAGGGGCCTTCTCCTTTTCCTTTCTGAAATGATCATTCTACCATAGCACAGACATTTCCACATACATATAGGGGGGAGGTTCTCTCTTGTTTTCTGTGTGTGTTGTTATTGGTATATAGATGTATAGTTGTATAGCTGTTGGTATATGGATATCTAGGTGTGGATATACATAGAGGTAGACCCTGTGTGACCGTTGATATCAGACTTGCCAAACCCTCAGTGCTTTTAATTAATCTGTTGATTCCTACGTGTTGTTTGTGGGTGTGACAGGGAGTGGTCTTCAGCTCTCGATCCCCTGAGGTGGGGGTGTGGGTCGCGGCTTTACCTATCTCGGTCCGCGACAATATCTAAAGGAAAATCTACTGATTTCTAAAGTTGATTATTGTGTTACACAAGTTCACCTGTTCTAGCAGTGTAGAAATGCTGTTCAGATCTCTTTTGTGTTTTCAGAACAATGACTAAGGCAGGCAGGCTTGGTTTTAACAGCAACAGAAACTGAGAACTCATAGGAATTCGGGTAAAGATAAAATATCATAACTTTCAAGGCATTGTTGAGGCTGAATGTCTTGTTCCTTTTTCATAGAATTGAATATATTTTATAAGAAGAAAAAAATGGTCTCCAACACGTTATCTGGAATTTATTCTCCTTTTAGCTCAGTGGACATTGCAAACCAATTGAACTTCACTCTCATGATTTATAATATCACTAAAATTCCTCAACAGAATTATTTTCCAGGAAACCTCTACAGATCATTTAGTACTGTACCTAATGTGTGTGCCATAGGTATAATGTTTGACAGAAAAACTCATATTCATAAATCCTTTGAGACTGATGGTGGGATTAATTTTGTAAGCAGGTTAATTTAATGATTTTTTTTAAATGAAGCTGACATATGATTTGTACATAGTATTTCAATAACAACCACTGTTTATGTGCTGTGTCTATGTACCACTGGAGCAATTTCCATGCTGTAGCATTCTTTTGTGGTGGCTGAGCTCAGCAGCTGCTGTATCTTTCCTGCTATTTGATTTTTATTTATTTATTTGTTTGTTTGCCTCTTAGGATTTGATACCAGCATTTTGCCAATTTGCAAAGACTCCCTTGGCTGGATGTTTAACAGGCTTGATACAAACTATGATCTGTTGTTGGACCAGTCAGAACTTGGAAGCATTTACCTGGACAAGAATGAGCCATGCACCAGGGCATTCTTCAATTCCTGTGACACGTACAAGGACGGTTTGATATCTAACAATGAGTGGTGCTACTGCTTCCAAAGACAGCAAGGTAAAAACTTGCATGACTGACTTTTTTGTAGTTCTTTTAACATATCAAGAATATTGCAGTGATCTAAAAGCTCTTAAATGCTGTACCATTAATTCGTGTTAAGGTTTTTTTAACGGTTCATGAATAGCTAAAATGAAGTTAAAAAGTCCAACAGACAAGCTAAATGGGAAGTCTTGCTAGAAATTCAAGGATTCTAAATAAAGTGCAAAACAGCAGCTAATACTTTTACAGCAGTATTGTTTCTTGTGCCAACTTCCAGTAAGAATGCAGAGGAAGGAAACCAAAATAAAGAACAAAATTACTTAAATTCTATCTTTCCCAATCTACTTCGCCTACATTCAAAAACTAACTTTTTAATTGCTAAAGTAGGACATCTTAGTGTTCTGTTTTGTGAGCCTTTTAAAATAATTGAATGAACATTATGGATAAAGTTATTTCAAATCATTTGGACCTAAAACCAATTGATTTTTACTGCCTAGATTAATCTGTTAGTGTCCTAATGTGATTTGGTTAAAGAAACAAACACAACCTATAAGCATTATTTTCGTGAGAATTGTGTCACAATTTTAGATCTAAGTGAGACATCACATAAATTATATAATCCAACTAGTTGTAATGAATTGAAGAATTTATTCATTAGATGTTGACTGAAACTGGACAGACTTGCCCCTTCTCTTTTTGTACTAACATGAGGGAGATTTTCAAAGGGATAAATAGCAACCAAGGTCCAAATTTCTACTTCCAGTAGAGGAGATAAGATTGATCTCGTGGAAAGTTTGCCAAGTCAGTTCAATTTTTTTGAAAATTTTAGTATCAGTTTTTAAATCTCATCTATGCCCTTAAAACTCATGATAAATTTCCATTAGCACTCAGCATCTATGATTTGACTCTGATTTCCGTGGAAATAAAGATTTTTATCATGGCACATCAGCCAGTTGTAAATCTGAACATAAATAAAACTACTTCTGTAGATACATGCTAAATAGCAGGCTTATTTTCTTTGATAACTTTGTAGTTGAAAAGTTAATAGTTAATCTTTCAATACACATTGTTTGCTAATAGAACACTATTTTAGCTTTTATTTTTATAAGCACGTATGTACTGCTAGCGAAATTAGTAAATTAAAGATAACTGTCCCAGAAGCAGTTCTTAAAATAAAGAACATAACATGTTTTGATTGACTGTCTTTGACATAAAAAAAACCCACCAGCATAATAATTTCAGTTTAATATATAAACACCTTTACAGTGGAGGGGGCAGTATAATTCTTTTCATTTTTCAGCATATAATGTGTGGCCTAGTATGATCTAAGGTTCTTCTACCAATTGGCACTTCTACCAGTTTCATGTGATGCTTGTACACCATAACCATAGCATTAAGAAAGCACTTCCACAGATTAGTTTAAAGTAGTTTTGCATTTTATAACATATAAATACTGTTTGTCTAAAATATTTTCTCAGCGTACCACTGGAACCCAAGAATAGTATCATAAAGACTTATCTAAACACTACTGAATTATATTAGTGGTACCCTGAAGACTAGAAGTCTGGGATCTGGCTTTCAGTGATAAGATTCTCCTCATTGCAGAATCCAACATTGTCAAGTCTTTCTTCCCTTTCTACCAGTCTCACTGTCTTGACTGTGGTGTTCTGATAAGGTGCTGATTGAAAACAGATTAAATAGCTTTTGATAATACAGTGTGTTTGAGCATATAGTAAAAAATATGTGTCCTCAACATTGTAAAAGAGGTGAAATTTCGTTTTGGCAATCCTTGCACTTTAAACATGCCCTCCATCCCTCCAAGTGAACACTGTCAACAAAATCTGTGTTCTCCTTTTCTGAAGGTGTAAGGAGAAAAAAAACCTTCTAATCTTCTTTTATCACATCTTATTATTTGCCCTTGCACTAAGAGTCCTGAGTCCTAACTCCCTAGTGTATTAGTGACCCACTGAATTGTCTGTTCATAATTTGCAGTGTTATGCTACATCTTGTAGTATGTTCATGTTTGGTTATGTTTTGCTTGATTGAACAATCTCAGTAAGACCTTTACCTAGACCTTCATTATTAGTATCAAAGAGATGGCTAGGTAGAGAAACTCAGTGGCTTCTTTCTGATGTTTACTAAAGTAAATCGATTTTAACAGAATGCTTCAAACCATGTAGACAGCTCTATTGAGTTCATTGAGCTTCTTAGATGTTTTCTGGGCAAATCTACTGTTTTATGGCACTGCTGTTGTTTAATGATGTTCAAAGTGAATACAGAATTTAGTCAACGATATGTATCATACTGGCATAGATACTCCATCGTGCTTTTAAAAATACATAGCATTTGCTAGACTCATTATCTGAGAAGCCCCCTTGCTCTTTGATCTTACCTTCACAGTTCAAGACTATCAGGAGCAGACAAGTACTTGCAACTCTTCTTCATTCTTTCATTCTGCTTGAGGTCTGTCATGGTGCATTACAGTGCACTAGACCCATTTTACTGCAATTAGTCACAACTTCTAGTCAATATAAGCAAATTCTTATGAATATTCAAGACAGATTTTCTCGGTCAGAAAAAGATATTCCTGTAGTAGCTGTCCCATCTTGACTAATGCTTAAACACTTATGAATGGCTCAATGGTGTTTATTGCTTTTTATCTTGGCCTTAATCATCTTTATATCTGGTATCATATTTCTGAGCTTCATCCAAGACACTATAATACATTTCTGCAACACTTCAAAATCTACGCTTTGCCAGTGCTCTTTTCCAGTCTTCCTGTATGTTTTCATTGCTGTTGCCCTCTAGTTTCAACTATAATTCATGAAAGTGCTTCAGTGCCCATCTTCAGAAGTTATTTTCTTACTTATTTGACTCTAGCTTAACACTTCAATGCTTATTTAAATGCTGAGGCACTTGCAGTGTTGGCCTTTTTATAGATTGAATTTCTTTCTGCCAGTAATTCATAATTATTACAGTCTTGTTTTTGTTGCACCACTGCTTCAGAGTAGGTGAGTACCCAATTTTGCTGGGATTATTATTGCTTAGCACCTAAGTGTTTCTTTCATGCAGGCTTCTGCATCGATCTATCAGTCCAGCACTTCTCTAGATGCCTTTTTCTTACAGGCTCTTCTGTCTGTCAAGACTGGAAAACATCTTTTTTACTTTATAACTAGTCCATCTTATACAAGAATGATCATTATCATGATTCATATGTGTTACATCAGCCTTTTCAGGTTGCAGGACTCCAAATGTGTTTATAGATGGTTCTAAAGGAAGGTGTGATGTGCCTTAACACATAATTGAGGTCCCCAGGAAGATTTCTTGAAGTGCAGTCTTGATGCTTCAAATCCCTAAAGTTCAAAGCCCGGTTGTCCAAGAGCAATTATAATACTTGGCTCTAAGCACAGACAAGGCACAGCATGTCAGCCTAATTGGCAGTAGACCATATGCCAGAAACTAGGGGCTCTGCAAAATACTATCTACTTGATAGGTGGATAATGACTGTTTTGTAATTGAATAAGATGGAGAATTTGTGAAAACTGGAGGCTCACTGTGTGGGCAGCAGCTCCTTGAGACATGTGTGTTAAAAATTCTAAACATTCTTTGTCAAGAATGACATTCTTTGACAGAACAGAATATTGACCTCTCACAGGCCAGTGTTAATAAGATGGGTTACTCTGGTGTGTATCAGTACTTTGAGCACTGAAGAACTGCGGATGGCTGCTGTTAAGTGGTTCAAAATCACTCATAAAAATGCAGTGATACTGTCAGAAAGACAATTCCTGCCACATCTAAGGAAGTAGATTAATGATGATTAGGTCTCTTAATTGTATTCAGATTATCAGAAAGACTGATGTCAGATTAATTTCTATTTTAAAGGAAGCCACCACACTGATGTTGGTAAAGGTATTTTTTTCTCCTTGGCTCAAGACTCTCGAAAGTTGTCTAGTCACACAGCTTTTTTAATGAAATAAGTTCAGAAATCTGAAAGATATCCAAACTCAGGAACTAACTGGAAAATAAAGAGGGAAGCGTTATGATTTGGGGAGAGAGGAAAAAGGACGAAAAGGAATTGGTTGAACTTGTAGCCTGCCATTCTCTTTGACAGTTTTAAGCACCAGAATGATTTAGTATTAAGAGTTTTTGCTGCTTTTATCCTGAGAAGCAAAGCTTAAGTGTGAATATTGAAAACTTAGCTTCTGAGAAGAAGAGAGTTTTGGGTAAGTAACTTTCTCATATTGCCTTGTTAACTTTTTGGTTAGTGGTATCCTTTTTGTAACTGTAACACCACAGATTTATAGCTGTAAAGGAAGATTTTTTTTTTCTTTAGACATAGTCTGTAATTTTTACATTTCCACATGTTTAGTGCTCATGTGTGCAACTCTTGTGTTTTTAATTTAGGATTTTTTTCCAAAGAACAAAATACATTTTCCTATTTCATTAGTTCTCCATCAACTTGTTTCCCATCTTCTTTGAAAGACAGAACAGAATAGAATCATTTAGATTGAAAATGACATTTAAGATCAAGTCCCAATCCTAGATCCTTCTAGCCTGTGGTACTTGTGTGCATAAATTACTATCATTTTACCAATTAATTGGAAATAGCTTTAGTTGAAAAACTAATGGATCCTCAGACTGCTGTATAATTAGAAGTTTAACTCTTTAAATATCAGGAAAGACAGAAACCTAAGTTTTGAAAGGTAATTAACATCTATGGCATAATTGTGAGCGTGATCATCACCAAAGCATTTATTACAATAAGAAATATTAAAATTCATGTAACCTCAGCAAATACTCAAAGACTAAATACATAAAACCCAATACCCACCCAGTGATGTCAAGTGCCAGTTGTTTTCAAGAGCACACACAGAAGACATCTCTTGAAAATTTGTTTTTGCACTAAAACTCTTGTGAACAGTATTTTAAAAGTAGAGCCTACTTTTAAGGCCTTCACTCTAAAAAGAGTCATTATAGATTTAGTGTGAAAACCTGGCCCACCAAAGTTGAGGCCGCTCTAAACATTTATAAGCTTCTTTAGGCGTATGGGATATGTAAATAGTGTTTAAAATGTAAAGCTAAGAGAAATTAACAGCCTGCTGTCAGTGAGGTGTTATTATTGTTTTTGTAGTTACTTTGTTAGATAAGACCTCACAAATAATACCAAAAGCCTATTGGTATACTGAGGCTATGCCAGCCAAGGGGCTCTGTGTTCAGCATAAATTTCGTTCCCCATTTCTCACCAGAGTTTGAACATTTCCACAAGAAAGGCACCTCCATGTATTATTTATTCTTGCTGTTCTGGCACTCCTTTGTGCACCTTGTGCTGCTCTCAGCTGGCTAAAGGGTGAGCACTATTGTTTTCCTGTAGGAGGAGTTCAGGAAAGGCTGCTTTGGCCTATCACCTCTCAAGTGATTTTTGCCTACCTATTGCCTGCCCTACTCAGTGACTGAGTTCTGGTCTGTGTGTGCTTCATCAAGTGTGTGCTAGGCCAATCTTAGTCATCTTTAAACAAGCTCACCATTTTCTTTCTGTTTGCATGGAAAAAAGTAGTTTCACTGTATTTCAGAAGGGAGCCCCTAGTTAATTGTGTGCCAAATACGTATTCTATATAATCAGAGTGTGCTAAAAAGGAAAATGTGAGATTTTAGTGAGATGTTAGAGGAATATTATCTGGGAATGGTGTAAGTAATGTGAGTAGACTCAATAATACTGTTGTTGATACAGAATGAGAAATGCCTTTATGCTAATGGTCTAATGTAGTATGTGATATCAGTGTTCAGAGATTAGTACTTTGCTGTTTTGGATTCTTTCACTTATTCAACAATAATGTAGGTACATTCACGTCTTCCTTCCCCATTCATGGATCATACTGTGACTTGCTTTTATAGACAGTAGATAATTAAATTATATAGAACTAGAGTAAGCTATAACTCTGAAGAATGGAAAACTGAAATGTAATAGCTATTCTGCCTTTTAGAGCCATCTAAAGTTTGGCCACTGTTTTTAATTAGTTTGTTAAGCTCTGTACCCATGGGATTGAGTCTTAAATTGTTGCAATAGAATCACAATCTTGCAGAGTTCAGTGGAGAAAATTCTTATTTTCTTAGTGTAGTACACAAAACACGAAACTTGAATGTGACTTCTAACAAGAGCAAAAGGGAAAGGAATTAAAAGAGCCATCCTGTTTCAAACCAATACATGAGGCAAGCATCACAATCCCACACTGATTTCTCTAGACTGATATAATAGGGTATGATAGAGTTACTATTTTGGTCTAGCATTCCTTGATCCTCCAGATTAGTAATGAGATGCTCACTTACAACTGGGTTAACACAAATCTGCACAAATCCATGGTGATGCTCTAATTCATGATTCTGGAGCTGTAGCAAGGTCCAGTAATTCTTTTATTTCAGGGGTTAAAACATGACTACTAATGCAGAATGTGTGTGTTTCTTAAGATCAGTAGTTAGAGTGACCTTAGGACATAGCAAACTATGAAAACTTAGTCATATCCTTTTTTTCCTAGATACAGTGTAATCTGTTTAACATTTTTAATGTCATTTTAGATCCACCATGCCAGACAGAACTCAGCAACATTCAGAAGCAGCAAGGAGGAAAGAAGCTCCTAGGTGAGCCATAGATCTTTCTTTTGAAGGTTTTATTGCTTACATAAATAACCCTGGTGAAACAGCAACATAAAATCAATATTAATCCAACAAAGATAGACCGCAGTAAATTCCAGCAGCAAAATTTATGAAATTTTTGAAAGCTATTAAACTTAGTTTTATTACCTTACCTACCAAAAGATATTACTTCTGGTTTATTACCCTAATAGAAGGTACATTTTTACAGTTATAGAGGGTACTGTCTAAGGCACCTCTAAATTAGTGTCTCTGCTGATCCTTTACCTGTAATATTCTTTAAGTAATTGAAATCTTTGTTGTGAATCAGTTTATACTGTACCAGTATGACTGAAATGTAAAATCTTCATTTGACTGTTAGCCACTGTCTAAAAGCTGCAATAAAAGGCTTGGCCCAAAGTAGTTAAAACTGTATTTCTGCTAAGGGTAGTGTCTAACAACAACTATACACTTCAAAATGCTTTCTTATTAATGTTTTGTTCGTTGTGGTTGCACTGCTCTTTGTATTTCTTTCAAAAAGTCTCCATTTGCTCCAAATTTAAAAATTTGATTATTGAGCCTCAGGCAAGTCACTGCCTCGCAAAATAAGTCCCTGGCTGTGTCTTTTCTACTCTTGGTAGGGAACCCTTTTGGCTTAGAACCTAATCTGCCTAGGTGTTTTGGTTATAAATGCAAATTTAACATTCTTTTTTTTTTTCTTTATTTTTGATAAAATCAGTGTGTTACACTGCATTTGTCTTCTGTGTTGGGGTGATTAAATACCAGTAGGTAACTAAGTGGATTGTAAAATACCTGTTAAATAAAAATAGCTGCTAAGCCTTGTAGCAGATAGTTTGTTAGTCCAGGAAGCCTGGCCCTTACTATCCAGATTTGTTTGTATTCCACGGATTATAGAACATCCCATTCAGGCTTGGTTCTACATTTGGGCCTTTTCCCCAAAATACAGGGAAGATCTTGACTGAGACATTCAGAGACTAAGGAATATCACAGGATCTATGAAAAATTTAAAGGAAGATTGGTCACTTTATTTCTTGAAATCAGTGCAAGACTGATACGTGTTATTTTTCCTCCCACATTTGATGTATTCAGTCACTTTCTGCTCAACTGAGTTGAGTAATAGTAAACCAGTCAAGTGTAGAGTCTGGAATGAGGAACCAGCAAAAGGTAGTTACTTTCTGCTATAATTGTCACATTGACCAAGAGGCCGTTTTTAAATATTCTTATTCGATGTTCATATGTCACAGGACAGTACATCCCTTTATGTGATGAAGATGGGTATTACAAACCAAGTCAGTGCCATGGAAGTGTAGGGCAGTGCTGGTGTGTTGACAGATATGGTAATGAGGTGACAGGATCCAGAACAAACGGTGTGGCAGAATGTGGTAAGTTAAGAAGCTTTGGTGACAGTCGGTTTAGAAGTGCTACTCCCTTTGATTACCAAACAGATGAAATGTCTTCCATAAAAACAGATGTGGGACCCAACTACATGGATTTTGAAGCAAAAAGTAACACATTATAATTTGTTATTGTTATTACTTCCTTATTTTTTGTCACTCCTATCACTGTGTCACCTGTTAATAGACCTCATATACGTGCTTGGCATAGTGTATATAAATCTAGGGAAAATTAATTATCTAGAACAGCATTAGAGAAGCCTCAAAATGCTTGATGAAATCCCATTGGGTAAGCAGCATGCTAGTGAGTTCAATGTCACCATTTTTTCAGTTAATGTTTGTTGCAATTGCCAAAAGTTCCTAGCACACTAAATCTTCCCTTATTTTTCCCTTCCCTGAAGCACAGTCCAACTACTTCCACGAATTCCCATGTCACCTTTATTTGATGTCCCAGATACAAAAAATGGCAATTAAATATTTTCCTTTAAAAAAGAAATGTCTTAGAGTTTTCCTCTCTACTTCTTTTGCAACAAAAAGAACATAGCCAGAAACAAAGGATTAATTTAGCATAATATTTGGCATACAAGCTTAGGCCTGTTGTCCATCTGATCATCTAATCCAGCTTCCTTTCTAGATAAATGGACACTTCTAGATAGTTCAGCATAATATGTAAGAACTGAACAATGGACAGTATGTATTATCAGTAGTCCTTATTGTCTTTTCTAAGTTGGACTTAAATCCCATTGATATGTTCCTGGCACTCATTATAGTTCTACAAATCTATAAAATTTGTCTCCTTTTGCTGAAATTAAGAAAATAATCCCTATTTAAATTGTTTTCTTTTAAGACAAAAGAATGTTTGTATTATTTACGTTTTATTTCTATGTCACACTGTGTAGTTTAAAATAAGTAATTTTCCTGAAATTAAATATTCTGGTGTGTCTTTTGTATGCTTATGTATATTATACTAGAATTATATAGTGTATCTTGTGTGTCTTTTCTCTATCATACTTTTTTAGCTATCGAATTAGAGACTTCAGGTGACTTTGCCTCTGGTGATTTCCATGAATGGGCAGATGATGAAGATGATGAAGATGAAATAATGAATGATGAAGATGAAATTGAAGATGATGATGAAGATGAAGGAGACGATGATGTTGACGATGACGATGATCATGATGGATATATTTGATTACATTAGGGGGTCCATTAATTGTACCTTTCTAAAATTCACAAGATGACTTTTCATAAAATCCCTTTGTTCCCCAAGATCAAAAGGATTCTAACAAACATGTATATTTTGTATGATTATTTCAAACATTGCAGCTGGAGTCATAGACTTTTTTTGTTTAAATAAGAATAATTATATTATGTGCTTTTGAGTTTTTTAAATGCCTTTGCGCTGAAGAAAACACATTGGAAGTCTAGCCTGAAGAAAAAAATGTGATGTGCTACTGAAAATATAAACGTGCAAAACACACTATAAAGACAACCAGGCTCTTTAAAACTCCAGTGAAAAGATATTTGTCCTTCCTTGGAATTGTGCATGTCCTCTTCAGAACACATACTGTAACTTAATTTCCGTTCTGTCAGTGTTCCAGGCCCTGCAGGCTTTGCAAATTGTCCATTTAATAAATAAAAAATGTATTACAGTAGAAAAACATGGGTGCACAAGTAGCATCTCACCAGTCTCTAATTAACCAGAGGTATGGAGAAAAAATAGCAAGAGGAAAAAATAATGCAAAGTCCTCCTTTGTGTTTGCATTTGTAGTTGTTTTTTATTAGGAAATGACTAGGTTATTGAAAGGATTTTTCAAAAGCAGTAGCATGGAGAAGCACCAATTCTGTAATTCTAAAGTTTTCTTGTACTTCCATAATTTTTTTCTTTCATGTCAAGGTCATATAGGCTTTATCATTATTTACTCAAACATTACTTTACCCTTTGTTGTTTCTGTGTATTTCTCTCTGATCAGATTAACATAAAATATTTTACATGGGGAAAAAAATTTGCTTACAATTATATTACCTTTATACATGACTGTATTTCAGAGTATTGACACTTGCCTCAAGGTAGTTTTTAATAGATGTATAATTAGACCTTTTATTTTCTTAATTCAGGAAATAGTTTTGCATCTTTATCTTAATTCATGTTGTTTTCTGTTACTAGTGCAGAAACTTAGATATAACGTATTGTAAAGGTGCCTTGCAAAATAGAAATAGAGAGATTTTAGCATGCATACAAGTATAGAATGTTAGGCAATAGCTAAGCACACCCAATTACCAAATTAATACCAGTATAGGTACTGCTGCTGGAATGAAGAACATGGGTTATTTTAATTTTTTTTCCTATTGTTATGTAATTTCCACGTGGACTAGATTATAATTATTGTGTAGAGTAGCACTTAAGATTTGACTGTAGAGAAAATTACTTTAATCACTGTATTTATGTTAGCATGTTACTTAATTGTGTAGATATTTTGGGACTCCACCATCTTCGTTCATATCATATCTATTGCTTTCTACCCAGAATAAAACTGATGTGACCTGTATAATGTCATACTACAGGTTGTATAACTTCAAAAGTGGATCTACTGGTTTCCTGTCGTTAATTAAAAGGAAAATCAGTTTCTTATTTGAATTAATTTCTATGCATTAAATACTAAATTTAATGTTTATCTTATGTAATATTGAAAAGTATAATGCTTTTTTCTTTTTTACTGTTTCTGTATAGTTTGCAAAATAAAGACTCTTGTAACCAACCTTTGGCCAGTATAGCCCATCATTTTGACTTTTTGCATAGTTTAAAATGTTGAAACAGGAAAAATTAATGTTTCAGATAAATTTCACTTATTAAAATATGTATTTATTTGTATAAAGACATTTATTAATATTTTATTTCCAGTAAATAATTTTTAACTAAGGCAAAACCCATAGGGAGCTTTTAATGTTCTGTGTTTTTTTCTGAATTTTCTATAGCTTTGTTATGTACTTTTATGACATTGTCTTCATTACATAGTAAACTAAGAGAGAGATACTGCTTTACAAACTCTGTCATAATTTGTGGGGAATAGTTGTATTATTTTCTTAAATAAAAGTAGTTAAGAGTTTACCATTCCAATATAGTGGGATTTTATCAGAGAACAGTTTCTTATGGCTGAAATGAACTGATATATAAATTGATTTTAAATAAAGAAGCTAAAGAAAAAATGTTGTCATTATTGGCTGATGTAGCAAGTGCTGTTGTGGCGTATTTTTCTGATGTGACAAATGGTCATTAGATGACAAACTAAAAATGAATTTCATTAGAACTTGTGATACTAGGAGAATTAAAGTATGGGAAGAGAATTCATAATGTGTTTAGCCTAATGGGCTTACGATGTGAAGATCACTCTAGAAGACCATTCTAAAATGAACTGTCATGCACAAAAGAAGTTTATATTCTTGCTTCCCTGAAAGCTCCACGCTGAACTGGAAGAGATGGGAATATGTATGGATTTTAGTCCCTGAGTCTCAAAGCTACCTATTGTAAAGCCAGAAGTAAATCAATATAGCTAAATTGACTTAAGACCAGTCACAATGCAAATTCAGGGTCATTTTGGAGAATTTCTGTGGTCCAAAACTAAACCAGCAACACTACCACTTGAATTGTTTCTCACTCACGAGGAAAAGCCAGAGGAGAGATTGGTGGATTTCCTTTGAAAACATCCTTCCTTTTTTTTTTAAAAAAAAAAAAGGTAAATTTGCCTATGGATAAATATTAGGAGCTGGAAACTACTTCAATGCAGCATTAAAGAAATGTATGAAATCAAGTGCAGGTAGAACAAATTAAGGCAAATGCTGTTAATACAAAATCACTAAATAACTAAGGCATTCAGAAGCTTTTTCTTTCTTCTGGCCTGTCCAAAAATTTGCACAGGGGTAGGTCCTCATGAGTACAGTCAGACAACGTGCTAGGGAGCCCTTGATTTTAAATCTTCATAGTTTTTGCAGTGTTGCTGTCGTTTGTTGTTGTTTTTTCTTGATCTTGTAATTGTTCACATATGTTCTTACAATTATTCAAAGTTACTGATGTAAATTTGGAGATTTTCAGACACAGTGATTAATTCTGTGCTTTTCTGGGAATGTGTGGAATTGTAATTCTCAGAGGCATTGAAAAGTAAGGAATACCAAGTTCAATTAAATAATTTATTATATTAATTTCAAAGGGAATATTTCAGGTACAGCCACATCCATATGCTTAGATTAAAAGCAAATTAATTATTAATTTGCTTGTACAAAAATTGGATCAGATTGTTTTAAAAAATCCAACCTGCTTCTGAAGGCAAGTACCATATTGACATGCTGAAGTAGTAGGGTGACCTTTTGTCATGAGTAGGTGACTGGCTAAGGCATTGTCCTTATACTCATTGGTACAGGATGGGAGCAGATAGCTGACTTGTTAAATCATCCAGTGAAATGCCAGTAGAAATTACTCTTTTAAGTTAAGGAACCAGAGTGGGAATGGGAAACAGTTGCCTAGGCTAAAAGATTACAACTCCGCTTGAATTTTTTATTGTGTTTCAGATCTTAATTGAACCAAATCATGAAAAAGAGACCACTGCTCAGTATCTGTGTGTCCTCCTAAAGGTGAGTTTTACAGCTGAAATGTGTGTGCCTCTTTTTACAAAGAAACTTTATGCTGTAACATTATTGCATCTCTTCACCAGCTTTCCACATGACCCCACAAAAAAGGTTTGATTTAAACTTCTGTCAGAGGTGCTTGCGCCTGTAACCATTTTTGCTAAGACAGTTGAAATTTATCAGTTAAATCAAGATGGACAGAGAGGTGCCTGTTGTCCCTGTCTGGCCATAGCATTCAGAGCTGCTTTGTAAAGTCACAGAATACATCCCTCCAACTTGGGTCATTATACTTTTCATTAGGTAAGTGCCGTTTTAAGAGGTGACTGTATGCAGCACAAAGTACTGGGGATGTGTTCTATACGTCTTGCTATTAACATCAGATACCTGTTTTGATATCTGATTCCCTTTTCATAGTTTATTTACCTCACAGACTTACGGACTGACACACTTTGGTGAGATTAAGTTGTTTGCTGGACTTAGGTCCCTGTCAGGGAGAGGAGATTGGATCTCTTCTACTGTAACTCTTAATACTTCTGATTGATATCCATGTGCCTGAGGGGACTGGAGGGCCGTGCCAATTTTTACCAAGTTTGGGGTGTTTCAAAAGAGCAGCAATTAACAAAATACTTTGTTGATTTTGTTTGAAAATTGGCAAAGGTTACGGATGCGTTCTGGAAAAAAAAACAACAAACCCTGCAATCACAATGTATAGCAGGAGTCCAATTTTGCAGCCATAATGCTGTGTTTTTTTCATTATTTCTCAAGAATAATGCAGTTATTTGAAAGCATACTGTAATTCAAACTCTATTGGTTTAGAGCATTATGCAAAACTTCTTGAGGGCTTGCTAAGTTTTTTTATATACACTTCTGTATATTCCATTGTGATGCATTAGTGTTAATGAACTGAAACACTTTAATTCAAAATCAGTTGTGTGACATTGCTTATCTATTTTCTAGTGTAAACATTTATTCTTGAAGAAAACTAAAAATCGAGATATTATTTTAAAGATGTCACCAGTATAAATCCAAGCCAAATCCTCCAAAGTAAAAAAAATACTTTAAAAAATATTCTTGGTTGATATGAGGCATACACTTTGAAACTAAGGTTGAAATGGTTAAAAACTGTCTTAAGAATTCTTACTGCTCTAACAACTGTGGCAGCTACCTGGAAAGTATAGCTGTATTTATGTGGAAATTTATGTATTTTGTGTTGGGAAGTTTTCATGTTTGCTTAGTGTCATGGCAAGATTTGTGCAACACCAATGTCAACAGGCTGTGTTTTCATTCTAATTAATTTTGACCAAATGGATGTCTCAAGTTTATATGTTGGTGTAACTCAAACGAGAGGAGACACAATGTGAAATGACGCTGTAACAGCACAAGATGATAACAGTGTATGTTTCTTCACCTGCAAGTGAATCTGCTTCCCTCAGTTCCCCCATATACTCAGAAATGTAGACTAGTTTCCAGTGAAAGAAGAAAATCAAATGTTGAGTAGGGCGGTTTCCTTCAGCAATAAAAGCTCTAGAATCTGTCCCTAGAAATCTTGCCAAAATGTAGGAAGGAGGCAGCGTTGTAAGCACAGCAGCTTAAAATGTGTGGTTTAAATAAGACCAATTACTCTTGATAATTTTGTAAAGAAAACCTACCAACAGTTTTAAATTATGTCTTGAAAATATACCTTAATATAATCATTGCTCACGGGAAGACATTTTTTTTAGTTTAAAAAATAAACATATATATATATGTAAATAAAAATAGTAATGCTTTAAGTAAGGCAAGCTCAAAGAAAAGGTGGGAGGAGAAAAATTAGAGTGAGACAGTGTTGGGGCAACATCTATGTGATTGAGTACCTGACCCTATCACTGAATAATAAGATGTGAGGATTCTAATTGCTCATGCTGCTCCTTCCCCTCATAATTTCCTCACACACGTTTTTATTAGGCTTTGTAGATTTGTAGCATATTATTCACATCAGAAATTACATGTGAAAGCTGAGACAAGTTCAGCTCCCATAGGGGTATCTTGGTGCAAAGCATCTGTAGGAGTTGCACCATTGACCAGCCTAGAAGCTAAGGACATGTTACTGGCACATTGAAGAGTTCCTCAGAAGCAGAAGTCTATAGCATATGTTTGCCCAGATGTAATCTAGTAAATCCACTACAAATGCTTGCCTGACTCAGTGCAGGGACAGGGAATTGTCCAGAGTTGTTGTTTATATAAATGGTGATTTGCTTAGATTCAGATGTAAAGGTGGAGTAATGCCATTGGAAGTTGTGTATCTTGTCCATTAAGACAGCTTCATTTTTATGTAGTAGAAATTTCATTACTGTTTAATCTCTCTGCATAGTAACTTCCATTTGAATCAGCAATAGCTGCAGAAAAAGTATTGCTGTCTAAGTACATTGTCTGTATCAGTTTTGTAAAGACAAAAAGAAGTGTCAGTGCTGGTACAAGGTACGTCTTGAGGCCAAATGGATGATGAGTGGATCCCCTAATTTACAGTTCACTCCTATTATTCATGGATTTGACTTACATGATATAAGCACTAGCTGCCTGGTTAACTCTCTGGCCATATTTAGATTTCAATTATTAGAAGAAAGTGAGTTGAAAGCTCTTTTTTCCCCCTTTCACATCTGTAATACATCTTTTACTGTTATGAGAGGTCAATTTATCTGACATTCTCTGCCGCTCCACTGCTCCTTGAGTAGCTCCTTGAAAATAAAAAAAAAAGGCCTACAAATCATAGAATCGTAGAGTGGTTTGGGTTGGAAGGGACCTTAAAGATCATCTAGTTCCAACCTCCCTTCAACATCAGGAATAAAATTGCATAAAATCCCTGTTATTTGCAGCTGTACAGGGATAAATCTTTTCCTTTCTATGTGCCGACAAGAACCTTGCCGTGCAGCCCCCATCTCCTTTGACACAACAGAGCGAGTGTTGCTACGGTGAGCAGCGCAGGGCTTCAGGAGCCTCTGCTGCCTGGCATGTCTCATCTCTGTGCTATCCATCCCCGTGCTGCTGCTCAGCTGATGTAGTTATGTTGAGACCTGACCACAGAGGGATCAGCTCTGCCGCAGAGCAAAGATTTGCTGAAGGGCAACTGCATAAGCCTGAGGGCTTAATGGTAGTGCTGCTGCTGCTCGCCTGAGTGTGGTGGGAGAAAGGGAAAGGTTTTTTGCATAGTGAGGTTATGTGAACTGGGTAGTCTCACGACAGTGGCCTCTCTCTGGGCTCTGTGCTTTTATCTTCATAAAAGAGATTTGCTCTGTCAGGTGTGACAGCTTTCCAATTCTCCTCGCTGGACTAGAAGCACAGAATAGCTAGCTGCTTTTCCCTGCCATTTTATCTGTCTAAAAAAGATACAAATATTGTGCTTATGAGGCTTACTTCTAATTTTTCTTCTTAACTTCAATTTTAAAGTGTTCTTGGTCCAGCTATTGTTAGAAAAATAATGAAAAATGTGGAAATAACCAAGTCAGAAACCTAAAAATAGTAAACTGCCAAGGCAGAGTTCTGTAGTAACCTAGTGAGGGTGAGAAAGCTCCACACACCACTTTTGCTCCCCCCTGCTTTTTCTAAAGGCTCTGTTAATCTTGTGGTCTTTACTTGTATTAGTCTGTAACCAATGCTTCATCCCATACTTCTGAGATTATACCTGCTCAGGGAGCAAACATTTGTAAATTGCCAAAGCTACATTTTTCACACAGGGAGAGATTCCAGTCATTCTCCCTGTGGTTGGAAGAAATGATACTGCATCATATTTACACAAAAAAATGCCAAAAGTTGCAGTTTTCCTTCAAAATAGCACCTTTTTGTGATAAAAATGCTTTAAAAAAATCATGGTAAGAGTTATGCATTGTAATCAGTGTCCTAAATCTAATTACAATTTCTATTTTATTTTTTTTTCACATTATGAATGCTGACAATAGAGCATGCCAGGTACTTTGCTTAGAAAGAAATGACTTCCAGTAATTTCCTTTTGTTGAATCCAGGAACCAAAAATACTGATTTTTGAAATTGCTGTAGATTCATAGAACAGTTTGGGTCGGAAGGGACCTTTAAAGGTCATAGAATCACAGAATGTCAGGGGTTGGAAGGGACCTCTGAAGATCATCGAGTCCAACCCCCCTGCCAGAGCAGGACCAAAAACTAGGGCAGATCACTCAGAAAGGCATCCAGATGGGTTTTGAAAGTCTCCAGAGAAGGAGACTCCAGAACTTCTCTGGGCGGCCTGGTCCAGTGCTCTGTAACCCTTTCAGTAAAGAAGTTTTTCCTCATGTTGAGGTGGAACTTCCTGTGTTCCAGTTTGCATCCATTGCCCCTTGTCCTATCACAGGGCATGACTGAAAAGAGATTGGCCTCTCCTTCTTGACACCCACCCTTCAGGTATTTATAGACATTAATAAAATTCCCTCTCAGTCTTCTCTTCTCTAGACTTAACAGCCCTAGATCTCTTAGCCGTTCCTCATAAGACAGGTGTTCCAGTCCCTTAATCATCCTTGCTGCCCATCATTGGACTCTCTCAAGTAAGTCCCTGTCCCTCTTGAACTGGGGAGCCCAGAACTTGGCACAATAGTCTAGATGTGGTCTCACTAGTGCAGAGTAGAGGGGGAGGAGAACCTCCCTTGACCTGCTGGAGACATTCTTCTTCATGCACCCCAGGACACCACAAGGGCACATTGCTGCCCCATGGACAACTTGTTGTCCACCAGGACTCCAAGGTCCTTTTCCACAGAGCTGCTTTCTAGCAGTTCAGCTCCTAATCTGCACTGGTGCATGTTGTTATTCCTCTTCAGGTGCAGGACTCTACACTTAGTCTTGTTGGTCATCTAGTCCAACCACCTTGCAGTTAGCAGGGACATCTTTAACAATAATCAGATTGTTCAGAGTCCCATCCAACCCAACCTTGAATGTTTCCAGGGCTGGGGCATCTACCACCTCTCTGGGCAACCTGTGCCTGTGTTTCACCATCCTCATGAAAAATATCTATAGCTACTCTGACATACCCTCTTTTGTTTAAAACCATTATCCCCTGTCCTATTGCAACAGGTGCTACTGAAAAGCTTGTCCCCATCTTTCTTATAAGCCTCCTTTAAGTATTGAAATAAGGTCTCCCCAGAGCCTTCTCTTCTCCAGTCTGAACAACCCCAACACTCTCAGCCTGTCTTCATAGGAGAGGTGCTCCAACACTGATCATTTTTGTGGCCCTCCTCTGGACTCGCTCAAACAGCTTTATGTCCTTCCTGTGTTGGCTCCAGAGCTGAACACAGTACTCCAGGTGGGGTCTCACGAGAGCATTGTAGAGGGGCAGAATCACCTCTCTTGTTCTGCTGCCACAGTTCTTTTGATGCAGCCCAGGACACAGTTTACTTTGTGGCCTGCAAGCCCACATTGCCCGCTCATCTTGAGCTTCTCATCAACCAACACCCCCAAGTCCTTCTCTGCAGGGCTGCTCTCAATCTGTTCATCCCCCAGCCTCTATTGATACTAGGCATTGCCCTGACCCAAGTGCAGGATCTTGCACTTGGCCTTGTTGAACCTTGTGAAGTTCACACGGGCCCACTTTTTGAGCTTGTCCAGATCTCTGAATTGCATCCCTTCCCTCCAGCGTGTTAACCAAACCACTGAGCTTGGTGTCATCAAATTATTACTGCTTCAAAACACTGCAGTGAAGTTTTCAGAGCTCCCTGTTGTGGTTTTGTTTTGGTTTTTTTTTCCATAGCTATGTTGCTAAGAAATGAGCTAAATTATGCATTTTAAAGGCAACTTTAAATTTGAAATAATCCCAAGTGAAAGTTATGAAACATTTAGTAAGAATATCAGCTAGAGTTAGGCAGAGCTATGTGAGTGACTGTTATGTTCCATCCTGCCTTAACTTGTTTGTCAGAGCCAAAATCCTTTCCAGGTTTTCACAGACTGCCCCACAGACTGCTTGTAGCTTACAATTTTCCAGTCAACAATACATGTTCAGAAGGTGTGAACTGAATTTTTTTACTCATCTTTGAATTGTAAAATGATCTTTAGGCACTAAATTTACATACATGGCAAGATGAAATATTACCAGTTCAGAAATTGATAGTGACTTTGAATAAATTTGTACACAAAGTTCTTTAAAATGTCACTTGAATGTCCAATGACAGTCAAAGAAAGCAAATTATATCAGGAATTATTTTGAGAAGAATGGAAAGAAATAGAGAACAAAACCCAAAAAACATTATTTATGTTACTGTATAAGCACATGCTGCTCCTTCTCTGTGCTTTCTAATCTCTCTGACTTCCCTGTTTCCAAAGAGTATAAAAGTTACAGGAAAGGATGACAAGGATAATCGAAGGTAAGATTTGTTCATAATGAAGAAGATAAACGCGTTTGGATTCTGAATCCTGAGGTAAAGGTGATAAGTGGGGGTATGACATTGTGTGATCAAATCATAGGTACCTTAGAAAAAGTGAATATCAGTTTTTCAAATCCTTTGAGTTCTGGAGGAGCAGTTTCACAGGCCACTAAAGACACTCATTGATTCAGTATAAGAATTCCAGTGCATCTAAAATGGGACACATTGAACCAAAGGCACTGATGTCCGATGGGCTTTCCCTTTACTGCCTAAGCAGTGCTATCTAGCAGACACTGCCTGGCAAATAAAAAAGAAGGAAGCAAATGAAAATGATGAATGCTTATGAAAATAGTTAATTTTTCTCTTTGTCCAGTGTAACAACATGTTCTGCAGTGTGCCATCTAAGGTAGTGGTAACCTGAGCCTCCCTGCTGAAGCTTACCAGCCCAGACACTGGTTTTAGATGAGATGCTGTCATTTCTTCCCTAAAGTAAATTCAGAATGTCAATTCAGTCCATGTGTCAACACATGGACTACACATGCACAAAAATCCAGCTATTAATGACATTAATTAGACTGCCACTTTTTGCAGAAAAATAACTCCTATAGCTATGTTTCTGGCCATTAATCAGGTGTCTTACTCCAGAAAATGGCTTCCAATCTTCTTTGAGCTATGAAAGCATACAGCAGATCCTGATTTTCCTCCTCGAAGTTGTTAGAGAGAACCAGAACAGCTTTTACACAACCTTCCTGTGTTATGAGTTACCCTGCAAGTGGCATCTTCTCATCAGGCTCATGAAGTGATCAACACATCCTCTGAAGAAATGGTCTTCACTACAGAGAGGGCAGGTGTAACTTTCAATTACACTTCCTCCAACTATGCCAAAATGTAATATGATTTCCCCTTTTTCAAGTGTGACTTTAGTGGGGAGACTTCTTTTACATTGTGAAAAGCCCATTCACTGTTGCTCTGCTCTTAGGCCACTATCTATTGAAAATCATCACAGCTAATGGCCGTCTGCTGCACAAGTCAGTTCTTCATGCAGCTGGACCTATCCTCCACCTTCATTGCATCTATTTTTTGCCACTAAATAATTCCAGTCTTCTAAGAATTACTACAGCAGTCAAGAAGCTCCAAGGTTGCTCTTGGTATCAGTGTTTCATATGCTCAATAGATCATTCCACAGAAGACCGCTCACATATGATGTGCGCAGCAGCAGCAGCAGATGGCCAGTTTTGTACTCCTTGGGAATGAGCTATTCACTCAGAAAGTGAATGTTTTTGCAAGTACTTCACACTGTATTACTTTCCCTCTTACAACACCTTTCCTTTGCTCTCATTCTTGTTCCTCTGGCTTTTCCTTGAAAGAAGGCTCATCTAGTGGAAAGTTGTCAAATGTTTTCTAGAAAGTCCAAATAATCTGGCCATACGTCTTGCCATTGCTGACCTTCATTGTAAATTCTTGACAGGGAAACCTGGTGTTAGGCAAGAGCTCCTGGGGGACTTAGTGCCCTTTCCCTTTATTGGTTAAAAATTAGAACTGGGAAAGCCACATCTGGATCATCAGGAAAAATAAAATATTGCAGGACCTCTTGGCTGGAATTGGTATTCTGTGTAACATCTTACTTAAGGATCTCATCGAGTAGTATTTAAAATTGATGTAAAAATAGTAAGCTTTCCTTTCACCAAGCTTTTTGACATTAGTAGCATTTGACTGACATAAAGGAGTGACTGATAATTTACTCTAACATGCTTGTGAAGAAAAAGACCTTTATAGTAGTTCAAATGTAATATTTTTTCATTAGAAAGTATTTAATACCCCAATTTTGTTAGAACCTGGATTTTTTTTTCAGTCTTGATTAAATGCTAAAAGTTTCCTGGAAACTAATTTTTTTGCCTGTTTTATTACTGGGAAAAAAAAAAAAGGCAATTAATGCCTTTTTAACTAAAGCAATTTTAAGATATTTTATTGCTTTTTTTCCTCCCTCTTCCCCCCCGCCCCTAGAAATAGATACCTACAAAAATATAGATCTCATACTCATGTAGGTAACCACACTTGCCATCATTTGCCAGATCACATAATAGAAGTAATATGAAGCCACAGTGACTGTGCTGGCAATGTTAGAACTAACTTGAATTTATTGTTAGCCTTGCTAATGCTAGGGAACACTGCAAATCTCATCTGGAAACCTTCTTTTATAAATCCAGATCTAACAGTTTTCAATATCTGCCAAACCTTTCCTTCTTAGAGGCAAACCTCAAAAGTTTCTCATTTGGCTCTTGCTCATTTCAGATTAAATGCATTTGTTCAAAATGTATGGTGTGCACCTAGAGACAAGGGCAAGTTCAGCTGGGGTCAAATCCTGTTTATGTCCCCACAGGGACCTAGCCAAAAAAGGAGACACATCTGTCCCTAGAATTGTTAAGAGTTAATTGTTTTTATTTAGCTCTTTAGGGCTCCCTGTTTTCTTATGGGCATCATTTGTAAGACCAGATTTGAGTATTAGTGCCTGGACAAGAAGGCCTTCAGATTTTCTTTTCTATATGCGTTTTTAGAAAGTTGTTTCTTCAGATACAGAAGTCTACCTATGAAATAACTGTTATTTCCTTTAAAGACTTTTTTCCCCCGATCATGCCCCTTTCCTTTATCCATTTGCTTGCTTGCTATGAGTGAAAGGGCCAAAGTTGTTTCATACAATGGCAGTGATATTTTACACTAGTTTGTTCTTAGGATTTGTTCTTTCTCGGTTGCTGATCTGTAGTCTACCAGAAAATACTGATTTGGTGTGCAGATACAGAAAAGCTTAAGAGGTGTTATTCTAAACAAGATGTCAATGTCTTCCTGTGCTCTGCAGATTGAAGTGTATTAATTACAGTATCTCCTGGACATCAAGATTTGTGATCTATCATTTTTGAGGAAAAAGTATGAAACTTCTTACAATGTAAATAAAAGGTAATTCCTTTGTTCTTTGAATTTTTGTGGGGTTTGCAGGGTTAAGATCAGGTGTGTTATCTGTGTAGGCATTGTCTAATGAAAATTTCCAGTAGACTAGGATAATGCCACCGCTATTAACTTCAGAATGGGATTTTTTTATGAAGAAGTGATTCTAGAAAGGCTGTGGTTGTGACTACTATTAAATGAACACTAGGTGATGGAACAAACGGAGTATTACATGCATTTGCAGCCCAGAAGATAGGTTTTAGCTTCTTTTTGTTACAGAAGAGTGATCATAAATTCTCCTTTGGAGTGTAGAAACCCAAAGGCCTTGTTTCTACACAAAGAAATAGATAAAAAGTAGTAACTGTGGTAATTAAATTTTTATTATGTATCATATGTTCCAGATTTTGGTGAAAATAACTAGTTACATAATTTCCCATTTTCCTTCCAATATGTGTAAAATACTGCTTAAGTCATAGTGCACTAAATATTAAATGTGTACTATGCAATAGATTGAAAAAACAATATTCTATTTGTGTTTGAGTTCTGCTCCTGATTACATAGATCACTAATCTTGTTAAAATCTTGACTTTGAGAAACAAGCGGTGAATGCCCTAAAAAACACTAAAAAAAGCCAACAACGTTATTTGGAATCTTTTATTTTATTTTTTTTTAATTTTCACTAGAAATTGAAAATCACAAATCATTTTCCTTTTTACATTTTTTAGAGTGAGCTTCATAATGTGTCTGGAGAGCAGAGCTCTGAAATGAACCCAGAGAGGTGGTGGAACCTCCATCCTTGGATGCATTCAAAAGCCAGCTGGTTATGGTCATAGGCAACCTGCTGTAAGGTGATCCTGCTTGAGTAGAGGTTTGGACAAGATGACCTCCAGAGGTCCTTTCCAACCTCAACAGCTCTGTGTTTCTGTGAAATGGAGATCAGAAAACCATTTTCTTTTCAATATTTGTCATTGATCTTAGATGGGTTTTAGCACATGCCACCCTCTTTCCTCATCCCTTTCCTATTAGAGATTACAAGAAGACAGTATGCATTATTCAGGGCCCACTTTATTTAATGCCACTTACTGAAACAGAGCCAACATCTTTCTGGGGCATCCATGTGTCACTTCGACACAAATCAGGATAACCAATTGCTTTATATGTAAAGCAGACACATGTTGCTCTTTGATGTGAACTTTTGCCCTATGCTTGGTGAATTCCAAAGCATAATGTCTATTAGGAATTAATAAGCAGATTCTTCCCAGTTGAGGAGTGCCAGCAGCTAGATAGGCTCAAATTTTTGAAGGTTGAGCTATGAATTGTAATTCAGTGTTTTTATGTATTTGAAAAGAGTGGTGTCCCAGCAAAAATGAGTAAATTGGTCAAATACCCTACTAACTAGTTAATGTGGATGGGATTGTCAGCTCAGGACTGTTCTATGGCTTTTACACTAAGGTATTAAAAGAGAGGACAGATGTTTTAACTGCTACAAGAATATAGTGACTGTGCTGCTGAGTAGTGTGTAAGACCTGGTCCTACATCCATTCATGTAGATGAGGAATAGTAGTTCTGTTAGTTCAACCAAACTATTTGAATGATATTTAGTGTATCTGATGCTGTGTGTAAGATCACAGATCTATTTTAGAGATGACATTTTAATAGAAACCCTCAAATTTGATTGTTGGACCAGATGACCTCCAGGGGTCCCTTCCAACCTCAAGCATTCTGTGATTCTATGAAATGGGAATCAGAAAACTATTTTCTATTAGCTGTTTGTTGTTGATTTTAGATGGGGTTTAGCACCTCAAAATTGAGGCTGCCCAGTAGTGACAGCAAAGTTAGTGAGCCAATTATGCAGCCCTAGAATGGTTTTGAAGAGCTATTGGTAGGAATTTCATTGGTATTTCTGTGTTTGGAGATGTTTTCTTTTCTTTTTGATAGAAGGCATGGTGTGGGAGGGAGATGAGAGCTCCAAAAAGAAGTTTGAGATAACTCATCTGCCAAAAGTTAGTATAAATAAGCTCAAAAGGCTTCCCTCTTTCCAAAACAAAACTGTTCTGTATAGCACATGCTATTTATGATTATTACCTCAAAAATTTAAGCAAACTGCCACATTTTTCAAGGGTTACTGCAGTCCATGCATCACTCCATGGTCCAACAAATGTCCAACAAAACTTTATTCAAAGCTGTTACTGTATTGATACTTCTTGTTCATGTGGCTTTTTCTTCTTTTAGAAAAGAGATCCATTTTTTTTACCATTTTCGTCTTTCTGGGGTGCATGAGTATACTGGTCAGTTTTTCATGTCACTGTGTTTTGTGTCTATGCATCCTGGTAATGCAATCGATGGTTTAGTAATCAACTTCCTTCCCCTGATACTTGGTTTATTTGACTACAGATTTGACCTTAGAATAAATCTGGGATTAAAAGCTTTGTTTCATTTCACCATTCAGGAACAGATAGTTTATTTCACCTGGAAATATTGAAGCAAATGTCACTAGGAAGCACAGTGACAGAAGAGAGCCATCCTCCCTCCATTTCTTGGACACCAGTAGCAGGTTCTTAGCTAGTACCAACCAGCACTAGAAATTTTTATTTTTTTTTTTTTTATTTCTGCTGTCTGTCCCTATTAGGCACTTTAAATACTTATTGTATGTTAGCAGTCAGGAAAGAAAGGTTACTGTGGCTAAGCAACAAAGAGAATTGGGATTTGAGCAGGTCCACACTTCTGGCAGAAACAGACATGTTTGTTAGTGACAGTGGGGACTGGGATAAACTGGCAGCATTCTGCGAGATCTCTGATTAAGTCTGTGGTTACAATGTGATATGGCAGCTTAAGAAGAAGCTATTTTTGTATTGTTCCCAAGGAAAATAACAGTTTATGGGATAGCAGATTTTTTTTTTGCCTGTTCTTTGCAAATTTTTTTGTGATTCAGAAGCAAAATGCAGAAGCCTGTACACAATTTGCAAGTAATTCCTTGTTGTCTGGTAATTGATATTTTTGTCTGAGAAAGAACAGAAGAATCTGTCCTGAGTACAAGTTAGTCTTGCCTTATTACCTAAATATTGCAGGATGTACCCAATAAATGTCCTTCTAAGGTAAGTGCTGCAGGTCATGGTTACTCTAAGACCAGCACTTCCTTCACTGTGGAATTTTAGTGCTGTTCTTGAACCTCGGTTTCCCCCCATGGTAGCCTTATAAGTTGTCATTGGACTGGTAGGAGAGCAAATTTCTTAATTATTTTACCATACTTAAAAAAAACCCCTAATGAGTTGAAGGAATTTTCATTTTCTTTGCAGTCGAAAAAATGACAAATTAATGACAACACACACAGGAACATTTTATTACTGAAGACTTTGCAGCTTTGAGAAGCTGATCTGTCTGCTAAATGTAAGAAAAAGAGGTCTAGCTAATCCCCTAAACACATAATAATTAGCAAGTTCTCATATTTTTACACAAGAATTGCTGTAAAAAATACAGAAAGTGGTCTAAAAAAGAGCTTAAAAAAAAAAAATCACTCTTTTCTCTCTTAATTAGGAAGTGCCCTGTATTGAAGATACTGGCAAATGAGCCTATGCAGGGTCTAGAATATATATATACATAGAAGCAATGAATAACCATTACAGGAGGATTTATATTCATTCCTGCTGTGACAAGGTGGCTGTGCTGTAAAATCAAATAAAAAACTGATATTAACATGTGTGATCCACATTTATTATCACATGTCACTTCTGGAGTCCATGTGGGCAGCATGTGTCCCTTCAGCTATAGATCAACAGTGGAGTTGTTCTCAGCTGTCCATACCTAACAGGACTCAGCAGTCTTTTTATCATCCTGCTCCCCTTTCCCCCTCGCTGTACTGCCGCAAGGTGATGGAATTGCATTCCATGGGAAGCTTGATCCTATTTCTCCTTGGAGCCAATTGCAGGTTTAGAACGTATTTTTATTTTCAGACTTCCAACTTCTCAACTGGGCAGAGAAAGGATTGAGAACAGTCCTGCAGAGAAGGACTTGGAGGCATTGGTTGATGAAACACTCAACATGAGCCAGCAATGTGCACTTGTAGCCCAGAGATCAAACTGAATCCTGGGCTGCATCAAAAGCAGCATGACGAGCAGGTCAAGGAAGGCGATTCCAACCGTCTACTCTGCTCTTGTGTTCCCCACCTGGAGTACTGTGTTCAGTTCTGGAGCCCCCAACACAGGAAGGACATGGAGCTGTTGGAGCGAGTCCAGAGGAGGGACATGATGATCTGAGGGCTGGAGCACCACTCCTATGAAAACAGGCTGGAAGAGCTGGGATTGTTCAGCCTGGAGAAGAGAAGGCTCTGGGGACACCTAATAGTGGCCTTCTGGTACCTGAAGGAGGGCTACAGGAAAGCTGGGGAGAGGCTTTTTACAAGGGCATATAATGACTGGACAAGAGCTAATGATTTTAAACTGGAAGAGAGTAGTTTTAGATGAGGTATTAGGAGGAAATTCTTTAGTGTGAGGGTGGTGAGACACCGGCACAGGTTGCCCAGGGAGGTTGTGGATGCCTCATCCCTGGAAGTGTTCAAGGCCAGGTTGGATGGGGCTTTGAGCAACCTGGTCTAGTGGGAGGTGTCCCTGCCTGTGGCATGGGGGTTGGCACTAGATGATCTTTAAGGTCCTTTCCAAACCCAAACCATTCTATGATTCTATGGTTCTTCCTGTGAAAATACACTATGGACAGCAGGGAATTGGCAGAGCTGTACTTTTGGAGTTGCACAGTGATGTGCAAAGACAGAAATGCAGGACAAAGGGTGTAATGGTACTTTTGTTGGTTTAGTGAAAAGTTTCAGATATCCTGGTGTAATTATAGTTAAATACCAAATATGAATGGGAAATCCTTTAAATTCCCTAAACCAGATGGTCTAATTAATCAGTCATTAAAAGCACTTTTATTTGAAAATTTTGAAAGGGTCTGAAGCCTGATTTTGTCACATTTAGTTCTATAGAAAGGTGGGAGAGCATTGTATTTCACACTCACGATTTTACAGTCTGGGTGTATGAAGTGATAACTTAACCAGAAAGAACTGCCACCATCTTACTGTTACAGTAATAAACCAGACATGCTTTCCTACTTGTGCAGCTCTAGATTAAAATCACGAGGAAAGCAAAATCTCCTTAGCTGCCCTCTTTCTAAAACATGTAACTTTGTACTTTTTTTCTCTCTGCAACCAAAAGTGGGTTTGGATACTGCTGTGGTCCTGACCAGTTTATTTTTCTCTTTTTAAAACAGTCAAAGAAGAAAGCCTCAGTAACTCAAACTTGATGCATAGCTGAATTCTTCAGACTGGTTAACTCACTTTCTCTAATGACTATGGGAGATCCGAAATGAATAATCTCCAAACATCTACCAGACATTCACTTGATGGGGAGCTGGGCATTTTCCCCTTCATATGGTGACTGGCTTTTCCTGCAACTGTTTTGTAGTGAATGAAGTTGGAAACCCAGGGAGACTAAGGGATTCATCTAAGGGCTGAGGCATGCTTTCCCAAAATGTGTTGTCATTTACAAATGTGTTTATCTGGAAAAAGCAGATAAATCCTCTATAGTTAAGAGGATTTGGAAAGGTTTACTGAGGCCATCAGCAAAGAGATTGCTTGAAACAAGTTTTCTGTGCTTATCACATTAATTTAATGTGAAGCCTTCAACTAATTTTATGCAGTTGACAAACCCACAATAAAAAATTCTTATGAGTTACTCTGACCTCCTCTGTTTCTAACCAGAGGTAATGTATTATCTGAAGGAGACTATGTATTCAGATAATGTTCTGAAGAAAGAAAAATCCTGGATGCTTTATCCTTTTTTTTTTTCAGTTATTCAGGCTCAAACTTTGGTTCTGAGTATCTGCATGAATCTGAATCCCTTGCTCCTCAGTTTTCAAAGTGGAGTTACTGTGCAGCTTTGAATTTTGCTATTTCGACAAATTTATAAATGTGTAGGGACAATTTCACTGGACATTTTTTCAAAAGAATTACCTGACCTTGGCATTTTTGGGCTTAACATGTAGCAGTTTCTTTGATGGTCTCAATAAAAAGTTTCTAAACTTTTTTTCTAGTGGACAGTCAATACTCCACACTCGGATTTACAATGGAGTTCAAGAAGAGTGCTGCTCTTTGCTTAACTTTCTCTCATGACTGATTTGCTAGCCAGCTGCATTCATAACACTTCGCTGTCTCAGTTTGACAGGCTTAGCACCTTTTTCGTTCCCTCTGAACTTCCTTAACTGCCGTTCTGGCATATTTCAGGCTTAGATACTTATAACTCATTTTAAAGGCAAACGTATAATGATATACGGGGAAAAATAGTTCTCAGCAGAATTGTAAGAGCTGGTGGTGGGAAGGATGTATGGATCCTTTTAGTACCAGGAAAGATGAAATCAATCTGAATGAGGCTGACAGGGATAAAAATGAATTCTACCAAGCGAGTTCTGTCCTAGTATTCAGAAGATGTTTTCCCTGGATCCATATTTTCCGTCATTGATTTGTTACTGATAAGAATTACTTACTCTTGATGGCCCTGTTACTCAAGGGCTTTGCCCTGGCTTAAATTATATTTTTTTCCTGGTGGATTTGTGAGCAGTAGTTACCTGGGAGGCATAGAGGAGAACACAGACGACTACATGCGTGTGCCAAACTGGAACTTGGTGTTAATTGTGGTCCCTGCCATTACAGTACTACATTACATTAGAGTACTGCTAATGCAAATTTTTTTAAAACTGGGTTGTAGAGAAATGAAACATATCAAAGTAATTGCCAGGCTGTGTGAGAGACGGACTCTATAATGGCCTTTAATCCAGCGACATTCACTGACCATTCCTGGCGATGCGCCCCCCGGCACTCGTGGGGAGAGGACAGAGGTACCAGGCGCATGCGCACAGACTACAGACTGCAGCTCCCAGGAGGCACGGCGGGGCCGGAACCGGAAAAAAAGGGAGGAGCAAGAAGGCGCGCGCTCTGCGAACACACACGGATCCAGCCGCCGCGGTGAGCGTACCGCTGCGGAGGCTGCCGTGCCGTTGCGGCGCTGCTCCCTGTGGTTGTCGGCGTGTGGACGTACCGAGCGGACCGTTTGCCTGGAGTCTCAGGGGACAGGACGTGGATCCCGACCAGGGATTGGTTCGGCCGTACCCCGGTGGTGAGAATTGCGAACATCTTACTAACATTCCTACAAACATTCCTACATAATATTCACACATACCAGACACTCACTTCTCTTTTCTAATATTCTGTGTGACGGGGAGTGGTCTTCGGCCCTCGATTCCCCCGAGGTGGGGGTGTGGGTCACGGCTTTACCTATCTCGGTCCGCGACAGGCTGCCATTAACATTATGAGCTAGTGCAGATGCCATCCGAGGGATGAATGACGAAAACAGAATGCCTAGCAAACATTTTTTTTTCCAGCTTTAGTGCCTTGAGAAACACAGAAGAGTATTTAGACCATGTCTGTCTGTTTTGTCACTATATTACCTTTCTAATTATTTTCTCATCTAGCCATATTGAAGGAAAGCAGAATAAACATAGATATTATTAAAATCTCTATCCATAACACAAAAGATGCATGAACACAAAGTCTTTTCTGTAACTCCATATTTGGCCAGCGATTAAGTTACTTGGTGCTCTTCTCAACAAGCTCATGGTAGGAGGTCTTGATATCTCCTTGCAAGCACGCCAAGCCAGCAAGCATGGGGGCAGACTCGCTCCTTCTCCAACACTAATGGAAAAAACAGAAAATAATGGCTTGCACTCTTATGGTGAGTCAGAACAGTCTACTTGTGCTGAGTCTCCACTCTGCAGATGTTTTCATGTGTTGCATCTGACTTGGTAGTTTTTTTCTAGCTTCTGAGGTTTTATGGGAAGGAAAAAAAAAAAAAAAGATTTTCAAACTTGTTTACGAGACCAGCAAGTATAGCACATTGCTGATTTTGCACGTGTAATTTTGACTGTAGTCAGGAAATAAAACCACTATGTGTAGTAGCTGCAGCCTTCCTAACATTAAAATGCATACGGTTAAATGATTTAACCTAGAAGAAAATTAGATTGTGTGCCTCAGGACGGTCCTTCCCTTTGGACATAGGATAATTGGTACGTTCTCAAGGAGCACTCCAGGTCTGAACTAAACTGCTCATGTAGGTCCACTTAATCTCTTTTTTGTTTCCATTAATATATTGTCTGACAAAGTGCCTCAAAGCAGTTTCTGAAGTGTCTGTGTGCACAGGAACTTGGTATTTTTCTCCCCAAATTTAGATGAAATACGTACGATGGTCATTGGATTGTGCTATTCATTCGCCGTCTGTCTGTCTGAAATGAGATCTCAGCTGAAGCAAAAACTCAAAAGAAGGGCTTGTCTGTGAGCAAGTACCTGAAGAAGGAGCATGCTTTTGTTTTGGTTATGGTGTTTTTTTAATATCTGGTAGCACAAGCACACAAGCTGTAAAGAATTGACAGTAGTTACTTCAGAATAGGGTGTTGGCTGAAGCTATTGATACTGAAGATACATTAATCTTCTTCTGAAGTTCAATAACACTTCTTAAATAAAATCAGTTTGAAAAATCCTTCACTGCAGAAAATTATTTAGCTGTGTGCAGTCTGAAGTGAAACAGGTTAGAGTTTACATATAACCCAGAATGAAAAAATACATATATTTGGGCTCATGCCAGTAGGTGGACACTTCAAAAGTCAGATATGTGCTCAAAAGTGAGTGTTATTAGGAATTTCTGGGAAGCACCCCCTTTTTTTGGCATATCAAAGACTTGTTTTGTGGTCAGCAGCTGGCATATTTTTCTGTGTACTGGTATATCATAAGTAGCTTTTCCTGCTTTCATCTAAAGATTAGAAGATAATGCTCTAGGGCCAGATCTTATCCTAACTTAAACCACTGAAGTTAACGAGCAGAACTCTTGTTTTTCACATTAGTACACCTGCTGCCCCAAAGTGCATTTCAATGATGGAACTTAAAATACCACAGAATATGTTTGTGGCTTTTTTTTTCTCTCAGCACCATGGCTGCAGCTTCAGGAAAATCAGTGAAGGTTTTCCCTAAAGGTTATACAGGGCATAAAGTCAGTGGAGGATTTTGTCTCTGAAGTTGCCATTATACATTTGAATTAGCCTTCGGAGAACTCACCTTCTCATTGTACCTTTTGTCTTTTTTTTTTTAAATGTAGCTGGCATTAAAAAAACTCCAAAACTACAGCCAATTCACACAGAAACAGATAAAAACACAGGTAAAGACAATGTTTTGGAGCACCTGTATTTACAGAACAGAAATTAGAATAAAAAAAGAACTCTTTGTTATTGGGGATCCATATGAACTGCTTATTTTTTTGGTGTACTTTGTTGGAGTTTTTTGCTGAATATTCTGCAAATGGTATAAAACTGGTGGACTGATAAATAGTGAAGAAGACAGGCCACAGTCCCCTGGTTAGATTGACTTAACCTTCCTGAAAGTATTTTAACACATTCACTCAACAATTCAACCATGTATCTGGGAAAGAAGCAAGGAACTCCACTGTGTATAGGATGAGCGTTTCTCTCTTAGGCAGAACTCTTTCTGAAAAGGTCTTGTGAGGAATAATTATCAACTCAGAAGAACACAGAGTGATGTTTTGGCCAGGCACCCGTGGATGTAAACGTGGTTGTACAAATAATGGAATATTGCGTAAGATGACTACGGCAGTGTGTCCAGGGTATGCAACTATGAGCTTCAGAACACTGTGGGGACTTGCTGTACTGTCAGCCTAAGTGGTCTGTAGGATGAATGTATCTGAACACCCCCATAACACGTGCCATCAGTGCTTGCAGTGACTCCATATGTTGAGAAGGATCACACTTCACAAGTTTGCCCCAGGGGAACACCAGTGTTAAGGTCTGTAAATAGTTAAAACTGTAAGGACTGATGACCAGAAGCTCAAGCAATGCCAACTCTGTTGTGCTGAATGTTGTAGAATGGTAATAGTGAGAAGAGGTAGCTGCTGAAGCAGTTTTCCATGGGCCATGGAGGAGTCCCTTCACACAACTGCTGCGGTTGAGGCAGACTGCTGCCTCTGCCTGCTTGAGCAGCTCAGTTCAACTAGAGGATTCAGACTCAAGGCAGAAATTTGAGGAATCTTCAACTTCTGTTTTATTCAAGTCAGACTACAGAATTATACAGATCTCTTTGGACTTAAAAATCTATTAACCTGAGTTCTGCTCTGTTTTGTTTGTTTGTTTGTTTTACTGTAACACAGTTGCCTGCTGTTAGGAAACAACAAAAAACCCCATAGAGGAAACAATGGATTTAGACAATGAGAAAGTCAGGAAATACTAATATATGTAGACTGGTAGCTCTTGGGTTGGTTTTCTTGGGGATTTTGTTGTTGTTCCTAACTAAAAGGAAGGAAGGAGAAGAGTCCACAAAGAATATTCTATATTATCCCTTATGCAGAGTTCTGAGATCTCGGCTCAGTGCTCATCACAGCATCACACCCAGGGAATGCCAGGTACCACAGAAACTGTCAAATACATTTGCATATACCTCAGCAATGTGAAGCTGCTTGGGCAAAGTGCTCTGCCCTGACAGCTCTGAGAGGATGTGATGGGATTGTGCTTTTGTTAGGTACAAATCAGTCCTAAGCTTCCATGGAGGTTGTGTTGTCACCACTACTTAAACCAACGCTATTGGAAGCACTTCATCTCTTGCCATTTGATTTACAAAAGGAATATAGTTCCAAATGAATTCTGGATACATAAGATTAATCTAGTTTATGCCATGATGGTATAGGTTATTGTTTGATAAAATATCAGCAGGCATTTTTTTACTGCAACTGAATAAGAGAAGGTATTGTTGGCGTAGAAAAATGCAAGGTGTATTTGCTAACCCACTCTTAGGTATGAAAGCATTCATATGAAAGAAGGGGGGCAAGGAGGAAGGGAGCAAAAGAAAATCTGTGGGCTTAGAATCCTGGTTTATTAGTTTTTTTTAAAGGTCCATCCCTGCAAGATGTGGCTTAAATATTTATTATGCTTTCAAAATAATACACTCAATATGGTATGGAAGGGGCTAACTACTGAGAATGCTACCTTCTGTGTGCTGGTAATGAATGGAGAAACTAAGTTAACTTAACCTAACTCCAGACAAACAAAGTAACCTAAAACCTGTGAAGCACAGAATAATGAACATACGGGAATGAAAAGCTAAAATAGATTCAGAATAAAACTAGATTATTTATTTTCTTTAGAATCAGAGCACTAAAACAGTGTGGTAACATACAATTGAGTGAACCTAAACATAAATGGAGAGAGAACAATCATTTTTAGCCAGATGTTTCTCCCCCCTCCCCAAAATAATTTGCAGCCTGCAATGTAGTACATGCTTAGGGTAAGAAATGGTGGAGAGAGAAGGAAGAAAATAATTTCTAAAGATCTGAAATTTGTGTTCCACTTTATAATATGCCTCCTATCATACTTTAAATGTAGAATCAATTGTCCCTGCAGGCTGAAGTCAGCTGCTGCACTTCTTTAGCAAAGTCAGCCTACCTTTCTTCAACTAGATGAGGCATGTAATTAGTGATGGGTTTTGTCACCAGCCAAGGAACTTGCTCATTTGAGAACAGACCCCAACTTTTATTTATATTGCTGGCTCAAGGCAGGAGAGAGTCTGAATGTCAATTCAAGGAGTTTCCGATGTTAGTTTGCACAATGTTAACCTTTTATATACAGCTATAAAAAGAAAGGGGAATTTAACTCAAAAGGAGGGAAGAACCAGCTGTGTTTTCTGTGTCTGGATTGCAAACAATCTGGTTAAGGACCTGGTCATTCAAAGTAAATGCAAATGCATGACAAATTCAGTTCCTTTTACAGGGTTTTGTTCACACCACTACTGTTGCACCTTCTTGGGTTTTACATCATCCAAATATTTAGAATATGATATTCCACACTCTTGAGAGCATTGCCAAGTCCCACCTTGGCAACTTGAGTGTCAGCTTCACTCCACTTTTGTCCTTCTCCCTCTTTCCTAATAACAATGCAGGTTACTCTTCTGTTCCACTCACTCAATATTTTTGTTGTATTTGCATGCCTATAAATGAAGCATGGCATTCCTGCTACCCTTGCAGCTGAGGTGCATGTGTTTCTTCTGGCTAATGTGAATGGGACTTTACATCTTCAATCTAAAATTCTTTCAACTATCAGTTATTTTTTACCATTTGCATTTAATATCTTTGTCACATCCATGGAATAAGTTTTCCTGATTTATCTAAAGATTAAATAGCCAGTATTTTTCTAAAATTTAATTTACTGGCTGATTTTCTGTAGTTCAGTTCTTTTGTTTTGTTTCTCTTTTTTGATGTTTTGTATTCCCCTTCCATTTTGGCTCAATCTTTATATGTCATTCCATGCTCTTTATTACCTTATTGTAATAATTAATGAAGATGGAAATGATCACAGTACCTTATATTGCTTACCATAAACTATCCTCTTTTACTATCTAGATTAACCAGCTCATGATATAGCCTTTCTGCTTGTGCATCTATCAGGTGAAAGCCTTTTGTTTAAGTGAAAGCCTTTTATTACCAAGTCAGTCTGTTAGTGTCAGTCTGTTTATTATGGAAATGGAATTCCTTGAGATGGTAAGAGAGAAAAAGAAGAAGGAAATGTGTTCTGTAGCTATTTAACAAACTTGCTGTGGAGTAGGTTGAATGAGTTTTCTCTTATAGTTCGTTTCCATAATATTTTTCTTTAATAAGTCCAATAAGATGAAATTGACTTCTGATTAGTAGCTGATGTTTTGGTGACTCAAGCATGATGAAAACCGACTAGAGGGCTACAGAAGTAGAACCTTCTTCTTAGTTTTAACTAATTCTTATACTCTATTATTTTTATCTACTGCTAACACTATTCCCCTAGCTCTAGGCCTCAGGAGCACTTAAAGTTTTTTCAGATAGCCTTTGAAATTTGCCTTATGGATTTCCACCGACCTTCAATGCCACCCTGTGCAACCACTTCATAAAGTGTTGGAAAGTAGCCACAACACTGAAGGAGAATTGAGGCAGAGAAAAAAGATTATAGGTCATAAAATGTTGATAGTAAAATGAAAGCAAACCCCCTCTATTCATCCTCATCTGAAGGTTATCCTGCTTTCCAAGGAAAATGTATCATGTCAAAATTTCTGTGAAACTTAGGAAAGGTTCCCTGTGGTGTTTCTGACACCACATTTCTGACAAAGCAGCATAAGCTGCAGCAAGTACTCTGAGACACAATATCTACTTTCAGGTACTTCACTATCCCTCTGTCTTTCCTCCAATTTTACTCATTAGAAAAATAAAAATACAGTTTGCTTTCCTACAGGGAATTGACTATGATGCTAGTTTCTTACTATGCTTTCCACCTGAATGCTTCTTTAATGCAAACAATATGCCTTTGTTTTAAAACAAGGAAGCCAGTTTCTTTGTTAAGCGTTGCTCTTCCTTAGTTAAGGAATGCAGTTTTAGTAGAACAAATACAGTTCTAGCTAAGAAACTTTTACTAAAATGCCCTGAAGAATGCACCGTTTTTATTATTGAAACATCCTGTTGTGAAAGGGATACTGGAGTAGTCTCTAGGTGATTTATTTTCAGGACACAGTTGTACTTTGTCCTAAAAGAATTTTAGAAAAAAATGTATTTCTTCACTCAAGCGTATTTTTTTATATCCATATGTAAGATGAAATTCTGGTCTTACTGAAGACAAAAGCAGTTTTTTCTTGTTACCTAGAGAAAAGATTCAGGACCTGAAGAACCTAGTATGTCCTCAGGGGTCTTGTAGTGCATCACAGCAATCCGTCAAGCCTGAATCCATGTTACGAGGCTCATCTGCATGAGCACGTTAACATATTTTGATAATGTATTTTTGACTTGGCTAAGTTGTGAATTCTGTGCTGCCCGAGGAGTTGGAAATAATCTTTCTTGCTCGTATCTGTTTTATATTTCTCTGTGTGAATTAGCTTTTCAGATATTTGTAGAAATCCTCATGATAGCTGTGTATGACAATTTTTCTCCCTGTTCTATTCTTGCTGCTTTTGAGTGTTTAAAGCTGGAAAGGAAGAGAGGTGACTTTTAGCTTATTGAGTGTTTGACCTTTCTGGCAAAGCAAACAGGGGGTTTATAAAAGATTTTACATGTCTGCTTTTTGAACTATGGTAACATAGCTCAAAATAATGTGTGATAGATACAGTGTACTGCAAAGGGTAAGGTTATGTTTCAGCCTATACTAGCAACATTGATAATTGCATTATACTCCGTAAATTTGTACTACTGTTGACATCTTGCCATTTGAAACTTTATTAATTTCCCTATGGTGTTTTACATTTGTTTTATAAACGGCATATGCACAAAACTATGCCACGGTCTAGAAGGGGGAAAAAAAAAATCTAATATTAAGCCCTACAGGCAGCTGTTCAGTAACCTGTAGCTGAGAGTAAGGCAACCAGGCTGCCATCTGTTGTATTTTCTGTATGATGGCTGTTGCCCTCGTTGTAGGTTATTGCAGGTCTCAAAGGGGTAAGCTCACTCTGCCTTTGAGCCATTTTCTAGAAAATAAAAAATACCTTGCATTTTCTTCTGTCACTGCACAAGCTGTATTGTAAAGATTGCTTCAATTACTAGATCCCATATGTTATTTTTAAGCAGAATTGATTTTGATTTTGTGTTGTATAGATGAAAGTGAGCTCTCTAAAAGGTTTTTTAAGCACTATGTTGTACTTTCAAGTACCTGAATGTCTTGCATGACTTTGCATAACGGTATGACATTATTTACTATTTATATCAGATATTTACTCAGAAGATAACTCTTCTGAGAAGCCATCTGCCAATTATGTGCAACAAAAGGGAGAGATTCTTTAGAGTTGAATGTTCCAAAACAAAAATGTAAACCAACATGTATAGCAGAGTTTTTTTCAATCTTATTCCAGCCACTAATCTGTCATGAACTTTGTCAGAATAAATCAGATGTTTTATAAAGAAAAAAGGGATTCTCTTCAGTCACTATGTTCATGGCTCTGCTAAGCATGAAAGGTGCAATACACTGCTGTGACCCATGTCAGATAGTAATTTCATTTCTTTGCCAGGATTAACAAACAGGAAAGAAAAAGCCCCACCTTTTCACCTGCCAATATTTGCATTTAAACGGTGGCTTTTTTCTGCAGCAAAATTTTCCACACTGTTCTGAGTGCAAGAAAAAAATACTTCATGGCTCTGTGAGGTTGAAACCCTTACTTTTGATGAAAGCAAGAGTTCAGAATTTTCAGAGCCTTTTTGTGACCCCTAGTTAATGAAATGACAAACAAACAGCAAAAATGTCCTACCTCCATCCCCCTTTCCTTGTTTATTTTATTGCTAAGAGAAAAAAATTATGCTTTCTCCAACATGAAAGATTTAGTAAAGCTAATAGATCTACGGGGAAAAAAGTATTCCTAAATCAAACAATAACATTGAGAGAGACTGGGGTGGGAAAATTTATAGTCTTTTCTTTCAGTTCCTTCCAGGAAAATCTAATTGTTAAAATCTGAATGTTTTGGAAGGTGCAGTAAATTCAGTACTTACAACTCAGTGCTGCTGAGAGAGTAGGAGGAATGAGGAACAACAGGTATTTTCAACCAGACAGACTACAATGACAATCTCCTGAGCCAGCTCCTCTGTTGTTTAGCACCAAGTGAATTCCTATAATAATGGCAGCACTTTGAAGCATAATATTATGAAAACTCTTAATGCATCATTTAGCATCTTTTAATGTCATTTAATAGCTGCAAACACAGCAAATGGCATTCTATAGGGCAGTTAGTATTTGGCAGAACAGCTTTAGAAATAAAACTAGCAAATACTCTTTAAGTTGCAGCTTACTAACAAGTAATGTAGGCCATCCTTGCATATTTTACCTTATTATCTCCTGCATGAGTATGCTAGGATATTTCCTGTTTCTTGAGTATGAGTGAATAAAAGCAGTTGCAGCAGAATCTGGCATTTCTTTAACCAAGATATGCAGTTCCTGTGAGGTGAGCAATGAATTAGATTAATCAGAGTCTCATCTCAGACAGAACCTTTATCTACCTCCATTTCATCTGTTGCAAGTGCTTTTCTGTAATGTAAAATGGTGTTTCAGTGTTCAACTCAGTGATTTATGTATCCTGAAGAGCAAAGGAAGAAGACAAACCTGTTAGGAGGAGGAAAAGGAAGCGTAGGGTCCTGCCACAGGGCTTAAAAAAAGGCGAAGGGAGCTGAGAGCACCTGTTTGAGGTGGACCAGTCACTTATCTGTTACATGTCCTTGTGTACATACTGAATGAGAAACATGAAGTATTTGGCCTCTAATTAGCTGTAGCATTGAATTAGAGTGGATTTAGCAGCTGATCTCAGCCAAAATGAGACGAACCTATACTAATGTAGATATATTGGAAAAAAAAAAAAAAAGAAACTATAAATCACTTGAACAAATAAAGTATGGACTCAGTTTCAGAGATATTTCCCTGTATTTTCCTATGAAAAAATGTCAGATTTAGATTCCAGTTCCACCATAGCAAATGGCTCAAGTGGATCTCAGTGTGTCAAACTTTTCAATAGCATCTGTAGATTTTCACTTTTTGTTGGAAAGATGAAAGGCAATAAACAGAGATAATGATTTCTCCCTGTGCTGGTGCAATATGTGTCTTTTGAACCTTAACCACCTTCAGCTGCAGGAATGATTATCAGGGAACCATTCCTCCTTTAGCCACACAGTGTGAGGACAGCAACAGTTCAGAAAACAGCAGCCAGTTCCATATCTGATTATCTTGTCATCTTCTATGGCAATAGTTTCTCTGTGTGGAACTGGTTAATCTAAAGAAAATCTGAAACACGAGTAAGTGCAATTATTATTTTCATTACTTTCTTTGTGCTGGTGTGTAACTTAGGTAACATTTGTCCAAGACCAGGAAATGTGTGACTAAATGAAACTGAAAATGTTTTCTAGATGAAATGAAAAATCTGATTTAGAAGTGATAGAAAACTATTAAATAACCCAGTCCATCTCCTCAAAGTGGACATTTGCAGAAAGCCACCATGAGAAAAGGAGGCAGAAGATACCTAAAAAAGCATATTATATTGCTCAGAGTAGGATTTGTTTTTTCATATTCCAGAAGCAAAGGCAAGGGAGGCTGGCATAAAGAACTGACCTCAATCACTTTATCAATGCACAGAATCTGAAATGGAATTGAATGTTAAGTGATGCTACTGGATAGAAGAGAAACGACATCCTTTAGACAATGTTACTCAATCTGGAGATTTTTTTTTGTTATCCAAGTTACCTATTCTCTCTAGGTATCAAGTAAGGAGGAATCTAGACTCAGCAGGCAGTTCTTGGAAAGATGAAGAAAAATGCATTGGTGGGCAAGATTCTGTTTTTATAAAGGCTTTTGCAGTCTTTTGCCTAAAAGTCACTGAAGCTGTGGCTTAAAAAGAAAAATTAAAGATGTAATTTAAAAGGGAAAGGGAGAGTGGAAAGGAAAAAGAAAATGTAACAATTTTTAAAAGTGGTCTGTTTGTTCGGAGAGACTGGTATTTAAATATTTAAAGCTTCCTAGCATCTCTGGTACTTTTCTTTACTGCTGTGCAGCTCAGCTCCTATTACACCAGATTCCTGCTCACTTTCTCTTCTTTTAGCTTGACAGGAACAGGAGACCATGTCCATAGTATATTTGGAAAAGTATTTACAGGGCTCCCTTTGGAATTATTGTCTACATTTATTAATGGATGTCGTGTCTTGGCAGCTGGCTCCTTCTACTGAACCATGTGCACAGTGCGTCCCATTTTATATGTAACAAAAAAAAGAGTTTTGAAGGCATGAGTCTTAACATGTGAAGTTTCTACTAAACTCTGCCATGCAAGATATAGAGCCCTTTATTACTGCTTTAAAATGACAGAGGAAGAAACAAAGCTTTTCTAAAAGCAATCCTTTCAAAAAATCTAGGATCTAGACTAGGAAGATTTCTGTAATGTTTGCATTACGGACACCTTTTTCCTTCTATTAAGAAGTCTATTTAAAATGTCTATTTAAAATGAACCTTTTGCAAATAGCTAAGGGCAACTCTAATCTGTTATGTAATGTCTTCCAACTCCATGTTTGCTAATTAATTCATTGTAATAGCCCATCTGTTTATCCCCAAATTCATCTTTTTACACATTCAGTCTTCTTTAGCCTTTTACCATTTACTTGTTTTCTCCTGGCTTTTTCTGCTAAACCTAGGCTTATTGGGAGTCACTTCATGCCACTTTCCTCTCTTTATCTACTTTCTGTGCTTTCCTCATTCTGCAGAAATGCCCAAGGAAGAGGCCACTGATCTGAGGAAATGAGAAGAAATCATAATCATCATTATGGTGCTAGGGGAGAGAGGGAGAGAGCTTGGTGCATGTGCACTCTGCTTTTCCTCCCAGTTTATAAAAGAACCTTTTTCAGTAACTCACTGTTCCTTCTGCTCTGTGGTGTCATTGAAGAGAAGGAAACTCCTCTCTGACCAGGGATGGTTCAGAAGCCATGGACCTTTTGAAATGGGCTTTGGAAAGTTGTTCTCATAATAGCTCAAAAAGAATGAAGAAGAGGTGATTAGGGATACATAGATGTATAACATTGCATTGACTCACTCAACACTGCTGTGTATAGTGTGCCCTGGAGTGCCAGCTGCCAGGACTTTGACACCATTAGAGTTGTTGCCACATTTATTAACCAAACCATCTGTCACTGTAAGATAAAGCTGAGGATTTTTTTTCCCGAGACAAGAGAGAACATCCAAAAAACAACAAGACCTGATTACTCAGTGTGACAAAGCCAATAAAAATGCCCTTGGGACAGCACAGTATTTGATACCTTTAAGTATCACGTATCAGAGTTTAAACACAAAATGAAAAATAAAAATTAATTGGTCCTACCCACAGAAATGTTTGCTAAGTTAGATGCATTTCAAGCTGCTGCAGGTAGGCAAATAAAGCCTTTCTCAAAGGATGCTATTATCTACCCCCTCATTGTCAGAATTTCAGATCAAGCAGGTTCAAATTTCAGGAGCTGAAAATACTAAAATACTGAATGACAATATCTGATTCAGCAACTGATGTGACCAATGCTGGACAGCTCGTGTCTTTATTGAAAAAAAAAAATTACTTTTCAGTAAAGCTGTTTGAGGGCTCTCAGCAGGCTAATGCCCATTTTAGATATTTCAGAAAGTAATCAAAGATATCTATGAACAGTGGGTAGAGCAGTCAGTAATCTCCCCGAAGAGTGACAACTCAGTAATAGGAAAGAATAGTAGTGTGGTCCTTCAAAAATATAACGTAATACCTTATGGATTTTTCTACCTTACACATCTCCACCCTTTCCATGTTAAGAAAATATCTTAAAAAAAAAAACAAACCAGTATCTATTTCCTTCTGGAGCCCATAATACTGTGTGTTTAATTCAAAGCTGCTGAATGAACTGAGTGTTTAGAATTGTTTTGTAACTGCATTGATATTTCAGATGTTCTTGCTCACAGTGTAAAAAGGTGTTTGTGGTGATTGGAAGAGCTAGATCAAGAGCAGAAGTGGAAGGTTTCCTGATGAGCTAGTAGCCTGTTCCTGCTGACATCTTCTATAATTCACTATTGTAACACAGTTGAGCTGCTTTGCTGACACATTTGGCAGCTAAAAGAATGTCACTGTTCCCTTCATGACTGAAATATGCATGGCAGGATAGAAGACCTGGGGAACAGCCTTCTTCAGACCAAAAGGAGCCTATGGTTAGTTTTTTATTCTGACTACCAGAAGAATAGTCAGTCTCTTCAGGAAGCTGCAAGTGGCCCATAAAAAAACAATACTCTGATATGTGGGACGCTTTCCCTTGTAAACCGTGGAAACCAACACCAGATAGAACATCTCTGATCAGCAAGAGCTTCATCTGTGCTTGTGAGTGTTTAATATTAATGACAAAATTTAATTCCTGGTATGGTTGTAAGAGCAAAAAATATTTTATTTATATTTGCTGTTAAAAGTTATGGAGAGAAAAGTGAAAGAAGAGAGTTTCCTTACATAAGAAAAGTAGTAACTAGTTTGGACAATGAGAAAAACTAAGTCTTGGGCCTAACCTCTTCTTTGTACAGCAAGACATTAATCATTGATCATTGGACATTCATTGAACAGCAAGACCATCTTCCCTGTCATTCATATTCTGAACATAATTTTTTTTTTTTTTCACAATAGCTGTTTGCCAGACAACTAAATGAAATAATTTCTGAATCTTTCAGGCCCAAGAAATGCCTCAGGTTTCATATATATGTCTGCAGTCAGTCCCTGACATACATATCTGATTAGCCATTCATTTTTAGATTATTTTCTTGCTTCTAGCTCTGTCAACACTCTTTGTCTCTCTGCTTTTCATGTATTGCCTTTCCATCTTGAGAAAGTGAGGAAGTAGCCTCCCTTCATTCCCTCTCCTCTGCTGTGTTGAAGGTGCTACTTCCCATCTTAGAGTACAAGGCTCATCTTGGACATAGACAGGCACTGTATGTACACAATTCCTGGCATTCAATTAATGCATAAAATTCACTAGCCATACAGCAGTTGTTTAAAATTGTATTAACTCTCAAATCAGAAAACACAGCATCACCTCCAGCTTGTTCTCCTGTGCTTGGACAATGACAAAACAATTTATGACCCTTTTTATTAACTCTTAGGGGTGTGTGTGTGTGAGAGAGAGAGAGGGAGATCTTAAGAGGCAAGGAAAAAAAGAGAGGGCAGACTTATGGAGTTAACATCTTAATTATTATAATGTGAGACAGTAAGATATTGCCTGAACCAGAGGCATATCCAAGGGTAAAAATTAAGAAAAATTTCTACTGAATCCTATTTAAATATAAAAATCAAGATTTCACATTGGTGAATGTCTTCTTTTAAAAGTTAGGGAAAAGGTCTTTGCCATTCTGCTGTAAGGGATAGGAAATACCAGAGGTATTCTTTAGAAGCATTCTATAAAATGTCATGTTGTTTGGACCATCATTTTCCTTGCTTCCTACAAAGTACATAGATCCTCCATTCTGACCTTCCCTGCAGGTTTTCCTTTGAGTTTTTCAAAGAAGATATAGGAAAAGGTAATTCTATTTTAGAAAAGTGGCCTTTAGTTAGATTTTACGCCAGACATGTCAGCCTGTGTATCTGCACACACTCGTATCTCTGCTTTAAGTTCTGATTACTTCTACCCTACGCCTTTAAATTTTTATACTTGTTTTGCCCAACAGATTTGTTAGATTTCAGATGCAGCACTCATTCATTTTTTGTATGTGAACATTTTTCAATTTTAAATTATTCTCTGCAGCATGGCTTTGTCACCACTTGGAAGCTCTGGAGCTCTGAAATAATGGATTCATCAGCTGAAATGGCATTGGCCTCTACTGAAGTTTCTGTGCATTCTCTTGTGTGATAAAGAACTTTACAAATAAATGTCAGGAGAACCTGACGAACCTGGGCGAGGGTAAAAGATTCCTGGTATTCTAATATGAGGACAAAAGTCAGCAAGTGCCAGTGAAAAGACCTTGAATTTGGAACATAGCTGCCGGCTGCCCTGCAGAGCACCAAGAAATAAATTGGCCTCATTTATTTCTGAGGATTCACCTTTATTTACTCAAATGTTATTTTGAACAGATAATTATGCTTCTTCCCCCCCCCCAAATACAACAACAGGTTTACATGCAGCTGTTGATTCAAGAAGTGAGCATAACTTTACATGTGCAAACTGGCAGATGGTAAAGACTGAGAGAAATATTCCATGTATTTACATACTGCTGAACAAATACCCCGACAGTATTAATGCTAAGGTTGTGCTATTATTTTCTCTATTTAACTACACAGATTTTTCTAAGTACTTCCTCAGTTCTCTTTTCCATATGTCTTCCTTTTGCATAACACGTGACATCAAAATAGTGATGGAGAAAGTCTCTCTCAAAGGAGAACTGATTCTCTGATACAAATACTTTGAAATGTGAAGATAGTTTGGAGGCTAGAAAGGTGCTTGCCATGTGTCTTTACTGCTTCTCTGTGAAACATCTACACAGAACGTATAATAAAAAGATCTTTACTAATGAGCAGGGTTTTAATACTACTAAGCAGATTTTGTGGTTATAACTAGTGTAGTAACTTGTGTAGAATGTCTTTTTAAACAACTCATCCTTGCACACTATTTTTTTCCAATAATGAGAATGGGAAAAATGTACTTGATGCTTTCCTGTTTCTTTTTTACAAATCCTTCTGTTATTGTGATGTTCAGTGACTATATTCTGAGGTGATACATTCAGCAAGTACTTGTTTATTCAGCAATCACTGTCAAGTGCCCCTAAAGGTTGTACAGAAAATTCCTTCCAGGAGTAATGAAGTAATAATTGTTTGGCAACTGAATCTTGGCTATAAGATATTGAAAACTGGACCAACTCCCACTGAAATAGGCAGAAATATTTTTGTTCATGTCAGTGAATTTAGGATAAAGCCTAGAGGTAACTACCTGTTTTCCAGATGTTGTGAAAAGATCATGCTGTGTTTCTTACCTCTGATCCTGAAATGTTAGCAGATTTCTACATTATGTGTGCTTAGACTCTAAGAGACTATAGGTGAAATACGAAAGCAAGAGAGCTTTATTTTTATTAATACAGTAAGGTAAATTCTCATTAATTAAATTAAATTTGCCAATTTTTTTGTCAGTCCCATTATTGTGGCTAGAAAACCCACTAAAAATTTTATGCCTCATAGGATAAGTTGCTTATTTCCTGAATTTTAACTAGGTTTTTATCTGATCACCTTTTATTGTCTCTTCTACAGGAGGAAGAAATTGCCTCCTCACAGGGCTTCATTTTTGGAACGCAGAGAATAACTTTTGCCATCAATAACAAGCAGGGAAACATCAAAGAATTTTTCATAATTATAATATATTCCATTGTGAATGTTCACAGCTGCTTTTTTTAATAATATGCTTAGACACAAATAAGTTGGCTGAACTAATTTTTTAAAATAATTAATAAATTAAAATTATTCTGGTCCTCAGCTTTTCTGCTGAGACACATGTTATACTTTCTAAATGGCAGCAATAAGAATAGAGTGATAGATACAAAATTCTGGTCTGTTTCCCAGCTTACATTTAGTCAAAAAATTGAAAGAAATTACGTATTTTTATGTAATTGTTTGAAAGTGGAATAAATGGCAAATCCAAGCACAGGTTGAAATGGTAAATAGAAGTTCTGGTTCATTTTCGCACAAAGGATATGTTTTTTATTAAATCAACCAGGTAAGCCTAAAGAATCCATATTCAGAAAACTTTACTGTTTCCTAAAGGGTATTTTTTGTGATAAAGAAAAAGTTTTCACAGTATTTTTTCACTCAACTATGCTGAAGCAAGGGATGCGGCTGTGGTATAACTTCAAGTGGCTCTGCTGAGTTTTTGACTGAACCATAATATATGTATGAGCCATAACTCTGATGATTACTCATGATGTCATATCATAAAGCTTTTGGTGTTACTAGTATCAGTGCTGTTGGTACTGTTGGTCCCAAAGCTATTGGCACTAACCAGTGGGCACACGAGTTCCTTCATTCTGAAGTATTCTGTATTTTTAGGGCTTCCTTTTTTTTTTTTTTTTGGAGAATAGAGTGGAAAATCAAATTTAATCCAGCTGTAGTAGTATGCTTTGTTGCATAACAAAATTTCCATCCTTTTCCCGTGGTTCTCTCCCCCTTGCCTCCCTTTTTCTCTCCCTCTTCCCCTCTCAGTGGTCAGAAGTAGGCAGGGGGCTTGTTTCCTTCCTTCCTTTTTTTCAGTTTATATTGAGGCAGCAGCCCAGTGTGTAGTGCAGTATGAAAACTGTTAATTTCCAGAAGTTAAAATTTCTAATTGTGGGTAGAAATTCTTCTTCCTGCTTGTGGAAATGCCATAGCATCCACAGTGATCATGCCCTGCCTGATACTGCCATTGCCCATCCTGCTTATTCTAAGGAGGAGGGCTGGAAGAGGGAAGATGTGAAGAAATCACTAGTGAGTTTGTGGCAGAGATTTAAGTAAGGGGTGTAGCTTTACGTTGGCTGTTGTAGGATTTCACAAGAGCCCAGTGTAAGCCAGGGGATTCATTTCACTACGTGGGCTGAAGCACAGACAGATGTGGTCCCTGGGGCTGGATGAACTGAAAGGGCAGGAGTGACAGCCAGGGACCTGTGACCATTTTCAGGCAGGGCACACCACCAGCCAGGCTTGCTGTGTAAAATTTCTTGGATATGAGAGAAAATACCTAAAGCTTTAAACACTAATTCAAAAAATAAATTATTTTGAAACTTTCTATAGGTCTATTACATCCTCAGTGTAACAAGAAATCAACAAAGCGTTAGCATTTGAACTTCGTGTTTCAACTCTATACAGAATCATTAATCTTCATTCAAACATTTACTTACTGAATTATTACAACTTGAGCTTTCCTTCCCAAACAATTGAGTAAAATTTTGTTTGCACACTTCTAAGGTCCCAGCATAGGTGCTATTTGCTTTGCTGCTGGCATGTGCAAACTCTGCCCAGAAGAGGCTTGGCACTAGACAGCTCCTGAAATCCATACCACAGTAAGCAGGAGATCTCAAAGGAAAGGCAAGTATTTTGCCAGATCATTTCTCAGAATGGTTCAAAAGCAAAGGTAAGTTTAAAAAACATGAAAAAATTCCTTCTTGTCTTAAACAGTAATTTGATAGACGTTTTTTGTTTTTTTTATTAGAAAATTACTGTCTCAGAAAAATTCAAAGATGTAACAAACAACTTGGGTGATAGCACAGTACTATAAGAGCTCTTAAGGGGAGTTGCACATTAAAACTCTGCCTGAAATAGTTGAAACAGTGGAAAATCAGCAGCCTCTTGGGGTGGAAGAGAGAAGAAAGTCACTGAGGTACATGGGGAAAAAGAGAAAGGTTTGTTATTTTCAGATTTTTTATTTTCCTACATCTTCTCTTTGACATTCAGACAGTATCCTGACAAGTGGAGGCCCTGAATATTGCCAAAAGTACCAACTTCCAGCTTCTCCTTCTGATCATGGATAGGACCTACACTTTAGCAATAATTTCAAATCCACATGGCAACAAATTGTTTCAAGATTATTTTTCTCTGACTCACTTAATTTTGCCTTTAGGAAATGTCAGGTCTGCCTGCTAAAATGAGGCCACACTTCAGCAAGCTTTTACACCACAGGATGAAGAAAAAATATCCCTAGGGTCTGTATTATTTCACACTGTTTTGCAGGTTTGACACAGAGGCAAAATATTGACTGCTAAGATTACCATTGTTATCTTCAGGTTCTTAACTTTGCTAATTGATATCGAGCATTTCTTATCGCTAATACTGGGGAAGGCTTAAGGCTGCTTTGGGAGAGAATGAGAATCAATCTTGGCTCTTCAGTGTAGTGACGAGAGAAAACCCTTCCTGATACCCAGAACTAGTATATATTTACTTGTAAGTCCATTGCCACAATACTTTCTTTGCCCTTCCTTTCACAAATCCATTTAAAAATCCTACTAAAAATGAAAATCCTCAGAATTCTTCATATACTAAGTAAATATAAACAAAACAATTGCAAACAGCTGCACCTGAGGGAGAGGCAGCAGGCTGTGTGTGCATAAAATCTGCTGGTAATGAGGGAGTGTCTCAGCAATTAGAGAATGGTGGCCCTGATCAGGAATCATGCCTGTGTACCCATAGACCCTGGATAGCACACCAAACATGTTGGACCCATCTCTACGGCTGTGACGTTAGGAAGTCAGATTTACAATGGCAGTTGGAATTGATGCAGAATTTTCTAAAGGGCAAAGTGTCCTACTAGAGCTAGTGAGACTTTACCAGAGAAGTATTTTTGGAAACCCCACCTGTGTCTTGCTGTCAACGTGAAATGCACATTTTTGAGTCTCTTTTTCAGGCCATAATCAACCTCTTGAAAATGCACGAAGAAAATAATACCCAGAAGAGAGAGCCTACAAAAGTCAGTCTTGAAATAATGTCAGGTTAAAAAAAACACTTGGAAAACCCAGTGCATGATAAGTAAAGAAGTAATGCAGAGGTGTTTTAAAATAAAGGTTGAACAGTGAAAGAGAAACAATTTTATTATGACCTTCACTGTTTACTTCTTTTAGGCATGTCACCAAAGCCATTGACTAGGTTTGGGCAACAGCACAGTCACTTTGATCTCAGCTAATCAAGGCCAAGAAGCACTTTCTTCCCACTAATCGAACAGTTTCCTCCCATGGGTGCAACGTAAGTCATTAGATTTACAGTCATGTCAGTAGCATAATTTTACTTAATAAAAACTAACAAATGTTTTCAATAAAGCAGCAGATGGTTCAGTACTTGGTTCTCCCTGCTGCAGAGGTTAGAGGTTGCTGAGGCCAGGTGAAGCTATTTTGACTCGCTGGGCAAGGACCCCAGAAAGATACAAAGAAGGTAAATGCTGCCAAAAAGTGCAAGTACCAGAAATGGATCAGAGCTTAGCACAAATTTCTGCATGAGTCCATTAATCACATGAAAGGCTGCTTCCATCCTTAATGGCATTATAATGAGGAAAAGCCTAGTATTTAACTAACTCCAGAAATTGATAATGTTTGTGGAGAATTTTTTATGCATTACTAATGCAATACTAATTGCTGGAAATACACATGTACAGGAATCAATTGAGATTTGATTCTTTGGTTTCTAGTTTTGGTAGCAACAATGTTTTCAGCTGTGATAGTAACAAAGTCCGACATCAATATGTTCTGCAAGAAACATTAAAACAAGTATTTCATTGCACCCTTTAACTTGCTGCTGCAAGATTTACTGAGTGATGGAAAAATCATGAATTAACATTATCCTGGTTTTGCTGCTTTAGTAACTTGTGTGACACCTGCTACTCCCAGCAGTGGTCTCCAGCTCTTCAATGCTACCGGGATGCTGTGAGCAACATCACATGTTGCTTTTCCAGGCAACTCAAGAGCTTTCATAGTTATGGGAAGTGAAAGGTGCAAGCAACCTGGGAGGGTCTTGTGGGCAAGGTACTGCCTGTGAGCCATAGCTTTGGAATCACAGACCTACAGCCTGGCAATTGTATTATTGTGGTTTTGAGTTAATTCAGGTCTTTGATATCAGAGTGAGTCTTTCTCATTATTGGAGGGATGGAAAGGAGGAGAGAGGAAGTAAAAAAAAGCTCCGATAGCTCCTTTTCATTTATAAAACCAGTTAAAAATATTAAATTATAAACTTGCATAATATTAAGGGAAAGCTATTCTTCTGACAATTCTAGTCATTGGCAAAGCCCTAGTGCTGAACACATTATAGAAATGCTATTTTAAGTTCATGTACATGGGGGAGTGGTATATATCATTGCATTTCAATGCAATAATCTATAAATACATCAAAGGAATCTTCTCAGTTACCACATATCAGGTAACAGGTTTGGCTTTTTTTCCATTTTGGTAAACAGTACAATATTATGACAGTTTTTCCATCCCAGTATATATCAAAAGCAGTGAATATTTAATACAAATAGACATGTAATTCTGCATCAGAGCTGAATGTGTTAGTAAAACTAGCCCCACTATGCTTATCTTCCTCTTATTCCCAGTCCTTACATTCTACTGCACATTAGTATGCAGCAAAAAATAAAGCTGTCATCCTTTCCTTCCAGCTAGTGCATTAGCCAATATAATGATGTTGATGATCAAATTAGACAGAGATTAGATAGGATGTAATATCTTTGCTCAATTCAGCCATGAGCTACTACTGAAAACCTAAGACTGACTTAAACAAAACACAGGAGGGAAGTGTCATCATTGCCCATTAAGATCAAAGATAACACTTGATAGTCATCTGTTTTTTCTTGAATAGTCACAACCTTCCTGATATGAAAAAGCAAGATAGCCAACAGATGTAAAAAGTGACATCTTGGGAAAAAAGCTACTTACACTCTTTATTAAATGTGCCTTTTTATAACTTGAAGCATCTAATTAATTAATATTTCCTGATACATCATGTTTTATGCCTCCAATTAAGTAACTATTACACTTATACTTACAATGTTGTTATGACTGTAGTTATTTTACAAGTACTTTACAAAATTGCTCAGTGTGACAAACCACTTTAATTATAATTCTTAAATAATATCAAAATATCTTCATGACCCTTGAAGTATTTCTAGCCCAAGAAATGAGTATGTCATACCTCATTAGCAAACCAAAGTCTTTCTGTATTTTAAAGTAAAGTCATTCTGGGTTGTTTGTTGTATTTTTTTTTTTCATTTTGCCTGCTCACAGAGTCTTCCAAAAGCCAGGCATCTATTGGTATGTATTTAGATACTCTATTGTTTTATAGTATTTAGAACCAAGACAAAATTATTATGGCATGATACAGTTGCATATGATAATAGAGGACTGAATTTAGAATGTCTCTCAGCTTGTGTTTTCATGTTCTGTTGCTTGCTTCATCTCAGCTAACATAAGGATCCTATATATGAAGGCTGCATAGAGTACTGGTTAGAGCACATCATGTCTTTCATCAAGGATACATGACTGGACTTCTTCTGCATTGGACTAAGTATGTAGGGAGGCAGGTTGTACAGCTGGTTCTCACTCTAGTATTGGGCACAGAAACAGCTGGGATATGCATAATGGATATGGAAATTAGATGTATTTTTGGCAACAGGAAGCAGACATGGGCTAGAAATAACTTTCTATGCTCTTCTCTTAATTTGTCATAAAATTTATATATTTGGAATTAAGAGCTTCTGCTGGTTTTGGCTGGGATAGAGTTAAGATTCTCCATAGTAACTTGTATGGGGCTATGTTTTGGATTTGTGCTGGAAACAGTGTTGATAATGCAGAGATGTTCTCATTGTTGCTGAGCAGTGCTCACACAGAGCCAAGGTCTTTTCTGCTTCTCACACCCCCTCACCAGCGAGTAGGCTGGCAGTGCACAAGAAGCTGAGAGGGGACACAGCTGGGACAGCTGACCCCAGCTGACCAAAGGGATATCCCACCCCATGTGACATCATGCTCAGCATATGAGTCTGGGGGAAGAAGAAGGAAGGGGGTGTGGGAAGTGTTCAGAGTGATGGCATTTGTCTTCCCAAGTCACTGTTACATGTGATGGAGGCCTGCCTTCCTGGGGTGGCTGGCCACCTCTCTGCCCAAAGGAATTAGTGAGCAAATTCCTTCTTTTGCTTTGCTTGTGTGCATAGATTTTGCTTTATCTAGGAAAGTGTCTTTATCTCAGCCCATGAGTTTTCTCACCTTACCCTTCCAGTCCTCTCCCCGTTCCACCACTGGGGGAGTGAGAGAACAGCTGCATGGTGCTTAGTTTCTGCCTGGGGTTAAATAAGACAGAGCTCCTTGGGCAACCTCAAACACACGGAAGTTAAAAACAAACAGAAAAATTTTATGCAAATTAAGTTTAAAAGAACTTTGATATAGGCAACTCAGAAAATGTGAAGTGTGGGATCCTTAAGAAAATGATGCTGTCATAGATCCCAACAACCTCATGAAGAAAGTGCCAGATATTAACCTTTAACGATAAGACAGATCCAAGTTTAAAAATATTAGTTGCTTGAATTAAAATTATGTTTTACTTCTATTTTACTGAATAAAATAAATTTAATTTCTTTAAAGATTAATACATTTTAAAAATTTTCTTTTGCTGGTAGTAATTATGGAACTCCTTTCTTTAAGTGACTAGAGATTTTAAGACATATTGAGGACTCAGAAATAGTGTGTACTTTAAAGTGGCTGAAAATCAGAGCCCTCAATCTGGGGGCTCTTAATGGCCTTCAAACTGAGTGCATATTGGTTTCTTCCACCTGAAGTCTGGCCAGTATCTCCTTCAGCACAGCGCTCCTTTGCTTTCAGTGGAAAGATTTCCTTCAATCCACAAACCCTTGTGAATGGTTGCTTTCAACATGAAAATAGTGTTCATACCTTTTCTGTCATTTTTAGAATTAGAGCTTGGAGATGGGGTTATCTTCTGTCACATCACAGAGGATTATTCTTCTAGAGCGGAGATTCATTTCATTGAAGGTGACAGGAGGCATATATGAAGGAGAGCAGAATGAAAAACCTTGTGCTCTGCCTCCCCGTGATGTAGATAAATGTAGGCTTGTTAGTCTTCAGTGTCGTTGAGCCAGAACATTTCTTAACTGCCAAAAGCACACAAAAATAAAATGGATTCACAACTGGCATAACACTAGGTATGACATCCAAACTAATATTTTCAGAGCATGCCATCAATTTTAGAGTCTATCTGTCTCAGTAAGCCTCGCACAGGGGAGGCTTCTGTGAATGAGGAATCACCTGCAATGTGGCTTTATTTATGGGATGGGTCGCACACTACGTGTGCTATGGAGAAAAATATACTATTGTTTGCATTACTGTGTGCAAAAGTATTTTTAACAATGTGCATAATTTTAAACTCCCAGGGCAGGGTCCAGAAACTCAAGTCCTCCATCAGTTTTCAAATCTAAGTTTTTATAGGCTTCATATATAAACTTCCCCTTATCTTCAAAAAGAATGAAGTGTGTTTACTGTTCAGCCTCTTGTTCTTAAGAAAATAAATGACATTTATTCTGACAGTTTCTATACCTGGCTTGCCTGAATAATTATTCACAAAAAAAGGATGCATGACAAGTTTGTAAGTAGAATAATTATTCAAGAATAAGTATTTTCTTCAGTCCATTAAGAAATTTTACAATGGAAACATGAAGCTGAACTTTTAAAAGTTTGGATTGTAGAAAGCTCTTGAAATGCTACAATGAAAATGGAAAAATTCTTTTTCATATGCTAACAAATATTTTGATTGAAGGGGAGACAGGCTCTACATTGATAGAGGCTGTCATAACATATGAGAAATAGTACTGTGTGCAGTTTATCACAGGACACACTTTTCCAGCAGGAGAGGTTTTAGGAGATGGAATTTCTAAGAGGTTCCTGTACACCAAATCCTGAAGCTTGAATTTAGCCTGTGTTGCAGAACCCAGAAAGGATGAATTTTATAGTAAGATAACAAGCTGAGAAACATGTGCCTACTTTATGTATGCTCCATGTACAATAAGAGTTTTCATAAGTAAACATCAGTATTAATCAGCAGGTTTGTCTTCTGTATTAACATGCAATAAAATGTGTGCTTGCCTATAAAGGGCTAAAATTAACATTGCTTGTTTTCCCAGAAGATAGTCCCATCTGAAAAATTTAGCCCACGGTATGTTTTTTTGTGTGTGTGCAACTTTTAATTGGTAATTAAATATATGTGAGGATTGCTTAGTTTGAAAAGAATGCAGAGTGGCATCCCTGGGTGCAACGTGCTATGAGTCAGTGTGTCAGGACAGGTTTTTCAATGGTGTGGTGTTCAGCAGTTTGTAACCAGTGCTGAGTTGCAGGCAATTCCAGTCCCCATCTCTGCTTTTGCCATATGTTTGCATATCTCTCCAATGGTATATCCATCAAAGATGCTGACAAGCAGCACTAATCAATGTATATCACAAAGGACTTGGCTACAGTTCTAGTGTGAAGCTTAGAGTAGGTATGTCATAGGAAGTACAGGAGGTGCTTGCAGATAGAACTGAATGGATACGTTCAGGGAGGAAGACTATGAGACCTGCACTGTTTGTGCTAGTAAATGATAGTCAGTTCCAGGTGTTTCTTCATTAGTGCAATTTTTAGACTGCAGAAAAATACATCAATGTATTGAATAGCAAATGATGTAGTGATAGGAAGCACCTGATCATTACTCTTCAACACAACAGGAAGCTTGCAAGGTGACATTCAGACTTAATGACTTGTGCAGAGTCTGTAGCATTGTGGTGTGCTAGCAACTTCAAGTTCCACTTTTCCACGTAGAATCTGTAATATAGATAAATATATAAAAGAGATATATAAATATTATTTGAAATCAATTTTGTACATCTTCCTACAGATACCAGTATTCTTTAAGAATAATAATAAAAACTTAACTACTTATGCTTCTGTTGACTTCCATGCTTACAACTGACAGCCCCTAAGTGAACTGAAAGCAGAATTCTATACTAGGATATTGTTATAGACCTGCCTATTAAGTCTTTTTAAAAACAAAAATCTGAAATTTGAACACATTCCTCTGTAAAAGAATAGTGTTTTTACTAGGTTTGCAACACAGAAAAGGAGCTGTGGCTGTTTATTCTTGCTGTCAATGTTGTATATACTGCTGTCTGTGCATGACTGTTTTGATTTTGATTTATGCATTCTAAATAATACTTTGTAAAAGATGGGTTTCTTTTTCAAAACAGACTTTTAAATATTTTCTTTTTAAGTCATGACAACTACTCTGCTTCTTTTGCATTAATGTTGTGATTGGAAACCTATAATTACATTTGATCTGTTATGCCTGGGACCTGTATCTCTTTGATTTCCCACTTCAAGATAACAGAACAATTAGGAACATGAATAATAAAAGATATGCATTGCCTTGCATGATTTTTATTTGCTTTAACATATATTTGTTTAGTGTTCCATTTTCCATTAGTTCTGATCTTGAAACCTCATGCTTGTATCGTAGCCTGCTTGTATAAGATGTCCATAAAACTGAATGATCTGAGCTTGTTCTCTATGAAGTTCTTTCAGAAGCTGAAGAAAGTTGTTGCTCACAATGTCATTGGAAGCCAGCTGTATTTTTCTATGAGACCCATCAAAGTTCAGAGTTTGCATATAAAGAAATAGGGTCAGACTGAAAGCTGAGGATCTTCTGCTCCTTTTGCTGCTGCATCCCTGTCTATATGAGACCTTGACTGTAATGTCATGACTCACAGCACTTACTCAGGGCCATAAACTTCTCTCTCCCTGGACAAAGTCCACAGATATGCACACATACTGCAACACAATGACAGCTCAGCCTGGTTTGTCTTTGGCACAGATGTCCTTTTACTTCATACTTCTTTTCTTATATGATAGATTTTAAGGACATCTTGTGGCATTCAGGGCCAACATCAAAGAGATGGCAGGATTTTCCCCCAGCATCTCCTTGTCTCACTTATAATTTATGTCTTTTTACTGATGTGCACTCCACAGCTAGCACTGAACTGGTGTTTTCCTTTGGGACATAGTCCCTAACCTCTTTAACAAATGAAGTGCTTACATGTTTTATTCAACCCAAGCATATAACGGGATTTTGTCTGTTTTAATAACTTTTTGGGTATGCTGTTTGATTATGCAAATATTAACAGCTGGTTTGGAAGGGTGTTAAAATTTTCTTAGGCCATATCTCAGAAAACAAGGCAGTAAGAGGAAAAAAACTTAAGTGGATGTGGTTATTTACAATATAGATTATTATTGATGTAAGTCTTGATATGGCTGAAAAGATTAATTCTGTTTATGTGGAGAATCTGCTCCACGCGCTGACAGTTTTATAGACTTTAGTGTAGCTGTGGCAAAACTGGTGAATGAAGATTCCTTCCATTGTATGGTGGGACCAACAGATGTGCTTTTTGATATCAGATAAAGCTAACAAATCAAATACTAGACCACCGATAGCGTATTGGAATACCAGAGAAACAAGCTAGCATGTGACTCAATATTTTTTCACTGGAACCACTCATTACATCATTAGTAGACCCCTAGATTTAGGATCTAATTTAATATCTGTTAAAATAAATGAATGTCTTTTCACTGAATTGAGTCAACTGATACAAATCCAGGGACACAGGCAAAAAGAAAGCTAGTTGAAAAAAAATGTACATACGCTTGTGAAACTTACTGTAATGCTTAGTTACAGAGAATAATTAGGAGTATTTAAGAAAGACCTAGAAATAAACCCCAGAAAACTTGTAGGTGAGTAATGATCTGTAACTCATTTGTGTTGAAGCTGGGATTGGAGTGAAGATATGATTACAGGTTCATTACAGTCAATAAACAAGTTTTGTACCTGTAATTTGCACCTGAACTATGATTTCGTGTATGTAAGAACTGTAGACAAAGAATCTTTCTTCGATTTCACAGCGCAGAAACAGTCATTATGCAGTGATTATGAAAAAATGTCAATAAAGTGTTTTAAAGTATTTAATTTATATGCTAGGATCCTTTGTTTTTGTTTTTAAACTGAAGTGTTCTAAAAGAAAAAAGTATCCAGAATGAGAAAACAGTGTATTTCAGTTTGAAAATGTTAAACTGAGTATTTCAAGTGTCTAGGAGTTCTACAAATGTATTTGATAAAATGACTGCACTTCAGCTGGCCTTTTTTGTAAAGATTTCCAGTATGGATAAGTTACTATTTTCTAACAGAAAATCCTTGTTGAATTTCTGAAGTCTTATTAAAAATATTTACTCAAAAAATCTGGATCTAATATTTTAAGTAAATCACCAAGATGACAGGCTTTACAGCTAAACTCTATTCTGTGCTTCCTTATTTTAATGGAAATGTGACAATTATTCCTATAAAATATTCCCCTAGAAAAAAACGCATTACTGTAGTCACTGAGGCAAGGTAAATTTGCTCCTACAAAATTCAATGTAGCTGTGACCACAGTGCCACCAGTCTGTCAGCTGGCTATTTTGTCTATGGACATTGGATGTTACACGTGTATATTTATGGCATTTAGATTTGGGATGAAGTGTGAAAGGATAGACTATTCTGAGTAACAACTGCAAGAGTTTCTAAAACTTTTTTTCTGGACTGAATGTTGAGACTTGTCTGGAGGCTTGGAAATAAAGTGTTTTATCATCGTTTAGATAAAAGGCACCATTGCTCTTGTTTTAGCTCTCTGGCACAGACTAGTGATTTGATTCTGCTTTGGGCAATCACATGATTGCTCTTCTACATTGATGTTATTTTTGCAAAATTTGTGATAATGTCTGACAGGGGAAGAGGCAAACAGAAAGTGATGTGTCCACCCTGTCTGGTTGCATAAATCTATTACAAAAGAAATGGGGATAACAAGCCGATTTGAATCCTGGAATTGCTAAGATCTAGAATTATTACTATGTGGATGAGGGTATGTATGTTGCTTCGATCTACAGTCTACCTGTTACCTCAAATATATAGGTTCAGTTATGTTACATCTGACAGAGTAATACAAATGTAACAGGTGTTAAAATTGTGCTTGAATGTGCTGAATATTGTCAGATATTGAGTTTTTAAACTCTGACATCTATATGGAGAGATGGGTACAATTTCCCTCTCACTGAATTTCCTGACTACTTCTAACATAAGTGGTAAACCTTTGGAGTGATGCAGATTTAGTAATACAGCTTCCACTTAATACTAATAGGACTTTTACAGCTAATTTCCTGTGAATTAACTGGAAAATATGCCATTTAATATAGTCTAAACATGTATTTATATCTTAATTATTCTGTACCATTAGACAAAATGCAACATTACATAGGTCCATAATGTCTTTTATATTATATCCTTTAATAATATATAACATGCCTGTGTTGTAGAAAACATTTCAAAATGTTTTGGTTTTGATTCTATACAACTAAGATAAATCTGAACATCTTAGGTATACATAGTTTGTAAAAAATCCCAAAACCCCCAAGTGAAAAATATATCAGACAAGGTGGAGAATTTTATTTTGGAAACTGTGGTGACAAACACAATGAGAAACACTTCGAAAACATATACTAAAGTTGAACCTACTGAAATCATCATGTAGGACATAAACAACTGTTATTTTCTTCCTGTAAATAGTAGAAGAAAACAGACCTTTTATCCTGAACAGCAGAGTATCTCTGCTGTTTAGAAAAATCTGTCCAACTGAAGAAAATATATTGTCTCTACTTTTAAAAATGCTTGAAGTGTCCGTCTTGAGTTATTATTGCACAGAGTTTTTGGATTCTGAAAATAACAAAGTTTGACAGTTGCAGTAAGAAACAGAACTTTCCTTTTTTTTTTAATAAATACATATATATTTAGCTCTGTCTTCCCCAGAGTGTGCTTGATCAACCAAAGTCAATTTGAGAGGAAACTGCAAACTTCCATGAAGTGGCCTTAAGAAAAAAAAAAGATAAAATGTTAACCTGCTGAGAGTACACAAGTCGGTCAAATTCTGTAAATGACTTGGTGGAAAAACTGTATGCAAGAATTCCCAGTTATTATACAGTGGTCACACTTGGTATAATACTGGCTTTTGGAATTCACTCACACCTGAGAAAAAACTGTGGTAGGGCTGAAATTGAGCTGTCCCTGACATCTCGCAGGCCTGTTACACTGCATGCTACTGATGCTTAGAAATGACGTGTACCAAGACCTAGTAGAGGTTACTGAAGATGAGAATTATTAAAATAGGCTGAACTCTCTGCTGCTTTAAGAAATCTAAAGATTTCTGAAAGACTCAGGAAAAAAAATGACCTTCCAAATGGCATGTGGCATGACTATTAGTGTGAGGAATAACAAGTGAATTTGACATCTCTCTAGTACACAGATTAGACGAACTCATACATGAAAACAATCAGGGAAATGGCAAGGAAAAACACACATGGAAAGACAGATGGATCCAGTACCATACAGTGAACACATTCATGCAGTTGATTAAATTACTTTTTCGGCATTTAAACATATTGTACTATATGTCTTTATGTTAGCAAGAAAAATGATTGATAAGATTAATGATTGTAGTTAGTTTTTCTAATAAATATAATACTGTGCTTAAAGTAATTGCATTGTAGTAAAGGAAAAATAAAGTATTTCTAATGTCAGGTGCCAAAGCTTAGCAGTGAGAGCTTGGTTGTCATCTTGTGTAAGTTTTCATACCTTCATTTGTGTTTGCTGGGCATCTGACCTTTAAACATCATTATTTAATTTCAAATTTGATCAAATACCTTTTTATATTTTTTATTAGTTGCTTTTTCAGGCAAAGCAACTCAGACTTATCTGACACTAGATTATTAATTGGATGCAATTTAAAGGTCTGATAAAAGAGTGTAAGTTATATTGTGTACATTTATATATTTGTATATAATGAGTTGTGTTATATAGTAATACACAATATTAGAGGCAGAAATATACTTTTGCTAAAAAATGGCTCTGTGCTTCAGAGGTTAATTAGCCTGTTCCTTCTTTTCTAGAGAGTAAATTGCATAAGAGCTTTCTGTGTCATAAATCAGAAAGGGTTAAGGATGTTTCTTGTGATTTAATACATAAGTGGCAGAAGTTAGCATAAGGAAGATGAATATGGCACACATAACCTTCTTTTCTGTTTTATTAGATGATGGGAATGAGTGCCATTTACTGTGACCAGTAGCTGTGGTCTAACGCCAAGAATTACATAATCAGTTTTATGGATATTTTAACCAAAACTAGCACATTGGCAAACCTGTTTGCATGGACAAAATTTTGCTCTCTGATCATGAGAGGGATTTAGACCAATCCAAAGACCTCATTACCTCCTTTTTAGGCTGTGTCTGTGGTGAATTTCTACAAACTGATGCATTAGGTGGGATAATGTTTGTCTCAACCACAGACATTTTTGAATGCATGTTTTAGACTTCATTTTAATGTATTGGTAAAAAAAATCCAAAAGTAAGCTTTTATGAATATTCCTTGAGACTAAGGAAATGGATATGTGCCACCCCTTACAAATCAGTTCTACCTGTAACTACCTATACCTAGACATTGTTCCAGTATGGCACAGGCTCCTTTATATCTTATAACACCCTTCATCAGTGACAAACATAGAGTTTTAGTATTTCTAATACAAAAGTCTTTATCCATAAAAACTTTTAAGCTCTAACAGGGAACATCACTGGGCCCAGACGCTATTTGCCTTGGTTCAGCTGTCCTGTTTCAACCCAGATTCCACATTTCAGTTTTCTGCATCATTTACTTTGGCAGCGAAAGATTTATGCGTAACATCACATCTCAGGGACTAATTTTGCAAGGCGAAAATATAACCATGAGAGTCCTCAAAAAACTGAGTTTTGGTGTCCATAAAAAAACCAACATGTAGAGTATTACAGGATGGATAAGAAAATCTTGCCCTCAGAAATGGATCACACTTTTCTGTCTTAAGAATATTTTCAGATGCAAATTATCTTTAAATTCAGATCTGAATTCAGTGGTGCTGGATCTAAAATACTAACTGCTTACTGCTCCCTGAGACCTGTTAGCTAGGTTGCTGAAGAGAGACGTTTAAAACAACTTTTGAGTCTGTTGTCTGGATATTTTCTAAGATACTTACCCCGGTTAAGAAAGACATTTTGAATTACAATATATTCCTTCCTTTTTGGTCTAAATCTGATTGTATCTGAGGGAGACTGTGATTTGTGCAGTGGGATGTATCTGTCTCAAGCTTAATGAAAACACAGTTGATGATATAATGAGGAAATTATATGCCATAAAAACTGACCTAAGGAGTTTATTGCAGTTTCCAAAAAGATGTAGCTAGATGGGCTAAGAAGACCTCCACAGTGAGCTCACCAATTGAAGGCAATTTTAAAATATTGTGTTGGTACTTAAAATTTATCTTGCATTATCTTTCTTTTAAGAGGGGGAAAATCCTATTACAAACATGAATAATTGGAGTGCCATCTGCTTGAGGGACATAAACTTACAATATAGCACAGAGAGTTAATATGGATTAAAACACTGTCAAAGCTGTGTGCCAACAAAAGAGGTGGAAAGTGTTTTTCTCATGGAACACTGACTCTTAATAATTTATCTTAATTTCATATTTATATAAGAGCTGTAAGCTTAAGCATACAAGATAAATGGAAGGCTGATTTTTCTGCCCTCTTCACTTCCTGTGCCTTCCACAGCATTATAAAGGTGGCAGACTGCTAATCAAGAATCCTTGACACTTTGTCCAAACCCAGAGGTGAGTTTCTCAGAAATTATAATTACCTGTAATTCCAGCCATGATCTTTTTTACTATGAGTCACAGTTAAACTATTCATCTTTTCCACACATCTTCCTTAGAAAATGAGACCATGCTAATAAATAGCATTTCATGACTCAGAGAAGTGTTTCCTCTTATATAGTTTTAGGTCTGACATTGTGTCAGTAGATATAATGAAACTAAGGATGCCAATAGTTCACACTGACACTGTCTTATGTACTAAATAGGACACTGGTTCTTCAGCAACACATTAACTGGATAAGCAGTTACAACATCTGCTATGTGTGAACCAATGCAAAAGCAAATACATTAATGGCTCACATTTCTTTCATTGACTCTGGTGACTTCCTGAAAAAAGGTGCTGGTTGTTTGTCAAGCACATGAATACTGGCATCTGGCCTGTACCTCATCTACTGGTGTACTGGGTCTGGTTGGGATGGAATTAATTTTCCTCATAGCAGCCCTCATGATACTGTGCTTTGGATTTGTGACTGAATAATACAGCCATGCTTTAGCTATTACTGAACAGTTTCTGCATGGCGTCCTGGTTTTCTTTTCTTTTTTTGTTGTTGTTTTCCCACTGAAGGGATTTCACATACTATACAGTATTGTGCTCAGCAATAAAGCTGGGGGAAAAAAGGAGTAAGGGTGGATGTTCATGGTAACGGGGTTTGTCTTCCCAAGTAACTGTGATGTATGCTGAGGCCATGATTTCCAGGAGATAGCTGAACATCTGCCTGCTGATGGGAGACAGTCAACAGGTTCTCTGATTTGCTTTGCTTGTACTCACAACTTTGCTTCACATATTAATCTGCCTTTATCTTGACCCACCAGTTTTGAGATTTATTCTTCCGTTCTCTACCCCATCCCTCTGTGGGGAGAGTGAGCAAGAGTGTGAATAGCATCATAACTGCTGGTTGGGGTCAACCCAACACATTGGACATTAATACTTGCTGTTGCCTTTTGACATTTAAATACCTTAAGCTAATAAACAGCCTAAATCTTGTATAGGCTGGGGTATTTTGGAACAGTGTCCCAAAAATTTCAATTTGGCCTTGGAGATACATTTCTTATTCTGAAAAGATGGATGAATCGGATTAATTAGCTGCCCCAGAATGACATTAGCATTTTTTTTTCTCCTTTACCCTGTTATTTCCTTTTATTAGAGTATTTCTCTATTATTTTTCACTGTTTCCTGAGTTTCTCTGGATTATAAGTCAATTGTTGCTTCTCTTTTCCTCCCCACATTGTTCCCTGTAACAGTCTAAACAGATGTGGATCAAATATCCCTTAAACTTCAGTATTATACTCCATTATTTTGTGCAATTTCATATTGAGCGAAAAGATTTGTTCATTAATTCAGGATGACAGAGAAATTGTAAGACAACTTAATGCCTGAAAATGGTGCATGAAGAATGCTTCTGTCCACAGTTGTTCAACAGGGTGGTACCTTTAGGCAGTTTCATCTCCAGTCTATTTTTCTGTCTGTTATGTAGTCCTGAAAACTTTCTTTACACTTCAAGGGCTATGATGACTGTGCAGGATGCATTGTAATAATTACACTTCTACATACAAGTTTTTAATTTTTTTCACTGTAAAACAAAGCTATCCATGAGCAGAAGACAGAAAATATGCAACTTAGCTACATTAAGCCAAGCAAAACTTTATTCACACGTGCTGTTAATTATTGTTGTATTAGATTTTCAGTAATATGGACTGGAAAATATAAACTGATAAAACCTGCTACACTATCAATGGATCAAAAACTATTGTTACTTAGGATTTCACTTCTATTGGTTGTATGCAATCAAATGTGTCCAATAAAGACATTTACTCAATTTCAGTAAGTGCTGCTTCACGATCATCATAAATTAAGATACTGTTATTGTAAAAATTCACTTTTTCTTGTTTTTCAGAGAACCAAACTGTCTTCTTCACCGTTGTGTAATAGTTAGAGTAATCCAAATCTCACATTAAGCCATGGTTTATTGTATTTACGAAAAAGCTTGAAGCACTGGCTGAAAAAGGAAACTATAAATTTTCAGATGTTAACCAATTATTTAAATTAGTTTAAACCCGAGAGGCTTTTAGGGACTTTGAGAGTACCTAACATACCCAGCCAGCCTGATAGAGGAAAGAAAAATTCATGCAGATTAGATACACATTGGAAGTAAAATTTTTTATCTGTAACTAACCAGGAAAAGACACGCTCATCAGTATGACTAGTTCCATGAAAACATTTGCTTTAAGCATGACAAATATATTCTTCCTCTACCAATTTATTTTCTCTCTTGACTTCATGAGAATCACTACCATTAAAACAGGAATAGTTTCCTCTTACTGTTCCCACAAAGGCAGAGTGAAAAGCAGGAAGCATTTTATTTAATTAGTAATTGTTATTCCATTGTCATAACCTATGAGGTCCTAGACACTTGCCAAAAATTCAGTAAAACAACTGGACTACTAGAATGTAAGGACAAATAGGCCGAGGTTACAGGAATTAGATAGTGACAAGACTGGTCTGCATAAACTAGAAGTTCAAGTCGCTATGGATGGGACTGGCATTAAAAAAAAAAAATAATTAAAAAATTGCATTGCAGTTTCTTTCGAAGACCTGTTTCAAAGGTCAATCTCTGTATTGGCTCCAGTGGTATTTCAGGATGATCTTCACAAAAGACATGTTACTATTGCCATATTACCTTTATTTCTTCTTCTTATCCTATTCTTTTCTTAGTAGCTTGCCAGCTTCCCTGGGACCTAACTCATTGATTACCTATGTGCTATGAAAAGAACTACTGTTTCTATTTAGAGTGTAGAAACAGTTATAACAGAAGGAATTAAAACAAAGTAACAATATTGATAGGTAAATACTAATTATATAATCTTTATTAAATGAAGAACTTTAAAAATTAGAATTAAATCATTTGTCACTGACAAATCAGCTTCTCACTTGTCCTAACGTGTAATGGCCTCAGGCTGGTTACTTTAATTTGTTGCATTTGTTTGTTCCTGGTGATCTCTGCTTGTAGATTATTGTGACTCTTGTTTCACAACAGGAGGAACTTTCTTCTCCTTATTCATGCAATATATCCTACTAAACACTTTCTATTCTTGTTTGATGCTATTACAAAGCAAACAATAAGTATAATAAATGAGGCCAGAACACTAGTCCAAGGAATTGAGAAACATACAGGTCAAAGTTTGGGATGCTTCTAAGGACATTGAATCAACCAGTTCACTGAATTCCCTTTCCTCTTCAGGCTTCTTTGTCCCTGACAGTTTTCCACCTCTTCCAAGATCTTTCTCATTGCAGCAGACGTTGGTCTTCTGCCCTTTAGTCTGTGCATTTGGGCTAGGAATGTACATCCCCTAGGAGGCAGCAGCTTGACTTCCTTTTCCTAAGGTAACACAAGTAGCAACAGCTTAGTTTTCTGTCTAGCAACTGACTTTGGAGGATAATAGGTGACGGCAAGGTTAAACCTCAGAATTATGTTAGGCACACCTAAATGCATTTATAGAATTTAATTTTAAAAAGGCAAATATATGTCCATGCATCCTTATATGTACACTCACCAAATATTCCACTATCGACATCTGTATACACACACACAGACACTCTGTAGTTAATAAAAACTGTGAGTATGGGAGGCTAATATTAATTAAAACAAAAAAACAATCAAATGTTCAGCCTATATAACCCATGTCCTGTACCGGTATAAGGGTAAGGAAGAAATAGCTCAATTCCATTGATTAACTTCTTATAGTTTTTGGACAAGGGATTGAGACTCACTTGTTCTAGGCAGCTTAGGAGATTTATTTTTTTTTTTCCCGATACTCTCTCATGCACTGTGAATTTCCCTGTAAGATGCCCTTTTCCATAAAGCTTGTAGTATCTCATTCTCCAAGGAATAATAAACTTTCACACCTCTTTGCTGACTGTGTGTGTGCAAAAAAGACTGTGAAACAGCCAGCAGAATAATGGCTATGAGCAGTGTGCAGTGGTGAGAAAACTTCTCACAGAACGTTAAATACATATTTGGTGGCACAACATGTATTTGGACAACAACAAAATAATACCTGTCTAGACTTTGTACCCTGTAACATTCTTTTTCTTCTCTGTGCTTATGTAATTGTTTTTGAGTGAATTTATGGTTACAGCTTTTGCTGCTGTCTTTGGTGGTCCATTTCATATATTGATCACCATATGTGCCAAGATATTTTTTACTAAGTGCATTTCATGCCTAGTCCCTTCTTAGTGTCAGTTCATGTCTTCCTCCTTTGAATTCTGCATTATCTCACTGAATAACCTTTTGGCACCAAACTTTCTCAAGACTGCCTTTTCAGTACTTTTCAGATGCAGATGAATTGAAGTTTTTTTCTGTTTATTTATCTGTTAATTTCTGTAAATTTATCAATTGTTAATTTGCTTAAGTTTTTTAATGTATTTCATTGAGATTAACATCTTAATTTTCTCTCATATTTACAGTTTCTTCCACATTGCAAAATATACTTCATGAAAGTTTAAGGCTATGTGTTAGACCTGCAGAAAAAAATAATGGTTGCTTTAGTATATTTTGCTTTACTTCCCCTACCTACAGGTTAATGTGCTTGACCAAATTTGATGGACTCCAGCATTTAAGAACCTCAGTGCTGAAGTATGGCAGGAGCACAGGTGATGATTTTGGACCACCTCAGAACACCATCCTTTGTTTTGTTTCATTTTATTTTACTTTATTTTTCAAGAAAAAATAAGATTCTGGTATTAAATTTTAACTGAGTCTATAGTCAAATCTCTTTTTAACATGAAACATAAATTAAAATTTTACTTGTAAGCCAGTAACTTCTAAAAAATTAAGCATTCTATCTGTTTTCAATTTATATTCATGTTCTACTCTTCTTTATTTTCCTTTATAATTTTTCCTGCTAGTATATTTTCACTCACATCCATTCCTCATTTGTTGTCAAGAGATTTCAACTTTTTTTTCTTCTTTTTGATGCATTTAACCACTCTCTGGTTCTCTCCATCTCATTTTCCATATTGCTACTGTCAATCAGTTTAAACACATCTTACATTAATTTTCCATCAGTCAATTTGTGAGTCTCATACACTTGAACTCCCCTATATATGCACAGCTTCCTTGCAAAAATTGATTGAGGAGCAGAGCCACCTGCTCCTCAATGTTCTGTTCACAGTGCTGAATGAACACCACGTCCTGATCTGCATGCAGTTGTCCAGCCAAAGAGTTGCTGCTGTAGATGTGTCTGGCCTTCAGCTGGCAGGAGATGAGTTGGATGGCAGAGAGTTGGTTGTGGCAGAAAGTTGGCAGCTGACAGTTGGCAGCAGATGGCTATGGACAGTTGTCCTAGACCCCATCCAGGACCACCACACACCTCCAGGGATGGAGCTGTCTCAGCATACTGACTCTTGTGCTGAGTCTGACTTCTGTCTCCACATCCCCAACTGATCTCAATGTCCCAGCTTACCTCCACATCCCCAGCACATCTCCACGGTTGAGGAGATAGCCACCTGTAGCTCACAGAGGTCCATGGTGGAGCGTATATCACCCTGCTGCCTGTGGAGGTCCATACTGTAAGCAGATATCCCCAATTTCAACCGCAAGTAACTTGGTTTTTTGTTTGCACTGTATAAAAGATTACTTTGTTTATAATTTTAAAAATGTAAGACACCTATAAATATGTGACAAGTGGCACCAAAAGTCCTTGAGGAATATATATTAAATTGGACTTATAGTACTAGAGTGCCTTTATTCCTGCTTAGATTTGTACAAGTTGCAGCTACTAGGTGTTCCTTTGCAATGAACTTCAAGTGTCTCCAAAGGTCAAGAGTAATATTCCTTTTAAATGGATGAAAAGAATGACATTTTCTTGGCTGTAACTTAATAATTTATTTATCTAGTTTTACTTTTTATAAAATGTTTTGACAGTATTTGTGCACTGAACACTTACAGTTTGAAATCACCACTAAAGTTTCCTGTCCTTGACCTGTTTTTAGCAGTGGTGTATGGTACTCCTTATAATTTCTTTTCTTCCATTTAAAATGACAGCTGTGTTATGCTGTATCAGAATGAAGGTACAGAAGTGGGAAAGCTTAAATTTTTTCTTCTTGTTTTTCATGCAGTGACAAGCACAATTTCTGACAAATAGAGGAAAGATCTTACACTGACCTGTAGTCTAAATCTTCAACTCATACAATACTTTATGATTCTATGTGCTTAAAGTTAAATTCTTTGTTTCTTGACCCCTACATTACCAAAGTCTTTATGAGTTGAACAGCTGAACAGCTAGAATGGAAAGATTGTTTAAGATATCCCTTAATTTGCCTCTTTCTACATTTAATTCTTAATTAGGTGAATGAATCCGCTTTTCAGTCAGTTGTTCTCTGCAGATTCCTTCTTGAGATACTTAATTTTATTGCATTACCAATCAAGTCAGGGCACCTAAGATGATGCAACAAATGACACCCTGGGTCTAACCCCAGATGACATCCAGTAGCCTCATGAATTCCCTTGGGAGCATTTAGTGGTCCAGGTTTTGTACATCAGATTCTTATTTCTCAGAAGGCATTTTTATTTATTACAAAGCATGTTCCTCCCCATCTCTCCCCCCTCCCCCCCACATTTTATCTGTTTGTTTTCACTTGCAGCTTTGCCTCAAGGGATCTAAAAAAAAGCCACAACTGAGACACTTAGCTTTCCATCTGTAGTACTGGTGAGTTTATTCAACCATTACTTGCAAAGAATGAGAACTGGAGTTGGTTTGTACAGTCAGAAATCATTATTTCCTCTGTGTGATGTACCTGGCTGTGATATTGAAGACATCATCATGCTTTTTATTTTCTAACATTGAGGTTGCTTGAAGAATCAGAAGCAGACTTCTAGCATGCTTTATGTTAACATGTAGAACTACTACAGTTACTTTCACTCTGAAACAAAATAGGGTGCAAAATAGGTAGAGGTAAATGCATCTTTCCAGATGGTGTAGACAGGCTGCCTGGACTCCTAGATATCTATACCTGGCCCTGCTCTGCAAGTAAGTGCCCCACTTCAACATCCCACTTTTTGGCAGGGCTTATTAACAAGGGCACAGGTCACCCAAATGCTTTCTTACAGCTTCAGGGCTAGAGCTGACTTGTGGCTCCACTGGTCCAGAGCACATCTGTACATCTGCCTGTGAGCAGCCACGTCACCACCTTCCCCCAGTGGGAGTGCTAAAGCACAGGCAACAGGCTGCTCTCCCAAAAGAAGTAAGGGTGTCTTTCTTGCCAGAGGTGAGAGAGATGATGCTCTCAGCAACCAACTCTTTCTTGGTTTTTCCTCTGGAGAAAATCACTCATAACCAATAGATTACACTGGACACAAGCTAGATGATCACAGTGATCAGGCACTTCTATTCATTTGTTGTATCAGTTCCACCTTTATTAGTAGGGATACTAGTATCATTTGGAGAACTACAGGGACCTGAGAGACAATGTAAATCTAGTCCAAAGGTGCAGAAATAGGAATTAAAATAATTTCTCATTCCTCTGCCTTGTGAGGCTTCCCTCTCCTCAAGCTGTTGGCTAAACAGTCAGTAGGTGTGGAAAGGAAATAGACTGCCTGCCTTTCCCTACACTGATTTATGTCTCTTCACTGCAAGCAAGACTATATATATAATGGATGTGCTGTTTAATTAGACTGATGTAAAATATACTATTACAGCTACTAAGTGCACTTTTATGTCTGAATACATAAATGCTTTCAGGATTGTTGGTGAAACTTCATAAGGGAGTAAGTTGGTTTTCAAAATCTACATTTATGTGTTTGATTTTTCATAATCAAGAATGCCTTTAAAGCTATGTACTTTATAAAAATGTGCATGTTACAAAGAGCTGGACAATAAAGGTTACAAAATACTTTATATTAGCTGATGACTTTGCTTTCTTTTTAGTGTTTCATTTTAAAAAATCATTAATTATTCTAAAGAAGCAGTAAAAACAAAGCAATATTTTCTTTAATAAATAAAATTATTTAGGCATTTTCATTCAGGATGTGTCTCACTGAATTGCATATTATGCTAGGGATAGTGCTGAATTTGTAAGAACAATTTACTTATACTACATGCAACCATGTAGTTGACTTACTTCTGACAAGCAAGTCAAAAGTATTTCCTAAGTCTGTGATCTGTTAGCAAACAACATATATCTTTGTTGTTCGGAATTCAAGTGGTTTGTGTTTCCATTTAGTCTTTGACCTCATGCTTTACCTTCAGCTGTTACCTGCATATTGTGACCAAAAGAGATGTTTTGCACATAAGGATGATGAAGAAAAATAATTGCCATAAGCCAAGAAGAAAATGGACTTGTTCTACACAAAGTGATTAGATAAATGAGCTTTTCTTTCCTCTTGACTGTTATTTCATATCTGTTTTCTTCCTTTCCTTCTTCCAAATCATGTAAGACAGTGCGGAAAATGAGAGCAGAGCTAAAGACAGGGGTGGATTTTGTAGATAGCCTTTGTACAGGCATGAGGAAAAGAATACAACTCAGGAAGCCTTCTAGTTTTCTCTACGACACACAGAACCAGGGTTTGCTGTGTCGGCAGCCATAACACGGTGCTGTGGCAGAGGCTCACAAGCCTACCTCTGCCCTACAGGACACTGTAAAGCCTCTAGTCCTCTACTCCTGTAGCAATGAGGTTTTACCAGAATGAAGTACTTCATGAATTTCACTATGTCACTTTATATGTGAGGCCAATATGAAAGCTAACACTGAATTTCTGAGCTGTGCTTTCCACATTGAATATAGTCATTACTTCATTAATCAGACCCTGAGGTATCCAAAGAACAGGAGAGCCATATAATGTAACCACTTGAAATACAAAGATCATAGTGTGGCACTGCTCAAAGGCAGCTCAGGATCATTTTGCTTCAGCTCTCTGCCGGCTCCTTTAGAAAGGGCAGATTCTGCTGGCATATATCCACTCAAAAGGTCTTTTTTGTCCCAGTGCTTCAGATTCTGAGGAGCTTCGCAGGCTTGCTGGTATGTGTGAGAACTGAGATGGCTTCTGTGCTTCATGCACAGCTGCCTTGGATTAAGAGTACAGTGGCATCTTAGTGGGGACTAATATGTCCTACAGCCCCCATGCTAACTGCATACCATCACTGGTGTCTCTGCATCATATTTTTCTATACTTTCATTTCATGGAGCTCAAGACAACAAACTTGCAGTGAATATGACTAAATTGGATCCTTGGGTTTGATTTGCTAAGGTTCTGCATGCTCTAGAAGTCATTAACCTTTTCCTGTACCACACCTGCTTTAAGAATCCCAGATGATATGAACTTGCTCTGCACCGAGCCAGCTGAGTCTTCCTATCCAGGGCATGATTAATCCACCTGGATTTGATTGTAAATGGTTAATCCCCTTGGATAAACCACAGATGATGGGAGCTGACTAAGTCCCTATTGGGTAAGAAATATTGTTATTCATTGACTCTAGTAACAGCTTGTGTGATTGAAAATAGAATAGCCTGTTTTACCAGAAAAATAAACAAGTAAAATAATAAAATGGAATTGGGTTTTTATCTCAACCAAGGATTACATTTGGTAGGATTTTAAAAAGTGGATTTTAAAAGATTAATTTAAAATAATCTCTACAGTTTGATGGGATTTAAAATTGTATTAATTTATTTTAAAATGCATTTAAAGCCCTTTTAAAAAGTAATTTTCTTTCCCTGTTGCATAAAAACTTGCTTTTCAATTTGTATCTTACCATTGGACTGATGTTATTTGATAGGTATTTAATTTTTACTTTAATTAATAATGATTCATAATGCTGTAGGTGCCATTAGCTTCAGTCCTATACCTAAATTTCCATGAATTATGAGAAAAACCCCAAAATACCAAGATCTGATGTGAGCTTTGGTTTGTTATGTCTGATGTAATTAGAAATCCATCCTTAGAATACTGTTTTTATATCACGTTTTACACAGACAGAGCTCAACAAGAAATCCTTTGAAATAAGTAAAACAGTGGGGAAAAGGACATTTCTATTATTTTAGTATTCCTGTTATTACTTGAGGAAAACCAGTGAAAAGGTTTTGAAAAAAGGTGTTCTTATGGTCTTATTTGGTGATTACCCTCCTTATGAGGTTAGAAATATTCATAAGATGCACTTAAAATGATGGAAGTTGGAATAAAATGTAGGAAAGTATGTGCTGTGGGTGATTTAAAGTCAGATTTCTTGAAGCTTTTCTTCCAAATGTGTTAAATGAGTGCTCCTTGCATTCATGAAGGTGTTCTTTCTGATTCCTACTGGCTGCATACATTTCATTTTTTCTTCTCTGATTCCATAACAAATGAGAGATCTAAATCATTGAACACAAATAAAGCTTGTAAGTAGGTAGAATTTAGGTCTGGGATGGGAGAGGTGATTGTTTTGTGGATACCACAAAGGTATTTACATTACATTAATTCTGTGTCCTGTGTATGGTAAGGAGGTCATCCTAGCTCCAAGTTGTTTGTTTAGCTTTCTTTTTTTTCTTCTTTCTTTTATGCTTGGGAATAGGAATAATGAAAATCCCTTTCTGGGTAGGGTCAGAAATATAATTGGGAAGCAAGCTATTAAACAGGAAATTAAATTTAGGTTTTTCTGGATAAACTCATCATTATGTGGATAATTCTTTAAGAAAACACACTTGGGAGATCCAGCGTATCAGAGCTGGCAGAATAATGAGATATCATATTTTATTCCCCTTAATACTTTCCAGCTGAGAAGAGTAACAATACTATAAAAAAGTAAGCTCTTAATCAGTCCAGACAAGGTAATGGGAGCCCTAGCCCACCAGTTGTTTGTTTGGGTTTTTTACTGAAGAGCAAGATAATTGCTCTGTCCTGATGTTTACAATAACTTAAAGGCCAACTAGATTGCTGGCTAGTTTAGATTCCACTCATGTAGGCAGAAAACAATCTATCAAATTCCAAGGTATTTCAAATACACTCCCCAGTCGCATGTATTTGTAATACGAAAATATGATTTTTTCTATGCCATTAATATGATTTTCTTCTCACAGCAGTTATACTCTGGTACCAATCCAATAAGGACAGGTTTTAGTGAGCTATTTCAATATTTATGTAAACATGATAATAAAATGAGAATGGCACCCAAGGATATTTTCCCTGTTATAAAAGTATACCAGAAACACAATGAAACCATAACTCTTTTACCACAAAGAACCCATTGTTTTTTTTCCATTACATGACCACTTTCTTATTTTCCAGCCATGACAAGAGGATTATGGAAGGAGCAAACTACAGGCGACCGTGCTCAAAACCCCTCTGTGCCCTGTCAGTTGTGCATGGTAGTGGAAGACCTCTGCCTGGACACTGGATTGCATCTCTTGTGCTGCAGAGAAGGACCATCTCACAGCTAGGCTGGGTTGTGTGGCCCATGTGAGGAGAAAGGTGTTGGGCTCCTGAGGCTGACAGCTCTGGTGTGGCAGCCCCAGCTGCTTCTCACCTGCAAAGCTCACCCCAAGATCTCTGCTGCCCTTGGTCTTGGTTTGGAAGGCTGTGATGGTTTTTGGATACCATCCCACTACTTGGACTTTAGACACCTGGTACTATTCATCATGCCCTCTGTAATTATTAGCATCTTATTGTCTCCTGCTAAAAATCCTAAGCTATAACTGAAATTTCTTTGTTTTTCAGTACTTTTATAAATCTTTTATCCCTTTTTTCCATGCCTTCTCAATTTTTCTATGCTTTAGAATATCTAATTGCTCTTAATTTTTATCTTTTTCTTCTTTTCAATTCACAATGTATGCCTACTCTATTTCCAACTGCTGCTGCTCATTACTTTCTTACTGAAGCAGATCTTCAGCTGCACTTACCCTTCTTGCTTGTGAAACTACAACTGATTAGATCAGCCACCTAAATAACCCAAGCTAAATAACTTTGTCTCAGTTTCACACACATTTTGCTATTTACATTTTCCCTTCCAGTTGACTTTGCTCCCAGCCTTGAGGAAGCAAATATTTTTTACATAACTGTAAACATGTAAACAAGCTGTCTGGTTCTCTGCAATGCTTACAATCAATTCAGGATTGCTGGTCTCTTGGCAAACACCCTTGGATTGAGCAATGATTGCCTCTACCTTGTAGAAGGGGAGTGATACAGACCTATTCTATGCTACATAGAATACATCTATGATGGACGTTGTCTATAACTCATAGAAGCTCTAAGGATATTTACTTCAGCCTACGTGAGATGCTTGCTGTCTCGTAAGTCTGCCTATATTTGTAACTTTCCATGTATTTTGACTTACTTTGAGCTTAACTTTTTATCTCCAGTTTGAATCTGTTTATTTCAGAGAGAGACAGCATGCCAGTTGTTCTCCTGCTAACTGCAAGTAAGCACGCTGACCGTACATGTTAGAGATTGCATTGAAGCAATCAGAACCTGCAGATAACTGCTCTCCTCTCTTCTCCCTTTCCCTTGCACCACATATATGTTCAACATTTTTGCCCACTCTCCATCCAAACAGTGGTTTCAGCCATCACACCAGTTGGCCTACGAACTTTTAGGGGCATCATTGTATCAAGGAGAATTTAGATTCATCACGAAATCCGGTAAGCAGCTTACTTTCTGAAATTACTTCAGTTTTGTTTGAAAGGGGATGTGTTGATGCATGTCTGCTGTGCCAGGCTCAAGAGCAGCCTTCGGTACTATGATACGTTCAACAAACACCTGCTAGAGGCATTAGCATTTTAGTCAGTTATGACATCATGACACTTGTGGATGAAAGCTTCAGCTTATATTTGCCATTTTATCAGGGGTGGGTTTACTGGAAGGAGAGAGAATGTTAAGTAAGTACATTTTGGTGCATTCCACCCTGCATTCTGAAGTAGTGTTTATCTCAAGCCCTTGCACCATCTGATACAACAGTGGTCCTGCCTCCTTCTCAGTGTAAGTGGCTCTGTGCCAGACCTTGTGGCCCCAGTACATGTTTTTTTCGTGGGCCCATATTTGAACTTTCAAAGTCCTCTGGGAGCATAGGTAAGGTGAAGCCCAGACCTAGCTGCTTATTAGCAATGTTATTAAAACAATTAGAGCAAAATAAGATTAAAGTAACTAAATGAAACAGTAGACACCCAAAGGAGAAGTATGCAGGAAAAAGTTAATTGCTTATGAGAGATTGAATCTTTTCCATCTAATCCTCCTGAAACTGTGGTTGATTTGACACAGTTTGTCTGAAAGTTTACTATTTGTCTTGTGTGCCCTTGAAGTCCATATTACTGCATGTTTCAGAGTGGATCAGCAGAGATTTCCAGGACTTTATAGGTTATCTATGAAGTCCATAGTATAAAACAGTAATACTGGTAGAATATATTCCAAACCAACATGTAACAGTATTTTTGTCAGTTGCCCTGGGGTTGCAGTAGGAGATTTTTTTACAGTCTAGTTTCAACTTTCAATGCCTTTGTTATAAGCAATTTAGTTATGTATTTTCTTATGAATGTACTAATTAAATTGTCAAAGTTTTATATTTAAATTGAAATATTACTACAAATGCTTAATGGCAGAGGAAAGTGCTGAGTTTTATTAATCAGTGTTACTGATTTAGGACACTGCATACTGAGTTTCTTATATTTTCTGTATAAAATTAAACCTAATAGACACAATAAAGTTATTGCATAGGAAAACTAAATGTCCTTACAGCAGTGTTTAATTATTTCCTGCACTTATGAAATAAGAAATGGTAAATATAATACATACATTACACCATGGTATTAAATATAATACATACATTATATCATAATACAAAGCAAATTTAATGTCAAGATAATTTCCCTTGAAACTTCTTTTCACATACAGACTGGGATTATTAATGCATGAAATCAACTATGAGAAATAATTGAGTTCTGCTTTTAAAATTTCATTTACAATACAAGACATGATCTATTAATGAGAGCAGCTGGGTGTTTTGATTTTTCCTTAACAGACCAGATTTGATTTCAGTTTATGAAAACCCTAGCAATTCCGTTTAGTACAGGTATGAAGAGTTCAATAATTTTGTTTTCCTTTATGTCATGATAACGTTGGCATAATGTATGTTAGATACTGTTGAGGCTTTTGCAATGGTTAGCAAATGTCTGCCCATTTGTGGGTCTTACAGTGCTGAATGAATACGGTATGCAAAAGTTTGTGTATTCTCTTTTTGAGTTGCAAGACAGAGAAGAGAAAATAGCAGTTACTGATATCCTCATGTAGCTCTTTGCTGAGGGGAAAATGTAAAGCAGCTTCGAGATATTAGATTTGAAACGTACAGATGCTACTAGTATAAGAAAACATAGAATAATAATGGAAAAATGTGACTTTTTGGATCGTGAGAACTCTTAGGATGGAGAGATGACAAGGACAATCTAAAAGAGCTTATCGCAGAAAGAGGATGACATAAGTGTTTAAAATGAATCTATATTTTACATTCTTCAAACTTCTGCTGCATTTACGTTTTAGAAAGATTTAGAAAAACTAATTAAGATATGAACAAACATTAATTTTTAAAAGGAGTGGATGGATAATAAAGTAAACTTTCATGTTATACATTCTGTTTTGATTAAAGGAAGATTTTCTGATCAAATGTGTGACAATGGTACAAATAGGTATCTTTGAAAAGTTCAGGTTATTATGAAGGTAGGTTTAGTTAAATAGTTGTTTTCTTTAGGACTAAACATTTGCATCTAGTGCAATGTTTTTCTTGATAATAGTATAGATCCAAAGCTGTGAATCATGCATAGTGCTGAAATCCATAGAAATTTTGCCTGCATTAGACTATGAGATTACAAAACCTGGCCCTTAATACCTGTGGCCTTACATAAAGACAAAATGGGTCTGTAGTCTTGGATGAAGTGCCATTCATTTTCATCAATGATTAAGGAATCTCTTTCATTAGTAGGTGTAAATATATAAATAAAATAATTGTGTGATATGATTCTCATCAAAAAACAATTCTTCCCTAATATAAAAAATTGGAGGTCCATAGCAGCCCTTTTTACAGTTTTGCTTTTAATAATTTCCTCATCGCAAAACAGACAATTGAAGTCACTAGCTTTCTTATTAAACCTAGTTTGATAGATCCAAACTGCAGCAAATCATAAACCAATCTTCATTTGGTTTAAATTATTGAAAAGGAAATGAGACCCAGCAGAGTGCTCCTGTCTTCTGGAATAAAGGCAATGAAAAAGCACTGTTTAGTTCAAAATGGTATTGAAACTGATTTACACTATCAAATAAAGTCTGCTTCTCATTTATTGTTGCTTAGATATAAACGTATATCATGAACACAGCTCAGTTTATATCTGCATCGATACACTCCAATGAAACAGGCATTTTTGTAAAGCTGTCAGGAAAACAAACTTGTTACCACATAAAAATACATGCAACGCTCTGAATGCTGTATTTTAATGAATTCATTGTGCTGTGCTTCTTCCAGACTGTGAGGCAGATGACAGTGATTTATAACTTGCAGAGCAGTAGCCCTGATAGGATGATGAAGGACCATTTCTCCTCATTATTCCCGCAGATCTTCTTTACATCTCTTCTCTTATTCTCTGTTCATTGTTTGCCCTTGGCATCATCAGTCACCAGGCAGTACAGTTTACAAACAGTGCTTTTGCTGGCAGAAAATAAATTGTTCACCTGATGATGTGAAATCTATCAAATTCTTGCTAAGCTGCATCTGGAAACCCCTATTCAAGCTCTTGTCTGAGGTTGATCCATAGTTTAGATAACATTTTATTTCTAAGAGATAGATTCCTTCCCTTCTCACTCGTTACTCAGAGCAAGATATATTTCCTTTAATATATTTGCAGGCAAAGGCTGACCAGCTTCCAAGAGCTGAAGAGACTAAATAATTTGTCTCTGGACCTTTTTTGGTTTTGTTACAAACCCCACATAGACAGCTTTATGGAGGGATAGTAGTGCAGTATTTGTCATTCTGGGTAACCAAATATGAGTAACACCCAACATGGTAAATAAATAGCTGGACTTTGTTGTTGAAAAGAAAAATTAGAAAACATAAGTGTGACAGGGACAGATCTAAAAAGAGAAACAATGTGCAGTATTTATCTTCTTGACAGTATCCACGTAGAGTCATTTAAATTATAATATTTGTTTGAATTGCTTGGTAGAATCCACAAGCAAATCAGTTGGCTGCAAATCACTGAAGCTGCTGAGTGGAGAATTAGGTACTTGTATATACCTATATAGATATCTAGAGAGAGAGAGAGAGAAAGAGATCTACAAAAAACCCAAAAAAACCTGGGTTACAAATCTGAGCAAAAGAAAAAGTACATGCTCTGGTACAACTTTCCTTAAACAATTAAGCAATGTGACAGAGTTGTTGTGACCATGATGTGACTACAGACAGCCTAGAATGGAGGAGTGAAGAAGAGGATTTCCAGAGCATGAAGGCTGAAGGAAAACCAGAATCTTTCAGTGCCATGCATATCTGCATTTTAAACTGCTGGGACAAAGTCCTGAAAAGTAACCACCATTAACCATCAGTAACCATCATTATTGAGAATTATTAGGTGGCAGGCTAAGAGCAACAAAGAAAGAATTTATTCTGTCAATCCACTGCATCTGTATCTTCATACGCATTTGAACGATTTGAGGTATGAGGAATATCGGTTTGGCTTTTTTTAAAATGATAATGAACCTGAAGTTACTGCTAGTTCTCAGTCTGGAGCTACTTATGAAAACAATTTTTTTGTTCCACACTCCTGTTAACTGGATTTACTGTTCATAGCCCACACAGTGGTGATAGCAATTATTAAAATCTTCTCCACAATGGAGCTAAAGAATCGAATTAGTATTTTTCAAAGTTTAGCTCTGCACAAGTTTCTCATAGATGTCAATAATTATTTGCCATTCATAACTGGAAGGAAAAGTGTGCATAAAGTAGCCTGGAGGAAGAGTTTCAACTCTCTGAGCAGTATTTCTTAAGTTTGTAGTAAATTATAGGTGTGTGTCCCACAGTCGTTTGCTTTACCTGGCTTCACCAGTAATGCTAGGACTGCAGGATATCCTGAAGGCTGGAATGATAAGCACCACAGACCATTTTCACAGGTATCACACCATTCAATCTCACCCTGTGTGACATGAAGTGCATCACCCCTGTAGAGAACTAAGTATCTTGAACTGACCAGTTCAGTCTGCAGAAGACTAAGCTGGAGGATGCTGCAGGCACAACACAGGAGACTGCAGCACCATCAATGCCAGAGCCCTGGAAAGACAGGCCAGGAGGGAGACCTCTCCCATCCTGCTGTGGGTCCCATGGTTCCTACCTGTTTGAAGTGGGGAAAATGCAAAATTAACTCCCTGATCCCAACTCTGGCATTCATCCTGATTCCCCATTTTGTGTCCCAGATTTGGGACACAAAATTGTGTCCCAATTTTGACACAGATGTCACAGTAGACAAGTGTTTAAGAAAGTACGGGTGTCTCAGTACAGTTGAAGAGTTTACCTGTCCCACTAGTCTCGGCTGTCTAGATGTTTCAGACCTGCTGTTGATTCAGAAGAGATGGGATACAGCCACCCACACTCTTACTACTTCACTGCGTTACGTTTTCAGAAATGCATCAGCAACCAGCAATCTTACTCTGATCTTTCTATTACAACAACCATTTGCAGAAGGAAAGATTCGACCGAGTGTCTGTCCTTCAGAATAGTAAAATTCAGGATGGGAAACACGTTTGGTGTAAAAAGAAATTGAGGGCAGTTCTATAGTTCTTTTAAACTAACAAAGTAGGGAAGTGTGTTTTACTCTTGGTAAGTTTGATTAGGTGCCATATCTCTCTCATTCCTTTTTGTTTTAGTCATCAGATTGTCACAGCTGTCACAGATCTAGCTATCCAACTGTCTAAAGTATTTGTTTTAACAAATGAATTTGTTCTCTGGCAGTCTCCTCAGGCAGTAAAGTTAGTGGTTTTTTAAATTACTGCTTGAATACTTATGAGGCTGGCTGCTGATGTCCATCCAGTTTGCTTTTTTATCTTTCTGAGAGCACAGTAATTTTTATTGGATTTTTTTTTTTTTTCTCATTTTTTCTGTATACTTCCAACCCCTTCCGAGACCATCAACTCTGTAGATGCCTTCCTTTCTGGAAAGGTTTGAAATTTATGCTGTAAACACAGGGCTGGAAGAGAGCACCCGTGTCACCAAGTCCAACGTTCAGCCAAGCCAATATTGTTGAGACTGAGTTCAGCACATTCATTCTATTACATACTGATACATGTGTATACATACACTGACTGATACTACCTACTAGTGAAAGCTCCTAAAACCAATGTTACACTGCAACTACTAATATTAGACATTGTAAATGTCATTGTAGATCTATAGATTTGCATAATTTGTTACATACAGTTTGTAAAAATAAATGTCCAAAAATTATAAAGAAATGTTGGTAATCACTTTAGCCAGCATTTGCTATCAGTGAATGCTTAATCTGGCAGTTTGCAAAATGTTTCGAGTAATTCTATGCACAATTAAGTTGTTATAAAATTTTATTTTTAAATGTGTACTTTTTAAAAAAACCTTAAAAGTTTTTTCTCCCCTTAACTGCTCTTTTAAAGAATGTTCTATTTACCTATAGGTTTGCAAAAAATAAAGGCATTAACCTCTATGAAGTTGTAATACGCATAGAGGACATATACTTTTGTTGGAATATGGGAGGATTTACTTAATTTGTCTTAGATTTTAAATGTAATCCATATTTTATTGGAACACATATTAAAGTCTTGACACAATTACGACTCCATTCATATTTAGTTCTTGTAGAGGTAAGAAGGTAGATTATTTTACTCCTTATATGAGTAAAGATTGAGAGGGGGGAAAAAATTAGCTTCAGGATCTGAATTACTGAAGGCTAATTCTCAGAAGCATAGTAAATCCTTTTCAAATAAGTAAGTGCAGTCTCACTTATCCAAACATTTTATTCTGCTTGAGCTAGAGCAAAGGTATCTAGAGCCAAACAGCTTGTATCATCCACTGTGTTGCATTGCCAGAGGTCAGTCATGTATTTCCTAATGGATGTAAAACACCACTCTTAATTTTGATGTGGAAGTGTAATTTGGCAGTAGTCTACATGGTGATAATGGCTGTAGAGGTTGCAAAGTTGTGGAGTACTAATATCTGTAACTTTTTAAGGGACTACATTTTAGTTGTCTGTGTGTATGGAAACAGCTGAAACTGCTTTGTAGTTTCTGTCTGCTAGGATTTACTGCCCTACTGCTCAGCATTTGTTTTACATGCAACATATCCTTCTGTCTGCAGTGAAAAACCTATATTAAAACTTCAGATATAACTTTCTGGCTAAACTTACATAAAATATTCTTCCTCACTCTTACTTCTAACAATTGTTAAACACATACATTTTATCAATATCACTTTTAATACAGTTTAATCAATATTACTGAGCATACTGATCTTCAGAAATGAATCCTAGATGGCTAGCAAGGCCCTGCAGACTCCTGAGTCACTTCAGTGGTTTCACCTGCAGACTGAGAACAGGTAAGCAACTCTTAATTATTTTCAGATACCAGGCAGAACTACCGCGCAGAGTATTCCCGAGCTTAATCTCACCAAATCAGTTGTTAAAAGAGATATTTATATTTAGTTTGGACCCCCAGCTCTGGTGAGCCATGACCACTTTGTGGGGTGTGACATTTATATTTAGTTTGGGCCCCCAGCTCTGGGGAGCCATGCCCACCTTGTGGGACGTGATAACGCCATATCCACCTTGAGGGACGTGGAAGTGATGTACTCACCTTGTGGCATGTGACAGTACAGCTCCAGCCTTTGAGGCTTTATTTTACTTAAAATTGAATCTTCTAACAGACTTTTAATTTATTTTTTTCCTAATCATGACTAAAATATAGATTTTATTCAATTTCTAATCACCACTAGAATTAATGTTAGAATTAAGGCCTCTGTATGTATCAAACCCTCCAGCATGACCTTTGAAACAGTAGTTTCAAATCCACACAAGCTTTGGAAGTTTCTCCCTTTTTTTATTCCTTCCTTGTATGAGATACCTTTCAAAGTTGATGCTTTCCAGGAGAAGAGTGTTCTTCACATCTTCATATCATCACTATCTGAAAACCATGCATCTCTTCCTCTTAGGAAACCACTGTAGATGACTTAATTTAATGGTTGTAAAGCTGAATATTAAAATTCAAAAACCAAAAAAGTTAATGCCATCATTATGCTTTGCTTTTCTGATTATCTGCTTTTCTTTATGAGTGTCTCCTCATGGTCTGTTGCATTTCTAAAGAGTTCAAGCTATTTTGAAATGCCCTGAGTATTTTTTTATTTGCCTCTTTTATTCTACAGTGCTCTTATTCTACTTCCAGTCTTCTATCACCAGTCTGGTCTCATATGATCTTAGGGCATGAGGAAGGACAACAGTAAATCTGAGCTCATAATATGTCTATCAAGTAACAGGTAAAAAACCAAAAGGTATCTTTGGACATCCCTTCCAACATTCTGTGATCTGTGAAAAGACCATGTGAAGAGAGATGAGTGGTCATTAGTGAACGCTCAATCTGATCTTAGTCACAATTGCCCCTGAATGTCACATTTCCATCCAAGTCAAATCCTGTTTGAATAAAACATTTTAAAAACTAATTAAGTTTCTATTTAATCCAACACAGCTCAAAAAGTCAGCAGACTGCCAATGAAAATCTGTAAAAATTATTCACAAAACCTATATTCCTTCAGAATATAAGTTAAAATAATATGTATGTTATAAATTTCTTATACTAAGTTATTCTATTTGAACTTTAATTATTTTTATTATTGTGCTGTTCTAGCAATGTTTTATTTTTTTAATTATAATGGAGTCTTCCTCAGACCTGCTTTAGTCTTCTCCCTTAAGGTTTCGAACATTAAGGAAGGACTTTTTTAGATGGATACATTTTTTAAAAAGGCATTTTGTGTTGTAAATGTTACGCTAAATGTTATGACTTGCATGCTGTATTATTTAGGGTGAAAAGATATCTTAAATTAATGGGAATAATAGTTCCTCTCATCAATCTTATCTGTAAATAAAGTAAAAAAAATAAATTACAATAAAGGTAACTTCAAATATAAATGCCTGAGGGTGTAGCTTTTAATTATCTTTTCCAAGTAAGGAAATTAATATGAGAATGTCATAACTTTGGCAGTATTTGCCTGTCTCTTCTGTGAGTGCTTGACCTCTTCCTTGCTAACTGCGCTGTATCCCTGTGGCACCTGGGGTCACACAGATGGGGAACAGCCTGACCCAGACCTGTGCAGATTGCTAACACAAAGTAGGCTTTTCCTGTGGCAAAGCTGACACTTGCTCTGGAGTGAATTTTCTACACCCTTCAATTTTAAATTGAACTGTCAGCAGGCACTATACTTAAAAAGTCTACTTTATATGCTATTCATTAGATGTCCCCTAATAAATGACTGACAAGCCAAATCTGAAAAATTTCATAAGTGATCTGTCAAAGTGCGACATGATTAATGCTCAAAACTTAGAATTTACTGTCATGAAGGTTGTCAGTTTGAGTTCATTTGTTTGCTTTACTTGGTTTGGCTGGCAAAACTTATCTTTGTTTAAAATCATGCCCCTGGGACTATCTGTCTGGTTCATTTTGGCTTCAGAATGGCTTTCTGCTCAATGCTAGAATCACATTGAATTGGTAGAGGAGCAGATAGAATCACAGAATGGTAAAGGTTGGAAGGGACCTCTGGAGATCATTGACTCCAACACCCTCTGCCAGAGCAGGGCCACCTAGGGCAGGTCACACAGAAACGCAGCCAGATGGGTCTTGAAAGTCTCCAGAGAAGGAGAGTCCACAACCTCTCTGGGCAGCCTGTTCCAGTGCTCTGTAACCCTTACAGTAAAGTTTTTCTTCATGTTGAGGTGGAACTTCCTATGTTCCACTTTACGTCCATTGCCCCTTATCCTATCACAGGGCATGACTGAAAAGAGATTGGCCCCTCCTTCTTGACACCCATGCTTCAGATATTTATATACATCAATAAGATCCCCTCTCAGTCTTCTCTTTTCTAGAGTTAACAGCCCCAGGTCTCTCAGCCTTTCCCCATAAGACAGGCATTCCAGTCCCTTAATCATCCTTGTCGCCCATCATTGGACTCTCTCAAGTAACTCCCTGTCCCTCTTGAACTGGAGAGCCCAGAACTGGGCACAATAGTCTAGATGTTGTCTCACTAGGACAGATTAGAGAGAGAGGATGACCACTCTCGACCTGCTGGACACACTCGTCTTCATGCACCCCAGGATACCATTGGGCTTCTTGGCCACAAGGACACATTGCTGTCCCATGGATAACTTGTCCACCAGAACTCAAAGGTCCTTCTGCATGGAGCTGCTTTCTAGCAGGTCAGATCCTAACCTGCAGTGGTGCATGTTGCTTTCCTCCAGAGGTGCAGGACTCTACACTTGTTCTTGTTAAACCTCATTACATTCCCCTTTATGCAGCTCTCCAGTCTGTCCAGATCTCGCTGAATGGCTGCACAGCCTTCCTGTCAATCAGCCGATCCTCCCATTTTGGAATCATCAGCAAACTTGCTGAGGATACACTGTGTCCCCTCATCCAGGTTGTTGATGAAGATGTTGACCAAGTACTGACCCCTGGGGAATTCTACTACTTACAGGTCTCCAGCTGGACTCTGCACCATTGATCACTAGCCTCTGGGCTCTATTGTTTAGCCAGTTCTCAATCCATTTCACTGTCCGCTCTGCTACCCCACACTTCCTGAGCTTGCTCACAAGGATCTCATGGGAGACAGTGTCAAAAGCCATGCTAAGGTCAAGGTAGACAACATCCACTGCCCTCCCGGCATCTACGCATTCAGTCACAACATCATTGAAGGCTATCAGATTGGTCAAACATTATTTCCCCTTGGTAAATCCATGCTGCCTACTCCTGATAACCTTCTTCTCTTCTATGGGAAGATAACCTTCTACTTTTCCAGGGATGGAGGTGAGGCTGACTGGGCTGTAGTTTCCTGGATCATGCTTCTTGTCCTTTTTGAAGCCTGGAGTGACACTGGCTTTCCTCCAGTCCTGCGGCACCTGTCCTGTTTGCCATGATCTTTCAAAAATGATGGAGAATGGTAGGGCAACAATATCAGCCAGCTCTCTCAACACTCATGGGTGCATCCCATCAGAGCCCACAGATTTGTATATGTTCAGTTTACCTAACTGATCTCTAACCCAATCTTCATTGACCAGCGGAGAGCCTTCCTCCAGGCCTTCTCTCTTACATCCGGGGCCTGCGATTCATGAGGGCTGGTCTTAGGAGTAAAGACTGAACAGAAAAGAAGGTATTCAGTAACTCTGCCTTCTCTGCATCCTCTGTTGCCAGGGCTCCCACCTCATTCAGCAGTCGGCCCACGGTTTCTCTATTCTTCTTTCTAGTATGGATGTGTTTGAAGAAGCCCTTCTTATTCTCTTTTACTTCCTGACAACATTCCTGTGACAAGTCCCTTCTTCCACAAACTGTGAACTTCTTTCTTCCACATGACTTTTTTCAGGAGCTCCTTGTTCATCCACACAGGTCTCCTTCCTCCTCTACCCCATTTTTTACTCAAAGGAAAGAACCGATCTTGAGCTTGGAGGAAATGACATTTGACAATTAACCAGCTCTCTTGGGCCCATCTATCTTCTAGAGTCTTAGCCCACAGGATTCCTGCAAGATCTTTGAAGAGTACAAAGTTAGCCCTCTGGAAGTCCAGGGTTATAGTCCTACTTATTGTTCTGCTTCTTCCTTGTAACATACTAAATAGATAGATAAATCTTCTGAGAAAGCCACTGGTTTCCCCACTTTATTCTACTACCCTCCCCTAGTCTGCACAAGTGTATGATTTATCCTTTAGTTTATACTATTCATGTAGATCCATTTCAGAAGCTAGAGAAGGCTTAGATATGATAAATGATTGTCTTCTGCTTTTAAAGCCTATTGGAATATTAGATTTTACACTGATTCGAATAACTCTGAATGAAACCTTTGTCTGTGGTGTTTCGTGAGTATTGTTTTCAGAGTTTAAGATGTTCCGCTGAATGAGGTAGAAATTGTTATAATTGCTGTGTTCCTTGGACAGATCCGAAACGCATGCTGTGGCATCCCTACAACCTTGTTGAAGGTGTCTTTAAGTGAAATGCTCTGAAGAGAGCCAGGTGCAGTGTCCAGAAGCAGAAGCCAGAGAGCAAACTAACAATTGGGCAGTAGAGTGGATTTTGACCCCAGTACATGAGATTGTTCCCTAATCTTCCTTCATTTTCAGTGGATCTCTTATAGACACGTACAGCCATATCTACTATGGCATCAGCGTATCCATTTGCCATGATGCCCAAGTATGGATATCACTTGCATGAGCAATACTGCACTTAACCATCTCTCAGATGGAACAGGAAGGCCAAAATAGAATTAAACACTGACTCACTTTCTCATCTTACCTTGGCCCACAAAAATACTTTGGTGGAAGGCTAAGTCTAAGGTATTAAGTGCTCAGCAGGAGGAGCACTTATCATCCCTTTAAAACAGTTAAGACACAATAATCTTGTTTCTTTGTTAGGCTTATTAGATTCTCTTCCATGCTGTGTACCAGTCCTTCTGGTGGAGATCCAGCAGGTGGAACTAAAAAGAGAAGGTTATATACAAGTGTAAAGACCTGTGGGTATAGTAGGCTACCTCATTTCAACATGACTTTTCAACACATACATTCTTTACAACGTATAGATCCACTCTGCAGCTGCTTAGACCAACAATGAATTGCTGTGGCAGAGAAAGTGTGGAGATCACTATTACATGTTTTTTCTCCTGCTGCAAAGAGTTGCTGCTACATAGAGCCAAGCCCTGTAGCTGTTACTCATTATTTATTCCATTAAAAGTTCATTTTTTTCTGAAAGACTTTTAAATTAAGTTTTGGTGGTAGCTGTAATTTATGGATATGTTCTAGTATCATTATTTAATAATAGATCCTCTTGTAGGATGTCTGGCTTGAATTAATACTACACGACTGCAGGTACCCACCCACATCAAGAACTACGTTGGTGTGGATTCCTTCTGTAATCACTTAATGCCTGGGTTATCCTGTGGAATTACTTATCTTTCCCTAATGTCTTAGAGGGAATTTGGGATTACAAGACTCCTAATTCAGTCTCTGAAGATAGGAAACTAAAATGCTAGCTGAGCCCATGTGAAGGCTTAGCTTGAAACAGGGTGGAGGAAGATGGATCTCTAATTGTAGAAAGGGTGTCTTTCACTGTCATTTAATCTAGAAATTTGGCTTAGGTTAAGGCATTCTTCTAGAAGAATTGTTCTAGAATTGTTCTAAAAGAATTGTTCACATGGAAACTTATTAAGAAATTCAAAATAATTAAGACTTTTTTCAGAAAGTCTGTATCATTAGGAAGTAGGCAAATTACAGGTCAAATATTAAAAAAAAATGTAGCCTGATCTTTCTCAGGATTTTGGTGTAAAACAAATGCCAAATTCAATGAGTTACATTGCTGTGTTTTGCAAAGTGATATGGATATTTTATATTCAGTTTTCCAAGAAAATTAGTTAGGAACAGAGATTTTCAATTTTTACAGTTTCCCCCAAATGTCCTGGCCTGCCTGCCTCTTTATCTGTAGTTTTTAAATTTATTATTCAGTTTTCACACTTGAAATAAGATACTGCTGAAATTATGTAATCTGGGGATAAAATACTAAATTTCTTTGGTGGTTCATCATCCAGCCTTCAACCTTCTAAAACATTACAATTTTTCAGCACCTTTCCAAAAATTCACTCATTCAGCAGGATTGCTTGTGCTGAAATACACATAGCTGTTTTCAGGGGTTAGATTGCCCACTCATGCCTTTAAAATCCAAGCCTGAGTTGTAAGATCCATACCTGTGGGGAGGAAAACTGGTGTCCTGCTGCCCCATAGCAGCACATTGGCTTCAGTTCAACAAAGCAGCTTGCTGGGTTTTTTAAAAAAACTTCAATTACCTTCTTCGAGTCTTGGCCTTTGTGTTTCTCTTCTCAGTAATGATTCCTGATAAGTCCTTCTAAATGTAGGTGAACAAGCTAAAAGACCACATATCATCAGTGAACAGAGAAACACAAAATAATCCTTACTTCCTCTAAGAAAATCTGGACGTTAAGTCAGCTAGACCCCCAACTGTTTTACATTTCTAACTTAAGAAATAGAAATGTGATACATGCTGAGAAGCTCTGGCTGCAGGAAGCTGTTAAAATAATAAGCGATTTATTTTGAGGGATAATAAGGGTTTAGATCTGACTGTCTACAATGAGGAAAACTGAAAGTAATACAGCTAAAGTATATGAAATTACTTTGGTGTGAAATTGGTGTGAATGAGTTCAGAAAAAAAGGTTCTCTGTATTTTCTCTTTCAACTGTATTGGTAAAGTTAATTTTTTCAGGTAAAATGAAAAGTTTTTATAATCATGTATATGAGGAAGACAAAACTATACTATAGCTTTTCTATTGTTTGTGTGCCTCAGCTTTATTACATGTATCTAAGGCCTGGTCTTTTAACCACTGTTAACCTTGAAATGGTCACTATGGTCACTGTATTCAAGTCACCCCATTAAAGCCTGTAGGCTCACTAAGGTGGACAATGTTTTATGGGCTCAGCCTTCAACTGATATGGGTTGGTTTTGAAAAAGTTCCACATTAGATTAAACTACACAGTTATAGCTCTGTGGTTTAAACCAAAGTAACTTCTTTCCCTAGTTACAAAAAGTTTATGCAAAAATTGAAGTATAAATGCTTCTACTTTGCAATGCATTTAAATCCTGTTAGAGAAGTCTTGTACATCAAAATACCCACAATGTATGTTTTTATATCTTTGTTGGGGTTATGGAAAAATTCTAGAGAATACTTCGTCATCATATTATTCTATTCATTGCAACAAATGAAAATGCTGCATCAGAGTAGTCCATTCTTATCTATAAGAAGGCTAAAAGTAAATTTAAAAAAAATAATTAAAAAATCCATGTTATAAAACCCCAAACATTGTTTTTAGGTTCCATCAGGCCACAACGTTGGTAACTTTTACTTCACTATGTAATGTACTGTCATGTCACTGCAGATACAATGAGAAAGGATTTCACCTGCGATCATTATGGCCAGGACAGACTCCCTCTAACTTAGGGAAAAAAAAAAAAAAAAGAGAGGTGTAGCAAGACACTGGGAGAAACAACTCAGTATGTGATATTTCTCATTTGGAAATATTTAGAAGAGCATTTTCAAATATGTTATGATTCAGTAAAGCAAATATGTGCCACAAGGGTGTAAGTTACACCCTTCTTCAGAAACAGTTATACTTTCCTAGGGAAAAATAGCTTGATTAAACCAAAGAAGATACTTCTCCAATCTCTACAATATGTGGACCAGTGGCAAGATACCATGTATCTTTCCCAATATTCTTGTAAGAAGATAAAGTTAGAATTTTATTGTTGTTTCCTGTGATTGTGAGGTATTATTTTCTCTTTCAGATAGTTCTCAGTTGAGTATTCCAGTATAAGACTGTTCTGATGGTTTTGTTCTTGATTTCCCACCAACCTCAAATCTTCTTTAACTTGACAATTTTTGGATGGAGTAGGATACAGAATTACATATGTTATAAACATAAACAAACTCCAAGAGTTTGCTAGCTACCTAGCCTGCCATGGAAAGCAACAAAAATCTCACAGCATTTGTGTTTACATGATTATCATGCAAATTTCATGTAATAATTTTGATTGAATGCTTTTGAAAATGTATTGTAGAGGGGCTACATGTAGACGCAGAGAAGACATATCATGAGTTAATGTAATTCCTAAAAATGAAATGTAGCCCCAAATGTCTAGTTTGGAATGGCATTAACTCTATGTTTTTTCTTTAACAAGAAACCATTTAAATTGTATAATCGTAATCATGATATCAGCTCTTGCTCCTCATCCCTTTGTGTTATGTTGCTGGTGTAAGCAAACCTGAAATGCACATATGACACTAAGATTCCTGAAATTATGAAGTTATATATACATCTCAGTTACATTTCTGTGTCTCAGTTGCAATTTAAAATCGTGGCATTGGTTTCAGCTAGAAAATATCTGTATTTTTTTCATTCTGTTTGGCACTCTACGTAAGTCACGTTATGTGAAGTCCTGTATGTCAGGTAATATAAACACAAAACAGAACTTGGTTTTGTCTAGGCAGCTGTTTTCAAGCTAATGATAAATGAAATGGCTTGCTGCAACCAACCCCTTGTGTTAATGTGTAACAAGGAACTGAAAGTCTTTCAGGTTAATTTGACATTGTTCTGACTTGCGTTCAGCATTCTGGTTCCTGGAAGAGAAAAGATAAAAGTCCACTGGGAGATGGAATGAGGGTGTTGGTTTTTTTTCTTATCTATTTATATTAATAACAAAGAAATCACTTTTAGAATACCAGCTAATCCTGAGGTCTTGAGGAGAAAGTGACAAAAGTCATTCTTTGCTGCACAGATGGTTCATGACAAACACAGCAGGAGCAACAGCAAAGCATGAATTTGTTCAAGTCAAGGGATCTGCTGGTTTGCTGATAGTGTCACCAGAAATATTTACAGCTGAACAGGTAAATGCAAAGATCTTCATGTTCAACTGTTCTGGATATCTTAGCAAAATTTCCTCTCTAAGTTTTGTATCATCGCAGGCCTAATTCATAAATATGTTTAAATTTTAAAGATACTTCTAAATTAATTTTTAATAAGATTGCACTCCTTCATGAATGAGAAATGTTCTGTGCAGTGAAATCAGAGGCAAAGAACCACACAGAGACATGGACGGACTAATAGATAAATGCAAGATTATTACTGTTCATGGATTTGTTCTTAATACAACTAAGTTATCAATAGATTTTAAAGTATATAGATTCTTCTTATATATTCTTATTATATCTAATATTCATTGTGTATGTCTGCAATGCCTTGTAGCACAACCATTACCAAAATGTCAGCTTATTAAAAATTAATGAAATGTGCACTTCTGATCTTCAGATTTTGGGGGCTGCATTTCATCTTTACTTAGGCATGGAATACATTGATCCTTGGTGTGGTAGGTACAGGTGTAGAAAAAATAAGCTACAGGGACCAAATCAATGTTCCACTGTTGGGGGAAGGGACTGTTGACATCTGTGACAACTAACAAAGACACTATTAATGACCACTATATGCAACTGTGGGCTTCCATATTATTGAGCACTACATGCAACTGTGGGGTTCCACAGCAGTAAAAGTGTGATTTTTTTCAGATTAAATTTTAAAAAACATCTAAAAAAAAACCCCAAAACAAAAGCATATTCTTTCAGTGCATAATCTGAAGGAAAGACATGGTTGAACACCTAAGCATTCCCCACGTTGGTATATGGTCCACTGAACTAATTATTTTCTTACTTTCGAAGAAAACTCAGCTTAATTTAAGAACTTCTATTTAACATATGGCTATTTATTAATATTTATGCATTTATATATGTGTAGTAAATTATACCATATTACTGTTGTGGGTACACGTGCAGGGCATGAAGCTCATATGATCAAACTAGATGTGTAAAAGTGAGTGTTTCTTCCTTCAGATACTTGACAAAATGCTTCTAGGCAGAGTTAATGGATCTTTCAGCTATGTAGCTACTGAAGAAGAAAAATAAAGGGCCTGAGATATCATGTGTTCTCCCCTAACCTGAGCATTACTTCTAGCTAACTTCAGACCACTGGTCTTAATCCACCATATGGATCTTTCAGAAACCATTGTGGGTTGTGTTTGAAGGACCCAGAAACTGATGTTTAGCCTATAGACCATTACAATTTGTGAAACACTGGTTTCATTACTGAATTCATTCCAGTCTTCCAGTAAAATTTTTGTTACCATAGTTAAGACTTTCATTGTTACCTTTTCACCTTCATGATGTACAAAGAGCCTGTCTGCCAAAATCGTTGGTTTAACAGAACAAGTGTAGTGGCTACTAATGCCATAGCTATCCAAGGAATTCCCCTGTAAGTCAGCAGTTTGACTGATTGGTGCAGTCTCTATCCTTGACTAAAGGAGAATCAAGTCTCAGACCTGTGGTGGTTTTGCTGGTCCCCAAGGTAAAGCGTGCATGTTAACTTAATGTGGGAAATTACAAGTGTTATTGGAGAACAGATGCTTAACACCAACACTGAACTCGAGAGTTTGAGAGAGGCAGTTCCTTTAGCAATGTATACATAAATGATCTGTAAACACAGAAAAAGGCAAATCAGAGGAGGTGATTGAGTAATGGAGATACAAGAAAATTCTAGTCTTCTTTCGAACACTTGCTTGTAACTTAATCTAATAAATGTTATTTTTAACCAAATACACATATATACCCATGCAAGGGTGCTATTGAGACTGGCAACAGTGATCACTGTCAAAACGTTTTAGGTGAGGGGAAGTAATAGTTTTAGATTCAAATTAAAGTAGAAAAATAGATGACTAAAAAGCTGTAGTTTCTGAGAAGAAAACTGAAGTATTTTAGTAAGACTGTGAAGTTAGAGAATAAACATTTCCTTTTAAAAAATTATTTTAATCTAATTCTAATTGGACCAATATTCCCAGAGAGTGTTAATATCCAGGTTTTACAGAAGGAGGAGAGATGTTACTGAACTAATGGAGCTTCTTTTTGGAAATTCACAGAAAACTATAACAAAAGCAAGAAAGGTATTTCTCTGTATAGAGACAAGAAAGAATGCTCCTGGTTACTGCATTTTATAGGTCTTCATTTTATTCAGGTTCAAATAATGGAAAAATATTAAAACCAAATCTGACTATGGAATTATCAGAAGTGTTTGATTGCAAAAAAACCCCAAAAAGCTTTCTAGGTAATCTGTGGTTTTGCTGGTTTTTCCTTTTTCTTATAATTTTTAATAAGGTTGTAGGATTAGTGACTGGGATATATCCAGAGTATATGTATAACACTGGGACCTTTGTAAATTACTTCATATTGTCTCACAGCAACTGATTTAAAACAAAAACCCAACTAATCAAAATTTGTTTGTACTGCAGCTCCAGCCCATGAGCTCCAAACTGCCTACAAGACAAAGCCTGCTGATAAACGGATGCCTACTGAATTGCAGGGAGAATACTAGTAGGAATTTTTGTGCCGGCAGTACTTACTCATGCCAGGGCTGAATGTGGTTCATTGATTCTTCAGTCTTTTAAGATAGCAATGACCAAATGAGCATAATAAATCCTGGTCCTTTTTGTTGAAAATTGAATTAAAAATGCACCTTTGCAGCTGGGCTGGGTTTGGCAGTCTCAACAGAGAATAGAGAGGAAAATTAAACTGCTTCCTCAGCTCAGAGTCAGTCCCTCCAGTTTAGGGCTAAGGATGAGGCGTGCGGACTGGGCAGTGATGGATTCTGTGGTTTTACTGCTGTTGATAGCAGCTTGACTCAGAGACACCAAACTGCCTCGTAATAGTTTTGTACCATGGAAATGTCTTTGTAGTTGTTTCCTCTCTGTTTTAAGAGATTACATCAGGAGAAGGAGAATTAAGCCACCTGAGTTTAGCTATCTAGCTCTATCTGTCTGCACTCCCTTGGTATGAGGTGGAGATCTAAGTAAGACAGTCAAAAGAACAGCTCAGATCACCCTGAAGTAAATGCTGGGGTTTTTTTCACTACTGATGTACTGAGTAGCTCTTTATTTTAACTGGAGTTTAGGCACTGCACACATTGTCCTCTGTGTTTATATATCATTCCCTGTGAACTGAATCCCCACTTCTTTTTCTTAGATGCTGTTGTGAAACAAAAAACAACAACAACAAAATGCTTGGCAGAAATACTTTAATCTGCAAATATGCACTATTCCTAGATGGGGACTTGGCTGTACTTTTCCTGGAGTCACATTTAGCCTGGATAGTCACATTTAGAGACTGTGTGATTAAAAGTACAGGCCTTAATACTGATAGCATTACAGACAATATTTCAGAGCTTTGGGACTCCCAGATCTGAAGCTAAGAGCCTCTCTCTCTAGCCTTACCTTGCCTGTCACAGAAGTTGAGATATTGTATACCCAAACACATCCCTGAAACTCATGTGAATTAGAAATAACCATCGAGTCATCTGTAGTTCACTATCACTAACAGCTGCAGACATCCTATTTCCAAAACCAGTGCCAAAGAGGACTATGATTAAGAGAAAAATTGCAAGTTCTTATGTATGGTTAGAATAATCCCACCACTATAAATTATGTGATTTACAGGATTAGATTGTTTTCTACCCTTTGCCAGCAAGAATGACAAAGTCACAAGCAGCAGAGCTCTTTTTCATAAATAAGTGATCAGCCACCAAAACGAAGCACCAATTGCTCACAAGTGAAGGTGAACTATGAAATTATCTCATCACATGTTGAACCAGGTGCAAAATAAACACACAGAATCACAGAATCACAGAATCACAGAATCACAGAATCACAGAATCCTAGGGGTTGGAAGGGACCTCGAAAGATCATCTAGTCCAACCCCCCTGCCAGGCAGGGTCACCTAGAGTACATCACACAGGAACTTGTCCAGGTGGGTTTTGAATGTCTCCAGTGAAGGAGACTCCACAACCTCTCTGGGCAGCCTGTTCCAGTGCTCTGTCAGTCTACTTGTCTCCTTCAAGATAAGGATTCTTGAAAAATATCAGTCAACATTTTTAAAATTAATCCATGTTCTTTCTGGCAGTAATTAAAAACTTTGCAATTTCAAATTAGAAATAATCTTATTAGAAAGTAGATTTCTTCACTGAATCCTGAAGAAACTAGTACAGGATGTCAAAAGCTTTTCAGCTCTGGTCCCATCTCAGGCTTCCAGCTCCACAGTAGTAAGAAGTAAGCTTTAAGTTTGAACAAGACATTAAATCAACAATCAGAGTCCAGCCTCAGGCACAGAACAGAGATTATATTAGAGGTATTAAACTGTGACCTACTTGCATGATCTTGGCCACAGTAAGAACTTGCTCAAAGTATTGCTGTCCATGCTGCTTTTAACACAGTGAATTACAAAATATTTCTGAATTGCCTTTGCCATACAGAGGAAATAGATGGGTTCACTCTCTCTGGCTGAACACAAATATTGCTGGTGGATACCTGCTGTTCCCCTTTAAAAGTATTCTAGGTGACACTTTAAAAAGCACTTGCATTATTTCACCTTTAGTAGTTGACATAAGGACAAACATTTTCTCTTCTTACAATCCTATGTAACTAATATCCTTATAACATTATAATCATACACTACAGCACAATACTAGTTAAGCATCATTAGGCATTTGCATATTATTCCTGTTTCTCTCCAGTATCTACAAGATACCAACCAGATTTTGAAGAGACAACTGGACTACTGAAAGAGAGATTCTAGAAAATGTATTTCACTGACATTACCTGTATAGCTCACTCTCATCTGATGGAATTACAACTATGTTTAAATAAAGAGTTACAAATTAACCCTTAGGCTGTGGTTGTATGAAATGGGATGAAAAAGACAGTTTAAGCACTTTGCCCCCTTGTTCACACACTACACAAGACATTTCCTGAGCTTTCAGGTATGACACGTTACCTGCAAGAAGCTCATTCCCTGCTGGGGCAGGAACTTTGAGCCCTACGTTTCCATGTCTGAAAAACTTTTGAGCTGGTGTCACATCACACTTTTGCCAGAAGGAAAAGGTCCTGCTCAATTTGCCTGTATCCCTACCCTACTCCTTGCCATGTAGTCCCACAGTTCATTTTGTGCCAGTTCTAACTGTCTACTGATATTCTGTGTCCATGTAACTCATTGAAACAGCGGACATGTAACAGTGTGCAAAAATCAGGTAGTTTTCTGCCAGATTAATGAAGTCAGTTGAGACAGTGAAGGATTTCAAAGTGCTCTAGAGGCAGTACAAGGGAGAAGGCAGGATGTGCTGGCTCTCAGCAGTAGGGTGATGAGGAGAGGGAAGACAGGGAAAGAGGAGAAATAGGGAGGAGGAAGGAGGGAGTGAAACCACTTCCTTTTAGCAGCAGGAAGCTGTTAGATTCGTTTCACTGTGGAAGTGCAGTCTTAATTAATAAGCAGAGGCCTCAAAATAATAAGAGGAAAATACTACAAATTCGAATAGCCCTTTACATATCCTCTACTGCTTCTTGCTACAAAGTTCTGCTACCTCAGGTAGACATTTCCCTGGAGAAGGGCAGAAGTCCCTGATGTCTGTGAAGACTATGATGACTGATGCTAACTTTATGATCCTCTCTGTTAATCTCTGGACTTGATCTGCAAAGGAAGTTGTATAAAATCTGAAGACAGACATTGTAATCATCCACCAATCTAGTAAAAAATGAACATACATGCAATATAAAGTCCATACAACTGTTTTGATAATAGGTATGTCTTGATGGAGTGGAACAGCTAAAAGAGAAGTATTTGTGAAACGCTTAATAAGCATTGCATTTTAGTTGAAAATAAAAGTCAGAAAGATGTTTCTGGCATGGACAGCTGTGAGTGATATTAGGCCAATGGCATCACTGTTAATGACTACTAGCAAGTTATACACATTTCTTCTCTCTGATTTTCATCATTGTAGGTTGTTGTTCTTTTTCCTCCCTGCTGAAAGTAATAATACTGCCTTAATTTCTATGGTTAAAAAGGTAAAGGCTGCTTCTGAGCCTGATTTTGAGTAGTTTTGTTTAATTTTACTCATCATGACAAAATTGTACTTAAAAAGTTAGAAAGATGCAAGATTTATTAACTGCAGTTTCAGAATTTCTGAGGAAAATCACATATGCTCATTATCCTTAGGTTGATGATAGGCAGGAAATAAAACTTTAGAAGACTATTGCATTCTGGATGAAGAACCTCACAGTTTTTTGAATAAAAATTAATTATTATACATCTGTTCTTCCCTATGAAAGGCACAAAGACATATCAATAACTGGTTAATCTTTCCTTTTTTAAGAGAGATATCAGACATAAAATCTGGGAAGCTAAAGACTTAAGAGAGAAAATACTGTTACGAAGAATGTGTTTTGTTAATGACTTACATTGAGATACTATAGCTAAAACTTCAGTATAATAAGAAAAAATCTGTAATTATATTAAACCAAACATCCATTTCTGAAAGTCAGTGGTATGATATACAGCAAATGTACCCAGAGTTAGTTACTTTGTGTATGATGCCATCTACCCTGTATGAGGGAGTACAGTAACACAAATTTTCTCTGAAAACAAATAAGATTAATCTGAGGCCTCACTGCCATGGAATCAGATGGTATTGGTTTGCAACCTTTTACCAATGTAGTCATGAGAGATTTTTGGAAGTAAACAAAAAATGCAAATAGCATGAGAAGTCCCATTTACTTGATTCCAATTAGGACAACAGTGAAACAGAATTGCAAAGCAATCAACAATAAAAATAAAGCAAGTCATGCTAAAAAGCTGCCTTACTTAAAGGAAAATAATTAGGGGTTGTTTTTTTTTAAATGTTGTATTGATCAAGTCTGACATATAGCATTAAAAAGTTTTAAACATTTTTTCATAGAATGGGTAGCAGTATCTACATTTTGTGAGTGGCCTTTTGTAACCACTATGTTGTAGCCATGCTTCTTCTAGACCTTGAGTAGCCTGAAGTAGAAAATAGCTATTGGAGTGCTTTGAAAGGGACCAACAGGGAAAAAGCAAACCTTTCACATCTTAGAAACTTTAAAGATAAATGTCACTTGGAGATCATCAGAATTGGATTTTCTCTAGCCCTAGCAAGATTAGGGTTTTGTATCGTAACTTGGGACTTGACACTTCAGTTCTGGCTCAGACCTCCTTCAGGTGCAGGTTTCAATTTTGAGACATTCACAATTATTATGAGGAATAATTTTTTATTTTGTGTTGGTAGGATTTATATTCAAAAGTCAGTGTATACATTTTAGAAAACAATCCTTGTTCTGTGACAGTTTCCTCACCAACAGATGCTTTTGAGGGCTGTCAGTTGGCCGTTCCTTAATCCACTCACTGTGGGCTGTACTGATATTTCATAGTGGTCATTATTAAATCTGCTTAGCTTTCTTATGGTAGATTACAGATTGGTCTCTGAACCATCTGCAACTGCATATGTGAATGTATAAGCTGGTGGGTGCCTGTTTATACACAAGGCAAAAAACTGATGATGGTTCAGAAAGGAAGAGGGGCTTGAAAAAGAGCTGGGGATTAATCAAATTTAAAAAAATAAAAACCCATTACTTTGTGTAGTGCATCTCAGCCTTTGGTTTATGCTGCACTGGCACTGCAGGCAAGAGTCGGCCTTGCAAGTGCTGCAACAAGCTTCCAAAACTGTCAGGAGTTTCTCCAGAATTTTCACTTTTCGAACGTGATTATACTAACTGCATTTAACTAAGAACAGTCTGCTATAAAAACAACCAACAAGTTTTATTATGCCAGTGTGATAAGTTTTCAGATTAAAATTCTTAGCCTTGACGGAAACCACCCACACCCCTCCAACCAGCACTAATTCTTTTATACATATTCATTGTTAATATGGGGAGAAAAGGATACCGTTTGGATTTCAAGGACTTCTTGTGTTTCAACTAAAGCCTAGTTTTCATAATGGGAAAAGTTTACCTAATTCACATTTCTTTATCTCTCCTACTTTCTTGAGAAGCTGGTGCTTGAAAAGAGGGATTTTATGATGATAGTAATAAAAAGACCTCCTACTTTATATTGTATAAAAATTACAACCTTACCACCTCTACCTTGCTTTTAAAAACTTTTGCCTGCAAATTTTCCATAAAAAGAGTATTTCAAAAGACTGGTATTAGTAAGATGTTTAGTTATATACAAGTTCGAATACTTGACATTTCACAAATTTGACATATTCTTCTAATTCTAGTGATACATACCTCAAAGACATTTGTTTTAAAGCAATATGTGTATACATTTTTCCTCAGCGAGAAATATACAAAAGTCTCTTAACAGTAATAAAGGCTTCAAATTTAGAGTTACTCATTATGGGACTTAATGTGGAAAGTCATGTGGAGGTAATCAGCTCAGCTAGCATTTCCTGTCTTCTAGAGAAAATGATAAATAAGTGGTGTAACAATGGCTTAGACTGGTGATGTCAAAGATACTGTGTGTATGTATATACTATTTTTAAAATAATAGAGACGGTTGATATAGCACATGGACTAACAGAATTAGTCAAAGGTAATTAATTCCCTCTAATTTTACTATTCCACTGCTGGTTTTTTTACTAGGCAATATTTTATTTATTTGTTAAAACTCATATACTTTATCCACCACACTATTTTAATGAGATTTCTGTTTGTCATCTGGGGTTTTTTTTTGTTTGTTTTTTGTTTTGTTGTGTCGGGGTTTTTTTTAATCTACAGGGACCAAGATTTTCAAGCTCTGTAGCATCCAGAATCCTTCATCTAAAACTAAAGGATTTCATTCTGAATTACAGCCCACTCTGCCTACCGTCAGCTGCATTGACCAGAAAGTGAAGTAGCATGAAAACATGGCCTTCCCTTCCTCCAGAATTGGACCAGGTGTTGCCAAATAGGTGTTTCTGGGCACATTTATTTTTCATTGACTCTCTCAGCAATTTTTTTTTTTCTGAAACAAATTCGCAAGACTTTTCTAGCCTAGGAGAAACTTCCCAGCAGGTACTGAAACTTCCTTGTTTCACCCATTCTCAGCATTCTCCTGACTTCCCGCATTAATTCATGCTGTGGCTGCTGGCAGCTTCATCCCATGAGTCAATTTATGGAGACTGAATATTTCCTGAAAAACAAACTGATTGTGCTTTCCACTGTCTCTGGTTTAGCCTCCTGAGCCAGACTACTTGCTAAAATCCAAACTGCCTTTTTACTCTCAGCTCAAATTTCATGTTTGTAACCTTGAGATGAGCAGTCCATGGGAATCACAATGTGAATTCTGCCTCCCTACCTCTGCCACACAGCACACAAGGTTCATGCCTGATCTTCACAGAAGGTAAAAAACCTGAAGGTTTCCTGTGTTCTTAAAAATTTGTCCCTGTTTTTTATCTAGAAATCACAAGCAATTTGCTTCCATATTTTCATTCTACAATTATTCAAGTGAGCTTTCTCTGAGTACAAATCTCTAGTCACTGAAAGCAGGTGGACACTTATTTCCATCTTATTTCATTGACTTTAAAAAACTACAGACAGGGGTTAGAAGGATTTTCTTTTTTTCTCCCTCTGAAGTTCATTATACTTTTCAGGAACCTTGGTTCTTTCACTTGTTTTAGAAGGAGAAAGTCTACCTCTATTAGTCACTAATTATTAATAATAAATCTAAATGTGAGAAGATGTGATTATGTAAGTTCAATTAAGTCTTCCATGTTGAAGTGCATCGCAGAATGAAACATTAACATTGACATGGAAAACTTGAGTAGAGAGTTACAAATGTAAGGGAAGGGGATGACTATAAGAAACTGGGAGATGTTCACAGTTTGATGCAGTGAAATTATTAAGAAAATGCTACATTATTAAATGACTATATTACTGTGTAACTTTTGCCAGTCAGACTTGTATCATATTGCCACTAGGCCAAGGACAACGGAGCATTGGAAATCTTAACAGCTGTGTCCTAACCAAGCACAAAAGAGAAGAAATATCTCTTACCTTTCTGTGCACATACCACCACTTAATAGCACGCATGTCTCTGAATTTTTCCTACCCAGCACATACAGACTTTTCCAGGAGTCTTTTCCCAAGATGTCAAACTAAAAAGGTCAGAGGTTATAAAACAGCGTATTTGACACCACTCTTCTGTTAGCACTTAATTCAATCAGGTGAATGATACTTTAACCTGATTTCACTTTTACTCTCTTCTGTTCCACACTCCAGTGACAAGGCTTTTTTTTTCTTCTTCAGAAGTAGCTGCTCTGATGTAATTCAGTCCTCTGTGGTAGAGCAGGTCATAATCAATCAAAGCATGGTTAATGAAAGCCAAAAAAAACCCAAACCAAAACAAAAAGAAATTACTTACTAGAGAAAAAACTTTATATCATTTTAAAGGCAATAAATAGGAGTCTGAAATCCTTTTTTCTACCCTTTCTTCCTTTTGTTTAGATATTTTTTTATTACTGAAAGGCCTAGGGGACTTTTTTTAATCCCATCAGTTTGTCAGTACCACAAAAAACAGTTTCTAATAGACATTGATTGCAGTGAAGAGACCTGTCTGCTCAATCATGAGGCATGGATCAACTCAAGATCTCTACCCACCACATGATGTGAATAGGAAGGTATTTCCTTGACAGGTCCTTTTCCAAGGGCAAAATTGCCAATAGCTGTAGCACTCTGTAAAGACACTAGAGAGTTCAAGAGTTTGGGGGTCTCTTTCACACACATACACACATTCTCCATTTTCTTTTCACTCCAGTGTTTTTTCCTCCTGATAGAAATAGGAAAATCTGGCTGTAAATTTAGTTTGCATTAACAGTTCCAGCATAGCTGGTGCTTGTTTTGTCTTGGATAGAGTTAATTTTTTTCATAGTAGCTAGTGTGGAGCTGTGTTTTGGATTTGTGCCGGAAACAGCGTTGATAAAGCAGAGATGTTCTTGCTGAGCAGTGCTCACACAGAGCCAAGGTCTTTTCTGCTTCTCACATCACCCCACCAGCGAGTAGGCTGGGGGTGCACAAGAAGTTGGGAGGGGACACAGCTGGGACAGCTGAGCCCAGCTGACCAAAGGGATATCCCACACCATGTGACATCATGCTCAGCGTATAAAGCTGGGGGAAGAAGAAGGAAGAGACGGACACTTGGAGTGATGGTGTTTGTCTTCTTATGTAACCGTTACACATGATGGAGCCCTGCTCTCCTGGAGATGGCTGAACACCTGCCTGCTGATGGGAAGGAATGAGTGAATTCCTCGTTTCACTTTGCTTGTGCATACGGCTTTTGTTTTACCTTTTAAGCTATCTTTATCTCAACCCGCAAATTTTCTCACTTTTACTCTTCTCATTCTCTCCCTCACACCATTGGGAAGAGTAAGCGAGCAGCTGTGTGGTGCTTAGTTGCTGGCTGGGATTAAACATTCCTGTATTATCAACACTGTTTCCAGCACAAATCCAAAACACAGCCCCATACTAGCTAGTATAAAGAAACTTAACCCTATCCCAAACAAAACCAACAGAGGTCTACACTGATAAAATTTAAGGTTCAATATGTTGTGTCTCTGTCACCTCAGCCTAACTCCTCTCTCTGAGGAGCTATGGGATAGTGGTTTTATAAGACTCTTGATGATGAGGTATAGAGAATGAGTGTTACACATAGAAGAGACTCATATCTTTGTGCAAGATAGGAGCAGTAGAGGTGAAAAGTTCCTATTTACTGACTTACTGGGAATTCTATGTTGTGCCTCAATGAAAAACCCAATAAAGGAGGAGACATCAACCAGGAATCTGTGTAAGACAATATTTGGCCAGATCTGACTTCTCTTGAGTGCGCTCACATTTCTCAGTCCCCCCAAATACTTGAAGACCTGAGAGACCATGGACAGACCAAATCACCCAGCTCTAGGCTCAGCAGGAAAGGGTTGAGTGTTCCCTGCTGAGATTCTGAAAGCAAAAGAGCCACATCAATGAACGCTAATTAACTTCACCTATCCTGATCCTCGCACTTCTACTCTTAAGCCAGCTCTGCTGGTGGTAATAAAAGGATCTCTGCATGATTCTTCACTCTGTGTAAATATGATCTGAGGGTAAGTGTGACTTTTAGCCTTCATCTTCAAATGCAATTTTTCCCCAGAATTGTAATAATACACTCTTCTTTTCTCAGCTGGAGGTCTGAAAACACTTTATGAGAGAGAGACTACCAGATATATTTTCTACAGCTCCAAGTACTACCATGACTTGAATACTACTGACACTCACCCTGCTCATCCTTCACCTGGGATATGTCACAACAACACAGACAATAAATATCTAACTTAACTGAGTAAGGCCTGAAACACCTAAGGATATTTCCTGGCCTCAGGGATAGAAGTATGTTTTCAGCTGATGTTTTATTCCCAAATACAATTTACAGGAAAAGGCATATCAACTACAAAACCTTACTGTATTCGCTTTGAAAGGCAAATAGTTAAAGCTGTATTGTAAACATGTAGCAGTTGCAGAATGCATTAAGTGCAGTGTTACTGATTAGCCTCAGTTAGAAAAAAAACACTAAATTAATTCTTAATGTAACATTATTTAAAAAATCAGGGGAAAATGAAAGCTTATAAGCAGAATAAAATAGTCTAAGCATCTGTTTGACACAAAAGACGGTACAAGCTAATGGAGATTCTTTTCCAGCAGTCTATAAAAAGAGGATTAAAAAAATGTCAGAGGGAATAAGGCTACAAGTTCTGTCAGATGTTTGTGTTGCCCTTCTAACAGCTCTTTTCATATTAATGTGCAATAATTGTTGATCATTGTAACCTGGACAGCAAAATAAAAACCTAAACAAAACACTGGATTTAGCCCCTTGTCTAGTTCTTTACCATGAGTTTCACTGTGTGATAGCTGAAGATTGCTGCTTCTGAATTTCAGTGATCCTTTCCATTCTTGGTTCCAAAGAGAAAGAACATCTGGGAACAAATTTCTGTGTGCCAGATATGCTTCCTGAATTTTGTTTTTTAATAATATTGAATTTTTGTTGTTTTGCTCTTACAAGCTACCCTGCCTTTTAGTCTCTTCTCTTACAATTGTGATTGCAGTAATGGAGTGTAGCTTCACTTGAGAAATATGGTTTGTGGTTCCTTTTAGAATCATCTTCATGAAGTCTGTTTCCCCTGGGTACAAATAAAGACTTGACAGTCATTGCAATATCTGCACAGATGTCTCTCATTCACCATCTAAACTAACCATTAGATGATATCCAATTGCTCCGTGGTAAGGTCATCAATTAAATTGAGACTTTATCTTCCAGGATAGCAACACATCCAATTCTCCTAACTTTGAAAGACTATAATTACCTTGATATGCTAAGGATCTCGTGTTCTGCATATATGTCTATACATATCTATATCTATCTATACTCATATCAATACACAATTACTAAGTGTATCTGATTTTGGAGAAGCTTTTGTCCTCCTTCAAATTGTCCACAAACTATAAACACTACCCATTGAGTTATCTCCTCAGTAATGAAGCCCTGATTTGCCTTACTGATTTAGCTGAGGAAACCAGATACCAAATATGTCACTGACAGACATGGACATCACATGTTGTCATGGATTGACTCAGGATCGGCAATTAAACCAATGTCAACAATGCTTGCTATCCCCTCCCCCCCTCCACCCAAGTAGGGAAAGGAGAGAGAGAAAATCTGGAGAAAATTAGGAGAGAGATTGTAATCTAAACTAAAGTAGACAGCTTTAATTAAATATTAATGATAAAAGAAAATATCTATAAACATATACAAGTATGTGCAGGAATGTGCAAAACCCCTATCATGTCCCCCCACTCCCAGCAACTCCCATGGCACACTCGTTAGCTGTGAGCAGTTCCGAAAGATTCCGGAGATAGCAGCAGAGCAAAACAAAAGCTGAGGGTAGAGTCATGGGGGTCAGGAACGCATGAGCCTAGGGATCAATGGGGATGGATAGACAGAGTCCTCCCTGGATGCCGGCCATGAAGAGAAGAAGGGAAGAAGAAGAAGAAGGGCTTGACTTCCGTAATCCCTGAATTTATACTGAGAGCTACAGATATACGGATACGGAATATGGAATACCTTGGTTTGCCAACTTTGCTGTCCGTCTAGTTCGCTGCTCCCTATAGGAGGGTTGTAGATAACGAATCTTCTGCTCCTTTAGTATCTGAAGTGGTAGATTCAAGAAGTAGAGCAAAGTGTCCTTGGCCTCTGGGCACTAACTATAAGCATTCAGGCGCTATCAGTCCATTAGCTGGAAAACTTGTGTGCTGCTTAAAAGAGAGTTCACTGAAGAAAATCAGTAAAAAGAAAATGGGCTTCATCCTGGCTCAAACCAGGACATGTGTTAATGGGCCTGTACACTATTGGATAACAGAACCAGCATTTCACTTCAGTCTTAGAGGTTCCAGCTGGGGTGTCCTTTGGGAGCAGTGATGCATGTATAGGCCCAGAGAGAATACTGGTACTGACATTCAGAACATTTTAGGCAATTTTCTTGCTCCTGCTTGAGTTTAGGACATTCAAGTATGTGCACGCTTGCTACAATGGAGGACAAAGGATTCAGAACGAGTTCACCAAAACATACTGCTACTGTGTTGTACAAATCTCCATTACTCTCTTTTTTACCTCTTGAGATTTAAAAGGGTGTCAAACCTTACATTTCACTGACATGCACAGCCACTTAAACGCCTTGGACCTGTTACTCTACATTCACCTAATTTTCATTAATCAGATATGTCCCATTAGCAGAGTTTATTTTTTTCATATGGATAAGAGTAAGTAGCTTACATCGTTATTTTAATGAAAATAGTGATTTCAAAGAAAGTGGTATTTTAAAGTTGGGCTACAATGATTCATGGATTTATATGTGCAGTTTCTGAAACTTAAGTTATTTAAACCTTTAAATTACTTTAAATAGAAAGGAATCACTGCACACTGTACTACTCTTCTCTCCAGATTAATTGAGGTGAGTAATAGATGAGAAAAGCCTGGCTATTCCTCTTTGAAATTACATGATTAGCAATAGTTAGTACCCCCTTTGTTTCATAAGTGTCAGAAGAACCAAAGAAACTATTTAAAATAGGAACGTTTACTTGCTTTTATGTTGTCCTATTAATCTCTGCAAACAGATGTAGTATATGATCTGAGACCTGGAATCAAAGACTGGTGAGACAAATCGGATGTTTTCCATACAGCAGAGATGAGAAAACTCAAGTTTCCAATTAATCTTATACTTTCATGTGTAAATTTTTGAGTAATATAATACTATCCAACATTACACTTCTGCTGAAAGTGCTAAGGGAGCTCCTACAATACGTAGGTCACCTGTTACTGACTGCAAGCCTCACTTACTGTTAAATCGACTAATATTTAAATAAGTTATCTTTTTCTTCTCTTGTACAACTGCTGACATTTTCCATAAACAATGAAAAGATTTAAGGATATCAACTCATACCAGTGTAAACTGGGACAATAAATCACCTTTCCTCAAACAAGGTGGGCTCCATGTTCTTCTGCTGTTAACTTATTCAACCCCACATTGAAAGACCAGAAGAAAACCTAATTATTAGTGACTTTGTAAGAGTAGCACAGAAAGAAACTGTCTTGAAAATGGCATGCTCTCCTTTATATGACTTCTAACTTTTCTTTAAATATATTAATGTTATCACCAAATTGGTGAAATAAATTTTCCTCATTTGCCATGGCTAAAAAGCCACTCCAAAGATTAATACAGAAACACAGAAGAAGGGAAAGTTAAAGGAAGCCATGAGATTTTACATTGTAACTGCAGTTGAGAGCTTTAAGGAAAATTTCCTTGGAATATGGCTAGCCAATTTGTAGTCATATTATAGCAGGGACAGGTGCGTGTCCCTGAGCATGAAGGTGAGGATGACAAAGGATATTTCAAGAAGTTTGAGTGAACGTTAGAAGAGACATGCCTCTGTCAGGGCATCTGTGGGGATAGTTCAACACTGTATTTTTAGTCCTGAAGGTGGAAGGGTGCCTGCAGGGGCACAGTGATTGAATATCAATTGAGAAAACTTATTTTATATGCAGTTTTTCAGTATAACATAAAATTAAAATTAATGAATTAAGAGGAAGAAGCCAGTGACAATCCCTTAAGGGGTACAGCAGCTTGTGTGACTGAGTCATATCACTTAGGGGAGCAGGACTCTGGATGTACATTATTCTGCAGGGAGATTATTCTGCAGAGGTAAAAATAATACCAAAACCCACAGGACTGCACATATTTTTCAGAAAGGACAGTTCAGAGGAAAAATTGCTACCATCTAGTTGTTCATTTTCTTCTATTATGGTGCTCTAAAGAAATGTAAGTGAGCAGCATGGCCCGCAAAATTAGCATCATAAATAGTGTGAAGATTTAGAGTCGGAGATAACCTTTTTATCTTGCTCTGTCTTCCTGTGCTCATTTCAAATCTCATTAAAATGTGTCATGACTAAGGAAGAAAAAGGTCCTGTTTATACCTAGTTATCTTTTTTTTTTTTTTCACAGAGAGATCGAGCCAGAATGCATATGCTTAAAAATTTGTTCTCGTTTTTAAATTCACTTTTATGTTTCTCTTTCATTTGCCTCCTCTCTTGTTCTTGGACTTATCACAGTTCTTTAGCCCGCCACAGGTCTGAGGAGAGGGAAAGCAGGCAAACTGCATTGCTGTAGAGCTGTGGCTCCCAGGCTGCCTGGTGTCCTAGGGCTCTAGGGAATCCCCTGCCAGGTAGCAGAGGGCTGTTGCTGTGTTTGATGTAGGTTTGCTTTTTGCTTTGATGCACAGGTCTGCAGAAATGAATTGTCTGACCTACTGTTGATCTGCTTATGTAAATAAGAATTCACATGCAGTCCAGGAGCTGCTTCAAACTGGCTCAGGCAGTGGTGGGGATGCTGTGGTCCAAGCTGCATCTCAGTTACTTTTTTTGGCGTTGATAGTGAAAAAAATGATTCATGGATGCAGCATCAGATAGAGCTGTGAATGCTACAGCAGAAGGCCTAGATCGTGTTGGCAACTGACTATATTTTTTTCTGTGTCTTGAAACAAAGGAGAGGAAAAAAAAAATACTGACTTCAATTTGTATACTAATGGAAACATGTTTTATGTTTCAAATCTCCTACAGGAAATTCCAAGGGAGTGATACTACATTTTGCATTAGCTGATTTGGGTTTTATACTTGAAGTTCTATGAGTGTTAAATTGTTTGCATGTTTAATTGATCCAGTACTGTGTTCATTAAAAAGAATATAGAGGAAGAGATATTCTCCTGTACAGATATATATAGACCTTTAGTTCACAGAATGGTTTGAAACCACAGATCATTCTAAGAATGCACTTTTGAAGGTAAAAATAGCAGCCCTGTTTTTCAAAATCACGATACTAGAAATCAAACACAGATCTTAATTTTTTTTTCTCTTCGCAATTTCCCTGAGGCTTATTGCAATGACCTGTTTCATGCCCTTTGACTTTAGTAACAGGACACTGAAGCTTGCAGATCACTTGCCTGGCTGGCTAGATAATTCTGTTCTGTTGCTGTCCTTGTCCTTACATACAGTATATTCTCAAAGTGCTGGAATCTATTCTATTTTTAGCATATGAAGCCTGTGATATATGGACAAGGCTATCTAATTCTACCATCTCTCTCCACTGCAGTAACATTTTGTCCTGATCTTCAGAATTTGACTGATTTTGGAGAAAACTTTCTCGTGCTATTGCCTGCAGGAGAGCTATTAGACCCTGCTGTCTCAAAAGTAAGGAGACACCCAAGTAAGGTGAGCAAATCTCATTCCCCAAAACACAGGAAAACAGACAGGAGCAAAAAGAGGAGGGGGGAATAAAACTTTTTGCTGTGGGGAAGAGACAGGGAAAGAACAGATGACCTCTAGCTGCCCCATCCTCTCTGCTCTGTACAAGTCAAAGACCATCCCTGAAAGTGCCACTCAAGACACTGATTTCCTTCACTGGTCTCAGTATCAGAGTCAAAAGCAGCCTTATGGCACTCTGTTCACTGCCAAATGTTCCTGTCTCTTTCACTTTCAGCTGCCTCTGGAAATGTTTACTGTGGCACTGCAAAATGACTGGTAAAAAATTCAACAGCATTATTTACTGTGGTACTTTGATGTTTTATTGAATGAAACCATCTGCTTGGGAATGTTTTCCAATGTTGTGGGCTAGATCTGGAATTTACAACTGCAATATAGCTTGACTGAGGGAGTTTCACAGTAGAAATGCCACCCAATGTATCACAAATATGTGATACTCCAGATAAGAGGAGTATTGAGAAAGCTTCTGTTTCCTACTCTCCCATAAACAGAGTCAACTGACTTCTTGATGGTAAAGATTAAAAAAGTTGCAATTTTCTTTCTTTCCACTTTGATAACTATGCTCTATGTGTTCTGTAAACTTGTGATTGAGGGCATTTTTTAAATGACTTCAATGGCTCATAGGACATCAAGTATATACTTGTGGCTGATGGTAAAATGCAGTGTAGGCAGATTTATGGGCACCCTACAGAGATATTGGTAGCAGACAGAAGATATAACAAGGTGGCATTTCATTTACTTTTTCTTTTATACTGAAATAAATGGGAGTTTTAGGATGAGAAGAATAAATTTTGGCCTCTTCTTTAGCTTCTGGATTACTTGTTGCTTTGAGGTGAAGCAGGAGGCAGCTGCTGATAGAAGTCAGCATTTAGGTTTATTCTGGGGGTTTTGGAACTTAGGGATGTATTTTAGGACAGCTCAGACATGAACATGAATAGCTAGATGATGTAAATACTCAGAATCTTCCTTGATCTGTGATTGCAACATGGGCTTTCCTCATCTAAGTGTTCTAAATACTTCATTGATGTCACGGATTGGCTCAGGATCGACAATTAAACCAGCAACAATAATGCTCTCGATCCCCTCCACCTCCCACCCAGATAGGGAAAGGAGAGAGAAAACTAGGAGAGAGACTTTCTGGATTGAAGACTAAACTAGACAGCTTTAATTAAACACTAATGATAAAAGAAAATACCTATAAACATATACAAGTATATGCAGGAATGTGCAACACCCTATTATTACCCCCCCATCCCCAGCAACTCCCCTGGCATCTCCTGAGCTGTGAGCAGTTCCAAAATGTCCCGGAGCGCTGCCGGAGAGAGCGGCAGAGCAGACAGGAGCTGAGGGGAGAGTTGTGAGGGTCAGGAATGCATTAACCTGGGGGTCGATGGTGATGGACAGACGGAGTTCTCCCCGGACACCAGCCATAGATGGCAGAGAAGGGAAAAAAGAAGCAGGAAGGAAAGGGTTTGACTTCCGTGATCCCTGACTTCATGAAGTCTTACATGTATATATATGTATGGAATATCTCTGGCTGATTTTGCTGTCTGTCTAGTCCACTCCACTCCTCCCCACAGGAGTGTTGTAGATATGACTCTTCTGCTCCTTTAGCATCTGAGGCTGCAGATTCAAAAAGCAGAGCAAAGTGTCCTTGGTCTCTCGGCAGTAACATAAACATTTAGGCGTTATTAGTCCATTAGCTGGAACACTTGCTGCTAGTTAAAAGAGAGTTCACTGAAGAAAAAAAAAAAAATCAGTAAAAAGAAAATTGGCTTCATCAAAAGCCTCAAACCAGGACAACCGACATTTGGTTGGACTTCCAAGAGCATGGGAAACTTTGAGTCAGAGAGCAGAAGGGGTGCTTTAGTTACCCTTTTACTCTGTCTCCAAACAAGACCTTCTGTGAGCAATAGTCTAAAAATGTACCTCTTAAGGGTTTGTGTAGATGCTCAATTTAAACCAAAGTATTCCGCATAACGTGCAATGTGAAAGGCATCGTCTCAAAGATATTTTTTTTTCAGAAATGCCTGTGTACTTGAGACAAAGGTTTATGGGTTCTGAAACAGAAAATCCCTTTGACTCAAGTCCTCTGCCTACAATCCTGACCATGAGTACCTTAACCACAAAATGTATTTCCTGCTGAGTCACAATGGTAGGTCAGCAAAACCAAACGCCACGCTGTGTAAGTAGGCAGTATTTAGCTGATACAAAATATAGTCACATACCTACTATTGTAGCTGCAAAGCTAACTAGATAAAACTGGTTTGGAATAGGAGATTATGAGTGGTTTCTCTTGAAACTAAGCTATAAAAGAACAGTGAGAAGACATGGTGATGCAGAGGCACTGCACGTACAGCTCCTAGTTAAAGAATCTACCTGCTATTCAAATAGTCAAGCAAGGAGCAAACAGCTTTGTACTGGGTCTTTTCTGCAAATTGGCTATGTCCATTTAAGTGTTAACATGAATTGGGTAGGCTAAAAGAAATGTTAACAATTGCCAGTTTTTTTCTGAATTTGTTTATGAACAGAAGTAGTAAAAAATTCAGCTTCAGTCCCCATGCAGCAGGAAGTTTCCCTGCTATGGAGCAAGGTTATGGAGAGGATTCATCACCTACAAAACGGAAGCCAGAGGCTGTAGTAGCATTAAAAAATAGGTTAGGCTCCTGCTCAGAGCAAGGTTAGTTTTGAAATCACAGTCGGGTAGTTCAGGACTACTCCAGCTTTGATAATTTCCAAGGATGATGCGGTGCAGTCACAGTGCCTGTGATACTCAGAGGCCCAGCAGTTTTGCTCCCACCTCCTTCACCCCCCTATAATGTAGAAACAAGGTGACTTTCTGGCACACAGATCCCAGATTCCCATGATATTTTAAGGTGTATCAATTTGCTGAATGGCCGAAACCCACTTTTTTTTTTTTTTTTTTTTTTTCTGGGTGGACCCAGAAGCTCACTCTTCCTTAATTTTGATGTTTGCAATAAGAACAGAGTGGTGATATTACCTTTAGGAAATCTTGCATCATCCCACCCACATGTCCCTCCTTTCATCCTGCTGCCTTACCTCCACAAGCTGCTCCATCAGTTGTGACAAGACAACAGTCTCTGGCACACAGACACACACACAGACACACACACACACAGACACACACACACACAGACACACACACACACAGACACACACACATAGACACACACACATAGACACACACACACAGACACACACACACACACTGGATTTGGAACCATTAAAATAAACCTGGAAACATTACTTGGGTCAGGTCAATTAGGACATGTGGTCTCATTTGTGTGCCACATGACTTGTACATGAAAAATGAGATGGAGCAGGAAACCTAATGCATCCCATTGTAGGATTAGGCTATTCACAGTATTTTAACATACTATATTATTATACCTTTTGTTTTAGGGGATACTTTTAATGACTTAATTCCAAACATGTCTGGACTTTTTGTCAGCTGTGTTTTAGAATATGTTTCAAGTAGTCCATCTGATTTTTAAATAATCTCTAAAAAAATTGTAAGTTGTTGGTTTGTTGTATTTTACTTTTGTCCTGATTTTGCCATTCTAGCTTGGGAATGTGAACCAGATCATACACTCAAAACTACCTGTTTCCTTCCTTGGGCTGAGTTTTCTCACAATGTTAACCTGGTTCAGAACTGGAGATCTCAGGAGAACATGTGTTAATGCTTTGGCAAACCTGAATTTCTGCCCATGGTTATCTGCTGCCAGCCAGTGTCTATTTCAGCTTTGTTTTCACTTCTTTGTTGGTGTTAAAGAAAATAATCCTGTATCATAGTGATGGTAGTATCTTAGGACATGGGATATTAATGTAAGCAAAATATCTCCAAGTCAAGAGACTATACACTGTATAGTGTACATTCTTGGACACAAGATCACTATGAAAAGGTCATGTTCAAAAGTAATTTATGAGCCTACAGAACAAATAGTGTTTGTGTAGTCACTTTAAGATGTATAAAACTAACCAGTTAGTAAAGATAGAATAGTAAGCACAATATTTTTCAGCTAAATATGAAGCTGAATGTTTGCCGTTAAAATAGGTTAAACATAATCCTGAAGCAATTCAAAACTGAATGAGGATATTTGCTTTCATGGAGAAAACATTGAGAAAATAGTTTGATTGTATGTGTACACATACAGAAGAAGTACTTCAATCAAATTATTTCTAGACAGATATCAATTTGAGATTCCATTACTAACAGACATAGGAGCACTTAATAAGTCTTTAATCAAAACAACAAGATACTGTTATCTCCCTCTCCGGCATATAAGACTCGGTCTACAGTGCTTAACACATTTGAATCTTTGGGTTTGGACACTCTTTGTGTTTCTATTTTAAAATGGCGATGCTGGAAACCTTTTATTATATTTTTATGGATTTTAGGGAAATAACTTACATTTGTTTACCTTGGAATACAAACAGCTTCTAACTTAATAAATAGCATCATCCATTTATGAATAAAAATATAAAATATACTTTATGTGGTTTTGTAAGCCAGAACTATGTCTTGTTAAGTCAAATGTATATTTATTTTAGGAAACTATAGGTAAAAAAAGTCACATTTGCTCAATTATGAAATAGGAATATTTGCAAATTGCACTCACATAGCTATTAAATTGTTCTTTTTTTCTTATTTAATGCATTAATGATGATTGCCTCTCATTTAAAAATATTACCTGCTAGATTTTTCTTTAAAAAGCAATCATATTCTATGAGATCTGCTATGACAGGAAATTGCATTAAATATTATGTGCATTTATATACTTATTTAATACATTAGTATTCTGTAACAATTGTGAGATAACCATTTACCATCTGCCCACCTACCTAAAATTGCTTTCAGCATTCAGTTGTTAGTCATTAGGTATTAAGGTTTGAAGAAAAAATACTCTCAAAAAATCCGGAGTGACCAGAAATGAACCTGTGTATTCAATTTTTTCCTGAGGTAAAATTAATATCCTGCCAGCTGAGTTGAAATCTTGAATCGTTACATAAAACACGGAAAACGTGGAATCTTTTTTTCAATATTGTAAGCAACATTGAGTTAAAAAAAAAATGGAATTATCATACTAATTTCACTAGGCAAGAATCTCAGGAGAAATAAAATAAAATACTACCAAACAAATATCTTGTTTTTTTTTTAATTTATTTAATGTTCGTTCCTTGAAGACTATTTTGTGAGGCAGAATCATGTTATCACTACTAATACCCTGAAAGCCAAGTAGCAAAATCTGAAAATATCTCCTCTTTTCTATAGTCAAGCTCTTTAGGTAACCCCTTATACTAGGAATGTCCTTTAAACTTATGAATGAGACAAATTGGTTGACTTAAGGTTGTTTCCTTCTGAATCAGTGCAGAAAGAATTACTTGTTCACGTGTTTTGTTCCAAAGACCAATGGTTAGCTTACTCATCTAGGATAGATTAGGCTGTATTTAAGTATCTCATACACCTGATGAGTTACATCTGTAACCACCACTTCCCAATAGTTTAATTAAATCATAATACTTAGATGTGATTACAGAGATACAGAGCAAATATCGATTCCCCAAAACTGCTCTGCTTTACATATGAATAATTAAAAATTCATGGGACTGGTGAGAGGTTGACTTTTTAATCTACTAATCATGGAATGCAGCAGAGGATCAGAGATCCTAATTTCAGTTCCCAAGTTACTTTTGTAAATATGTGTAAATGTTAATGATTGTATGAAGGAGGAATTTGAATCCAGTTTTTTTTCTCAGGTGAATTAGAGTTTTTTACTCCTGGTGGCTATTTAATAATTTCCTGAAAAGAATGACAACATCATTAGAAGAGATCAAGAGGGGATTTCTGAATGTTATCTAACCCAGTGACTAAGCTTTTCTGTAGGATATTAAACATGTAAGTATTTGAGATGTTTACTGAAAGAACATAGCTATCTCATTTCCCAACAACTTTTTGTCAGGGGCTTGGTCTGTCAGGTATACTGACAGAACTCTAACACTGACCTGTATCAGATTTTAGCCTCATTGGAAAGTAACCTCTTAGCTTTCATGTTGACAGTTTATGATTTTTCAAGAAAAGTAAAAAGTGATTATTATTTTCCCAACTCCAAATGATTTAATCGATTCTGTTGGTAGTTGGAAGATGGCAGCTGAATCAAAAGAGGATGGCTGCAAAATATTGGAGATGAGGCAAGCTTTGTTTTAATGAAAGGACACCGTCAATGAGCAGAATTTTTGCTTTGTTACAGAAACACTTATTTTCAGTTCAGCAAAGAACACATGGTGTTCAGGCCAAAGAAAACTCCTGACTACTCCTACCAGGTGCAGAGACAGATGGGCCGTGGAAAGGCAGAATGACATGCCTCCTATTTGAATCTTTTTTTTTTTTTCCATGTGAAATTGTCAGCTGTTCAGTGCAGCAAAAGATTTGAAGCCACGCTGTGCTACAGAGAAGACCAATACTGTGAAAACTGATTTAGAGAAAATAATATAAACTAACATTTAGATAGCTGTACCAGGGCTGAATGTGACTCCAGAAATGGGAAAGATCAGCTCTCCATCATCTTTCTGGCAGCCATGGGTGTTTCTTAGGACTACTTTAACCTGTCAGTCTGAGATGTGCTATACAAGCAACTAAAATAATATTTAATTTTTATATTTTTTAAAAAAATCTATTTTATGGGCATGGGAGTCTCATGACAGAAGTTGCACATAATTTCTTAAATCCCAGTCAAACTAGCATAAAAATATATCTTCCACAATTTATGTCATCTGACCCCCAAATCTTTCTACAAAGTTATTTTTTAGAGGATGCTGCTCATTTTATTAATTTTTTTTTCACAGAAAATAATTGTTCCCATGCATTTACTATTGAAAACTTACTTACATCAGAAAATGAAAATCATGATATGGAGATTAGAGTATGAGCTCTATAAATGTGAGAAATACCTCACCGCATCATAACATCCCTGCATGAATAATTTATCTCCTGTGACTAAAATGCCATTACAGTTGAATTGAGCTTCATGTTGCTAGAACTTTATGGCTAGAGTATTATCAACACCCAAGCATCTACTTCAAAGTTAGTTCAGAGGTGGCTACACAGTACCTGGAAGGTACATACAGACTTTGCATGTACTGGTTCTGTGCAGATGTCTTGGCAGCTGGATACATATCATAGACAAGGTAGCTGCAGTCTTACAGATAACAGCGTTGTGAGAAGGATCTTAACAACTGTCCTTTCTCATGAAATCAATGTGAAGACTGGATAGGAAACAGCAGAATGGTATGGCTGCAGCTCATCTCAATTCAGAATGTGTTTTATGATGCCAGACATATCTAGGTATATATTTACATGTAAATCTAAAACTATTAAGAGTAATTGTAATAATTCAAAGTGTTCACCTAGCTCTTCATCTCAGTAATACTCTACATGCTTTTACCCTTTATTGATTATTTGTCTTTGTGATGCAAAAGGATTTCACATTAAAATGCCATTGCAAATAGTCATCAGTGTAAAGGAAAGCATTCTGGTAATCTGAGAAAATCTACTCTTCCCTCAAAGTCCATTCAGAAAACATTGTTGTGGTTCTTTAATGTAGGTAAGATCCAAATCGAACTGACAGTGCTGAACACAGCATACAGGACTAATAAGTGAGGTAGTGTAATCATGTGATCTAGGTGCTTAGAATGTGAAACAATGGAGATAGAAATATGCTTTGAAAGTGGAAAGGTATTCTGGATAGTTCTTCATATACACGTGGGTTAATATTTTTTGTAAATAATATCTACTTATATCTGTTAATATTTTGTTGATATATCGCATTCCAGTCAAAGAAATAAACGTTTTTTGTCTTTTGTTTCTATAAAAACCCTATGCTGTTAATGTTGTAGTCAGATCAGACATTTCTATTCCACATTTCTAAAAGCAGAATCTTGCCTTTTTCTAGAGATGTGTTCATACCCTACAGTATGTATACACAATGCCTATATTCTGTAGTTGTGTATATTGTTATGAACTGCTTTAAAGCATTAATATGTGATTGTTCTAGTATGATCATGCTATTTTCTGCTGTGACTTAGATAGAATAATGCTGAGCATTACTTTGGTAAAGACTGTTTATGAAGGATGCTTTAGAAAAGACCATAATTCCTTTCTGCACAAGGACAGGCTCTGCCTGTCAGGGTAGAGATTCATGACAATTATTTCATAATTCCTGAAGTATGAAAGTATGTAATCATGCAGACTCCTTCAGCTGTGAACTAAATGTCATGAGAGATATAGTCAGAATTTAAAGAGTGATGGTAAAAGAAACAGTTCTTCACCTGAGAAAATATAAGGTACTCAACAAGACCTTATACAATGCAGATGGCACTGAGATCACAGCCATTGAAAATTGATGGGGTTTTGTCTGTATCTTTCACCATTCCTTTTCTGCCTCTGTGTTAAAAAAAAAAAAACATCAAAAAACAGACCTGAAAGAATCTACAGTTTTACATAGCTTTACACAACCTGGATATATTGCTGTCTTTAATTTACTGGCAACCCATCCTCAGGTCATTCTCTAATACCCACTAAGCTGCTTTTGAGTTTTAGCTTATTGCATTTGAATTCAGTGAACATGGAAATGCAAAGCTAGGTTCCCTACCTATAACACAGTCAAACTACAGTATTATTTTCTTTAAAATTTCTCTTCCAGCTACTCTGGTTGCAAAGAAATTATTGCAGCATTGCAAGCAAGAGACAGAAAGGTTGACAAATAATTACTTCTTGAGACTGTAATCCATGGGGTGGTAACAATTGTAAATTCATTGGCTTACTCACCTCAAACTCAGTTCCTATTTGTCTGCAACTATTATGCTACTAAAGATTAGATAACTATTAAACCGTAGCACCGGGTTCTAACCTAAAATTTTGATGGGGTTTGTGAAACCTGTGTTTTTCCAGTATCACAGGGCTCTGAGAGATACATGAATGAAAACTGCCACTTACATTGAATTATTTGTAGTTATTACTATGTGTTGTTTAAGGAGAGGCAAGTTTGTTTCTGGAGATGGAAATCTCTATCTGTACACAGCTGAGTGATAGAAAGGATTCTATAATTCAGAAGCTCACAAAATGGAGACAGCAAGCAGTTTTCTAACCAATCATCCACAACATCTGCAGAAGTTAAAGTCTCTGACACAATTTCTGATAGTAAGAAAGATATCACTTTTAAAAAAGTGCTATATTTTACCTGCATATATGAGCTATTCCATGCATATTCTCTGCAGTGCTCTGCATCTACAAGCTAGGCGTATGACTCCAAGGCAGCAGTGATTCACAGACCCTACAGAACGAAGGGGTAGAGTTAAACATCTGAGAATGAGATTCTGTAGGATTGCATGAATATGATCACACATAAGCCAGATAATACACATGGAAGAAATGAGTGTGTGTCAAATACCACATCTTTTTGCAATGTGAAGATCCCAAATGAGGCATTTGGGACTGCCTTATGGGAGCACCCACGTAAGTGTATTCACCAAGGCAATACTTTCTGAAAAGTGACTGTGCCTGTAATCAGTGATCACGATGTTTGCTTTAGCAATAGAGTTGATGTCTACTTTAAAATGATGGCAACATTTAACTTCTTACAAATAGGACATAAATATAAAAGTTAGTGAGAAATGTCCTCAATTTTGGACAACTTTTCAACTCAGAGAACAGAAAAGATAGACAAGGCAAAAGGTGGTGGTACTTTCAGAGTCTGAGAATCACTTTGATAGACTTTACACTGTCTATATGTGCATACTTTTTTGAAATATTCTTCCAAAAACTTACTTCATGTTGAATGTTGTCAGTGGCTTTTAGGAAAATAAGTACTTACTGTCTTTCTCCAGTGTATAAAAGTCTATCTGTTAATAAAGTTTTTTAAACCAGTAGGATTATTATGAAGGCTAGTTTTCTTTTTTATTCCAAGAAACAATGGTCTTTCCTTTGTTAATTTAGTTCAATCTATGACTATAAAATATTTCTTTACAGTGTTATACAATACTAGGATTCAATAAGGATTCCACAGCTGTGGAAGTTGTGATTAATAGGTTCCTTCTGCATTTAATGAGAACAAATTTCTTTGGGTTTTTGAGCAATGTACAAAACTCCTCTTTTCCTAGTTTACAGAAAATAATGAAAAAAATATTATATCAGTACGAGAAATACTGTCCAAGAAAGATGTGGCCATATGGGAGTCAGTCCAGTGAAGGACCATGAGGATGATAATGTGACTGGAGCTTTGTCATACAAGGGGAGGGTGAGAGAGCTGGGGGTGTTCAGCCTGGGGGAAAGCTTCATCATTCAAGATATTTAAACTCCAACTGGACAATCTGCTCTAGCTGGCCCTCCTTGAGCAGGAAGGCTGGACGAGACCATGTCCAGAGGTCCCTTCCAGCCTCAATGATTATGTGATTTTATGATAGAATTATTTTTATTTTTCTGTCTTCCTAAGTTCTAAGCATCGCATTGCTGAAGATTAGCTCTGCTCCTCTTTTCACCAGATGTAATGGTACAGTTCAGTGCTCTCCTGAGAGTTCTCTTGCACTGAATTAAAATGTCTAAAAAACATTAAAAACAGTTAAAACCAGAAAGCAGTCCAGCTATGTCAGATAATGCTAATCAGAGAAGAAAGCACTCCAGAGATCTGGTGAATTCTATTACTGTGCCCACACTTCAGCAACATTTCACCCACACATTGTGAAAAGTACCTCTGGATTTTAAGTACCTCTGGATTTTAATAATAGTCTAGGTACTTATAAATTGCTATAGTATCTGTAAGTTTCTGGAGGCATCCTACTTCTGCTAAGCTAATGCATTCCCTGATAGGACATTTATTTCATTATAGAGCTATGATTTTTTTTTTCCCTTCTCACCCTTCTGAAGATTTTATTTCAAGCATGCTCTTTAGAGGTGAAATAAAGAGAAGAAATGAAGAGCTCTACAGATTCTAGCAAATAAAAGCCCTGGAAGGGAGTTAAATGACTAAAGACCATTCTTGGCATGATGCTAAACAAGTCTCAGGACTGTCACTGTCACGAGGGAAGCAGGTCTATTTTAGTCACACAGTCTTTAGGAAGTCTACACTTGAATTCTCTTTAGCTTCCACAGAGCATGTGACATAAATCTCAGGGAATCTCTGTGCCTTATCTTTACAACAGTGAAGAGTCTGGGTGATTTACCTTCTTCTTTCCTGCTAATTCTTTAAAGAAATTCTGAGATTATGAAATTCATAGACTAATGGAAAATATATCTATAGCTGGCAGTTTCTCTTAAGCCATAAATCACATTCCAGTGATGGAGGTCTAAAGATGTTGAGATTACATCAGCCATGTAGAGCTGAAAAATCTTGTTCTGAAGGCCCCGTTAAGTTGCAGAGTAAGCCCAGATGGGCCAGTACTCACGAGGCAGCATTCAGTTCAGCTCCATGGTTGCCTGCAAGCCTACAGCTGTAATTTTCCTTGCATCCAGGGCTAAACCAATATGCTGCCTCAGCTCCATGCTCATTTTCCAGCAAAGGCTGACAAAGACCTAGACATAATGTTTTCTAAGTGAGCTTAATCTTTTGATAAATCTTAGGTTAATGGCATTTAGTGTCATTACGATCACTTTAGTTTTGGGATTTCTGCTGGAGAACGGAAATGTAGACCCACCTGGTCTTTACATACCAGCTAGGGTACTGGATTCATAGGCAGAAAATATGTTCAATTGATTCCTGAAAGGAGTTGGTTGGGTTGGCTGTGCAGCACTCAGCAAAGGTTTCAGGGTATGAGATACAGGTTAGGCTAATGCAATTTGGCAGGGTGGAAGGTTTCAGGAGCTTGTCTTTTATCTCTTCTCCCTCTGTCTCTGTTTCCCTCTCCTACTCTGTAATGCCAAATAAGGTTCTGTTTTTTCCCAAGGCTTTTTTTCCTAGCTGTACTTAGTGGATTCTTTAAAAAAAAAGAAAAAAGAAAATTACTTCAATGTTTCTTGCATAAAGTATTCAGAGCATAACATGTAGACTGAGATAAATAAAATCTTGCTACATCTGCAACTGATCCCAAATGAAATTCGTAGAATCACAGAATAGTTTGGCTTTGAAAGGACATGTAAAGGTCATGCGGTTGAACCTCCCTGCAGTGAGCAGGAATGTCTTCAACTAGATCAGGTTGCCAGAGCCCTGTCCAGCCTGACCTCAAATGTTTCCAGGGACTGGGCAGCTGAAACCTCTCTGGGTAACCTGTTCCAGTTTTTCACCACCCTCATCGTAAAAAATTTCTTCCTGATATATACCTGAATCTACCTGCTTTTATTTTAAAACCATTACTCCTTGTTCTGTTGCTACATGCCCTGCTAAGAAGTCTGTCCCCATCTTTCTTATAAGCTCCCTTTAGATACTGAAATGCCACAATAAGGTCTCCCTGGAGCCTTCTCTCCTCCAGAGTGAACAACCCCAACTCTCTCAGCCTGTCTTCACAGGAGAGTTGCTTCAGCCCTCTGACCATTTCTGTGGCTTGAAACTGCAACAATACACAGGGTGCAAATGATGAGTCTGACATTGTGACTGGGATGAATAACTGAAGATACTGCCATCTAATTGACTTCTGCACTCTGGTGAAACTACAGACATTCTGCTAAATCATCTATGCAGTTCTGAATAATGTAAATGCAAATAATAGAACCAGTGTTAGCAGCCCTTCCTATCAGTCTCATGTGGAGTCTGAAAACTAAGGCTCACTCGTAGAGGAGCATGTACATATTTCCTTAGAAGTACACTTTGGAATTGAACAGCAAGTAAAAAATCTTCCAAAGGACCCCCCATGCTTAGAAGAATCATAAAGTAGGCAGCCTGTAGATCACTGAAGTCATCAGTCAAAAAGCACATGATTGCTGCCCCATCTATTACTGCCTTCTGTACTTTCAGTCTGAAATATATACATGGACAACCCAAGTATGTGTACTCTGGTTTGTTTCAGAGTGAAAAGGACCAGCAATTCACAATGAGAACATTTCATCCGTTCAGCAGATACTAGAAACTGTTAGACTACTTGCATACAATAGATGTGGCTCCATTCATCACCTTTTTAATTTTATTGTCTGTTAGAATGATATTTGATCAAAGCACAGATGCTACAGGAAAATCTCCCTGAGTGCCTGGCTTCCTAGTGGAGTTGTTAGTGATGATAGAAAGCATAATAGTTTGGGCCATGGCAAATGCTTTTTTTCTCTAAAGCTCATTGAGTTTTGTCAGTGTTATTTTTCAAAGGCAGTAATTCCTGAAACAAGTAACCTACACAAAGATAACACTGAACTTTTCTTTTGCACCTGTCATGGAAAAGAGCACATATACAGGGAAGGGCTTCTGTTGAGGTTACAGTGTGGGAACCATGAAATGTAGTTAGAAGTGGGATGATTGGTAGCTCATGGTCCTCCACTTCCTTTACTCTCTGTACTGTAGCATTGGAGAGAAGTTGTGGGCAGAGTGGTGTCCATGGCAGTATTTGTCAACACCCACTGCATTGCTCATACACACTTCTATTACTCATGCTGGATATGGGGGTTATTTCTTGTAATTTTTTGCATAAACAGCTTAGTTCTCATTGTGATTTCTTTTCTTAAATAGTTAATCAAGCTGATGGAAAATGCTGAATTATTTGGGCATTTTAGCATTATTTGCCTAGACAGGTTACATGGGTGACAGAGAAATAATATTAAAATTGTCTACAAACACACCAGTTTAGCAAGAATAAAACCCAAATTTGTCACCAAGCATTAAATATGGATACTAAGAATAAATCTGCCTGTCCAATTTTGTATTATGAAAACATGTAAATAGTGATGGCAACTATTTTAAGTAGGTGTTTTTAATTTCATACGCTTGGTTGTACAGTTGGTTTCTGTAAAGACAGTTATTCAACATCAATTTGTTAGGTTGATGTAAAGATTGTTTTTCACAGAAAGAAAATGGTCCAATTTGATAGTGGACAATATGATTTGTGTTTATAGAATTGTTAGTTGTTCCAGAGAAAAACTAACTGAAAGCAGATTAAAATTCATTATTTTGAGCATATTTTTGTTAATAATTTCTCCTAAAGAAGAGAAATCTGCTCAAAAATATGGGATATTAAGTACATTATCATATATTAAGAAAAAGGAATGTCTTAAACTGCGCTCTGTTTGGTACAAAAAAAAAAAAAAAAGGCATTCCCACACTGGCTTTACTCTGTTGTCATTTACTTTATTTGGGTCAATTAGTTCAAAAGATAAAAAAAATAAAAACAACTAATCCAAAGATATTAATTTAGATCAGCTGAGTGCTCTGCTTTACAGTGCCCCAAAATAATATCGTTTTGTGAGAATTACAAACGGATGCGGGTGAAGGGCTGAGTACCACTGGGAATGAGGAGTATGGGAGAGAAGAAAAGGAAGTATTTCTTGGGACCTCTTTTTCCTGGACAAAATGCATCCTACACTTATATGTTCAGTCTCTTCTGTGACCTTACTGACAGGCAAGTTTGCACTGATGGACCTCTCTTTCTCTCTCTGTCACTAGTTCATAAGTTTTGAATGTTTTTTTGCCATACAGTGGGAAACTCTGATCTTTTAACTTTACGAAAATGCCTGAGAACCCTCGAAATTGAAAGCAATTATCTGGCCACACTACAGTGCCTGTGTCCAGTTACAGAAGCCTAGGTAGTCCTAGCCCTACCTCACGATGACGTAGGAATAGATTTTTTAAATATAATTTAAAATGGTATAATAGGTGGATACTTATGCATGTAAATATGTTCCATTTTGGCCCTGTTTAAGAATTGCATGATTTTGACCATTCTCTTGGGATGCCCAATAGTGCCAAGCCTGCAGAACAAGAGTGTATCTTCATTTCTGCTGTCTTAAATCTCTGCCAAAATTCTCCTATTCTCACTTCAATTCCCATTAATTAAATGTATAACATTCAAGTATAATTCTTGCTATTGTTCTGCACAGAATAATACTATATAAATATTTAGTTCATTTGATAAAAGCAATGTGAAAGCACTGTGTTCCCAGTAATATGTTAATGTGTAATGTTATTCCAGAAATTATGCCTGCTAACAAGAAATCTAAGTGGATGTACAAAACTGTAGATAACAAAAGAGGAAATAGCTGTTAAATCTGTTTTCTGAAGAGACCTAGCTGTAGTCATGAATAACGTAAAAAAAAAAAGAACATTGGGTTTTCTTCTGTACCCCCAATATTACAATGGAATGTTGTTCAGGTGTTTATCCTGTTATTAGCACCATTCAAAAAACAATGTCTTTGGTAAAATTATGCACTTACATAATCAGAGAGGTTGCCAGAAGTAGAAGTCTTTTCTTGCAGAGGTGAAGGACATGATCAGTCTCTCTTCCTATATTTCTTGTAGATAGAATTTTCATATTCGTTTCTTTTTTTTTTAAAGTACCATTTCAGTGTCTGAACAAATAGAGAACATGTTCTACAAACCTGTAAGTTAAAGAAAACAGAATTGCTCTTAAACTAAAAAGAAGAAAAAGTGTTAAAGGTGTTTTTCAATGCATACATTTAAAAAGTTTTCAAAAGAATGGTGTTTACTACCTGACATACATGCCCAAATCTCAGAAGCTTGGAAACCAAATGATGCTGTTCTTACCTCAACAGATTTTGAAGAATGCCATGTATTTATCATGAGACATTTGCTGGCAAAAGTCTGGGGGAATAGTAGCAGTAGTTCTGAATTTCCTATTTCTTGACATTTAAATTATACCATTTGGACATTATTCAAAATCCCTTGACATAGCTACAGCAGGCCCCATCCACTGAAATGAGATAGTTGAAAGTTTAATAACAGAAGAAAAAAGGAACTCAAAGTTTGATTACAGTGATGTGTAGCTGCTTCAGCCATTACAATGTCAGAGCAAGGTTATGAGACATTTCCATTTTTAACCATCTTAATGGGTTCAGGTCCTGAAGTCCTTATTAAATTACAGTGAAATTGATTTCTCAGTCTTCGACCTAGCCTATATTTCTGAGGTGGAGGAATACATGGTAATGCAATCTATCTTGGCAGTTAAACTGGATGCTGTTGGTAGTATCAGTACTAACAATGTGAGCAGTGTAACACACAAGTATGTTCTCTATGTGGGGCTTTAAAGTGTAGCACCGTCACTGGCTGAAAGTTTCTGAAGCAGTGAAACAACTTAGCTGCCATTTCCCCTTACCTATCAACTGTGATTAAGTGCCCAGGGAGAACATACAAGAAACCAAAACCATATGGGGAAATGGCAGCTTATATCCATAAGTAGGATAGAAAGTGGTCTTACTTTAAGGATATTTTAGAAAGAAGTAATTTTAGACTTCTACAGAATTTTCCAAAACCTTACCAGCCCTAAAGTTTTATGAGCGGTCATGAGACATTTTGTCTTGTTTTTTATGTATATGCCTATATTCACTGCCAGGTAACCTTGAGTTCGCTGCTTTATAGAAAGCTCCCTGCAGAAAAGTAATAGCAGAGACTAAAGTTAGAAGTTACTCTTTCTTATCTTGCTAATTTCAGTTAGGTGTTCCCATTGTGATAGTCTTACACTGGTTTAGCAAAAAAAGGTGAGGTTTCTAAATATTTTCTTAAAAGTTGTAAATCTAAATACAAGTATATTAAGTATAAATCATGTTTATATATTTTTAAGTGTGTATTCACAGGATTCCAGATCAGCTTATCTAAAGCAAAGCTAAAATATTTAAATTAAATTGGTTCAATACCTAGCTGAAAGCAAATGTTTATGCAATTTCTACAGTATTCACTCTTGTGAATCTATACTGTCTTCTAACTTTTAAAGATTAGAATTGTTCACCTTAACATTACAAAGTATTTTGCATATAATAAATTTAATTAATAGAAATTATAAAAGGCAATAATTTATGGGCAGGAGGGATTGAGTTATTAATTTTTTTTTAATTTTCACTTCACATTTCTAACTATGAATCTGTAAAATTGTTTAATTAAAAAACAATTCTTACTCTGAGAATTCTTTAGGACATAGACAAAGTATTTTCAAACACACAAGTAATTCCAACCATTATTATAACACAGAATCTTCAACAACTTGCAAATCTTTTAAATTATCCATTATCAAAATACTCCTTCAAAACAGCATTTGTACACGATACAGGCCCAGTGAAGCAGCTCAGTGCTTAAACATTGCATGATACTAAGATAATACTTTTTAGTATGAAGCCATTAGAGTTCTGAGCAATGACTGTGCATTCTCGTTTTTTGTAGACCTGACTTGGAAATTTCTACAGATGAACTTTCATTTCTTAGCATTGCTGATTTTTGTCTTTGTTGTGTATTTTCACAAAGCTGTGTATATGTATATATTTATTTTTATTATTATTATTTATAGTCTTCCCTTTACTTTATGAAGTTTAGCAGAGCTAAACTATTGTGCATTTTAGAAATAAAACAACTAGGATGATAAAAGGCAAAGCAGTTTCTTACTATAACTATGCTTTTAATGTCTAGTTAAAGTACTGTCAAACTATTAGAGAAGCTAGAGTGCCTCTTCATCACTCTGTAAATCTCTTTATCTCAGAGCTCCACTTAGTAAAGTACATCTGGAGAAAAAAATCCCACACCATCCTTATTCCGCTTTAGCAAGATAGTAATCTTAAGATTACAGAGCTGAACTAGAAATTACTAAGTCTTTTTAGGTTTCTTTTTTCCTCCTTTGAAACTTATGTACCTACCCAGAGAATTCCTTTTAAGAAAGAAAATAGTATAGCTAAGAAAATCTTTATATGCAGCTACTTCAGGATTTTTGAAGGCCAAATTATATATCTATGCCCGCATCTTTTATTTAGGATTATATTCGTGCAGCTGTGTGAATGGACAATAAAGACAACAAGAGTGATAGCAGGGGTTAGAGTCACCAGTGAAGCTTAGGCACGGCCATACTGGGCACTGTCACATCGAATCACAGGTACAGAAATGGCCACAGTAATTCAAAACCAGGGTTTTGGCATTTGACCTCCTAATAAAGCAGAAGAGCAAAGGGATTCACGTGAGCCCAAGTGCTGAAGGCAAGGGTACCCTCAAGGAACAGCTGATGAAGAGGGATTCTGGCTCAACTTTCTATGCCTGGAAGATTTAGATGTCTAATGCTGGACTGAACATAGATGAGTATTTCAATTTGAGTTTTACAAACCTTATTTTCTCCTAAAATTAGAACCATAAGTCTTACAGTGACAACTTTATTTCTAACACTGTACCATTTCTACACTACTTCATAATTCTTTCCTGTAGTATAACTGTTCTTGTACTGTTTATTGGAATAAAATTTCTGTTTCAGAAACGACCATATGTCAACTACAAACTTCCTAAAAAAAGAAATTTGGAAAATGCAAAAAGTAGAGTTGTTTATTTTCAGAATATTTGTAACTTGTTGCATTGCACTAAGATATCAATTCTATACAAGACCAACACATGAGCAAGGCCAAACACAGATTTTTACTTTTCACATGCTTTTGAGTCCAGATTTCATAACATCAACTGGTTTTAAGTTTAAAAAATTGTGCATTTCTCTGAAGATTACATAGCTAGCTGTCTATGATTGTTACTGGGTTTTTTTGTTTGTTTTATACTTAATTAAATGCCATTTTATTTTAGGGATTTTTTTGGGTGTTTCCTTACCAATGAATAACCTATGATATAATGTAGCACCCATAAAGCTTTGAGGATTGTGACGATACCTGAGTATACACAGGTTTCACATATCACATATCTAGAACATTTGGCTTTAAAAGCTGCACAGTAAAGTGAGGTCACAGTTACAGTACTGAGTATTACTGATGGGTTGCTAAAAAAAAACTAGTTCAACAACCAAGGTCCACATTTTCATAAAATTTACAAGGTATATTGCAGGATTGTTTCACTGAAGAAACATTTCTATAATGGACAATTTAAAGTTTTGTAGATATTTAAGCTGTCATCATTATGATGAAAGAATGAACAGTTGTTATTTGTTTAATGAATTCAAGAATAAAAGGCCTAAAGTTCCCTGATCGTTTGGCATACAATTTACTCTGTCTCACTAGTATCTGGTTGTCAGCACCAATTAACCTGCCTGTGTAAAATTAGCTAAACTGAGATGTAACTAACAGTCGGATATGTGAAACTCAAAAGCTTCCTACAATATGTCTTGAATTTGGGGATATAGTGAGTAACATTACCCTAATCAAAATAAAGAGTTTTCAGTTAAAGTTTACAAATACTTCCATAACTTTATATTGTAGCTCTTTATGCCTCAGAAAATATTTCATTTAAAAATAAGTATATTTATATGAATATATAAAATAACGGTGGGGTTTTTTAAAAGTACAAACTTAATATTAATTTACATAACATGCTGCAATTATTTTTCTTATGTTCAGAACAGAAAATTTTGTAGCTGCTAGAACATCTGTGTTTTTAAGCTCCTTATTTTAAAAAAAGGAAGGAAGTAAAATCCTCACATGTCAATTTAAAGTATCATAAGTCTACTCTCAAATGAAACGTTTGTACTGGGAGTAATAGGAAAACAGTGAGGAAAACAGCCTATTAAACAACAAGGAACAACATTCCAAAATAAAGATTTTATCTATATTTCCTAGGATACATTTTCACTGATCAGATAGATGCATGAGGTGTAGCTCAGCATTCTCTTAATCTTCTATACCTGATATGCCCCGACAAAACCAAGTACTTACACATTGCTTCCTATTACTAGGATTCGTATTGTCTGTTCTCTCTTGCAGAGATGACAATTACAGAAATTATGTTAAAGGCACACCTTAAAAAAAAAAACTTCCTAAATTGTTTGAAGTCAGACATTGAGCAAAGCAAAAGTGAGACCTGTCTCATTTTTGTGCACTGATTCACCTAGTACAGAAAGTAAGAAACAAGTTGTACACTGGAGTATGGGTGGTATAGTTTTTCTTTAAAACTGCTGGTAAAGGTAACCTCGTATGATGGCAGTAGTTTCTAGGAGAGGGTGCAGCCCAATCTGAAAGACAGACACCTCATGCAGCAACACAGAGACTCACACTGAGTTGGGATCTCAGAAATTAAAGAGGCACTTATTGTCTCCTTAAGCAACACAGCTGTATGCAATGGGGTCACTCAGATGCTGTTTGGTGTATGTTCTTCTCTCACTGCCGTGATGTGATGCTTTTCTTTCTGCTAGATGCTCTGACCTGCTAGTGCTGTGCTAGTACAGACCACTAGAACTGTCTGGATGAATCTAAATATTCAAAATTTTACTTCATGAAAGCGATGTGTTTGGTCATTATGTCAGTTATTAACAGCCCCATAATAAATGGGAACTTGAAAGACAGAAAAGCCCTCCAGGTTCCCTATGTGGGAGAGCCTGCTTCCACTCGCAGCACCGAGCCTACGGACAGAGAGCAAGTGCTAGGACTTTAATAGTGCCCAGTGGATGTTGCTGGAAGCTTTATAACGTTGCCTGCTGGTGTATTCCTGAGTGTGGAAGATCAGAGTTAAGTCTCTTCCCACTAGATGCAACAGTGTCTGTGCTTATTTGTTGAGCTATTCCTACACCACATTTAAATCTATTCTTTAACATCTCCATACAGTTATTTAATAAGCAATGGATAGTTTGCCTTCTCTTCACCTTCGTGTTAAAGACTATTTTCATTTCAGCATTTTCTTGCCTTCTTGCCTTTCTTACTAGCTTGCTTTTTTTTTTTTTTTTTTAAATACTTTTGGCTGTGAGGTCTGGCACTTCTCGCATCCCAAGACATTCAAATGCCCATAAGCATATGGATAGTAGCAACCTAAAGTTGAAGGGAATTATCATACCAGGGGCTACGTTTTACTGTTCAGCCATTAACAAGAAATAATAAAATGTGAAACTGAAAAATTGTATTTCCATTCTTTCATACATACTACCTTTTGTATGATACCACCTCTAGCACAGTAGTAGCTCAAGCATTTAACCATTTGGAATTATGGGAATATCCTTCTTTTTCCTAGCAAAATAAAATAAACCAGTAGTATGAAAAAAAAAAAAAAAGATGGCTTTTAAAAAAGCGTGGCTTAAATGGCTTCAGCAAGAAGGACTAAGCATTTATTTTCATTTACAAATAGCAAGTACTTTGGGTTCCAATTATTCAAAATTATTATAAAGGCTTTCTAAAATAAGACATAATAGTTTAGAGCAGCTGTTTAAAGAGCTGCTTGATACATTGAAATGAAAAGTGAGAGTATGAAAAATACATTTCATTACTTCCTGCTGCCTAAATGTCTCGGGGCACTATGATTCCAGGGAGAAATATTGCAAATAAAGTAACCCACAGAGAAATTTTATGGTGGATATTTTCCCTTAGTGAATATACCAATTCTACAACAACTTCTTCCACATATATGCATACTGTACTGCACTACATTTGAATGTCATTTTGTGAAGGAAATGAAGAATTACAAGACAGGGCTGAGTCTCAGTGGATGTTAGAGAATCAGAGTGCAGAAGAGGAAGCAATTATTTACTTGCAGTAAGTGGGGAGTGCAATCTGCAATGGACAGATTGGATTCTTGCCTTCATGGGTGACCAATAAGGTATTTCTAGTACGACATTGCTACAATTATAGCTCTGTCTTATTTGAACCATAATAAACTTGGGAACTGAATAGCTTAAAATGTACAAAAAACTTCAGGTCCCCTTGGGCTTCCAGCATTCTCCCAAACATTTCAGGAGAACTGACCAAAACAAAAATTGCAGTTTCTGCATTGTTTGGGGACTGCAGTTGCTTCCTCGGCTGCACAGTTACTTATGGGCTTAAAAGCCAAACACTTAGCTTCCACACAGAATAGCTACTTCCGCCCCCCAAAAAAACCAACAAAAATAACCCCACAAAAAACCCCAAAACAAAAAAACAACCAACCAACCAACATCCCTAACCAAACTGCACTGCAACCCTTGCTGCCTGTTCCAGGGCATTACCATAGCAGTTCTTGGGAGATGTAAAAATTTCTTGCTATATTGTCTTGAATTACGACAACATCCATGAATCACAGCCTTTTCCTCAATACATTTCATGGTGATACCTGCAACCAACAAGTCCCATAGGTAGGAGAAGGTGTTTTTAGTGATACCATAATTTTGTTGTTGTTCTAGCTCTTCTGCTCTGCCATCTAATCCAGCTCCTAGTTACTCCAGGTCTTTGTGAGCAGCAAAAACAGACCATAAGGAAATCAGCTGAACTTTTAGTTTGAGCCTCATAAATCCAATAAGAGCTATTTTTTGTACACTGTACAGGGAGAATCTTTAACTGAAACCCTGGCAAAGAAATGTAAACATTGTTCTGATATTACCTTTTTATCCTATCATATTGTAGGCTCTCTGCCAAGCACTTTCCAGTAAAGGCAGGATGAAGGGCTTGGTCTACAGCTTGGTCTCCAGGCTTATTTGATATAGTTCCACTGCTGCTTAAAGACAATGAGGCAAATGCTGTTCCATTAACTATTCATACTTGAAACTGTTATCTCCAGCTGGCAAAATTGTAACCCTGCTGAAAAAGGTCATGCTGTTACAATTACGGCCCATTTCTGAGATATCTTCCTCCTCTCTCTTAGACGATCAATGGCAGACAAGGGGCCAAACCCAAATGGCAGCACTGGAAGGAAAATAATTGGCAGAAATTATTTTCTGGCAACTTGGAGTAAATGCAGAATGAAAAACTATTTCTGCTGGTGGAGGAGGTCACTTTGGGCTTACCGCTTGGAAAGAAAACTTAGAAGAAAGCCTGTGACTATGACCAAGGTACCCCTGGAATTCTGAAAATACAGCACAACAAAACCATTAAACAGAATACCTGTAAGAACAACACAACTGATTTGAAAAAAAACTTGTAGAAATCATCTACACAGCAATGGAAGCAATATGAATACTGCCTGTTTCCAAGCCTAATTGATTTTTAAAAGCTAAAAATTGGCACCAGATTCGAGCACAGGAGGAAGAAAGCAACAATTCTAGGAATATTTTACTGCATAATTTTCTGCCCCATAAATTCCTTAACATTTTGTATCTGAACAGTGGAAATATGTGGCTAATGTGTTTTATCATCATCTCCGATAAAGAGAAACAAACATAGCTATTAACACTCATTCTGTCATTTTTTTTTTACTGTTAGTATCAACTAGTGATATCAGAATTTGAGTAACTTTTCTTTTACTATGAAAAATCCTATTTTACCCAGGAAAGTGCTATTTCTTATAGTTTCAGTTATTTCTTGATGATTTCCAGATAGGGTAAGTCCATCTACACATTTAATAATGTCACAGAAACTACCATATAAGAGCTTCTTAGAAATTTCATCAAAAATATTGTGTCAGAAATAGGTACAGTGACTGATATAAGGTAACAGTAACTTTGTATCCTAGCTTTGCATTTTGCTATTTGTATATTTTTAAAAGCAATCTTAAGAAGTTTTTAAATCTGTTGATACCTGTAAATGAGCAGAGGTACAATGAAGAAAGCTAACTTTGCATCATTTTTAACTAGAATACCATGAAGCTATGTTTTTGATCTATTTTCAGACTCCTTAGCTGATGGATTTTAACAGCTTTGGTATATATCTTAAAATTAAATGCAACTTGGGTTGATTTTTGTAGGTCTTGCCTCATATATTTGCAAGATTAAATTATCAGCAAAAGATTTTTACAATGACTTCTCAGAAACCTTTCTAGGAAATTTTCATTGTTATCTGCTCCACTTAAGGCCCACGGTTATATAGGACAGCTATTGACTGTAATTCTTATTCATGTATTGTAGGTAGCTGCAAGAGGTCAAATTCACTAGTCAGTGAAAATTAATGGTAAATTCTACATTTCTTTAATGTCTATTTTTTGTCTGGATTTTTCTATCATGTATTTATTAATTTTTAAAACTACAATCATGATGGCAAATTACTTCAGACAAACAGTGCAAGAATTGCATTAAGAAATTCGGGTAATCTATGAGAAAACTTTGGGGAGTTTGAGGCATCGATGGGAGATGAAGAGCAGGGGTACCTGAGAGAGGAATATGCAGTAAATATTTGCATGCAGCAGTCAGCAGTATGTATAGATTTTACCACCGCTAAACAAAGGCATCTGGGTGATTGTGTTTTTAAGACCGAACTCTTGCTGCCTTCGTAAATAAAGCTTTGTCTGGATTTGTTGAGTATATTTCAAGAATATGTCCTTTTGACACAGCTAATTGTCAAAGCAAACAAGGCTGCAGTAATTCCCCATAAGTTTCACTTTAAAAAAATGAAGTTTCTATGCTGAGATACTATTTAGGAGTCCAGCAGATGCTCTGGGAAAACACGCTCTCATCTGCATGGGCAAATTTCACGCAGTATTCTATGATTTTTGGCAATTATTTTCTCCATAACTATTTTTGAGTGCTTGATTATTTTTTTGTGAGAGGTGATGAAGATCCCAGTGCATAATGATCATTCTGAATGCACCGTTGTGATTCTGGCTGGGAAGAATTTCCTTTCAAGCAGTATCAAAATTGCCTAAATTTGGTTAACTTTTGATGTAATCTTTTCCTAGAGATTTTTTCCTGGAGAATTTCTATGAGTCTCTCCTGAAATGATAGATCTCTTACAGTACTAAGAGTTAGTTAAATGATGTGGCACATATTCTGGTCACCTCACAGACTGAAATGTACTCCCAAGAACCTTACCCTGTCTTGCATTAAATAAAATGCAATGCCCTTTTATTTTAAAGACAACAGTCCAGAAAGAAATTATATCATAGATTTTTATGGAGCAGAAATCAAGCAAAACATTAAAACTTTTGTTACTTTATTACCTACCTTTATGAGTTTATAGTAACAATTTGGCTTCCTTCCTATTTTGTAACAGGACCTTTGTCTCCTGATCATCCGTCCTATGTGAATGATTTCCTTCTGCCTTCTCCAAGATTCCTCACTAAGATCTGCTTGAGGGAAACAGTATGGATAAGCACAGCATAAAATTGTTCTGGCACCTTCTGTTTGGGATACCTTTTCATCAGTAAATTCAGCAAACCTCCAAATTAACAACTCCCCACAGTCTCCCCTATACATTCACATGCAGAAGTGAAGCAGGTACTTGCAGGCTCGGGCTATAAAAGCCCCATTGTTAGGGCTGTGACACTGCCTGCTCATCATCTGGTGAACTTTGAACTGAAAAACCCCACTACCTCCACTCAGAGAAAATGCAGTGTCCAAGAGACAGAAAGGCCCCACATAAGTCCCAGCCCAAGAATAATAAAATCTAGCTGGCACCAAGCTGCTCTCCCCTAGCATGAGAGTGTGAGTGCAGGCCAGCTGGCCCAAGGACTACCATTCTCTCTCAAATGCATTATCAAAGGATAGTCACAGCATATTGCAAGTCACCTTGAAAATTAGGTACAGTAACCCAGGGCAGTGTCTATCAGTTTGTGGTCTCTTTGCCAATCATGGATTGTAGATATCTGGCTGCTTAAACTATACTACCATTACTCTCTTCTTACTGATACTAAATTAGATTGAGAAAGTAGAAAGAAATACACACAGTATTTTTCTAAAGCTATATGATGGGGCAACTATTTTGCATGGATGCTATGCACTCATGCTAGGGAGATATTATGTGACTGAAATGAGACCACTGCTAATTTCCAGTATGGCTTTTGAGTGAGGTGCTGTATGATAAAAACATTTTTTTCTTAATAAAGTTGAGGTTCATTTGATGACTCCCAGTTTAAATGCCAGCACAGTCAAATCCAGAGCTGCTAAATGACCAAGCAGCAAATATGCTTGTTCATTATGAAGGGAGGCAACACAGCTTGATGTCCTATTGAACAGACATTCCCTCAGACACTGCTTCTGGGAGACAGATGCACATTCAGACAAAGGCAGTCAACCCTCTCCATCACCCCCTAAAAACTGGGACATCTGGACTGCTTTCTTTCAGAAAAGAAAACACATTGGAGATGACTGGCTTCAGTTTAGAGAATACTACTGAGTGAAGCACGGTCTGAGCGTTTTTCTTTTTGAGAAGAAGAAATGTAGTACAAGAATGAACATGCAATTTCTCAGTCGGTAACAAATAATCAGCTTTCAGATGCAGGGAAGCGTTTCTGCAGGAAAGTGAAATATATTAATATATTGGTTCTCTATACAATTTGATAGAAGATTAGGATAAGTAGAACAGTTTGTTCAGAACACAAATCTCATTGATGTATTATTCTCAAGCTGAAGAGTAAACAATAGATATCACAGCTTTAGACAACTGAATGCCAGAAAGTGTTGTGAGAAAGGAACGTGAGTGAATAATAATGAAACTAGTTAATAGTAATGTAACTAGTAGAAAAATTTAATCTCTTTTCACATGTGCATTCCTCATCACAATTATAAAGGAAACCTATTCAGATAAACATATTCTTGTTATAAATATGTTGCATATAGCACAAATATAGAGAACTACATAGATTAACAGCCGTTTTTCACATTAACACTTTTTAAAAAATATTTTTGATTTTTCAAATAATGTTTCCTCCTTTTTTTCTAATAAAAGAAAGCAGTTTCTATAGAATGGTTTTGCTAATGCTTTGCATAGAGCAACTTTTAACACATACCTCTGCATGTGTGTGTTGCGCAATTTAAGATACGAATTAGTATTTTTCATACTGGGCAACCTGAGTGTTTTTCTCTGCAGTAGCAGAGCAATGACTGTAAAAAAAATTGATTCAGAGGCTCACTCAGGCACTTATAAAAACACGGTTCATTTATACAACAGCAGAATTAATTACAAGATAAAATTTCTTTTTAGTAACATAGAAAAACAACCCACCGATCCTCCAGTTTGTTACATGGATGCAACTCTTCCAAGAATCTATGGGGTTCTACCAGTCTAAAAAAGATGAAAATGTCATTCACTATAAACAAAATCTGTTTAGATTCTGGCACATCTCAGGGAAAGAAAACTCCCTGTGGATTTTTATTATTCTTAGCAACAAGCTGTAGGATACTACCCAGTGCTGTCCAATGCAAATAAAAAATATCCAGGATTTTTTTTTTTTAATGAAGTCTCACACTTCTATTAACAAAATTAAAATCTCACAGAAGAACAGTAATAACATAACATTACAGCTGCTGTCTATATAGGGCTTTCTACAGGACAGGTTGTGCAATAAGCCTGCAACACATCACGAACAATACTTAGCAAATGAAAATACATTATAAAATTAGGCAATTAAATAATTTGCTTGATATTAAAATAGAAATGAAGAATAAATAAACAAGTTTTCTCCAAGCTGAAGAAAAAATTATCTAGAATATGTATCTCTATTTAATTTATATATATAAACCAGATTTATTTTTATTAGACAACAAGGTGTACCAGAAGAAAACATTTGGAATGCTTACAAAACACAGAGAAAATTCCTAGTGGTTTGGTGATTCCTATTTCTTGAACAGAGAAAGATGTTTTTGTCATACCTTTTCTAGAGACTGAACTAAGTAGAGCACTTGTAATATCTTGAAAACTGAGACTGCTTACTCCTTCTTAGCAGAATGCAAGCAGCTCCTCATGGACAAGGAAGCTGATGCATCTGATTGTTCAGGTAACAGGTGGCATGGCAAAACTTCAGGAAGACAATTATCCAGGAGGCATTTAGCAAAAAAAAATGATAGCATAGTGTGTCTTTTTAATTGGTTATACAGCAGGTGCATTCAATTTGTAGACAGGGGTAATGCAGAAACAACTGTGTCTTATCAAGTTTAAAGTTTTAGTTCTGCTCTGCCTTACACATATATTACATTTCCATTATTCCTTTTATTTCTATGTAGTTTTCCTATTTATGTTAATGTGAAAAAGGAAAATCAGACTTGTTTCGTCTCCATAGCTGGTTACAGAGAAATTCATTTTATACTCTGCCTTCATGATACTGGCTCTGTCACCAAGCTAAACAGAAAAATGGGCTGAAATTATTACTCTCAGTTTAATTCTTAGAGAATTTCAAAGGTTAAGGGCTTCCTGGACATGACTTTCTAGACAGGTCTGAGACATCATATTTGTCTACCCAAACCATCTCAGCATTTCACGATCTTCTCAAAGTCACCCATCTTCTCAAATACAAAATGCATGGGGTTGGTCATGAAAAATCCTGCAGTAAGATTTGATCCGGCTCCTATTAAAGGCACTAGTTTTCTACTGATTAAAAAAATAATTTGAAAATCAGCCTGACAAGTAGGTAGTGTTATTCTATTGTACAGTATTGTGCTACCTGGCAGCCTGAGTTCTGCTATGACCTAGTAGCCTTTCATACTCTGCAAGTATAGCTAATCCTGGAAACCACGTGAGACATGACTACAAGGACTGAACAGCCTGTGCACTTGGCATTGTTTCTACCCTATTTTTTACAATCTATTTCTCACTGAGAAAACAAACAAACAAGAAAACAAGAATTTTCAGTCCATGACATAATGAAAATGCTTGTACAAACTCAAGCAGCAAGATAAGCTGATTATTTTGCCTTTTAGTTCAAGTGTCAGTTTGTTATCAGCTGCTATCAAACACTGTCACAGCAGATGCCCGTTATATCTGTTACATGGTGAAATGTTTCAGTACATAAGAGACAAGGTGCATGAGTTTTCTCATACTTATCTTTGAAATCTCCAAAGAACTTTTCATGATATCTGTGTTTGCTTACACCCACTGCAGTTCACTTCAAAGTTCCCCTTATCATCTTTTTTCTCATGCTCATGTATGTACATTTCAAGATTATGATATTTCTAAAACTAGTAAATCTTTAGGCCACATTTTTTTTCCATGCTCACTTCTGCTTGCTCTCCATTTTGCTCAATAAATTTACTCTGATGGCTAAAAAGTTGCAATGTTCTTAATGTTGTACACTCATGACACACAGAAAACCTATTCCTTTTATTCACCTATTGTGTATTTCTTAGCTCTTAGGATTCCTTTCGCAAGGACCTGAATGCAAGTGTGCTGATTACCTCAACAGCAACACTATTTGTTTTGCAAAGGACTCTTTAATTCGTGGTGAAATAATTTTCTTCCAGATTCTCCTTTCCTCACACCCCCTAAAGTCCAATATTTGTCCCTGTTTCCTTAGGATTACATGAAACACAATATAATGGCTCATGGCTTTTGCAGTCCATTTGCAGTCCAGAGGCTCGTTTTGGACCAAGTCACAAAACTAACTCCTAGTTTTACTCTGTGGCATCACAAATACTGTTGAAAGTCATAAAAAATTTATTAAGGCAAGTGTGCTGTATTTTGCCAGTACTGATTATCTCTTCTGTCAGCTATAGGAATTTTTTATAAGCCTGTGGTTTTTTTCTTTAAATATCATTTCTATTGGATTTCAAAGTATTTCTACATATGCAACTGTGTTTCTCAAGCTACAGACTCAACATGGCATTTTATTTACCCGTGCAGAGAAATGACATCAAGCTGAGACAATTCTATGTTAGGCTGGAGGTGACATGGCTGAGAGAGCACTATCGTGCCCTCAGCTAGGATAATGCAGGTGAAGGGGAAAAGGAGAGGGTTTTATGCCTTCTGTTCTGTCAGCACAATCTAATGGAAAATGTATGCCTCAGCCAGGGGTTAAGCAAGCAGCCAAACATGGTGTTGGCCACAGCCAAGAAGACCTGTTCATTTGGCCGCAAAAGAAAAGCTGTGCTGCACAGAGAGGCACTTGGAAACAGCTGTACCTCGGCACAGCTTCTGGTGGATTGCTAAACACAATAAGCAAAGGCCCTCACATATTAGAAAACTGAGACAAACCAAACAAATGCAAATGCAATTAATATCCATTGCCATTCTTTATCAGTTGTCACTTTGGCAGATCTCAGCAGCATGGAAGGAAGCCATCACTTGAAATCATCTATCACAGACTGGAAAAGTGACTTTTTGTTGTTTTTTCCTTACTATGCAGTTTAAAGGCCATCTGATAGACATAAATATATCCTTGAAGGAAGTTTTTTCTGAGTGTAACATATGAATACAGGGGGATTCAAAAGAGAAAATAAGCTGCTATCCAATGTTAATTTATTTATTCTTATGTACGTTTAGCACTGGACACTCAATCAATGGAGCAGCTGTTATTAGACATTGACAAACGTGACTCACATGACTTTTGATCAGTTTTAACTGAATGCATACTTTGCAAGACAGAAGAGTGTTCTGATTTTTTTAAAATTTAATTTAACTTGACCAATTATTTTAATATGAAAAGGAAATAAAAATCCTGAAATGCAATCTTAAAAGAGATCACCTGAGGTGTTTTTAGTAAAGTACATATTTCACTTCTGAAATGTCAAGACAGTGTAGAAGTTTTTCTTTGAGATAAGATTAATACAGTGCAGAGGGTCAGAATAAACTCTTGATTCCATTTAAACAATAAAGAGACCTTTCACTGACTCTGCCTAGAGGTACATTTAATCCTAGGTGCAGACAGACACCAGTCACTTCATTAGATAGGTATTGGCTGATTCTCAGAAGCTCCAGAGGTGCATTTAAACACACGTGAATTCAGAAGAGAACAATCATTGTGGAAACCAAAGCTGCATTGTTTCTTTCAGGGGAAACGACAAGGCAAATAACGTAATTAAACCTACTTTCACTGATTTTCCCTGGCAAATTCATCCAATAAGAGCATTGCTGAGTTTTTTGGTGTTTTAAACTTTAAAAGAGTAGAACCAACTCTTAAAAAGAATGAAATACTTTTTTTGTATTTCAGTCATCAATTATTAAAATTAAGAAATTATCTATTGCCATTTGCATATCTAAGGTGTTAAGAGATGTGTGGTGAAAGCAAGCCAACTCAGGATGCTCTGACTTTGACTTAGATTCAGACTGTACTCCGAATGATAAGGCTTATTCCAAACATAACACAGAAACTGGCTAGAAGCAGGGCTTTTTTTGTAAGCTAAGTTGAGGCTTTGTCAGGAAATTTCTTTCATGGGTTTTCTGTTTCTTCTGTTGACCTTACATTGGACTATGGGTTCTTTGTATTTGGATGAACTGTTTCTGAATTCTGCAATTTCAAATACTCACAGAAAGGTTACCTGAACAACTTTTAACCTTCAACAGTAAGAAGGTAGAAATATGTCAAATAAATACTAACTAACATGAACATAAGAAGGTGACTGAGTCATAAAATGACCTATGTTGAATCCTCTGGAAAAGAAATACTGCTTGGCTATAATAAAATAGAACATAATTAACTTTGTATATATTATAGTGATAAACTAGCTGCAGCAATACTGATTGCATGCAGAAACATTGGTAATAAATTGAAAGCAGTTTGATTAAAATATGGTATGTGTTTTATTTTTATTAGCAGACTAAAATTAAACACTTAAAATTGAAATTATTTTTATTTGAAGTAGAGAGGCTTCCTATTTCACCTTACTTAAAAATACTCAGTCTTTCTTTTGATGTTTGCAGCTAACATACGAAACAAGTATGAACTAACTTAAATACGCTTTAACTAAAGAAAATTAAAAATAACATTTAAGAATTACTAACCTTGTCTGTAGTTCCTATGTTACTCTATACTTGCAAAATGCATCTTCATTATTTTGAAAATTAAAAATTGAATTTTTCCAAAATGCCTGTTTCTACAGAAAAAAAAGAAGTAATTTTCCTGCATAGCTTGTATGCTCAATCCCAAATCCATTAACTTTCCAAGTGTTTTGCAATGTTTGGGCTTATGGGCTGTGTAACTAATTGCTAGTAGTTACCATATATCTAAAACCAATTGTATACAACTTCAGAGCCTAGGGCTACACAGCGTTCTCTCTCTTCCTTTGTGCTGTCTTTTCTCCCAAGTCTACCTTCAATCTATAGCATACATTGGGGCCCAGGAAAAAGGATCAGTCTTTTCAGAGTGCTTCTACATGCCATATTCACAGTTATTCTTAACTACTGTCAAGGCTGTTTTGGGAACTGAAAATGGATGTTTCAAATGCTAATAAATGGTGCAGTGCAAAGTGCAATCACATGCGGGTTCTTGAGCTACAAGTAGAAACAAGTGTCCAAATCCTATCCCCACACAGCACGTGGAGAGGTGGTGACAGCCAGTTTCAAGTGCACTACAGGTTTATAGCATTTGCTGCTGTAACATTCTGCTTGTGCAGTTCACAGGTTGTGTACTGAGCCTTTTTCAAGCTTTGGAACACACGTACTGAAAATTCATTTACTTTGGAGCTCAAGGATCAGACTGATCCCCAGTTAACGTTTTCAGCTGACTTCCCTGAGTAACAGACATGGCACCAGCAGGCCTCACGAGCAAGCCAGCTGCTAGTACTTCCTTTCAAATATTGGCTGCCAAAACCAGTTTGCAATAAGCCAAATGTAAAGCATGATTTATTTGGCCAAAGCAGCCTTAATTCTTTGTTATGTTAATTCAAAGGAATGGCTATCGACATGCAAATACCTGTGCTTGCCAGGTCTCTTAAACTGCTAATGAGATCTCATTTAATGCCTTTTCTTCTGCTGGTCACCAATCTTGGGCTCCCAGGCAGCCCATGTCACTTTCTCACCTCTTGTTTTCTTCTGTCCTGTGGGACAGAAGCACAGCACTGTCTTCACGTGCAAACCCTCTCTCCACGAACAGAAAAAATATGGTTAGAAGTCTGGCTGCTCTGTTTGGCTACTTAACTGAGATGATCCTTAGTCAGATCAGCTTGGTTCAACAACTTTGAAGCAAGTAAGCTATAACAAGCAAGCAAATAGCAGTGTGTAAAATGTCCTTAACAAGGAATGCAAACATTTGCTTTTTCCTATGAAGGAAAACTATTACAGCTACCATGATATGCTCAATAGATTCTTTGACTTATATACCTATAGGACCATTACAGGTTTTCAGGTCTTCCAAGCCTCATAGTTTATTCACTGATAGGTATCTGATGCAAATAATGAAGAACATTCAAAGAACTCGCATTAAGACTACTGCTCAATAGCTGGATTTTAAACATAGGATCTGCATGTGTGTTCAATATGAGCAAAGGGGTTCAGGACTTGTACTCTCCTGAGTACAGGTGAGAGCTCTTCCACTCTTTATTTTTACTGAGAAAGCACAGCCTGCATAATCCCCACTGAGCAGCCTAAGGCAAAACAGGAGGAAGGCTGAGTCAGGTGTAGAGATCTGCAAACCTGGTATCCCAGTCGAACCAACACAGTTAATACTTTGGCCTTTAACTATCTTTTAAAAATCACTACTCCTTTATCTTCTGAACATAGCACAACCTAAACATCTGAAGTTGGTGACTGTCTTTTTGGTGACCTGGTAAAATATGGACAGTGGTACTGGAGAAATCTTTTTATCTTTGGTGTCACCTATCTGCTGCAATCCCACAACAAATGACTGCCTTCCCAAGTGGTTTTTGTCTTAGACATACTGTATACAAAAATGGGGAGGGAAATCAGAAGATCAAAAATTAATACCTTTATTTGCTGAGGCTTGTTTATATGAGGTTTGAAAGTTTGCCTTTGTAAAACAAAGCCCAACTTTAGATAATTTAATTCCAAAAATTTGTGCAGTCAACAAGATGGATCATGATAAGACCTTTTTAATTTCTAAGAATTGAGACAATAACGTCTTGATGTGTAACACTCATGTTTTGACTTATTCTTATCAAGAGGTACAATAAGACAAATGTACAAAGTGGTCTACAGTACCCTGATAAATGAATTAACTTTGAGGGGTTTTTTTTAAATTTTGATCTACAAATACAGCATTCTTAATATCTGAATCTTTCTTACAGATGCTCATTATTTGCAGCACTCTCCACTTGAAAAGGATGGGGAAGGAGTAGTTTTATTCAAGTACTATATAAATTAAGTATTTTGAACTACATAATTATTTCATATTCTAAGAATAACTTTTAATTAGTTAAATGTCAGTATAATTTGAAGTTATTTTGGCTCAAGTATGTGGCACTAAAACTGCTCTATGCACTTCCTTTTTTTAAGGTATAACTTAAAATAAAAACTTGGCAACATTATTAAGCTGTAGTGATATCTCATTCATGAAGTCATTGAGGGTCACTGTATATTAGAAAAGGAGAATATTTCAAAAAAGTCTTTATTTTTGTCAAATTCAAAGTTTCCTGCTCCAGAAACCAGTATTTTATAGAACAGAAGACGACTCAATTTCTGTGGGTCCATGGAGGACAAAAGCTATCCTATGGTACTTGGTTGAGTACCAATTATTTAATCAATAATTAAATATTCATTCAAAGAAGGAGAGATGAAACTTGGACTCAAGCAAGTTGCTCACTGCTCAGAGTTCACATTATTACATACTTTAGCTTTTCAGATGCCTGTCAGTCACAGTCCAGTTTCTCAAACTAAATTACATGCCCTAGATTCCTGTAGGGCTCAAAATTATGTCCTCGTGGAATGGATTTATAACTGGACAGAAGCAATTAGGAAGTTACAAGCATACTGGTTTACCATAAAGTCTTACCCTGGGATGTGAGGGAGGCATATTTCCCCACGTCTAACATCCCGTATCAGAATGGTTGAGACTTATGTTATTTAAAAAAAAACCAAACAACTAAGGGATTTGCAGTTCTGTCTTTCAAAGCACAGCAAGAAATTCTTATTTTATTAACACCTGAGTCTGGGATTTAAATTTCATTGAGATGCGTAAAACTTGCACACAATTCTTGCTCCAACTTGAGTCAGTATCTCACAGGCGTGTCAACACATCAACTTAAAGGTCCAGTTTTGGTGTTTTAAAGCAAAACATTTGCCATAAATGGTAGTATAAACATAAGCAAAATTTTGCAGAGCCTGAAAATACTTAATCAGGAAATAGCCACTAAGTTATTCAGTTCAGTCAAGAATGGTGATTTTCCTCAGCTTTCCAAGAAGCAGAATTGTAGGGAGGAGAGAGCATTTCACTATGGAAATCACAAATTGTGTTAGATGGAGACATCCTCCATATGTCTCTTAATAGCTTCATCCCCAAATCTTAATTTCTTTCCCATTAAGCTATTACAGTTCTCACTAATTAGAATTTGTGATGAAGGAGTCTGAGAAGAGACTTGGCCAGAGCAGACTATTTCATAAAAAATCAACAAAGAATCAGACTATTTATCTTAATGGCTGTCTTTGCACTGATAATTTAGTTTTGAAATCCAAATCCAAATTTCTTCAAGCAATGTGCTTTGTTGTACAGCTTTTGTCTTGCTTTCTTATATACAGCAGCTATACAACTCTCATACACAACAGAGCTGTGCATTGCAACAAGATACTAAAACAAAGAATCCATTGGAAACAAGGTGAAAAGGAGTGGACTTTAAGAAAAGCCAAGAACTAAGAAACTTTGTAGTTTCTCAAGATCCTGCAATGTCCTTCTATTGTATTCATAGAATTCCCATGGTAATTTTGATTGTAGCAACTGTGTTTGTTGAAGCTTTGATGAAAGATTCAGCTCTTTCCAGGGATCTCCTCTGTGCATACTAAAACTTTGTGATTGTGAAAGGAGATTTTTACAGTTAGTGTTAGGATTTTATGGTCACTTTTGCCTTGTTTTATGATGTAGGTAAAACATTTCTCTAATCCTTCAGCTACGTGTCCTTATATTACAGAGCCACAGTGATTAGAGACACTGTATTACTGCACCGCACTGGTTGTGCATTAAGACTAGATGAAGGCAATACTACTTCTAACAGCTGGTGCAGTTCTCTAATGTAAAGTACAAATTAAATAAGATTGCAAGTGCCAAATACGATCTATCCAATACAGTTAGCAAAAGCTGTGAAGTTGCTCTATCAAGGTTTCAGAGGCCTTATACATAGAGTAATGCAGAAGCAACTCTCTTCACAGCTTCACTGTTAACCAGCCTAGACTAAGACTAGCTTGGTTAACCCTGCATGTACTTTTTGTACATAGTCACGCCAAAGTATAAATGCAGCCTATTTCTCTAAACTGGAATGACTTACACTATAAACTAAAAAACTACATGTGCATACAAGCTGTGTAGATGACCTTGAACACTAGATGCCTAATCAGGAAACCATTACATTACACTTTTGAAAGGTTTAAAGAAGACATTGAAAGAATTTGTGTGTCCAGTTCTGGGTTCTCCAGTTTCAAAAGGATGTTGGTAAATTTAATAGGATTTAGAAGAGTAAGTTGGTGTCAGCTGGATGACATGTCCAATAAATACTCATTGAATTTCATTAATTTAATTTACCATAAGACATCTAGGTGAGAACAAATTTAGGTCACAGTGAACTAGTGCATACAAGGGAAGATAGCTGATAGAATAGTAATAAAGGTAAAAAGGGATCAAACAGAAAGAAGCTGAAGCTGGCAAATTCAGGTTAGAAATAAAATACAAACAAATTGGCAACAGCAAAGGCAGTTAATCAACAGAACAACATACATGGTAGACTACCCGTCACTCTTAAATGCTAAATCTAGACTAGTTTTTTTCCTAGAAGATACACATCCTCTACAGTGATGCTGGAGGCTTCATGTCCCATTTGTTGGAGCATGAAAAATGTTTAAGGCCGAGAAGGGCCACAGTCTGACTAGGGAAAGGGATATCCAGGATCTTGACAAAAATGTTCACTACTCCAGGCAGACCTAATGAGGAGATAGCAGCCTCCCTTTTGCCCTTGATACATTACTTAGGATTGTATCAGTGAAGATCCAGAGGAGAGAAAGCAGCATCCCGGGCCCTTATCCTGAGCAGCAGAGCCATGGAATGCCTTCTACTAAGGACAAAGTGTAAATTCTAAAAAAGTGACTGCATACTCTTAATTTAAATGTGATGAAAGTGTATGCTAAGTATCCTACTGGTCAGGTCATATCAACAGGTAGTCTATGGATAAGTTGTTGACAAGCCATTACATTCCATGCTGCTTCCTTCTGCAGTTTTCATTTCAACTTCCTTGAAGTTATCAGTGTATTGCAAACATAATAAGTTTTATATCTCTGTGCTCCTGTGCTGACACAACCATTCTATTACTCTCATTTTGGTAACCAGTATGCACTGCCATCATACCACTGCTAATTCTGATGTGTTGGGAAGAAGTACAAAAGAGAGAAAGAGGATGAGAGAGAGAGGGGGAGGGTGAAAGAAAGAGACTTTTCTCTCCCTCTCTCTTTCAGTCTCCTTGTCACGTGCTCAGGCACAGAGCGAAGTATCATTTGCAAAATCAGATGGTCTCTTCTGTGAGACAACAGAATAAGGCTTTGGAAAATCTACAGACATTAATAGCTGGCTGTTCTCAAATAGCAAAAGACCTCACTGCTCTCTTTGAAGTATAAATGGATGTACAAGCGTCTTACATTTTGACTCCAAACTAAATATACACTTTATTCTTTAATTCCATCAAACTTGCAGACACCTATTGGGAATTAGTAATATGTGCAGATGGTGCACATGGTTTGAGAGAGTGTGAATGTTCCATTTAAAGGTGTCACCAGTACACATCTTTCAAAAATCATGACATTGAATAATAAATATATTACGTTATATTTTCAGGTTCTTTCTCCTAGCTCCTGCAGCAGTTCCTGTGCAGTCTTTACAGCTATGAAGATACCTGCTTTGTTTTTACAAGATTGTTAATCACTTAACAAAGCAGGGTTTAAAAAGAATATCCAATACCTAAGTTTTTTGACAGAACACTGTGAAGGAAGTGCAATATAATTTGTGATACCCAAATGCAGCAGACTGCTGCCTTGGGAATAGCCTCAGCTGTGCAGTCTGTTACATACAACATAGATTACTTAGGATCCATTTGGCATGAGCATAGGCAGTGTTGTGACAAATGTAGGAATGCAGTTCATAATCCTTAGAGAAACTAGACCCCATGACAGCTGAGATACTTAAAAGACATATTTTAAAAAAAAAACAACCACAAAATAATACAAAATAAAAAAAAAACCAACAAAACCCACCAAACAACACAACAGACTTGCTTGGCTTCAGCACACTACACTTAATATTCCTGGGTACTAATGAGCAACTCTAATCAGGAAGTGTATTTTCAATTAGGTACTTCTTCCAGCTGTACTGGATGCTTACAATCACTATGGAAACCGCTAGTTTTATAAAAGGAATACACTTAGCTCTGGTACAATCTCTGTAGAGATGATGAAGTTAGTACTTCTAAGGGACTAACTTCCCTTAAAACTCATGGATCATCCTTTCATATGAGGCAAAGTACCTACACTATAGGTGGGTATAGAAAATAAGCACAACTTCTAACATATTACGCATGTTTGTGGAAATGGCTGTGAAGACATCAGACAGGAATCCTAAACTGTTTCTGACATATACCTTAAGTCCCACAAGGACTCCTGAGCCTTTTCTCACATCGTCATTTACTGCAACCACACAAAAAATGGAGGAGGCCCACTGAGGCACTAGGATTCCTAATTGTGTTAAATGCAGAGGGCAAACAGTATGTCAGAAACTAATCTCTTGTTTGGGAAATCACCTTCACTTTTCTGACAGTATGCAAAATGAGCAAAACAAGTAAAATTTTGTATCCTGATGAAGAACAAGAAGAATTATTTTGGATTTAATTGCCTGTTGTGCAGCTGGTAAGGGGAGCCAGCCCTCAGACTCAAATAATTTTTTACTGCCCCTTGCTTTAGCTAGTATCTTCAGATTAGCTGTATACTTAATAATGCTCACTATGCACATTTGTGTACATAGTGACATGTCAGATATCCCATGAGGTCCAGACTGTTTATTGAAAGACAGCTGACTGGATGCAAAAGTAGGCTTGTCTGTCTGTGATTTATGGAAATGCTGCTTCATAACAGGTATGTTGTCATTACTTGCAGGAGACAAGATTTAAGATTATGTTCTGACCAGCAAGCGAGCAATGTAACTCTCCCTCCCACTGAGAAAACAAAATAATCCTCATCCAGGTGCTCAGCTCCTATTAGGGGAGCCTGGTAGATACCAGCATAACTCTCTGTACACTTTGCTGAAGCATCCGTGGCATTTACACTGGCAGTGGCTAAAAGGAGAGAATGACTACCTAAAGTCCCCTTTTCACTGATTATCAAGAACTGCCAAAGGGATTTCTTAAAAGCTGGGTCAGTTCTCCAGAGGAGGTCATTCCATGGGACTCTCCAAGGCTTCAAGAGCCTTGTCAATTATGTGTAGCAAAACACACATCCAATTAATATTCTGTATCATCTGAAAGTATTTAAAGATTACTTCAGGCTTTCTTTATCATGGCATATTTTTCACACTGCACCTACACTGCAACTTTGTTGGTTTAGTCTGATATAGTTTATTTGTAGGTTGATGCTTATTATCAACTACATTTGGATTTTAAATTCCATTTTTAAGGCAATTTAGGATGAAATTTATTAATAAGGACTAAATTAAGACCCAAAGACTCTAATTCTTCCTTTCACTAGAAAGTTTTCTGTGACTTCTGACTCAGTAAAAGTTTGTTTCGAGCTGTCCTATTTATAAACAATATCTCTATTGACAAAATAGTCTGTCACTAGCTATTTAATGCATTGTGATTATGATCTATATAGTATTAAATCAACACTGCTGTGTACCTCTGGGAAAGGGACTGTTGTGAACTATAGTACAGTCCTTGTTACAGAGTCGTTTCTCTCACAAAAACAGTGCTATTGCTTGGATAAAACATATCATCCAGTCCTTGCAAATAAGGTCCACCTCCTGTAGTCATATCCTACAGAAGTAGGCACATTTTCATTCTAAATGAAATTCTAAACTTCAGATTATTTTTACTGTATATTTTTCCATAATTTTTCAGTATGTTGTGTAGTGTTTGTTCTCTTGTACAACAGGACAGAAGACTCGCTTCACCTGCAATATTGAAAAAAGCCAGAGTTGTTACAAAGAGGCGAATTTTTGCTAATCTTTGACATTTTCAGACATATCTTTCCTATGCCAGCTCAATTAGTGCACCTTACAATAAAATTTGCTTTCTGTGCATCGTTGGATTATGTTAATTAGTTATCTGCAAATATCACCTTAATTTTCTCCTGTAGCAATAGTGCTTCACTAGCACATCGTTCTGAGGGTGAGTTACCTAATCTAAGGATTTAATTTTGCAGATCTTCTCGAATTTCATCTTGTTCTGAGGTGCAGGCCAAAGTTTTCACAACAAACTTCCTAATTACTAAAATAGCTATGTACTCTATTTTAAACCAAGCTGCTTGTCAGTAATCTGAATAGAATCTGAGCCTCTAAATACCCCTGGGGCATTGCCTTGAGGTATCACTCTGTTTTGTCAGGTTGTTCTTGATAACTGATCTTTCAGCATTTCTGTTCAGCAGCATAGTGATTTTATGCTGGTGCTTTTCTACTGTCATGGAGGAAAGTATCACAACCTTGTTGGAAGTCAGGGCAGTTCACACTGGTGTGCTTCATTATTCTAATTTCCACATCCCCAGCTTTTTATTCTGTCAAAGGGAAATTTCCAATTCTCAGGCATTTTCTTGTTCTGATCAAGTTATTGTCCGTCCTAATTCTCTTTCTATTCTGAGGGGGTTTTTTTGCTGGGAGTAATTTTCAGCAATGTATCTCTTTAAAAATAATAGACAACTATTAGTGCAAAATATAATTCATGCCACTCCTAGAAAGGTCTCTACATAATACTTCCTTTTTTCTGTCGTTACAGCAGAGAGGTGCTGTCTCCTACTGAAATCAAATGTGTCTCAATGGCAGGAGTCACAATACACATGGAGCTGGAGGTGATGAACAGTCACCTTGTCCAAGCCCATGTAGGCTATGCAAAACTGACAACTCCTATGGAGCTCCTCCTTTTGTACTCCAGAGGGGCTATTTTTGACTGCTGTGAATATTGGGTATGAATTGAAATATCCTAAGATATGTCAGAGTCTAAATTTATTCTCTGTTTTTTTCTGAATATCTCAGACTAACTGTTGACATAGGTCTTACCCTCTGTCAGTGAGAAAATTTAAGAATTCCACTACTGTAAAAATAAATTAGATTAATATAACTACAAATATCTTTGTTACTCTAATGTTACACAATGGTCAGAAGTCAATAATACTGTTTTCCTCTGATAAATTGCTTTATTCAAACACAAGTCCTGTGATATCAAATAGGGTCTGGTACTGAATAAAATTTTAAGACTATTAGCAAAGACTGTAAGATAGACCTTGATGAAAATGGAAATAACTAGTAGCTTACACCAAAAAAAATGGGAATGTTTTAAAACCCAGTAAATTTGATAGATCACATATGTATAACAACAAAAAATCTACATTATCTAAAAAAATGCAATTCTTAATAATAGTAACAACTCCAGACTTTTAAGGTCCTTTCCAACCCAAAGTATTCTATGATTTTATGGTCTATACAAAGAAAAAAACCAAACCACAAAAAAAAAACCCAAAAGAAATAAAAAAACCACAAACAACCAAAAAAAACCTCCAGCGTTTAAAGTTGCTTGGTTAAGGCATAGCAACTCTAAATTCTGAAATGCATCTAACTTGCTGTTACTTGTATTTATAGCTCTGTCACAAGGCCTTTAGGACAAACTTTCCCATACTTTTATGTATATTTTGAATATCTAGTTCCCTTTTGCACTCGTTTCGTACTCATTGCTTCCAGGGATGTTAGTAAAACATATCATCCATGTGATAGTATGTACATTAATAGATACATGGAATTTTAGTATTTCTATAACACACTTTTAGTTCACTGCCACAGATCCAAATCACTTTTACCAGTTGTATTAGTACACTCTTGCCTTTCGTTGTTTATGCTCTAAACAGAGCATTTACACCAGATTCTGCAGCTATTAGCAAAACTTCTACATGCAGAGCCAGGGTCAGCTAGGGACTTCTGATTGGTGCAAGCCAGACCATGGAAACTAGAGTTCAGTATTCTGGGTTACAGTATATCTCATACCAAACAGACTACAATTGTAAATCGGCGTCTTCCTCACGTTTTCACCTATTGAACAACTACAGGAATGCAAGGTGTTGCCATGAGCCCTCTAGTCACACGCTTTGAATTAAGGACTTAGCTTCAGAATTCCTGCTCTGAATCAACTGTTTGTTCTTGAAAGAGGCTGACGGAAAACACAATGAGAACACAATTTTGCCCTTTGGGAATTTAAGCAGAACCCAGGAGACCTGAAAATACATTTATTTCTCTACGATATATGCTCTTAAGCAAATGCTTGGAGTGAAGTCAGTGGGGTGCTCTCCTGGCTATACTCTGCTGCCTTTGCTTTAGTAAGTTTCAGCAACACATTCTGTTCCCTGAACTGAACCAGCATTTGCAGTCCTGGAATAGTAACTCTGGTATCTGGAAAAACTCAATATTCAGTTCTGAACAGCTGAGATAGAAATACACATATGCACACATGCATACCTGAGAGACAAGAGAGCCTTAGCAGTCTGTCTTCTGTTCAAAGTCTCAAACATTTCTCCCCACTTCTCTTGGGAGGCATCTAGCAGCTTCAGGGTTAAGGGACTGGGTATTTTGCAGGCAGGATCATGAGGAGAAATTTTTTATGAGGAAAGTGCTTCTAGCTACTTCTTTGAAATTACACCAAATGTCATGAAGTTTAGAGCTTTTGGGGAAATCTAGCCACAGTTTGCAGACGAACTAGATGTTGTTTTCCAACAGTTAGAACTTCTGAGGTTTCTGTCTCATCAAACACAAATACACGTACACAGTGCTTTCACAGAAGTGAGCTAAATTAAGGCTGCATGGGCATTACTAAGCTTTTAGGTATTTGACACAGCTTTGAGTGTGGCAGGGGGAATGAGCAGCACTCGTCCCTGTTCAGCAAGGCCTCAACGTGTCAGCTGGCCTAGTTACATTGTCTTCAGGGGAATTTGACTTACAGTGCTGCCTTTGTCTGTTCTCTTCATTAAAAACAACACAGAAAACTCTTGGGGCGAGACAGCCTGTGATATAAATATGAAACATCAGCTTTGTGTGGCCCAAATGCTCCTGGGAGGCCTCTGAGACTCTCCAAGACTTTAATTTTAGAAGCCAAAATTTTGAACGGATGCCTTTCTTGCACATTTGCATAGATTTTCTCCTCATCGCTGCACTGTCAATAGCAATAATAGGAACACTTGGCACAACAGGAGCTGCACATGTACAGTAAGTCCTCACTTTCAGTATGCCACGCACCTGTACCACTTTTTTCCTTTGACCTAAGCCCATCTCAATCTCTTACTCTCTGCCTAAATGAATTGGCTTGCGCCATGTTTAGTTTATTGAATCCTAATGCTACAGCCTTTGTCTGGGAGGCAGCTTTGTTGTAAATATGTCTTTCTCTGCTGTCAAACCACTGTCAAAAGTAGTGACCATTTTACGTAGTGTTCCCTATTTGAACATCGTAACCATGGTCAACATTTTCTCCAGTCCTATTACTAAAGATATTTTTAAATGGGTTGAGTTAGCACAGTCAGATGTTGTTACATCTTTATTTGGCATAGTTTATATGTGTCAACTGGGGCAGATATATGCCAGAGTTATTGTTCCCCAGTCTTGGGGCTTGAGGGTAAAATGCCCTTGGAGAACTCCATTTACAGGACTAGAGACTGAGCTGTGGTCTCCTTAAAATTAACTTGTGCCAGACGCAAATTCTGTAATAATTTTCATACTTACATTACTATGTAGTGAATTTAAGCCTATTAATATGAATAACAGATTTGTACCTAAAAAAGAAGAAAAAAAAAAAAAAAAGCAGTTAAAATTTTCTGAATTTACAGGTTTTGTCCTTTAGTTCTAATGAAATTGTGAAAACTACATTTTTCTATCAAGCAGGTAAAGGCTTGGTATGGTAAGTCTTTCATTTATGTGGATAATTCACTTTTATTTTGATAGTAAACATGATCCTGAATGGATTGTTATAGCTCTAATGTGCCAGGCCAGGCTGCTTGCTCTTTTCCTGTTTAGCAGACTTCTGTGTGAATTCCTGAATCCTTCCACCATCACCAGATGATCTGTAGAAGTGCTATGTGCCCTTAAATTGGAAACTGGAATTGCAGATGTCTGCAAATGGCTTTGTCATTCCCCTTGTTAATTTCAGAGGTGTATTTGCTATACTGACAACTAAGACCTATCAAGTGCTCCCCGCTGTAGTTTTTTTTACATCACACTGTTGAATGTTTGCTCATTTTCATCCATACAAGGTCATGGGGTCTAAACATATCAAAGTTGTTTTCTCTTACTTGACAAATCCAGAGCTGAAACTTTTTGCTGAAGGCTACAGCTTTGTCATGTACATTGAAAGCCTTCAGCTCTAATTTGAAGTCAGTAAATCATGAGAAAATATCAAGGATGTAAACGACTAGCAAGGTCACGACTCATTTTCAATATGAAGCAATTGAGAAATAGGACAGTCTAGAAAGCAAACAGCCTCTATGAAGAAATAAACTTGGTTGTTTGTTGAATAGACCTGATGAATTCAGTAACTTCACCACTGAACTATTCCTAGATGCATACCATACTTTTCACGCTGAAAGGCATTTTATTAACCTGGTAGTGCTTTCTGATCAAGACTCAAATACTCCTCATGGATTAACATGTATTTTATAAATGAGAAAAAGAAGATGAGCAAGTTTTAGTGTCCTTGAAGATGCAACATACAGGCCCTTCCCAAGGTTGATATCTGGGCAGACGGTGGCAGCTTGGGGATTCTTCAGTAACAGAGCTTTGGAAGAAAATGCTTCTTTTGCCAAAAATTGGGATTTTGTAAATTCTGCATATATGCAGGAGCATAAAACAAAAGTAAGGATGGGGAAAACTCCTGAACAATTATGGGAGATATCATTAGGCTGAACTGGCACCTCTCTGCTACCTTTTCTTTACCTAGAGGAGTGCTCTTGCAATCTGCTTTAGAAAAATCTTCTGTGGAAACACATTCTTTATCTCACAAGACATGAAGGAATTTATGAGCTTAGAAGAAAAGCTACACCAGTGACAAGGTTTTAAAAGTGACTATGAGGAAGAAACCTAACAGATTAAAATAAGGGACTCTCAGTCATTGAAATGCTGCAAAAGGCCAAATGATGCATAAACATATTTATAATCAAGTTATGTGATTCTCTTATCAATTACAGACAACAAATAAACAGAGAAAACATTATGTTTTCAAGTGGGCTCAATATTTGTATTTAATTAGATCTCATTATGGATCTCTGCTGCTTTAACAGGTTACTTTGTAGAGGTAGTACCCTCACCTACATAAGAAAGAAGCTCACTATGTATTAAGAACCAGTCTATTAAAAAAGAAGTTGCTGCAGATAAACATTTTCTCTATTTACATCTGAATTTACATCATGCAGTACTCTCTAGTCACTGTTAACCACGATGGTCCACAGTTATGCTTTAAAGTCTGCACCAAGTCCAAGAGCAGGTATTTAGTAAGGAAGCATATGGACTTCACACATCGAAAAAAATGCCATTGTAATAGTTTTGACTGTACAACAATCAAGCCCACCGAAAAATTCTATGGGTGTCTCCAAAGGGAAGATGTCAAAAGGGTTATAAACAATGAAAAAAATCAAAGGCTTATTCATCTGGAAATGGAACTAGGGAACTGCAAACAGCAATTCAGACTTAATGCAATCCTTGTGTAAAAGGAGGGTGAGAAGAGAGGCATGAAAGCAGTGCCCATTTGAAGCATAAAACTGAAGTACTTATTTTAAGAAGGTCTCCAAAGACATTTGACATTGTGGGAGCAAGAGTTCGAGCTCTACAAATAGTCAACTGAAGAACAGGAAAAAGGTGCCCATGTGTCAGTCACATGGCACACAGAATCAGAGTGTACCCTCAAAATGTACAGCTATGGAAATGTATCATGCATATGATGAAAAACTACATTTGAATGCATTTCTTACTGAGAAACTATTTGCACATCATGTTATCGCGTGCCACACTGCTTAAGGCAAATCAGACTTCATATTTATATTTCAAACTAGACTCACTACTTGACATTTTTGTATTTGAGCTGCTTAGCACTTGGAATACACTGTAGAATACTGAGATAAAAAGCTTAGCTTTTGTTGCCAAAATTTATTTCTTCTGTGTATCTGCTTCTGCTTGACTCATAAAAGGACTAAAAAGGCTTTGGCTACCCAGCCTATTTAATTGAAAATATGTACAATTATCTATTAAATAACTTCTGTATGCATCTTTATTTTGAAAACAATCTGAAGTTCATATATTTGTTTGGCCTAGGTGTTGCTGCTGTTTTAGTGGGCAAGAGTATAATTTCATATATGAAGCAAAATAGGAGTTTCACAAAATAGTTTCAAAAGTGTGCTTCTGCTTCACCTGACATCTTAAAAAACGGTACTTTCAGCATCTAGAGTCCTAAGCAATAGCGCCATGTATGGTGAAAAGTAGTTCTCAGTTTATCAAAAAGGGTATTCTGTAACACTACTGAAAATATTTACGATATCTCACCCACACATTTAACTGTGGTGTTTTTTACGTGTGTTTGGTTTTGGGGGTGTCTGTGATTCTACGAAATAAACACAGATTTAAATAACTCCCAGCCTGAGTGAGGCAACTCTACCTAGGCTATTCAATATATTTTTTCCTTGTCAGTCAACAAGTTATTTTGAAAATTTCGACACCATGTTAGCATTCAAAAAAAAAGCAAACAATTATTTCAGTACTGGCATTATCCAAAAGGTGGTGCAACATGGAGTCGCTTTGAAAAGACAGCTTCATAGACAGTAGAGTGGCAAATATTTTGAAATTCCTATCAATGACCTTGACTCTGAACATATACAAATACTCATATGCATGAGGCAAACATAAGCATAAAGCATATGAAGGACCCAAACCTAGCATTTTCAAATTATTCCTTACAGCTTATTTTGCAGAGCTTTTTAAATGGAAGATACAAGATACATATTTTTAATTGGTTTTCTGTTAAAATATTAATTATTTCCTTTGAAGTACAAAGTCTTAAGAAAGAACTTTTTAAAATTTTTCCTCAAATTGTTTGTTTCTGACTTTTTTGAATAAATTTAAGAAGATTATAGCGGTTTAGAGCTGTCTGAACTTGTGTTGTCTAGACAACAAGCTTAAATTTAAAGACAAACACTGGGAAATTATTAAACTCCAAATCTACCGAGAATTATACACATGCCTAATACCACTAATGGATGAGTTCACTGGTCTAGTTGCATACACAAAGTTATATAAATAGTTGTTTCAAAGAATTGGCTGTAGGTTTGCAATATTTAGCTGTTTTGATTCATAGTTTTAATACCAATGCAATACTTCAGTATGAATAATTTTCTACTGACAAACTAGATAGCTCTAATACCAAGAAGTGAGCTATACTCAATTCATTTTATTGGTTAAAAAATAATATTCTTTCAAAGCAACTAAAAATGTGGCAGGTAAGTCTCCCACAAAATATATGAGCTCCAAATTTCTTAGCTGTGTAAAGACTATGGAAAGACACATCGATATTTTAATATGTGCCTTTGGGAAAGGTGTGAAAAACACAGAACATATTAAAATGTTTAACTTGTATGATTTATGCTCATGACCTCCTCAGAGAACATTTCAATTGGTCTTTAATCCTACTTTACAAAATTCTAACTGTGTCAAGATGCCAGATCAGGACTAGAAGATGCCGCCGATTTCACAATGTACTGCCACTAAAGTATGCAATAATTCAATCAGTTATGAAAGAACACATATGGCTGTCGTACAAAATGATAAACACCAGTAAATATTCTATGAACCCTACTGCTCTAGATAACTCTCTGTGACAAACCATATCAGCCATTAATAAATTGAAAAAAACCCTTTTAAATTATTACTAGAAAGATAGCCCTTAAACATCTTTGATTTTGTTTATATTTTTTTATCTTTATTTTTGTCCTCTCAGACAATTTCTTTCATCATATCTTCCATTTCTCCCTTAGCTTCCCTATTATCCATTCTTTTTACCTGCTCTTTTTCCCACTCAGTGTTCTTTTTCCTCACATATTTTGTTTCATACTATCTCTGTTTTAGCTGCTTTTGAAATCTAGCAATGCTTATGCACATTATTACCTTTCAAACCTTCTCCCCTTATCTGTCTCCAGCTCCCAGAAAACACCAGCTCTATGCCCCTATAACAAAAAGCAGCATAAACCAGGATACTAGCTTCTCCAACAGCTCTGCCCCCCACAGCTAACCTGTATCCCTCCTCTTTGGGACCAGTTTGTGTTCATCTGCCTCTGTCATTTGACTGTAAGACAGTAAAACCCTGAGGCATGCCTGTACTTACACCAGTTCAGTGTCATCCCAAAAGAAGTCTCCTGAGCTAAAAATCTACAGATTTTCCTTAAAGGGCTTCTCGTTCCTCCTTGAAGCTGTATACCATCATGAGGGAATGATGAACTCTCTGCTCCTGGCTAAGGGGCAGGTAACGCATTTCTGTTTGGATGCTTAGTTCAGTCAGAAAGTTGACTCCACTTCAAGAGGCATGATCCAAAATAAACTAGTTAATGAGAGAGGTGATGTTTATATTGCCTTCAGTAGCTGTGCCTGGGCATGCCCTAGAGGCCCAAAGCCATTCAACACATGTGTCTGAGATCAAATTGGAGAAGCCTCCAGGTCCGTTGAGAGTTCACATCCTGCATCCTTAGCACACATGAACAGAAGTGTACTCTCGCCCTGGGTATTGTAAACTCATTTGCATCTCACATAGGCCCTCTAAGTTTGCATGTAAGATCCTAAAGTTCCAGCCCTGTGAACCTGCCCCCCGTGACTTACCTTTTACACTTCATTTAAAGGTTTTTACTGCAGTCTTTTGGTGACAACTCCAATACTGCTGACAGATGCATTGCCTGTTGAGACTTCTAAGGCAAGAGAAGTGCTCCCATGCCACCATCTACAATCAAGAAGTGAGGAGTCAAGTAAAGCTACAGTTCTCTCAAATGGCATCATCTGTCCTACTCACAGGATGATCTCCCTCCCTTTAACGGAGATGGTAACACATGGTCTCCTACAAGCTCCACATTATTATTCACCCTTTGGAGACAGTGGCAATTGCAACACCACTAAGGCTTTGAACGTACAAATGGGATTTAATTGCCCTGACCAGTTAATAACCACCTTTGTCTGTAATCGTCCCCTTTAACCTCTTCTTCCTCTCCTAGGTGTTTAGCTGCCTGTGTTCATGATCTGCTTTGATTCGGCACAGCTGTGCGAGCTCAGATCTGAGTGCCATGAAAAGAGTGAAGTTAAGAAAAACAGCTGTGGGAAGCTTCATCTGGGACCTCCACCCACACACCTTCCAAGCACTAGCTCAGGAGCTGCAAATACACTCAGACCCCTGCTCTAGCCTGAGCATGGGCATGCTGTGCCTGGAATTACACTTTTCCTTGCTTTCCTGACTTGACTTCCTGGCCTGACCTCAGGCATCATTTTGCCTGTATATGCAGTGGTAGCTTACATCCTTCAGTCTGTTCTGGTACCCACACACTCCATCCACCATTTGATACATGAGCATTGAAGCACAATGAGATGAATGTACAAAGCCATCTATCATCCAAAACAGAAGGAGTCAGGCAGGTATTCCAAATCCCACACATGTTCAGGTATCAGATTCTTGTATCTATCCCATATCCACCACATGGGCCTCTGGTTGTACTTAGGAATGTTTTTTTCCCATATTGCAGGCTCAGACCATAGACTTGCGATCCTGTTGCAGATCCTTCACAATGTTACCTGGGCAGCTACATGGTCACTTCAGTCAGACTATGAACTCTCTCCAAGTACAGAAATATATTGCCGTGCCTGGCTACAGGATGGTGTTTTGTGCTCCTGAAAAACAGGCCAATATCCCAGGGTGTCCTCACTGTCATGACCTATTGAATTCCCCAGAAACCCAGGAGCTGCTGACTCTAAGGTCAGCAGGGAATGTTTCAAAGGATCAGATGTCATCACTATTACACGTAATAAATATTTTTGCTCTGACTAGCACTATTAGAGAAGTAAGTCCTAGGCCCTGTAAGGAAAAAAAATAGTCTGACTCTTAGCTCATTTGTTTTAGGGATGTAATATCAGAGATTCAGCAATCATGGAGTTATATGAACTTTTCCACTCCATATGTCAAATAAATATACTGTTTTAAAATTTCCTTTAATTTTTAACTTTATTATATTGAAATTAGCAAATATATGAAAATATTTCACTTTTGAAAAATCCTTAGGAATATTTTTCCCCTTTCAGTGGAGTAAATTATTTTTAGTATATTCTGATAAATCTTCAGCACTTTGAACTGAAGGTGAACTAAAAAAAACCCCTATTATTTACTTAGCTACTACAGTTAGCATGCTAGCTATTACATCTCACTATTTCCTATGGATATATAAAATATAGTTTCTGATACAGTTGAAAGCTTTGATCTCCTGACAGAGAATGGAACTAGTATTTACATAAATATAACAGTTCAGAAACCAGAAGAATATGGATTTATCTGCAATATACCATGCACATTAGAATTATGAAGGAGTTTTCAAAATAAAAGAATAATAGAAATTCAATGGAAGAAAAGCCTCCTCTCAAATATTTCCAGCTATGCACTAGCAGGTATATAGATAGATAGATATACATGTACATTTCAGAATTGCCATACTGCTTCATAGGGAAGGCAAAAGATGCTGCTGGAAATAATGAACTCAAAAAAAACACAACACTTTCATAGTGAGCACTTTTTACAATTCAGTTTAAATTAACAAATCTGAAGCAAATTCTTTTAACTTAGCATTCCTTTTCTTTCCCCATCTTTGTGTTTCAGAGTATCATGATGTACTGGACGAAGAAATAAGCTCCATTTTAAACTAGTGATCATGAAAACTTGCCACGATGTGATATTGCATGACCTGTGATGATCTACATCCTAGGGCTGTATATACCTGCCAATGGGGTGTGACAGACTTTAAAATACCTCTAAGGAATGCAGATTATAGTGCTAATAAAATAAGTCTCCAGTTGTGAGCTGACACATACCCACAAGGACCAACAACTCAGTGATTACTAAATTACGGGCCTATACCTAAATTCAAACACTGAAAATACAGCTGTCATGTATAAAGTACTAGAACATTTCACTCAGTATTGATCTTCTACTGCAAAGCACATCTCCTTATGTCAAGCATGGGCTTATATAGCTTGCCTGATCAGAGATGTATTTAATTACTTTCTGCAATGGTACCAAAGAGAAATATAAAATTACAGAGAAGTCCTTGAAGAGCTGTAGAACTTCAGAAAATAGCCATTTAATTAAGCAAATAGTTTATTCATAAATGAGCCATTTGTAACTTCAAATACATTTTAAAGCTTGTCTCTTTGGAGTAATAGCTCTGCTTTTTTTTTTTTTTCAGTCAACAGTCTTATTATATCAGGTAAAAAAACCTGCTTCTGGCTGAAAGCACCAAGCATAAACTTGTTTTGTTTTGATGTTGATTAAAAATATACATCTTATTTGGTTGAGATAGTACTAACTAGTGTAAAAGCAATGTATGTGTATTTCTTGAGTGATCAATACTTAACATGTTGTTATAGGATTACTTTGAGTGATATTCTGGTGTAGTAATGCATCTAGAGTTGAAAGGGTTGCAAAGTTATATAGACAGTATTAACTATGTTGTTTACTGTGGAATTCAATGATACTTTCATCTAGGGACACCTTGCAGTCACTTTCATACTCTATGAGGGAATATTCTTTACTTTGAAAGTTAAATACTAACACTATATTATATACATTTCTGTCATTTACATTCTGAAATGCAAATCTAAGCATGGTCTGTTTCTATCAAGAAACTGTACAAATTCCTACTACCTTTTTCCTCCCAGCCCCAAAATTGTCCATGCCAAGGGAGAAATAACACAACTCCTCTTTTCCTTTTCAGAGTGATATTTCAAAACTGCAAGGTTCAATGCTCTGAAGGTCCTTTCTTAAACATTCTGAAAATGGCTTCTAGGCTAAAAATATTTCCAGAAAATGTTATGTCTTTTTCACTTAAATTCATTCAAACTGAAAATACCAGCATCAGCAAGGAACCTGGAAGGTTAAAAGTGTATCAAAAGGTCTTTGTCTGAGTTACTTACAACTGCAAGATAGCTAACATGGTAGATCAGACCAAAGATCTGTCTGTTGAAAGATGCTGTCTTCAGCAGTGGCTGTAACTGATGTTCAGAAAAACAGGGTAATAAATTCATGGATCTTCCCTATGACACCTTGTCAGTTCATAGTGCCTTGACTATAACTAGTGAACTGTGATGAAGAGTATGTTAAAGATTTTATCCATAGAGTAGAATTCAAAGTAGAAACTTACTTTTGGGCTTGGAGAGGTGGCATTTCTTGCTTTCAAAAAGAGATGCCCCTTCATTTAGTCCACCAAGGCTCTAAGGCATCTCTATATTATGAGTAGACCAGAACTTGATCTACCCGTGACTTGAACAGATGCAAACTTTCTTTGATATACCAAGACCAAAAGTCTACTGAGAAAGAGGGTATATTGGCACAGGATCAGTGCTAAAATATCTGCATTTTCATGGCTCCCTGCTGGTTTGGACTGTGAACAGAGTGATGGCATCTTGGCTGTAAAATGCCAAGATGCTCTTTTCTATTTTATTCAAAGAGAAATTTCTATCTCTACAGAAATCTTCAAGGGGAAAAAAAAATAAACAAAAACCACAAAGAACCCAATAGTGTTTCTCTCTGAAATATAAGGGCATAAAGCCAAAGAGCTCCAGGCTGTATCAATGAAGTTCAGACATATGATCAGGTGATTAATATCAGAAAAAGAAAGTTTTGTGTTAAAAGAGGAAAAGTTTTATTATTCTTCCTAGACACCAAGAATGGATAGTTTTCCCAAGGAAAAATAAGAAACCTGTGGCAACACCAGAAAAGTAATCATAATTTTATGTCAAGATTCTGGGCTTTAATAGCAGACAGACCTCCATGATTTATTCCATGTGACTAAGGTATTGTTGAAGGGCTTTCAAACTGATATCTTCTGAAACCTTAAAAATGTTAAAATTTTATTTGCATTTTATACAGAATTTCTTCAAATAGCATAAAGAATCTTGTTAAAATGTAGTTTGGTCTGTCCATGCATCATAATGTGGAGAACAAAGATATATCCTCACTCATCTTCTCTCTGCCTCAGCTAACTACCAAAAAAGCAGCACAGGGAGACAAGCAGAGCGACAAGAGTGAGTCTTTAGCTCTGGCCCATATATATGGGGTAAAAATAGCCAGAGAGTTATTGCCTGGTAATGAGTACTTTCTTAAGAGAGAGGCACAGCAAGGAAGGCAGATTGTGGATTCTTAATCTTTCATGCTGCAGTCTTTCTCTGGGGCAGGAAAGCAGCAGTTCTTTGCTTGGGGCAAAGCCACAGTTGAGTCCAAAGCCAGCATACTCCATCTGTCTTATGTATAACAGATTGGCCAGGTTTTTAGCACAGATTTGCACCATTGGCTTTGACTGTGAAGAAGCACAGAAATATCACATTATTCACTAATTTAAAATCACAATTTTCTTACATATAAAAATGCTAAAATATTTGTATTTTGGTGTAGGAGACATAAATTTAAGTGTAAAGGAGAACATTTGAACAAGCTCCAAAAGTTGCCATAGATTGAAATATGGTTCCCACCTTTAACTGCTTGGCTATAGATAGAATCATGCTAATTCTTAGTCTGTTTCTTCCCTAGTAAATATTGCTAGTTATATTTTTGGAATAACACAACTTCAAAAGAGGAACATGGACACTACCACTCCTCCCAGAAGAATAACTTCAGAATAACTAGTAGAACTCCATGGAGAAGAGTGATTGGTTTAAAATTTTCATAAAAAGGAAACTGAAACAGGGCAGGTCACAATTATAAACACTACAGAACCAAAAGAATTTTTGCCTGTTTCTCTTCCATTTCAATTTCAAAAGGAAAGGTCACTCCTGCCTCCTTGATTTAGTGGAGGTTTAGGAAAACCTCAGTACAGTCTTTAAATTCTATCTCTGCCCTGGAAAGTAGCAATTTAAAGTCAAGTCCTTGTTGTTAGCAATTCTTATTGACAAGCCAAAATGCTTTAAAAAAACCCAAAATGTACTAATTTTAGGTAGCTCCTCACTCACTCTAAGGCATGTAACCTTCGCCATGCACAAGTGGCATTGACAACAGTGTTTTGGAATTAGTCACCTTTGTGCTCCAACCTCTGAGTGCAACAAAGTCCCCCTTTGGACTTACTCTTAAGTCCTGAATTTAGAATTATGAACATTTTCAACGTTAAACTATGCAAATATTAAGGACAGTTTCTTTTAATATAATTCTAAGCAAATACTGAAAATACAGTTTAAAACCTTCAGTCTGCTTTCTCCACTGCAATGCACTTTCATCAACTTATATTATTTATAATACCATGTAGTAAAATTACTCTAATATTACTGTATATTAAGAAAATAATTGAGTCAGTAAAATTATATCTCACCACTTGTCTTTTGCAAATGGAGAAAAGGTTAATTATTTTATATTATAATTCATTACACCATTTCTAGAAATTATTACTTTTTCTGACATTCTTCCTTAATTTCTTAAAGTTTTTTACATCATTTTTGACTATTTTGATTCAGGAGAGGTATTTCCATAATATGCAGTCTAAATCTCATATTCCATGTGTTTATCCCAGTAGTCAAATATTCTACAAAGTGCCTTGACTTGTCTAATGTATTTTAATTCCTTCTTTTTTTTTTATGTAATTCTGCTGTCTGTGGTTGCTAGCATTTTCCTTAGCCTGATTTTGCCATCTGCTCTTACAGCTCCTAAAATACCATACAAATAAGTTATAGTCCATCTCCCATTAATTTTATTTTCTGTCCCCAGTCCCCAAATTCTACCTGTTCCTGGCAATTAGTTTCCTGCATCTGATTTACTGGCAATCCCTTCATTTTTTCCTAAACTTGCCTGTTGTACAGACCTATATCTAGATGGCATTCTTACGCATCTCTAGCACTTCTCTTTCTTGTGATCTCTAACGAAGGCTATACTTCTATAAAGGAAAAGATGAGAAAATGGGAGAAATGATATCCAAACACTGCTAGCAGCTGCAACCATTCAAGAAGACAGCTGCAGAAAGATGCTACAAACTGCATCAACTAGAAACACACAAAGTCTAAGTCCACGTGGACTGAGAGAGTAGCCAAAATTTATTTGTATTTATTGGTTTTATTTCTCTCCAGATTTTTATCTTTTACCTCTTTTGTGTCTCCCATGGGATCACGTGCCCTTCTCTGCTTCCTTGTGAGTTCAGGTTCTATTTCTCTGCTTACCCTCTACATCCTTCAGCATAGGAAGCTCATTTCTCTGCTTCCTTTAACTCTAGCAGAACATTTGCTTTGGATCTGGGTACAAATATTTCTTTTTGCCATTATAAGATCTGTCCCATTTATACCAAGACTATCTGCCAGTCCTGAATTGCTTGACCGATATTTTTACTCTCATCCTTGATCCCATCCACACAACTGGTATCTGTGATCTTCAGATCTATTCATCTATGAGATCTATGAGATCTAGGTGAGGTGACATGTAATGCATGAGTAACTTCTCCTAGATCTCACCCAAAGACAGTACACCTTCAGCATGTTGTACATGCCACCATCTTCTGGTTTTTCTGTTCTCTTTAATTGCTGTTGTTGCCTCAGTAGTTGACACTGTATTCCATTTTATGTGCCTAACCCAAAAGAAAAAAATAAAATCCTGAAAACACACCCTTTGTGCTGGACATGGCTGTGAAACTGTGATCAGAGATTTACCTCAGCAACAAGTCCTCTGTCCTGTCACAAAAGGCAGACTCTACAAACTCCAGCTAAGCTCTACCATCCTACAGTCAATTTATTTCACTACAGGAAAAGCAATGCTCCATCCACATCCAGGACAAGATACAAAATGGTATTTTGTAAAAGTTTTTGGGCTTTTTTTCTCCCTCCAAGCCTAGTTTTTCTCTTTATTTAGGCTGTTGCCTATCAGATCCCATCAGTCACTGATCAAAGCCAGGAATTCCGTTTACTGTCACATGAACTGCACTGAGGTTGAGAGAGACTTTTTCAGAATCTGACAAGGTTCTGCAATGAGAAGTATTACATGCTGCAACCAGACAAATCTAACAAAGCACCAGGCAAGCAGCAACAACAACAACAACAAAAGATACAAGGCTTTGTCTGAATGATATAAAACAGCCCACTCTTGCTGTTCAACTGATTAATCTTTGATTTCAGCATTTTGGTAGTACCGGGAGATACCCCATGCAGCTCACCTTGGGTGACTTCAAGCTGTAAGGGTATTTCAGTTGATGGTTCATCCAGTGCAGAATGATCCACTCACTGGCAGGCTAGCTGCTGGCCACCTGAGATCTATACATTCATCTCAACAGTAGACCTGTTTTATTTTTCATTCTTTATAAGTTGAATATTTGTGAGTGCATGTGGCAGATTTACATCTGAGAGTCCAGGGAATAAGTGCTCTGTGGCTGGGATTCCTTTGTATCTCTTTGAAAAGAACAGAAACAAAATGAAATAGCAAAAACTATGTATTTCAAATTATAACACTGAAGTCTCAACATATGTGAGATGCTTTAAAGAAAAAAACCTTACCTGCTTCCTAAAATTGCACATACACATCTTTCTCAATAGCTAATGACATTATAAGCAATAGTAAAAAGGCAGAAGCAGCAAAATGAAGGCGATGCTTTTACTGCTCTAAACACACTGTTGTACTAATCATTATTTGGTCTACAAATATCCAGCCAAGTGCAGCCTCTTAAAACTAATCTTGTTCTAAAGAACTTACGTGGCCCCTGGTCTTTAAAATCAGCTGAAGTAATGAACAAAGCTCCTGAAAAAGCCATGATGATTGGGAAAAAGAAAAAGGCAGACAAAAAAAAAAAATAAATTAAATGTTCTCTCACTGAAATCTATGAGTTTTACTATTAATTTCAGCTGAACCAGGTTTATACTGGAGGGGAACAAGTCCTGTCACTTTGGTCATAAGACAAGGTAAAGAAGTAGTCACAAATCTGAACAGCTATTCCTCTAACATTTTATATTATTATTATTCACTGTAACTTATGCCTTATCTTGTGCCAGAAGCAGTTCCAGGGCTGCTTTCCTAGGGCGGCCCTACTAGCCCAGGCCATCATAGTTGTAATATTCCTCATAGTTGTATATTTCTCCATGGAGTGACAGGGTGCTTTTTAAGCATGCTGTCCCGGGTGTACTGAATTGAGGTCACTTTCTCCAGGGAAAATGTATAAATTTATGAATGTGTTTCTGTCAGCAAAAGTCCTCTCAGGACTTTGGAGAAGGCTGGAGGAGAAAGAAGCTGTACGATAGCCATCATAATGCATTTCTCACAGCATGTGATGATGACAACTTTGCAAATGCTGTCAGACAGAGAAATAGTTGATGTCATCAACAGGCACACAAGGAAGAAACAGAACTATAAGGGGAAAAATGATTGACATCATCAAAGGGATTTAGGTGAAATTCATGGGAGAGCACAATGAAAAAGATACAGGGAGCCAGGCTGACAAAATGAAAGAAGAGGGGATGTTCTTGGCAATAAAGTAGAAGGGTAAGAGGACTTCAGTTTTACTGATGAATAGCCATCAAGACCAGAGAGTTAAAATTAAAGCTGATGGGAAAAAGTAAAGACCTCTGTTAGAGCAAGCAAATCCTGAAGACCTGCATTTGTTCAAATATCATACTGGTGAGAGTGGAGGTATCAGGAGTAACTCTTCCCTCTTCCCTCACATGTAGATTTCAGATTAAAACCAGAGGTATCTCACTAAAGAAGGCGGCTTAATTTACTTGTGAAAAAGCTGCTACTGCGTTAAGATGGCACATTATTACTAAAATGCCTAAATTATTGGAGATTTCATTTTCACTACACACAGGAAAATATAAAACAATCTGCCTCGAAAAGCATGGGAGTAGCACAGGCATGGAAAGCAGACAGCAACAGCAGTTACTACTACAAATTTGCACAGCCTCACAGCTTCCTGGCTTCATTAAAGCAACAGCAAAAAACTAACTTCATTACTGTTGGATTTCCCAAGTGAGAATATTCACCCAGATTTTCAGTGCAGGGCCAGACTGCCCAGGTAACATCTAACTGTCTCTTGAAACCACGAAGATGAGAGGTATAATGTGAAGGGAAGCAAAAAAACCAAAACAACCAACAAACACAAAAAACCCCCTGAGCTTTCACCAGACACAGGCTTTGAAGTTATTTAACTCTCCTTGTATGAATATCCAGAGAGCAACCAACGTTAGTACATTAAAATTGTAGTACTAATAGTTAATACTGATCTTTATATCTTTATCATAGGACTATGAGGAATAATAAATTACTTTTGTAGGTGATTAGATGTTAGTGTACAGCTGAAACATTTAAGAATCTCACATAGTCATTACAACTATACTCCAGTGCCATGAACACTCTTCCCAATATTTAAGGCTGAGAAAAGACAGCACAAGGAGTGATAAAAGAAGAATATTTATTCTGTTATGAGAATGGTGTTGCTTAGTATTTGTGATGATGTTGAAATATGTAGTATATTTTGTAGAGCAGCATATGTCAAACTATTCCCCAAAAGCCACTTATACAAAGAGCACTTTCATTTCAATTCAGGTTTGCTCTGGTCTAAATGGTGCAATTTTGAAAAGGCCCTCAGTGTCACTTATGAAGACAGGTAACGTTCCTTCTCTTTTTGATAGGGTCCTATCACCAATTTATGGTGCTCATGTTGATCAAACAAATCTCACGTTTTATATCTTTTCATAGGTGCCCTCCCTTATTTCTATCCAGCTGTTAAAACCTTTTTCTGAGGCTTTGCACCTTGTGGTATTTCAGCCATATTTTAAGAGGTAAAACTAAGTTATGTCAACCTTACTAAAAGTCTTGCAGCTTTTAATGTATCTACGTGATAGATTTTATGAATTTTTAAGAAGAAGAAGAAGCAGCTGGATCTGTTCTGGTAAGACAAGTAGGTTTAGAGATCAAGATCTGAGGTTTGATTCACAGCTGGCTGATTTAGATAGGCTTCCAGCCCAGAAATAGGACGGATGGGAATTGCTTGCCTACCAGCTTAAATTCATAATGGACAGGCGTTGGGTGAGGGGTCATACATAAAAAAGGCTGTTAATTTAGCGATTTTGATTTTAGCTGATGTGAAGGAAAACTGAAAATGTCTTTGTTCTGTTTTTCAGTTGCAGTGATCAAGAGACCATATCGGTGTGACTGCCTGTCACTTCTAGTCGTGACTGCCAGAAGGCACCACCAAAAAATACTATGAATGTGGAAGTCAGAACATAGCTGCATAAGCCTTTAAATAAATACATACATTTTTTTCAATATTCATTCAGTTGGCTGGCTTAAAAAGCCAGTATTCTAAATGTTAATGAAGCACAAGCTTTCTGACATAGAAAATACATTTTTGAACCTAAAGCCCAGAGAAAACAGCATTATTTTCTTCCGATCAATGTACCTTTCATTAGCTTGAAACAGTATTGGCTCTCTCCATGATAATCTTCCAGTCAAATATAATTCTGTTAATGCTGAGAGTCAGATGGTCACACCCATTCAGAAAATATGAAGGTTCTCACCTTAATAAACTCTTCTTCTTTGGCCTGCTCTGGTATAACCAAAATGTTATGGTCCACTGTCACAAAAGGCTGACATTGCAAATTCTGTGCAAATCACCTCTGCCTTTGGTGTTCCCCCCTTTTTCACAGGTCTTCTGGAGTAAATGACATGGAATTAAGGAGGCATACTGCTTCTGGGTTCAGTAGCTCTGGACTGGTAGGCTCTCAGTCTTTCCCACAGAATGTCACAGATGTAACCCAAAACCCACCCAACACCAATATGGGGGTCACAGATGGAGAGTGCTGATGCTCTAAGTTAGTTAAAGTCAGTGCTGTATGTGGCTCAAGCTAAGCTTTCCCTTTTACTGCATCTGCTGGAAAGATGAGGAAATTAATTCAAGGTATTTTAGTTAGAAAGAAGACTACAATTATTTTATTAAAATTACAATTATTTCCTACGCATGGCAATAAGAATGGAAATTAACATAGTGGAAAGTAGCTTAATAAATTAAAATAATAACAAAAATTAAATCCATACACATAAGAAGACAGATAGTAAAAATCCATTATAATGAAAGTAAAAATGCTAACAGAACTGAATTTAAGGGAGCCTGAATGTGACTTACTAGAGGAAGTTTTTTTGACATTGGAACATGTGTTTCCATTTAACAATCAGCATCTATAATGCACACGGCCGTTTAAGTTCATATGAGTTAAAGAAAGAATCAGGTTCCTAATTCAAAATTAGCTAAACTATGTAGAGCCTTCATAGTGCAGTTTTGCCTTCAAAACTGGCTGGGAAAAAAAGGATTTTTAGAGATTAGCGTTTAGCTCCAGGGGATGTTTTTGTAAAATGTCAACCACTGGGAGTGTGATAAACCCAAGATAAGGATTCATATTAAGAAAAGAAGGATGTAACATTTAGAGACTCTTGATCGAAAAGCTAACAATGGATATAGATAAAAACAAATTATATTTATCTGTGCTGAAAGATTTTAATTCACAATTATTTTCCTCATTTTTTTCCTTCTGACAGAAAAAACCTCCATACTCACTTGGAAGGCAAAATTATTTTTTTATGTTACAAAGTCATAACATTTTTTTAAAACACAAAGAATTGAAAAGCTATATTTTTGCTATTTAAAAGACATACTGCATTCTCCCTTTTCGACAAAGCTTTCCGGCATCAGCAGGGCACAGCTTTAAGATTATTTTTGTGCCTTCTTATTCTACAGGAGAAAGTTTGTCAGGAAGAAGACATGCTGGTGTCTTTCCTCTTCATGTGTAGATTCGTTATGATTTCATGATCTACTGACATCACATCTGGTGTAACAACCAAAAATACCCACAGACTATCTGACCAGATAGAGGGATACCAGCAGAGTAGAAAAAAAACAGTGTGCAAACACTTCCCTGCCAGAAAAGATGAGGAAATTATATTTCAGCTATGAGTAATTCAAAGTGTGCTAACGTGCACAGTCTGTTTAGAGGACATATATCTGGGTGCTAAATGTCATCACACACACAAAATTTAAAAAAAATAAAAAAAATACAGAATTGCTGTGTACGTAGGTGAGTTAAGTCAAGGTGAAAACACCTTAATGAAAAATAGGATGTACATATAAAGATACAGCACATGGAAGACTGGCATTTAGTTCTGTTTTCTGGATGGTGAAGTTAAAACCCATATTACTAATCTCTTGAAAGAGAGATTTAAATGCTTCTTTCTAATAGGATATTGAACTCACATTCAACTCAGACTAAATTCCACTTAACTCATGCTATAGAATCTCAGTGCTTTTAGCTCTCCTGTAATATATATTGACAATCAAACCCTGCATTTCCTAAAGTAGTGATGCATTAATATAAAGACTTACATTTATTTCTATGAACTCAGCTTGTTTTTGTAGTTAATATCAGTTCATGATAAATAATATATGACTGTCTTTTAGATAGATGCTTATACCTTTGTGCCATGTTTCAAGTTTGTCCCACATAACAAAAAGCCCCTTAGAACATCCACAGGGTAACTCACAAATAAGTAACTATTTAATAAGCAGTTCTTACTAGTCAATAATTTTATATCAAGCACAGTTGAATTACTTGATGGATGAAAGTGATTCTCAGTATGAGTAAGGATTTTCAGTTCAGCTCTATGGCTTAATTTTGCCATCCTTGCTAGCACTAAGCAGTTCTTCATCCTGCAGGTGTTCTCACTGAATATTATTCATATCTTCATGTTCACATCTAAAGGTAAAACTGACTCTACGTAAGGGATCATGAACAGAGAATTTACCCCGTACCCTGAAAGCTATATCAACCAGTTCAAATTAGCTGCTATTAATTCAAAGTGAAAAGTAGATTGTTTTTTATAGTATCAACAACTTTGGTGGTTTTAGATTTGAAAGACTTATTTAGAAAATATGCAAAGCAATAAAAGTACCAGTCTTTCATTCTATATTGCCAAGAACTACCATTCTATATTGCCAAGAACTACAAAAAGGTTATGGGAGATGCAATAGTATATCAAAGTTGATGGAAAGCAATACTCCTGAAAGGTTTAAAAAGATCCAAAACCGTGCTGAGGGGAAATACAGAGAGATAGATGAGAAAATATAACAAACCAGATTAGCACCAAGTTTCTTTTTTTAAGCCCCAGGAAGAGATAAACTATTGGATAAGTAATTTTTACAAACTTCATTCCAATGAATACAAAATGAAAGCTAAGTAGGAAATTGCCTGTATGTTTTCACACCAAAAATAAACCTAGAAAGCATGTAAAATCTCAGTCATAGAATCAAACTATCTAAATACATTGGGGACAACCTGATGTTAGGATGTGATTCAGTATACTTAGCTAATTATAATGCATTGTTTGATTAATACATCCATTTTTTAATTGAAGATCCTAGTTTTTAATGAAGTTTTTTAAATAAAATACTAAATCTTTGTGAAATTTTTTTTAGATTGGAATTTAATTTTAAATGCTAACTAAATAAAATAATGTCTTGATAAAAAGCACTCTTTAAACCTAAGATCTTTCATATATATTTATTTATGTATTTATATTAAATAAAAATATTTCAGCCCCACAAATGAAAGTATGTGAAAGCACTATTTAATGACTAAGTTAAAAGGCTAATTTTTTACCAGCATCCAGCTAGATTATTCAAATCCTTGCACATTTGTTTTTTTCTCATACTACTCTTCCCACATTCCAGTCAGCTCCCATATGTATTCATTGAGTTTTGTTTTATTTGACATGTCAGTGATTCCTCTCTTACAGTGAAATGAGAGAATAATTTTTTAACTTTTTGAGTTTCATCATATTCTTCTTGACAGAATTATACACCAGATACTTTCAAGCCTTTGAAATAATTACTGTTCAGATTTAGCTCCTAGATACAAAGAAAGTTAATCCTTTATCACTGCACTTCATCAGCTACCATACAGTGCCTCTTTCAGCCTGCCTCACAAAACATCACATTTAGAAGTATGAAAGAGTTAGAGGCTGTAAACCGAGAATTCTTTCTTTCCCCCAAGAAAGAAACAGAGTCTTCAGTCAAGATTCAGCCTTTGTATAAATAATTGCAGACCTGTTTACCAGTACTTTATGGCTTCAAGTATAGGAGAAACATGTGTTCGTTCCTTGTTCCAGTAGTGTTGGGGAGAAATTTCTACTCCAAACCAGCCTTGTAAAAATTCTGTTATGAAGCAAATCATGCTGCCTCATACGTTCTTCACAGTGATGGCAATTACCCACAAATTAAATCTCCAGCTGCGTTTTACAAGATACTCAGTTTTGCTATACAACTTCTTAATTATGTCCTTAGAGATAGGGAGTGTGCGTTACACAAAAGCCATTTTGTCTTCAGTTCCCCTGTCCTACTCAAAACTAAATTTTTTCATGAGATGCATCATTCCTGTGCTCTCAAATACTGACTTTTACATCTCGATTTTATAAATGTATTTTTTGCATTTCCACAGCTCACATCTTTGTGTGTAACTGTGGTGAAAGCCACATCTCTTCGTAGTAGTCTTTATGAGGGAGGAAGCGTTATATTGTAATGGCTTTTTAGCAGAACCTGAAAGCTTGGCTCAACGCTGGGAGACTTTTCCATGGTATGAATCCACATTTGACTATCAGCATGTACTAATTCCAGATACTCTGGCCAAGCAAGTGAGAATTTGAAATAAAGAAGCAGCAGCTTCTTAAACAACCTCTCAACCATGTTTACTGCCGGTCCATTTGAAGCCAGCAGGATATACCACCTTCAGCAGTCAGTTCAGCTTCTCAGTTCAATGCTGGCCCTGAAATGCAGCAAAAACTTTGCATATTCAGACACACATTTCAGCAGAGCACTTGAAGCACATGGCTGAGTACAATACAGATCTCTGATCCCTAGCTGCAAGCTATTCTGTGAGGCTTAACTTCAGCCTAAATCCATAAGCACGTTTTCCTTGTAGATGTGTGGCATGTTGAAATGTTCTTGTAGGCTGTGAACAGTTACATGCTTTCAGAGAAAGCATAATTTGCCCTTAATATTACTATATCACTTATTTTCTTCCTTAATTTTTGCTTAAATTTTGAATTCTATTGTATCAGATTTTCCTTTCCATTCACTTATTTTGACTTCAAAACTGCGCACGACTATGTGCAGGCTTCATATTTAGCTCTCTCTCATACTTGGGCTGGTTAAATAAAGTTTGTAACATGACAGCATCAGTGTCATTCTGATCAGTTATGTCCAGCTTCAATAGATGTTTCATGAGATTAAACCCCTGCACTCATACAGAAAATCCATAGGTAAGAGTTGCATGTGATGAAAAAACCTGTGCTGTGTTCAGTTCCTTCAATAGCCTCAGTGGTGAAGCTTCAAAAGGCTATTTTATGGTATTAATATTTTCTATAGTAAATATTTCCATGCATTAAAGAAACAAAATAGAACTACAGCAAATCTGCTCTTCCCTTTATAGTTTTTCACTAATTTTGCTTTGGAATAAAAACTTGTTTGCTTGGATCTCATTTTGGACAGGCTTGGGACTTTCATTATCACATAAGCAATTGACTATATGACTCTGTATTCATTTACAGTGCAAAAATGTTTTGAATTCTAGTTAAAAAAAAATACTAGAACTACCAGCATACTTGGAATCAATGAAGACAGTTTCATTAAAACTAAATCTCTAGCACAGGTTAATGAGACAGCATACTTGACAGAGGACATTTAGAAAAGTGCATTAGTTTTTCTACAGATAAGTATTTAAAAGTTGCATTCTGCAGTTTGAATACAAGGAAAGAGAACTTGTATCCTTTTCTTTTAACTAAATATAGAGGAAGGATATAATGTTGGTTTTCATCCTGAAATCAATACAACTGATTAGAGGTGAAATCATTAACAACAGTAATGGGAGAGTTGAAGTACTGGAAATTTACCCTTAGCTGTTTCATGAATATTTATTTTTAAAAACAGACCAGTTCTCTTATCAATTGACAGATAAATGACAGGCATAACAGAGATTGCATATGAGGCTGGACATCAGTTTTCTAAATGTAATCGCAAGAAGTAAGACTTCTTATTTTCTTATATTATTTTGGACATAACTGCACTGATAAAATCTTCCACTGAACCATTATTGAAACTTGTATATTTTATAGCAACACCTTGCTGATGCTTATCAAAGACATGGCAGCTAGATAATCTCTTACGTATATGTTCACACATATGTATAGATAAGAGAAGTTATTCCATACCTGCTGTGACTTTTCAGAAACTCACTGCATTGTTGCTAGCATCTGTTTTTGAGATAAATAAATAATAATTTAAAATTTTCTATGTTCCTCTCTCTAATACGCTCAACAGTGTATTCTTACTCTGAATGGCCTCTCTTAATGAACTTCATAAATGTTCTTGGCAGCAAAGAAATGTTAATCAAGGGCTTCACTTAACAAGGAGCTGCAAATTATCTAACTTGTTAAGTTTCCTGATAGCCATCTTTCAGATTTAATTATTGGCACTGTTTTTTATCCACCAATCAGAGACAATGCTTTGCCTATTTCATAAATTGCATTATCAAGGATTTTTCATCACTGTAATAAATAATAATTCTGCTAAATTCTTACAGAACATCATTCTAGTAAGCTATTAACAAGCTCTTACTTGTTATCATTTCAATACATCTGATAAGTATCGTAAGTCTTAATACAGAAAAATTATGCTAAGAAAGAAAAGCCCTGTGGGCCTTGCTGCAGCCATGAGAGGATTACATTGGTAATGCATGTCGAAACAGAAGATGTCAGATTTAGAGCTTTAGTTGTTGCACTTCCTGTGGCTGGTTTGCAGTCAGGGCACCTTGAGATGGCAGTCTGACTGGGCTTCCCACTCTATCAATTGTTTAAGTGAATACTGCCTGCACAATAGGTCCTAATTATTATGTGAACGTGTAGGTTGAGAGCTTCGTCTATTCTCCTGTCCGTTTGAATTATATAAAGCATTTAAATCAATAGAAAGGAAGGGCAGGCCAGAGGGGCTTTCTCAGGACATATTTATATATCTCAGACATAGCACAAACTGGGATTAGAACTATTGAAGGTAATTTCCACTACTTTAGCTCCTGACTTCTTCTCATGAGCAAAAATCCTGTGCTGGTAGGACACACAAATGGCCTTCAACCATGCCAGCCTGACACTAGTATATCCCTGTGTCTACATCTGCACTGAGAAACACACCTTCCCCAGGGCACAGCCATTGCCTTCCTCCCAGGCAGCGCAGACTGGCTTATGCCTGCCTTCCAAAAGCTTGGAAAGCTGATTGTGAATCCATGCCTGGTCCCGACCTCTTCCAGATGGCTGTGGTCCTCAGAAGTTGTGATTCTTTCTCTTTCTTTGCATTTTCTTTTCTGTTTAATTCGGAAGAGAACTGAGTGTTGTAGTTGTATACAGCATGAAGCCAAGGGTTTACTCCATTTCATGCCACAGGTGTGACCCAAGCTACCTCTATGGATGCATGCATGAGTCAAACACCTGTTGAACTATCTGTGGAAATCTGTGAAGGTCAGAGAGAAATTGCCCCTGCCACAGGCTGTTCGACATATGCATTGCCCATATTGGGAGACCTCTATAGTGGACCATCACTAGACCAACACCTGGATTTTGCCCTGGAGGCAACCTGGAGTTGCTTCATTCCAAAAGGGAGCCCAGGGACAAAGTATCACTTGTCAAACGGAACTGAGATCCACCTGTGAGCCAAGTTTTTGGATGACGTAGACCTTTGAATTAACATTTCTGTGGCTATTTGACAGAGTTGGATCACGTTTTCAAAAATAATGTAAGATGCTGCTGGTGAGGCAGTGCTTTCAAAAATAAGCAGTGGTTGCCTTCAGATTGCTTGCTTTTCTAAAATAATTAACAATGCTGGCTGACTTTTTTAGATGATTGACTTCTTATGCTTTTTAAAAAATTATAATCTAAATCTATGAGATTTGTGTTAAAACATTACATATTACAAGAAAAAGTACTAATGGCCGTGAATTAAAAGAACATATTCTAGAAAAAAATTTTAAATTGTATTAAAATGTTTCTTAATGCTTCTATTGACATCTAACTATTCTCTGTCAGTCAGCATTTACGGTCATTTTATGTTCCAGATCTCTTTCAGTTTAAATCTTACTACAAAATAAGTTTAGTTGAACAAATGTTACAATGTCACTGAAACAATAGTCAAATAGTGTTTAGCAATTTTGGCTGGAAGCTTATTAATAGGAGGAAAGGAGGCCAAATCATGTTTTCCTGAAAGAGGTAATTCATTTCTTGTGATTAGTTCATTTTTTTCCTCTGTGCTGTACAAAGAAAAAGTGTAGTAAAATATGAACTAAAAATGAGAATCCTAGTCATGTTTTCAGACTCTGAAAAACCTCCATTTAAACATTGAGTTAAGGATTAATCTTTTACACAACAAAAGAAAGAAAATATGAAAAGTATTCATTGTCCATATGCATTCTCTGTAATTTTTTATGTTTACCAGGCATCTGTCAAGTTATTAATGTATGATGTTCACAAAAACCTTTAGGATCTAACCTAAGTGAGTCAAAAGTTGTGAGTTATAATTAAAAATGTAAACCTTACCTGGATTTGACAAACGCATCTATAGGATATAAGTATGCTCAGAACTTTTTTTCTGTATACACCTGTAGACAGAAATAATTTTTAAAAATAAATGTAAAAAATAAGTTTTCCACTGTAGTTTTAACTCCAGTTGTAAAACAGTGACTTATAAAAGTAAAAATATCTGTAAATATATTCCCTAGAGAGGGAAACATGCAACATACAACTGAACTAATCTCCTCCCTTTTCTATAGCACACATAACTAAAATTACATTCCCTCACTCTTTACATTATTTACACCTTTACTGAGTAGATGCAGATATCTACAGAAACAGAACTTTCAAAAAATTACCGTTTTATATAGGTGTAAAATTATTCCCAACAGAAGGTTGGCATCTAGTAGTGCACACTTTGCACAGAATGAACACAGGAGAACTTTTGTAAACGATTTGTCAAAAATAATTTAACCGCCCACGGTGGACCAACTTTAGGTCCTAATAGAGCTATTTTCAATTTAATCCCACCATCAGAAGTACTCTTCCACAGTCCCTACTAATATTTTAACTGCGTCTTACTGAAATTCCAGTACATACACAGTCTTAGGGTTGTATATAGATGTATTCTTACTTTTATTGCTAGAATGATAGCTTAGTAATTTTTTTGTTCTTCTACAGCAGACAAATTTTTCAAAGAAAATGTATGGATTGGAACAGGTAAACTCCCACAGTACCGAAATCTGAACAGCTGCTCAGTTAAAATGAAAAACTAGAAAGCCTTGACTGCTGGTGAGGTAGAGTGTGCTGAAGAAAGCAAGATGTGCAAGTGGCACACATCTGTACTCCACTAATAGAAGACAATCCAGACCAATCCCTAGGGAAGAGGATTTGCATTCAGATCGTCTTAGACAGAACAGGAAAGTGAACATAGCTCTCACAGGCTAGAGGTAGGTGTTGAAATTCTGGGACAAACTGGGATTTGAGGCACTCCCATCTTCACTGTTTTTCTTTAACTAGTTTACCTCCCTTATGGGTATGACGTTTTCAGCACCATTTTGATATCCTTTGGTGTTGCTACACAGTTAGTGAGGTGTCTAACTTGGATGCTGTGAAATCTTCTGGGGCCTAGTTGAAACACCATGTGACAGCTGATTCCCATGTACAGATTACTCCGAAAATGAAGCATTAACTTTTTGTTCAGTGCTGGGTGCACAGATTGTGGTTGCTCAGAACTTCTCTTCATCAATATAAAAAGAGAATCAATATCCTTAAAAATTTCCATGAGACAGAATGGGCTAACCAGGAACCACAAAAAGCCTGAAGCATTTACTTCTGCCATAGGATGGGGCAGTAATTTATGGAAAACATGGGCTTTAGTGGAGCAAAATTTACATAGTATTGGAGACAAACACCTACTAAATTTGAACAGCCACTCTCTTCAGTTTTTTCATTCGTCTCTCAATATGGGCTGGGATGAATTTAATTTGTTTTTCTTTCTTTTTAATGGCTAGCAATATGATTATCCCTTGGAGATAAGCTTTCAACCAAACCATGTAAAAGCACTTCTGCTGTGACTCTGATGCCTATGAACTATTGTTTTAGCATGTTGATGTGCTGCTGTAGCAATAGATAAGGATAGAAGTGTGTGGTCGGACATGCCAGAGTTGTTTATAAAGACTCTGGAGACTAAGAAACAATCTATTCACTAATATAAATCATGAGTTGTTAAAGTTATTAAAAAAAAATAAAATCTCCTTCACAGGAATGAAGAAATCACTAGACATCAATGGAATTACACTTGGTGCACTTATGTATTATTCAGTAGACAACAGGGAATATAGTAATTGATTTTAGAGAGCTTAAGGCTTGTCCAGATGAATCTCTTAAAGACAGTTAAAGTCTTTTTCACCCCATTTGTATCCCCAGCCACAGGAAAGCACTGAAATGAAGTCAAGTTTAAAAACCTCTGACTCAAGGTGGTTTATGACATTCATAGCAAGTGCTATGTAGTGCTGGTGTAGTATTTTTAATGTTTTCTACCAAAAATCAATCTTACTATTTTTGTGTTGTATTTAAGCACAATAGCCCTAGTAATTTCAGAAAAATCCAATTTTACTTGCCTTTCCTGGATGTTTAGAAGGCATTTCTACTCACAGATAGTGTCTCTCTACCTTATTTGCCTTTCTTTAGAAAAGCAAGGATTTCCAAAAGAAATCCTGATGTGTCTTTGCTTCTCTGTAAAATAAAATCTCGTTCTTAAAGGGAGTCTCTTTTCTGACTCCCTTTTGAAAATATTGTGTGGGACTCCGAGTTACTTCACACCAAAAAGATTAACCCTTGCCCTTCTAGTCCAATTTAGCAGATCCGATATTTTTCTGTTGTAATGAAAGTTAATACAAGACTGAAAATTACTTTTTAAAAAGTATAGGAAAAGAAAAATCTACAAAGAAATTGACACCAATGTCTGGTTTGATAGATAAGTACTGTAGACTACTATACCTGAGCGGGGGAAAACTGGTGTCTTAATCCACTACTAGGTCCTAGAGAATCACTTCTTTTCTCCTATGATTTCTCCTTTTATTACCAAATATTTGTTTCTCATTCCAAACCTGTTTAGTGGACAAGAAGCTATCTACAAAAAGGCATGGAGAGTCTATGCATAAATGAAGCAGCCGCTACTCTGCACAGGGAATCACAGGCACTGAACTATGCAGTCTATGAAAGTATGAAACAGTCAAACTGGGATTTTTAAGAAATGTTGAGGATGTTGGTGTTTCCTACGCCTCATTTGTAAGAGGTAACTGAGAAAATACTTGGTTAGCTCTGCTTCTGATTCATAACTACAACCACAGCTCATAATCTACCACTTTCCAAAGCTGTGCCCCTCAACTAAGACTGCTTTCCATTTAAACAAATCAAAGAAGAAACAAAACAAACAAAAAAACCCCACAACCAAAAAAACCCAACAGAAACAAAAAACCCCAAGATTAGTTGCACCTGTCCACTCAATAGAAAAATGGTTAGGAAATTCAACAGAGATACTAAAATTTAAGACATTGTCCTTGCTATTTCTGAGGCTTGAAACACTCTGTTGTTGGACTATCCTCATGCACCTCCATGTTATGAGTAGAACACTGAAACTTAAAGGAGAACAGTAAGTACTCAAATCTTCTCTTTTAGGGAGGGACAAACAAACTGTCATTCTGACAGTAAATATGCATGAAAAAATAAGACTCACACCTCAAGTATACCTGAATTAAGGGATGAAGGCACTCCCATAGGGTAAAGATAGTATGGGTTCTGGTCTGCTGTGCAAGAAGAGAAGGATGTGTGTTGGCATTCCACAGTCCAGATGAATTGCATGGATATGCCATCTTTATTCCTCTGTTTTGTGAGGTCTGATCGAGTAAGTATTTTCTCTGAGCTTTTACAAAACTGTCTTGAGCTAACTCTGAGATGGGAATTAAAAAAGTGATTCAAATCTAAGATTACTCATGAAAATACCTTCCTTGCTACTGCCAAGGCTGTTGTGTTGTCTATGTTCTCTGCCATTTTCCTGTCCTCAAGCCTGCTTCCAGATTTTTCTCTAGCATTCTTGCTTCTCAGAATACAACTTTTGAAAATGCAGATTTGAGATTTTTCTTTCTCTCTTTTGTGCCAAAAAGATCCACATGTTTATGATACTTTGGACTTCATTTTCTATATCTCGGGTTTACTTTTAACTAGATAGTAGTCAAAGCAATATTTGCTGATGGAAATGTGTATTCTGCTACAAGAAAGATCAGTTTCCCAACAAGGCATTGCCTTCCTGGCCTTTCTCATGCAATGAAAGTCAGCTTTGTCATAATGACTGTTTAGCATTGGTTGATTTTATGTACCATATTAATATCAATCAGTAAATAAAGTTTCATAACTGGTCTGGTTTTCCACTGTTCTTATCACATAGCATTTCAATTGTAAGCAGTGGTGCACAGAAAATACTGATCATGATGGCCAGATGACAAGGTTCTAGAAGAGTCTGAGGAAATGCAACTGAAAAAACCCCAGCAAAACAGCTTGCTGTTAACACTTGAACAATTACTGTTTCCTGTTTGGTGTGTGTTACTACACTAGAAACGAGACAGCATGTAGGAAAGACATTATTTCAATGGTAACAATAAAGATCACACTGAAATTTGATCTATGTTAAATAACTAATTCCATATTAAAAAAGAATCAAATATTAATGAGTTATTATTCCAGAAACACCAGGTAAAATTTAGTCAGTTAAATAATATAGAAATATTGCATTCTGACATGTAAATAATTTTCAAAATAATTTTACTTGTGAACCAACTTTTTTAGGAAGTCGTGAGTTTGTCCACTGGAATGCAGTAATAGCTGGAGAGTCTTACTTATTATGAAGTAAGTCGTTTGCTGAACACCAACTATAATAAAATAAGATTTAGCCTCAGGCTGGTACTTGCACAGTAATTATAGCTTTATCTTACAGTATACACATACTGCTAATTATGCTAATATGCCTATACTGTCCATTGTACACATATATTAAATCCTGGTGCTTAAAGTCATTAACATCTTAAATAAAAGCAGACAAAACTACGGGATGAATGTGAAGAAGCATAAAAACAAATGTTTTCTTTCCTAAATGTTGACCTGCAAATAAAATTAAAATTATTAATTTATTTTTTTTTGCTTTTGTTGTATAAATATAACTTAAGCATTATATATACATTTAACACTTCCAAGTTCTTGTGAAGATTTGTGGAAGGAGTAAAAATAATTTTCCTGTTAATTTTCACATCTTTACTTAGGGTGTGAATGTGCTGAATCAGAGCTTTTTGCAACTCCCTTCCTTCTTATTCTCTCAAGTCTCACTTCCTTACCTCTCATTATCCTCAAAATCTATTAGTTTTACCATAGATGCAAAACTTTTGAACAGGAAGGAAAAAAGCAAACAGAGAAACAAGAGCACACTGAACATAAATATGTAACATAAATAAACCAATACCAGCCCACTCTCTTAGAAATACTACTTTGTGGGTTTTTTTATCAGCTCTTCATACCTTGTTCTTCAAAAATACACTAATTTTGATAATGGGATTGTTTGAACTTGGGCATGAAAAGTTAAGATTTTAAGTTATGATGCAGAGTTAACTTTGTTTCATACTGTTTATAGGTAAAAAAATGAAAGACAGACATAAGGCAAAGCAAAGAGAAAAAGAGTTAACAATTATTTCTCCTGACAACCATGAGTTGGCTGATGTTAATAGATGTGATTATTCAGTTCACTTCTAATTGTGATCCAGATTGAATGAATGTTCATTTTTTCTCCTTCAAACTAAGTAACAAAATCTCCTCAATAATTGGCATTCATTATCATAGAATCATAGAATCAGAATCCTAGGGGTTGGAAGGGACCTCGAAAGATCATCTAGTCCAACCCCCCCTGCCAGAGCAGGGTCACCTAGAGTACATCACACAGGAACACATCCAGGTGGGTTTTGAATGCCTCCAGTGAAGGAGACTCCACAACCTCCCTGGGCAGCCTGTTCCAGTGCTCTGTCACTCTCACAGTAAAGAAGTTTTTTCGGATATTCACCTTGAACCTCCTATGCTCCAATTTACACCCATTACTCCTTGTCCTATCACTGGTCATCACTGAGAAGAGCCTAACTCCATCTCCCTGACACTCACCCCTTACATATTTGTAAACATTGATGAGGTCACCCCTCAGCCTCCTTTTTTCCAAGCTAAAGAGACCCAGCTCCCTCAGCGTTTCCTCATAAGGGAGATGTTCCACTCCCTTAATCATCTTAGTAGCTCTGCGCTGGACTCTTTCAAGCAGATCCCTGTCCTTCTTGAACTGAGGGGCCCAGAACTGGACACAATACTCCAGATGTGGCCTCACCAAGGCAGAATAGAGGGGGAGGAGAACCTCTCTTGACCTACTAACCACACCCTTTCTAATGCACCCCAGGATGCCATTGGCCTTCTTGGCCACAAGGGCACATTGCTGGCTCATGGTCATCCTCCTGTCTACCAGGACCCCCAGGTCTCTTTCACCTACACTACTCTCCAGCAGGTCAGCCCCCAACCTATACTGGGACATCGTGTTGTTCTTCCCCAAATGCAAAACTCTACACTTCCCCTTGTTGAATTTCATCATGTTTCTCCCCGCCCAACTCTCCAGCCTGTCTAAGTCTCGCTGAATGGCAGCACAGCCTTCTGGTGTGTCAGCCACTCCTCCCAGCTTAGTGTCATCAGCAAACTTGCTGAGGGTACATTCTATACCCTCATCCAGGTCGTTGATGAAGATGTTGAACAACATCGGTCCCAGTACCGACCCCTGAGGGACTCCACTAGTCACACACTTCCAACCAGATTCTGCCCCATTGACTACAACTCTCTGACTCCTTCTCATCAACCAGTTCCTGATCCACCTCACTACCTGATCACCAAACCCATACCTGATCAACTTATCTACAAGGATGCTGTGGGAGACAGTGTCAAATGCCTTACTGAAATCCAGATAAACCACATCTACCGCTCTACCATCATCTATCCACCTAGTAATTTCCTCATAGAAGGCTATGAGGTTAGTCAAACATGATTTACCCTTGATAAAACCATGCTGACTGCTCTTGATGACCCCCATGTCCTTGATATGCCTAGAGATAGAGACAAGAGCAAGTTGTTCCATCACCTTTCCAGGGATGGAGGTGAGGCTGACCGGTCTATAGTTACCCGGGTCCTCCTTCTTGCCCTTCTTGTAGACTGGTGTGACATTTGCTATCCTCCAGTCCTCAGGCACCTCTCCCATTACCCATGACTTACTGAAGATGATGGAGAGTGGCCTAGCAATGACCTCCGACAGCTCCCTCAGCACCCTTGGATGCATTCCATCTGGACCCATCAATTTATGGATGTCCAGATTACTCAACTGATCCCTAACCCAATCCTCATCTACTATGTCAAACTCCTCATCTATCTTGACTACTTCTGGGGCTATATGAATCTGGGGCTCATGGGGAAATCCTGCAGGAGTAAAGACAGAGGCAAAGAAGGCGTTCAGCACCTCTGCCTTCTTTATATCCTCTGTCACCAGGGCACCCACCTCATTCAACAGTGGGCCAATATTGCCTCTAGTGTTAGTTTTGTTAGCTATGTATTTGAAAAAGCCCTTTCTATTATCCTTAACCTGACTTGCAAGGTTAAGTTCCAAGGGGGCCTTAGCTTTCCTAATTGCCTCCCTACATCCTCTGACAACAGCCCTATATTCCTCCCAAGTGACCAGCCCCTCCTTCCATGATCTGTAGATTTTCCTTTTCCACTTAAGTTTGCCCAGCAGCTCCTTTTTTAACCATGCTGGTCTCCTAGCTCCCTTACTAGATTTCCTAACCATTGGGATGCTCTGATCCTGTGCTTGCAAGAAGTGGTCCTTGAATGTTGACCAGCTATCTTGAGCCCCTTTATCTTCTAGCACCCTGTCCCATGGGATTTCCCTTAACAGTTGATTGAGGAGGCCAAAGTTTGCCCTGTGGAAGTCCAGGGTTCTGGTCCTACTGGGTATTCTGTTCCTTCCACACAGGATCCTGAACTCCACCATCTCGTGATCACTGCAGCCAAGGCTGCCACTGACCACCACTGCTTCAACAAGGCCCTCCTTGTTGGTTAGTACAAGATCCAGCAGCGCTCCTCTTCTAGTCGGCTTGTCCACCATTTGCATTAAGAAGTTATCATCAATGCACTGGAGGAACCTCCTAGACTGTGAAAGGCTGGCTGTGTGAGTCTTCCAGCAGATATCGGGGTAGTTAAAATCTCCCATGAGGACTAGGGACTGCAGTTGTGAGGCTACTTTCAGCTGCCTGTAGAAAGCCTCATCAACTTCCTCGCCTTGATCAGGAGGTCTGTAGTAGACCCCCACGACTGTATCACCCACACCAGCCTGCCCCTTAATTCTTACCCACAGACTTTCAACTTGCCCCTCATCAGCCCCTGCACAAAACTCAATACATTCTAGTTGCTCTCTCACATAAAGAGCAACTCCACCACCTCGCTTCCCCGCCCTATCTTTCCTAAAAAGCACATAACCATCCATGGCCACATTCCAGTCATGTGACCTGTCCCACCACGTCTCTGTTATTGCTACCAGATCATAACCCTTAGCCCACACACTGACCTCTAACTCTTCCTGCTTATTCCCCATGCTGCATGCATTAGCATACAGGCATTTCAGGAAACAAACAGAGCCCACTGGTGGGACTAAATCCTCCTTAGACCACCTGCTTTCAGGCCCTGGTACGTTCCTCTTGTGCTCCTCCCTAATAGACCCAGTTTTCTCCCCTTCCCCCTTCACATCTAGTTTAAAGCTCTCTCAATGAGCCCTGCTAAGTCCTGCCCCAAAAGCCTCTTCCCCCTCTGGGACAGGTGCATCCCACCTGCCACCACCAGGCCAGGTGTCTCATATAGCATCCCATGATCAAAAAAACCAAAACCCTGTCTTTGACACCAATCTCTTAGCCATTCATTGACTTGTAAACTCTTCCTATATACCTCCCCACCCATTCTTGCAGGAGGGATGGAGGCAAACACTACTTGCGCTCCAGACCCCCCTAACTAGCCGTCCTAGGGCCCTGAAGTCACTCTTCATTGCCCTTACATTTCTTGTGATAATTTCATCACTGCCAACCTGAAAAATCAGCAGTGGATAGTAATCAGAGGAACCCACAAGATTAGGGAGTTTTAACATCTCTAATCCGAGCCCCAGGGAGGCAACAGACCTCCCTGTGGGATGGGTCCGGTCGACAGATGGGCCCTTCTGTCCCCCTCAGAAGGGAGTCACCCACCACAATTACTCTCCTTTCCTTCTTGATTGAAGAAGTCCTAAGGACTCGGGGTGACTGACGAGTCCTAGGTGCTTCACTAGATAAGTCTACCCCTCCAACTTCATTTTCCTGTCCCTGAATTTCCAAGGCTTCATATCTGTTCTTCAAGGGCAATTGGGAGGGTGGAAGGGGTTGGGAGGATTTTTTCTTGCCTTTCCGAGGTCGGACTTCCTTCCATTCCTTCATATCTCCTAAGTCCTCTCCATCTGTCTGGTGACAGGAGGGGAGGGGATCCGTCACTTTCTCAACCTCTTCGATCTGCCCCTGTGTCAGGGTATGACTCCACCAATCTATTTCACTCTCACAATCTCTAATGGCTCTCAGTCTTTCAACCTCCTCTGTCAGATTAACCACCTGCCTGAGGAGATCATTTACTTGCTCACACCGCACACATGCGGTGTCACTGGTTCCCTCTGGTACCAGTGCCAGGCTCAGGCATTCACTGCAGCCAGAGACCTGCACTGCTGCATGCCTCCTTGGGAGCTCTGTCTGAGTCCCCACATTCTTTTTCACTATGGTTTTTGGCCGCGTTGTGACCATGATCTATCCAGCTACTAGTTTGCTTTTCTCGTGAGAAGGCACCCGCGGCACCCGCTGCTCCCTCCCTGCCTGCCCTCGCGCCTCCCACGCGCCTGCCCTCTGGAGGCACAGCTCACACCGCTGCCGCTCTCTGCTCTGCGCTGCCGCGTGCTCAGAGGAGGCTGCCAAATGGCCGCTTTTTAAACCTTGCCGCCGTTCACAGCCACTCCCCCTGCCACGTCAGCCTTCCTCTCCCTCGCAGGCTTCCCGCTCAGACTCGGGTCTCCTGGCTCTGCCCCGGCTTCACCGGGAAGCCCGGCTCTCTCTCAAATCCTCAGCAATTTAAAGGAACAGCTCACACCGCTGCCGCTCTCTGCTCTGCGCTGCCGATGTAACATCATTAATAATGCTACAAAATTGCTACAAAACATTTGTATTTCTGAGGAGTTTGATTTTAGAGACTATCTAAGAAATACACATAAGGCCATGTCGATGGACAATCATCTAGACAAATAGTGCAAATTTGAAGCATCTTCTCACTCCCATTGAGAAATTACTCAAGCCTCTACCTCCTGCTTATAGCGTCACCAAATTTTGGAGATGCTTCCAACTTGCAATCTTTTTAAGAACTGGTGTCCTCCTAAAGGCAGCACCTTAGGGCACTGTTCAAATTTTTTTATTATGGTTTTTGGCATAACTAGTGAACTGTTCTATGAGGACTCACTCCTTTCTTAAACTGAAGTCAGCCCTGAACATATCACTGACATAAAAGATAAAAATGAACAAAACTAATTCAATAAATTAAATTAAAAACATGATCAGAGAAATAGTATGTGGGCAAGGACAAATTTAAGGTTGCTAATAGTTGCTGATCATTAAACTGCTTTTCTAGCCTTTTCTCTCAACTTGTGGATAGCCTATCTTAGGATAGTGATAGACACTGCAAACAAAATGGCATTCCCTGAGATCTCAGTGGTGTTTACTACCTTAAACCGACATGCATCTCTGGCTTTTTCTCTTCTGTTTCCCTGGCCTGAAATAGCCTTGGAATCTCAGCTGGCTCTTCCCAAAATATACCACTATGGATCTTCTCCTCTCTCTGGCTTCTTTGGTGATGGAGCTCTGGCATTGACTCCACTTCTCCAACAGCCAGATCTCAAGGCATAGAGATGGGCCTCTCTCCAGCGAGCTTATAATCCATCCTGTTCAGCAATGTGACCGTATTCTGTCATATCATTCTTGGACTCCCAGCAGACTTTCTACCACCCCTGTCAGGCTGCTTCTGCCTTTATTAATAAATGGGGCAGGACTCTGCAGCGTGCTGGCCCAGGCACTTGTTCGCTGAGCTCAGAAGCTTCCTAATTGGCTCAGCTCACTGTCTTTGCAACCTGATGGTGACACCAGACCTACTAGAAATAAAGTCAAAGGGCCTCCTGCAGTCATCCTCCCTGTTAGCTTTTAATAGTGACCCCTTGAAACTGTCATAGCAGATAAGAGACCGTGGTTGTATAAATATTTATACTGTAGTCTAACATACCTTAAAAATACCTTATAGTTCCTCTGTGTCCTATAAATCATCTTATCTGATCTAGAGATAGAAATGTAAACTCTCTCTTACTTTTGGCTAATAATAAAAATTTTTTTTTGCATTAGCCACTGTGATTATACAAGTTTGCAGTTTTCCTTAAGGTAGAAAGGATGCATTATTAGCAACAGATAAGATTATTTTATGTGCTGACGTGTGTGGTTGCACAACAAGAAGTATATAATACTTTTCAGACAAAATAACACCAACAAAACCACAGAGGTTACCACTGTCATGGAGCTTATAATTGAAGATGGGTAAGCTGCATCCTCTACTTATGTAAATGGTCCTCTTGTCTTAGTAGCACTTAGAGAACTAGTATGACAGTGTCTGACTTGAAGCCATCAGATCCTCAGTTGAGGTAAATTATAAAGCTCCATCCGGATCAAGACAGATCTGTCATTTCAGCTTGCAGCTAGTGAAGATCTGATCTGCAGAGGGCCACAGAGGGCCATTTTAAACTGCTTTAATTAAAGCACGGAATTGTGGTGGTTCAGTAAGGTCAATCAGAAAATAAGGACTTTGGCAACCAGAGTAGGAAAGTGTGAAGAAATAGCCACAGCATTAGTCCTTTGAGTACTCTTGAGTACTCAATCATTCCCTGTTATCCTGGCATATTTGAAGGTCTGATTCTGTCTAGTCAAAAACAGTATTTGCAAAATGACCAGCTGGTTAACCAATACTGATTGATTTGCAGTGCTCTAGGAAGGGTAAAACAGCTCAGCAGGACACAAGAATCAAAGACAACAGAAAAGATCTAGGTCACTGGGACAGAACAGCACCAGTGAAGGTTACTTGCATGTTCCCTGATTTCAAAAAACATTATGGTGTACAGAAACACAGGAATAGGGGCCTGACCACCACCCACCCTGTAACTCGTGTATGTCCAGTCTGCTGGCTCGGGTGTGCAAGCCAGTTCTCTCTTTCAGCTCTTCCTGTGAACATGAAAAAAGAATTCTGTTTGTCCTCTTCATTTAGTCCATACGTGTTATAGCACTGCTGTCTCTTTTTGCTTTTTTTCCCCTCTTTCCTATTTCCCTTTTGTTCCTTCTAGAATGCTGATTTGGCAGGGTTCATGTGACTCAGCACAACAAAACTTCCTGCATTTATTCCAGTGCTGTTTTCCTACTATCTCCTTTTTTACTCAATCACATACAGTCTACAGATTTTCATACACAAAACTAAGTTCATCCAACTTACATATTTTTCTCAAGAAAATGCTTTTCATCATCTGTGTAATCAGAAGTTAAATAAACTAAGATAAAAAGTATCCCCTCCCTGGAATTGTTCAAGGCGAGGTTGGATGGGGCTTTGAGCAATGTGGTTTAGTGGGAGGTGTCCCTGTCCATGCAGGGGGAATGGAACTAGATGTTTTTTAAGATCACTTCCAACCCAAAGGATTCCAGGATTCTATGATTCTATGATAAAAAATCTGACAAAAAACATAGTAAGAAGAAATTAGTCTATCCACCAAATGTTTCAACCAATTCAAAATCAAGTGTATCATATCGGTTCTGAGCTTTGTTTTCATTTGTTATTTTTTAAAAACTGAAATAAATTTTAAATGAAGTAAAATCTCAAATTAAGGAAACATACTGTAAGTTTTGAGTCTGCTAGATTTTTATTGTTTTGTTTTGTTTTGTCACAGTAGTTCAGCTAGCTACTGTGAATTAGCAAAACATTTCAGTGAGCCTGAATCTTTTAAATGATTTTGTGGCATTTTTTGCCAACAGAATGCAAGTGAAAGATTATGCTCTGTTCTACAATCAAGCTTTATTTGCTTTTTAGCTTTCTAGACAGTGAAGTTATGGACCATGTATTTATTTTCATTTACTCCAGATTTGAACAAACTGCATGTGGAAAACGAGCAAAGAAAACATGTACAGTTTTCTATGTACTTGTATTATTTTACTCTTCAAGAGCATTTTTGTGAGGCTCATCTGAGCAGTGTAATTTTAGCAGTAAAGCAGAGCTGGGTCAGAGGGCACTGCAAAAGGAAAAGGGTCAAAGCTGTGTGAATGCAGACAGCCACGATTCAGATGTTCATGTTGCATGCAAGACAATGAGGTACACACATATTTTCATGTCTGTGTATATGGAACCATAGAATCATTAAGGTTGGAAAAGACCTTTAAGATCATCAAGTCCGACTGTTAACATAGCACTGCCAAGTCCACTGCTAAACCATCTCCCCATCTCTGGTAGATAACAACTGTAGGAGAGAGAAATATTTTACAATCTAGACTTTTGGTGTTTTTTTGAGGTGTTGGGGTTTTTTCTTGTCCCTCTGAAAACTGCTTTCACTTTCCTACCGTACACAAGGTGCCAGTAATATACTTTGGTAAATGCTTATCTTTCTTCATTACAAACACTGACTTTCTGTATACATTAGATTACTTTAGCAGGCTTTTGCAAGAAGTCTATAAGAATGAAAAGAATTTAAATGCACCCTTGTCAAGACGAGGATAAGCTTTTAAGGCAGGATGGGGGGAAGAGTTGAATTTCAGTGTATATATCAGTAACTTCAAAGTCATTACTTTCCTTCCTGATGGTTGGAAAATCAGAATGATACTGTAAATTTCAGTCTGCAAACAGGTACTATAGAAGCATTCAAATTTATTTAATTGATAGCAGTCCCAAGTCACATCCTCTGAATTTTAATGCAGCTTAGGCTCCAGAAGTAAGATCTGTAACAGTAATAAAATTTTGTTAACCATGTTGTGTTTGGGTTGATAAACCTAAGTTTATAATTTGTCTGTAAGCAGTCTGAGCACAATATGGGGCCATTATTTTTTTCAGCTAAGTCAGGCTACATGAGGTTGCTTCAAAGAACAGACTGGCAGGGAGGGAACAGAACAACTAAAGCCTTTATAGTCCTTTCCCAGTTTTGCAGCAGCTCTCCCCGCTCCCCACACCCAGGCTGTGGGAGGGCTGCAGGAGCCACAGACATACCTCTAGCTGTTTTGTGCCTCTCTCTGCTCCCAGGCCTTTAGTTCCCACTGCTGCTCATTCAGAATGGAGCTCCTCAGAAAGCTGAAAGTAATCCCACTGTGTATTTTCTTTTTCTACTACATAATTTTCTTAAGAATAAAAAGCTTACTTTTATTCTTATAGCCTGAACCCCATGGCCCGTACCCCTACCATGGATCCCAGATCATACAAACCTCAAGTCCTAATTATTAGTGTCAAATCAAAGACAGATCTATTCTTTCATATCCTTTAAAGTTCTGTTTTTTCTTGACTTTTACTCCCCATGCAGCTCAGCCCTTGGCATAAATGAAAAACAGTGTTTAAGACTTTCCACTTTAAAGAGCACAGAATCAGCAGACTGGCATCTACATAAAGTTACAGATCTCAAGGGCACTTTCAAGTTGCAAGAGGTGAATGAAAATCCAGTCGAAGGTTATAATAGATTATCATAGAATCATAGAATGGTTTGGGTTGGAAGAGACCTTAAAGAACATCTAGTTCCAACCCCCCTGCATGGACAGGGACACCTCCCACTAGACCAGGTTGCTCAAAGCCCCATCCAGCCTGGCCTTGAACACTTCCGGGGGGGGGCATCCACAACTTCCCTGGGCAACCTGTTCCAGTCTCTCGCTGCCCTCACAGGAAATAAATTACGAGGCAGAAAATGTCAGAATAAACATATTAGGATCCTCCTATGGCTTGCTTGATGTTTGTTTGTTTGTTTTTTTCATTTAAACTTCAACTTTACCTGCAATTGTTTTCTTCCCCTTAGTCCGAAATTTAAAAAATTATTTTAAAACCAAGAAAGCAACTGGAAACTACTAAGATTGTTAATATATAATGTCATGTTAGTGCAATAAGTGCCACAAAAAGAGACTTCATTTTCAAATTACAATATATGGACTTCAAGATATTTATAATTAACTCCTATGGAACTCTAAAAACAGAGAACAGATTAAAATATTTTATGTGTATCAGGCAGTGATAGACAGGAAATAATTTATCTTTTCTGAAATACTTTTTTCTCTGACAGGGTAGCATAGAATAGCAAAACAAACACATAGCTCCAGAAAATGTTGTGTCAGGGATACTGAAGCATATTGACTCACAGGCTATTTCTGAGAGAAGTATGTTATTCCTTCTTTTTTTGGCTAAAAGATGAACTACAGTCTTCAGTCCCAAGCTGAATCAGGCTCCTCAATTCCCTCCTAGCCTCACTCCCAGGTTTGGAAATGTCTACAGGAACAGAGAGTTTCATTCATCAGCTACCCCAAAGTCAGACAGCTTCATCCCATGTGTTCCTCAGAATGACTGAGGCTTTTTCTAGAAGTAACTGATCCTCAAAAAAAACCCAAACAACAACCTTGCCAGCCTGGAGAGGTTGCATCATCCCCAAACTCAGCCTGAGGTTCCCACTGTCATTCCAGAAAGCATTGCTCAGTTGAGTTCTGTTCCCACATGAGAAAATGCTCTTCCAAGGAAGAATCCAGAATATGACTGAAATTTTACTACTGCAGCAGAAAATGAGGCATTTTTTAACTGAAATTATCCTATGGAGGGGGGGGGGGGGGAAGATTCAGTGAAAGACCATTTTACTACCAAAAAATTGTTCTGGAGATGTGATTTTGACTATCTCCTGCATACAAGTGAGGCATATTATAAAAACTTGCTTTCACTTCCTGGAATCAACTTAAGAAACCCTGTTTAAGAGCTGTGAACACCATAGGCTTGAAAACACTAAGTAAAGAGAAAAAAAGAAATCTTTATTTTTGCTATGTTCTGTTGAAAAGAGTAGCTATTTTGGCTAAACAAATGCAAACAAAGAGTTTACCAATAGTTATTGTTTCCTGCAAAATTCTGTGATCCTTATTCAAGTGCCAGGTAAGTCCAGGAGGAGGTTGCGTGAAGTCTCTTTGGAAGCCACCTCACATAGCAAGGGGCCAGGGGACACATGTCACATTGAGTGTTCAGTCAACAGCATTGCCTTCAGCACCATTGGGCTCAGACTCCCTGTCCATACTCTGCCATAGCTTTTGAGCATGTCCTGCAGTGTCATAAGAAAATTCATGTGGAATGGCTAAGGCATAAGTCCTTGGAATTACTTTGCCCAGCCCATGGGCTGCAGTCTAAATCTCACTCTTGCCAACTTTCCACAGGTTTCCCCAGCCAGCTAACACAAAGTGCAATTCACCATCTTTGCACATAGTGCATGACTTCATAAACTTCAGGTAACCCTTCAGGAAACTCAGGTGTTCACATTAACATAGAAATAGTTTCTGCCAGCTAGGAGATTGGCTAGAACAGATAAATACCATTTAAGATTCCTAGTAGGAAACCAAGATGTGAGAGGGTACAAGTAGAAACAATCTTTGCTTATTCCATACAAGTAAAAGTATGGAATAAAGTAAATAAGGAAGTAAATAATAAAATAATTAAATAAAAAATATAGTAAATAATAATAATAAAAAAAAAGTAAAAGCCAACCCACCTCTTGGCTGGCAGGCTGAACTGCAGCAGATCAGTTCCCTGACTTTTGAAGCAGTAGGATACTAATAAGGAACAACTAACCAAATATCCAGACCTGCCCAAGAACCCACCAGAATGACACTCACTAATAATAAAGATCCTGTGCCCCTTTCCAGGATAGGCAACACAGATCTGCCAGCCCTCTATGTGGTACCAACCAGCCCCTGCACTCCTCTTTGGGGTACCCTCACTTAACCTGCAGTGTGTCTGATCTAACATAGAAGCAGAAAAAATGCCATTGAACCGTTATTTTTACAATAGGACTTGGAAGATTGGTTTTCATTTAAAATAACAATAACAAAACCTGCATTGATATTTGTGTAAAATGAATTAAATTGTAAAATACTACCCTGGAATTCATGGACAACAAAATAAAAATAAGAACTACTATAACAGTATTTTCCAGTCCATTAATATACACATCTTTTTTTCTTTTATAATTCTACACTGTTCTTTCTTCAGTGTTCCTTTTGGAAGACAGATGTTGAAGTTATAAAGTGAAAAACTTTTCCAGCAGTAACATCAAAATTATTTGTTGCTCTGTTTATCTTTTGCTGAGTACATTTAGCATTAACAGTCCTTTATTGGCATGATTGGATTACTCTCTAAGTATTTTTTTTCTTTCTTTCTTAAGCAACACTTCGTAGATATCAAGAAAATATTCATCTGCTCTTAGTAAGGACAGTATTCCCAGATATTTCTTTTCTGTTAAAAAGTCTGAGATGACAAGTGAAAACTTACAGGTGTTAAAATAAAAACTTAGAAAAAAATAGGCTTTACAGATGGCTTTGCCTGAAGTATTTGCACTTTAGTATGTGGCTATAACTTGTAGCAAGAAAAGAGAATAACCTTGTAGATAGCAGATAGGCCTCATTGCAGTGGATCAAGCCTAAGACTTGTGTGGTTAAAAAAATAAGAACTGATGTTATTCCAGTGGTTTTAACTTTGAATATTTTCTCTTTGTCCTCACTGGTGGGCTATTTCAAGAAAAGCAAGTGGTCTGACTGTGGTGGAATGAAAGAGAAAAGCAATTGGAAAAATCAGGCAAAGAAGGATGTCCTTTTTTTCTTCTCTGGTCAGAAAGCAGCCTATTTGGTTTCACAGGCAGGTCAAGAGGAAGTCTGCTGTATAGCATAGGTAGTCATCAAGCCAGTGATTTCCAGCAGCCAAAGAAAGAAGATCACACAACCTCTGATGGGCAAGGTCACAAGAGGTTAGATGCACACAAGGCATGTAAGTGAATGGTACTTTCTGTGAAACATTCATGACAAATAACACTAAAGCTGAGGAATTACTAATGGTTTTCTTCTGTTTGAAAGAATCGATGAACAAAGTAACCATTACCTTGATTACTGGAGAAAGTATATAGAATCATAGAATCTTAGACTTGTTTTGGTTGGAAAAGACCTTTAAGATCATCAAGTCCAACCATTAAACCCAGCACTGCCAAGTCCACCACTTAACCATCCCCCCAATGCCACATCTACATGTGTTTTGAATACCTCTAGGGAGGGTGACTCAACCACTTCCCTGAGCTGCCTGTTTCAATGCTTTATTACCCTTTCAGTGAATAAATCTTGCCCAATATCCAATCTAAACCTCTCCTGGCACAACCTGAGGCCATTTCCTCTTGTTCTATTGCTTGAAACTTGGGAGAAGGGACCAACCCCCACCTTGCTAAAATCTCCATTCAGGTAATTGCAAGAGAGCAAGAAGTTTTCCCCTCAGCCTCCTTTTGTCCAGACCAAACAACCCCAGTTCCCTCAGCCACTCCTCATAAGACTTAAGCTCTAGACCTTCACCAGCTTTATTGCCCTTCTCTGTACCCTCTCCAGCACCTTAATGTTTTTCTTGTAGCAGGGGGCCCAAAACTGAACACAGTATTTGATGTGCAGCCTCACCAGTGCCATTATACGGGGACAATCACTTCCCTAGTCTTGCTGGCTACACTATTTCTGATACAAGCCAGGATGCTGTTGGCCTTCATGGCCACCTGGGCACACTGTTGGCTTATATTCAGTCAGCTGTCGATAAGCACCACCAGGACCTTTTCTTCTGGGCTGATTTCCTGCCATTCTTCCCCAAGCCTCTGTCCTTGCATGGGGTTGTTGTGACCCAAGTGCAGGACCCAATACTTGGCCTTGTTGAACCTAATACAGTCGGCCTTGGACATCAGTCCAGCCTGTCCAGATCCCTTTGCAGAGCCTTCCTGCTCTCAGGCACATCAACATTCCCACCCAGCTTGGTGTCACCTGCAAATATACTGAGGGTGCACTCAATCCCCTTGTCCAGATCATTGACAAAGATTTTAAAGAGAACTGGCCCCAATACTGATCCTATGTATCTCCTAACACCTTGGAGGAAATAAAGGAAGTAGCAAATGTGAAAAGATTTTCACATGGAGATGCATGGAGTGCCTTAACTATATGAAGTGTTTCTCTTACCTCTTAGATATATTTCTTTATTAAATACATGAAGGTAACTGGTTTTGGTCACCACCTGTCTACTCATTAGTTGCTTGTTGGATGCACTGCAATTACACAAGGAATTTAAAAATAATTTTACAGAAAGAAAGCAAGTGGTATTATATGTTACTATCAAGTTGGTCTCCCAGCTATAATGGACAGCATGGGAGAAAGATTTAAGGTATCTAATAAAGTAAAAATGATATTGTTCACTAGCAATTCAGTGCATATTGGGAGGGCTGAGATTCAAAGACAAAGAGAAAAGATGGCATTTGGTGTAGTAAAGGGAATTCAAAGGAAAGGAATGGCAAGATCAGAGGAAGGAGCGATAAATTCTTTTGACAACTTCAAACAAAGCAGAGTTGAGGGGAGGAGATCTGTGCACAAGTTTTCATTTTACTGCACTGTATTAATTTTCACAGTCTTTTCCAGTTATGCCCTACTTATTTTCTATCTGTAAATGCATTACCAGCCTGGAGATCCCAATTACTAAGGAAACTTGTTAAAAATTACTTTTCTACACACATTATCTATGATGCTGAAACACTTTAGTCTCCAAAAAGAGTGGAACCCTGAGGCTGCAAATAGTGCAGATCACAGTGTTTGCAGGATTCAAACTATTTACATGCATATCTATTATTGTTAGGTTTATATTGAACATAAATTCACTTTACTGTATTGGAGAAGGAAAAATGCATAAATTCTTCTAAGGTGTGATGTTCAGGATAGAAGATCAGTCAGCAAGTGAGATGATAGGTGATTTTTCATCTCTCTCATGAAGGTGGAAGGAGGGTTTGGAAAAGATAGTGACCATGGTTCCCATTGCCCCTCTGTTTTCCATAAAATTTGGAGAAAAATCAATAAAAAGATCTTCACAGAGTATCCTGGTTTCTGTGCAGATCCTCACTTACAGTTTAAACAACAGCTGTTAAATGGAGGCTTTCCTGGCAAGTACAGGAAGAGATAATGTATACTACATTATTTAAATGTTATCCAATAAAGAATGTAAGATTTATGTTGAAATAGATAAAATTATACAGGTCAGGCTCCCTTGTGTGAGTCCCCATGACTGCATAGGAACTCCTTCTTCCCTACTTGATGCCTCTGTGCTGCTGTTCAGTTGTCTGGCAGAAATAGCTCAGGGGACAGAACTGAGGGAAGAGATCTGTAACTCTCCTTTTTCATATCAAATGGCTGTAGGTTTGGCTCTAAAGCAGCAGTGAAACAGAGCAACTTGGTGACCAACAAAATGGATAAGGAAGAAATTCTAATAACGGTAGAAAACCAGAAAGGAGTCACACATTTGTTTCTAAAATGAGTTAGATATACAGTTATATATATTATATATACACTTATAGAGTTGTGTGTATATATATGCATATATTAAATATATACAATAGCTGGGCAGTTGCTTACCATGAGATGCAATGAATGGTAGGATTTTAAGGGAGAATTCCACTGTCGAATTCATGGAGAAAGTTTGGATGATAGAAATACACTTGGTGGAATAAATTGCACTTTTTAAAAAAAACAACAACAAATGTGCAAGAAAAACACCTGAACATTCAATATTAAAGGAGCTTGTGCACTAAGTATAGAACAAGAAGCTTGGTGTAGTTGTTACGATTTCATTTTCCTGCAGATAGTGGCTAATTTAGTTTATGTGTCAGCAGTGCTTGAAACTGAGCTTGGCATTGGGTACATATATGAACTAACCTGAAAGTAACAGCCTGACTCCTATGGATATGGTCATCCTTGTTTGATGAAATACAGAAAGCACTAATTTTTATCTTTGTTATGTTAGTAGAAATGTACAAGTTGGCAAACATTCACAAGCAAATCATATCATCTTCTAAACACAACTACAGAGCAATAGGCCTGAACTGTTGTTGTTGCTCTGAAGTTTTAAATCTCTGAAATCTGAAGATTTAAGAGGATTTTTTACAATTATTTTGTGCCATGGTAAGACTAAAAGGACTCCCATCTAATTGACAATGAGAAACACAAAAGTAATTTTACTTCTACTCCTGCCTTTCAGTGCTGAATCAATTAGACTGCACTTCCTACCTGCTTATTTACAGCTTATCTGTTTTGTTTTCTTGTAGTCAACATCATCTATATGAGTGAGCCCAGAATGAAGAGGCACAGGAAGTGGAAAACTTAAGAAATTTGTCAGTCCTTATGACATAAGAACTAATGCTGAAAAGTGAATTTTATCTGGGAAAAAAGTATTATTTGAAAAATAATGCTTTTGCTCAAAGCCCAGAAGCAAAGAGGAAGGCAGACAAGAATGCCAAGAATCCTGCATGGATAGGCACACTTAGATGTAAAAAGAAAGCCTACAAAGGATGGAAGCCAGACCGGTAGGTAGCCTGGAAGGAGTACAAAGAAGTTGTCCAAGCAGTCAGGGATCAGGTTAGGAAAGCTAAAGCCCAGATAAAATTAAATCTGGCCAGGGACAGCAAGGGTAACACGAAAAGCTTCTACAGGTATGTCAGAGATAAAAGGAAGACTAAGGAAAATGTGGGCTCTCCCCAGAAGGAAACAAGAGTCCTGGTCATGTGGGATATGGAGAAGGCTGAGGAATGCAATGACTTTTTTGCCTCAGTCTTCCGTGTCAGGGGCTCTGGCCACGCCACCCAAGTTGCAGAAGGCAAAGGCAGGGACCGGGAGAAGGAAAATCCACCCACTGTAGGAGAATAACAGGTTTAAGACCATCTAAAGAACCTGAAAGTGCACAAGTCAATGGGACTTGAGGAGATCCACCTCTGTCTCCTGAGGGAATTGGTGGATGAATTTGCAAAGCCACTGTCCATCGTATTTGAAAAGTCGTGGCAGTCTGGTGAAGATCCCACTGACTGGAAAAGGGGAAACACAACCCTCATTTTCAAAAAGGGAAAAAAGGAAGACCTGGGGAACTATAGGCCAGTCAGTCTCACCTCTTTGCCTGGCAAGATCATGTAGCAGATCCTCCTGAAGGCTTTGCCAATGCTCATGGCAAATGGGAGCTGGTTGGTGGCAACCAACAGGGCTTCACCAGGAGCAAATCATGCCTGACAAATTTGGTGGCCTTTTATGATGGGGTCACAGCATCAGTGGACAAGGGGAGAGCGATCAACGTCATCTACTTGGACTTGTGCTAAGCGTTTGACACTGTCTTTCCCGCACAACATCCTGGTCTCTGAAATTGGAAAGATATGGATTCAATGGATGGACGGCTCAGTGGACAAGGAACTGGCTGCATCCTCACACTCAAAGAATGAGCAAACTGCTCAATCTCCAAATGGAGACCAGTGACAAGTGGCATTCCTCAAGAATCAGTATTGGGACTGGTGCTGTTTAACATCTGTGTCAGTCACATAGACAGTGGAATTGAGTGCACCTTCAGCAAGTTTGCTGATGATATCAAGCTGTGTGGTGTAGTCAACACACTAGGGGGAAGGCTGGAACTAGATGATCTTTAAAGTCCCTTACGGCCCAAACCATTCTATGGTTCTGTAAATTTTATCTTTAACAATGTGCTTCAGTATAATGTAGAACTAAAGGAACAGAACTGATAGTCTTGTACTCTTAGCAGTTCAAGAATTTTGCATCATCCTCTACCATTGTAATTTGCTTTCCTTTTTTCTGTACTTATTTTAAACTGTTGGTACTGAATACCATAAAGATGAGGGAGAACATTTAAAACATATCTAATATAAACCTTCCCAGGCACCCTATTGAAACACATGATGAATCTCTGGGGTCTCCTAATCTTCTTGCAAAACTCATCTGTCTTACAACTTTCAACTTCCTAATGCTTTGAAGTGCTAACTTCAGTAAAGTGAGTTAGATTTCAGCTGCGTTCTGGAGATTTTTGAGACTAGAAAACAATTGCATCGAATGCCAACATATAACAGGTTTGGTGGTCTCACTTGAAAATCCTCATTAAATCAGCATTGGAATTGAATTATCCACTGTGATATGGAAAAAAATGTGCTTTGCCTGTATATTGCCTACAATATAGAGACAAAAATAAATAGAGAATAGTATAGTATAAATAGAGAAATGCAGCTTTCGATGTTAGCTCTAATAACATGGTCTATTGCCAGAATGTACTTTTGAACTCTGAGAAAGAAAGCCATATGGAATTGTACTAAGTATAAGAATTAGGTAAATACGGAATCTAGTGACAGTATTAGAAACTTGGTCCAACATCAGAAGCTCGAAAGGCACAGTTTTTGTGGGGTTTTTTTGTTTTGTTTGTTCATTTGGGTTTGTCTGGGGTTTTTGTTGGTTTTGTTTTAAAGAACAATAATGAAGATCACAGGCCCTGATTTTTAAACATATCTCTATTAATTCTTTTCATTATTATTTTATCAACTAATCCTTCAACTGGAATCAGAAATCATAAAGGACTTACAGTCTTGAAGTACTCTTCTAATTCCACTTATTTGAAAAACTGAGACAGGAAGCTTTGAAAATACTTCTGTATTGTAATGAAAAGTGGTTTCCCTTAAATGGACATGTGTCTGTAACTAAATACTGATAATTACAATTTATGTCAGTATGTAATAATAGCCTTGTGATATCTCTCTTCCATTATATAACTATAACATAGAAAACTATCAATATATCAGAGAAGGATCCACGAATCCTGTACACCACCACTCATTCTCCAAATTTTTGTGAAATTCTGATGCATTGATAATTAATAATGCTTTAGAATAGTAGCACAATTAAAATTTGCTGAAAATTTATTCCATGCTATTCAAAGAATCATTTGAGTATCCCTTTAGTTTAAAGTTTGAATTGTCTCTGCGATTACAGAGTTTTTGGAAAAATTTAAAGCACAGCTGCAAATCTTACTAGATTATTGTCATTTCTCAAAAATGAATGAATTTCTGAAGTGCCAAACTTGAAATACCATTATTTATTCCATAAAAATAATGCAACTGATATGCAATAAATATATCAGGTGAGAGCATAACATCAGACTTTTGCATCTGTAAATTACTACTAACATAACTTTTTTGTTGCTATGGCACATAATCACTTCTTTTGCATGAAAACATTGTAATGGCTGGACTCAAGCAAAGTTTGAAGAGAATGGAAGTAAATGGAAAAATATTTTTTTTTAATAAGAGTTTAAAATCTTTAATTTTAATTTCTTATTAAAATAATATTTTACCGAGGCCTGAATAAAACATATCATCTTTTTTATTCACTATGTCCATAACTATTAATTAAAGTTACCTTAATTTTCATGTAAATATTTTAACCTTGTTTTTCCACAGATAGAAAACGACTCTGTATTAAGAAAAAAAGCTGCCTCACAGGCTTATTTTATGAGGCTGAAATAGCTAACTTTAGCAATCAGTTAATACGTTCAGTGGTACTACTTTTTGCCACAACATATAAATATCACTTGCCTCTAAATCTTTGGTTTTTCTGGTGGAACATAAATTAAATACACCATGAACTTCCAACAGTTAGATTCTGACTTCTTTTTTGTAACAGCATATGCAACACTTGGGAAACAAAAACATAGTATTGCTTCCTGTATGTATTCTGACTGGTTAAGAGGCTTGAAAAAATATCATTAATAGAGATACATATTTATATAAAATTTGTATTGACTTTACAAATGTGATATAATGGTTAAAATGATGGCAGAATGTGATGACAGAAGTGTGTTAAATACGACAAGGCAACCATATGTCTTTAATTCACTCTGTTAGCAGCTTGTCATGACGTTACTTGGTAAATGCAAATTAAAAAACAGATTAAAATATGGTATGTCATTGCCAAAATATTTGTTACTTTTATTGGGGTTTCCTGTCAGTACTTCAGAGTGCAGTCCAAAAATCACTTTAAAAATAAATAGCATTATTTTTTAACAGAAGAGTATATTACACAGCTAAATGCGACTACAATAAAAACAGAAAACTGTAACTGTACAAGGGAATTGTGCACATGACATCTTCTTGCTATTTTCCTTTTAATAGCTGTGGCAGCATGGCTTTTTCAGGCACACTAACCATATGTGTTTATCTCTCCCAGATGCTTAAGAGAACACAAGCCCATTGTCTTTTACATTTAGACTGGAAAACATACTGAAATTTGTTTGAAAAATCGTGTTTAACTCACTGTCCTAATAACATCATAAACTCATTGCAGACAGTATAAAATATCTGATTTGTCAGCCATCATGAGTAGTAACTTACTGCATGTGGAACAGCATGAGGATTCCTATTCAGACACTCCGAACTTCCCTTCAGTCTCCAGACTTCATCTGAGAGGTGAGCTGGATCCTTCTGAAGATCTCTAGATGACCTAGAAATAGGTCAGACATCCTGCTAAGGATTTTACAGCTACTGCTCTCACAGCTACTGCATTGCTGAAGCCACATAAAATTACTATGCAAAAGGACCAAAATATATACAAAATATGTAACTGTTATGAACAAACAATACCAGTAGTTGGGCCAGATAATCAAACTAGTCCTTTTCAAAAACTCTACAAGAAAGTTTCTCTGATGTCCTTTCTCTCTTCTCTCCACTGCAAAGTGCCTTTTCTCTGGTCCTGTCAAAGTAGAATCATGGTATCACAGAATGTCTTGGGTTGGAAGGGACCTCTAAAGGTCATCTAGTCCAACACCCCTAAAATAAGCAGGGATATCTCCAACTAGAACAGATTGCTCAGAGTCCCATCCAGCCTGACCTTCAGTGTCTTCAGAAATGGGGCCTCTACCACCTCTCTAGGCAACCTGTTCCAGTGATCCACCACCCTCATATTAAAGAACTTTTTCTTAATATCCAACGTCAATCTACCCTTCTCTAGTTTGAAACCATTACCCCTTGTCCTGTTGTTACATGCCCTAGTGAACAGGTCTTCCCCAGCCTTCTTATAGGCCCCTTTCAGGTATTGGAAGGTCTCTATAAGGTCCTCCCAGAGTCTTCTCTTCTTCAGGCTGAACAACCACAACTCTCTCAGCCTGTTTTCATGAGAGAGGTGCTCCCTCTGATTGTTTTCATGGCCCTCCTCCAGACAGACTCCAACAGGTTCATATCCTTCTTGTGTTGGGGGCTCCAGAGCTGGATGCAATACTCCAAGTGAGGTCTCACCGGGGCAGAGTAGAGGGGCAGAATCCCCCCTCTTGATCTGCTGGCCACACTCTTCTCTTGATGTAGGCTAAGATGTAGCTGGCCTTCAAGGCTGCAATTGCACATTAGTGGCTCATGTCCAGCTTTGATCCACTAGTACCCCAGGCCTTCTTCCACAGGGCTGCTCTCTAGCATGTCTTCCCCCAGCCTGTATTCATATCTTTGGTTGGCCCAGTAAAGGGCTATTGGTAAACTGCACCTGAGCAGTACTGCTGGGTGACAGCCAGACGTATGAATCTGGAAAATGTTTCGAGGTGAACTTCTATGCGAAATTAGGAATCTTATTAAACCATAGAAACAGTTTTAAGATGAGCCTTTTCTCTTTACAACAAAACACTGTGGTACCTCTCTAAAAGGCAGAAAGAAAGAAAGAAGCAAACTACAGCATCCCATTTAGGATCAGAGGGGTGTCTGCACGCACCTCCATGGCAAGGGACTGGCAGGCTGTGTGACTCACAGCAAACTCTTTCAGTGGCCTTCATCAAGGTTTGGTAATCAATTTTCCTGCCACAGAGGATACCTATCTGGAGAATAGACACACCATTTACTGATTGTAAACTGGTACTTCAGAACAAATTTGGCATGATTCTGTTATAATTTTTGCTTCCTAGAGGGAGAACTTCATACCTCTTAAGAATTTCTAGAACATTTAGTTTTATGTCAGTAACTTGTTGCACATTTTCTTTCTAAGGCTATAACTTCAATCTTAAAAAGGTTTGAGTAAATTTCCATTTACAGGAAAGGTGTGCACCAAGTAAGGAGAGAGACTGACAAGCTACAAGTCAATAGTAGAGATTTTGCTGACACTAATTACAGCTATAGCATGGTGGGGGGAAAAAAAAGAGAACTGAGGAATGGTATTCTACATTTTTTATAGTCGTTCCTCATCTTCCTAATCTCAACATGTTTAATAACTCCCCTGTGTTAATATATAACACAATAACCTTAAAAAAAAAACACACCCAACTCTCTGAAAGCTTGAAAAGAATTTTGCATTTGGTATCTTTGTTGTATTTCTTTTACATTGTGTTGGCTCAGCAAGTTTCTGACCTCAGATAGAGCATTATTTGAAATCTGTTGGGTTTATGAAAACAGCAAGCTGTTGGAATGACTGGAGTGACTTTCATTAAACAATTTATCCATTAGGAAGCCTGCTCTCTTACCTTCTCTAGTAACACTGAAAGTTTTACACTTATGAGTGTCAAAAGATATTATAGGAAGTTTTTTAGTAAAAATAAAAGTTTCTTCCCATTCTCAAAACTAAAAAAGTTACATTATCCATTTAAGCTAATTTCTATTGCAATCTGTAAAAATGGATTCATATTAACCAAACAGGGTCAGATGCCTTACTAAGAGGTGTAAATATCTAACCAGAGTGAAAACATGCAGAGTGATCTGCTGCCATCAATTCACAAGTACTTAGAGTTTGAGGGAAATCCTCTATTAAGAAATGAAGCAGTAGAACACATTTTCCCAGAGGTGTGTGCTGGTTTGTGACAGATTGTTCTTTTCTACATATTTTGTAACTGCTTCTGTTGTTCTTAATTTTTTATCTTCTCTTTAATGAAGGGATACACTAATAGCTGTGTTTACTCCTATAAAATTCTTTTGTCAGGAGACAAATGTTTACTAGCTGTAATTGTATCTATTTTTATTAAAATTTACTAAACATTATATTAAATATATAGGTAATTAAATTGTGTGTATCATGCCATGTACGTGTGATTAAATATTTAGGTGCAGGGAAGGAAACATTTTCCAAAAGGAAAATCATTAGTATTAACTCACTTGAAAACTCTTAGATCAATTTTCATTTCAAAAATACAATGTTAAAATAAACACATTACTTATTCTATTATTAGTTTATACCCCAACTTACACAGCAGCAGGGAATATATTATCCTCCTGTTCCAAATTGTGCTTTGGAGGAGAATGGCTTGCTTTCTCTCTCTCACTATCCCTGCTTCTCTTTCTCCCCATCTAGGATCCCTACAGTGCATTGTGTCTTAATGCAAGGACCTAGTGTGCGGAAATATCCCATTTTGTCTCCCTCCAGCTAAATTTCTCAGCATGTCCCATGCAGTATGCAGAGCATGCTGTAGGCTGAAGGCCAATTATACCTCCTTCCCATCCTTCCCCTTCTAAAATGGTTTGTTTGCATATCCTTGTTCTATTTCCCCTAAAACTTCCCTCCACTCTCAATGTAGACATACACTCTCTATAACCTGTAATACACAGCGCTGCTCACCTTTCCATACTTCTATCTGACAATTACATCTAATGAAAAGATGAGAGGGTTGTGCAAACCGTATTTATGAAGTTCAATAAGGCAAAGCACATGGGTTGGGGCAATCCCAAGCATAAATAATCGTTGGGCAGAGAAGCGACTGAGAGCAGTTCTGAGAAGGACTTGGAGATGGTGGATGATGAAAAGCTCAACATGAGCCGGCAATGTGTGTTTGCAGCCCAGAAGGCCAACTGTGTCCCAGGCTGCATCAACAGAAATGTGGCCAGCAGGTCGAGGGAGGTGATTCTCCCCCTCGACTTCGCTCTTGTGAGACCCTATCTGGAGTACTGTGTCCAGTTCTGGAGCCCCCAACACAAGAAGGACATGGAGCTGTAGAAGCGAGTCCAGAAGAGGGCCGTAAACATGATCAGAGGGCTGGAGCACCTCTCCTGTGAAGACAGGTTGAGAGAGTTGGGGTTGTTCAGCCTGGAGAAGAGAGGCTCTGGGGAGACCTAATAGTGGCCTTCTGGTACCTGAAGGGGAGCTACAGGAAAGCTGGGGAGGGACTTTTTACAAGGGCATGTAGCTATAGAATAAGATAGAATGGTTTCAAACTGGAAGAGGGTAGATTTAGATTAGATATTAGGAAGAAATTCTTTACAGTGAGGGTGGTTAGACACAGGCACAAGTTGCCCAGAGACATTGTAGATGCCCCTTCCCCGAAAGCGTTCAAGGCCAGGTTGGGTGGGACTTTGAGCAACCTGGTCTAGTGGGAGGTGCCCCTGTCCCTGGCTGAGGGGTTGGAACTAGATGTTCTTTAAGGTCCCTTCCAACCCAAACCACTCTATGATTCTATGAAATTTATTGGAAGTGCATGGCTATTCTGAATAGTCTCCACGAAGCAAACACAAGACAGCAGCCTTCTGCCAGCCTCTTGACACTGTGAGAGAAAACAGTTTCTCAGTATAACATCTACTGCTCTTACTCTGTTCTCAGTCCACCTACAATTTATCAGCATGAGCCCCTCAAACCATGCACATTCCTCACAAGTCTCCCTCAACAGGAGAATCTGAGATATAGACTGTGGATTTTTCCCCCCCCTTTTCTTCTTTTGTTTCTTATTAGAAATAAATGAGCTCCAGGTAATATCCTCGCTGGGCATATTGAATAAAATTCTATGTATAGATCTGTAAAAACCTCCTTGCTTTCTAGAACATCAAAACTGTTTCATATTTAAGAAAATCTAGATAATCTCTTGGGAAGTTATAAAGGAAATGGTTTGAAACAGATTTTAAAAGATATACTCCTGAAAATGTCTGAATTTCCTCATATAATGTACACACTTCCACTAGATACAAATTAGCCCCATTTAAGAGACTCAACAGCAACAGTGAAAAGCAAAAATACATAAACTGCACAGAGTGAGAGAGAGATAACCCCAAAGGTGTCTTCTACAGAAACTGTATCACAACTGCCTCAATTATCACATAAAGATGGAAAACAGAACTCAAGAAAGAGATGCTGTCATGAAACATTTATCTCTCAAATAATTGAAGAAAGAAAAAGTGAACTAAAGGTATTAAAATAATTTATTTTTATAAAATGTGAATTACATTTTTTAAAGGCTTTATGGTAAGAATATTCTACAAGAAGTCAGAGCTGACACTCTGGAAAAAAAAACAGTGGAGGGTAAGCCGGTGTGAGGAGAACAGCCTTCACCAATTAAAAAAAAAAGTGCTCTGTTGACATGTTCCAAGACTTCATTTATGATTTAGCTTAACAGGTAAAACTATTTTTTGCTTACATTGTGAACTTGTTAATATGAAACAGAAAAATAACTTTTGTAATCATAGACTATATCTTTGAAGTATATAGAGTGAATGACATATTGCTCATGATGGTCAATTAAACTGACCAAAATAAAAAACCATCATAAGAGACTTTGTGAAAAATTACACTGGTCTTGTCCTGAGAAACCCTCTAAAACTAGAACTACCCTTGATTAGGAATATTTCCATCTGGACAATAGATGAGGCTTAAGAGAACTGTCTTTAGTCTCACATGAAATACTTTTCTGATTTGGACAACTCACTTAATTTGTTTCCCAGTGATAAACGAGGACAACAATATACGAATATTGCAGAGTCCTCACTGAGTTTGAAATACTTGAGCATGATTCTGTGTGTGTTATAGGCAGGCTTGTCTGTATCTCAAAGACTAGTTCCATGTGAGAGACCACATGATCCTTGTCTAATGATCCTGTTCATAGACAGGATGGAGCATACATTTACTCTGAGCTAGGTCACCTGGATTTTTGGTTCAGATAGTATATATTTATCAGTAATATATTTCCCATCTATGAATCTCTTAACAGATTTTACTTTGAATCAACAGATTACTTTGAAGAAGTAATGGGAACACAGAGGAAATTTGACTCCTAACTAATTAAGCTTTATAATATCCCCATGAGACATTTCTTATGTATTACTGGGGAATTGGAAGCATGATGCTCATCTTAATATTAACTGGAGCTGCAGATGCTCTGAACCTTGAAAATAAGATCATTTCTTTTGATGCCTGAAATGGCTATGAGGATTTTGGCCTTGGTGTTTATCTTTGAGTCATACATTGAGTTACTGGCAGAAATAATAAACAAGAAAAACAATCCCACAGAAAACCCCAAAAAACCTGCTACAACCAACCAACAAATCAACAAAAACCTATACACACCTCAGGTTCATTCTCAGCTCTGTGTTTTAACTTAAAAGCTTACCCTTTCTTTATACTTCACCTTTGTATTGCAGAATTGTTTTCATATATGCTGAACCGTACAAGTAAGTACATCCCATTTCAAGAGCTCTGGGGGGTATGTTAGGAACTGAATTGTCCTAACACATCTTAATGATTTTAGAGCATAGCTCTGTATTTTCCTGTCATTGCTGTAAATTGACAAACTCTGTTCCTGGGAGGAAGGTGGAAGCCAAAGCAATGTCTGCCAGCTGGTTCACAGAGATGCTGCAGTGTCAGCACATTAGGGAGCCAAAGGGCCAGATGGTGCGAGTGACCAGACCTTTGAGTAGATTCCCATTCTCATCTCTGTAACCACCCACAGCTGTAGTTGGGCCAAGCCAGCTCATTTCTGTCCATCTTTCCAAGTGCAATTGATCAGCTCATTACTACTACTTGGAAGTAAAAATGAATGATGAACTACTAAAGTTTATTAAATGAAATCTCAGTGTTTCTCCTTAGCATTGCTGGATCCAGGAGCCTCATGTATTGATCCCATTGAAACAATATTTCAACTCGTTGTTTATATAACTATTCCATTTTCTTTTCTCTATTTCCTTTCCAAAGCAGCTGTATACAACCCCACTTCTAATGAGCTTGGGATTCATCTGCTTCTCATTCAAGTTGACAATAAAACCCTGCTCTGGATGAAAGGGTAAGGAAAGATGCAATTAAAGCCTTTTCCTATGTGAAACTCGATTTTTTTTTTTTTCCCCACACAATGGCCTACTAACTGTAATACCAGATACTAATCACATCATGAAGCAGTTCCACCAAGAATAGGATTCTGAAGAGCAGTGGTAATAGGAAAAAATGGAGACATCAAACAGGTTAAATTGCAACTTGCATACATGGAAAAGCTTAATCTTTTCCTCATAATCATGTCTTTCCACACTGCTGAGAACAGTCCACAGGTAACATTTTTCCTTTAAAACATCTTGCATTTGTTCTCCTGACACTGTTAAGTCTCTGTAGCTGCAGGATCTGTTGACCTCTTTTGATGAACACACAGTACACAGCAGTTTGGAGGATTACACAAACCCATCACAACAGGACCAGAAGGCAACTCCCTTGCATTGTGCTCAGGCAACTTCTACTACAGGCAATCACATCACTTACTGCCTTTTGTAAATTTGTTTAACTCCTCCTTTAACAACTAAGAGTCTCTTTGGCCTTTACTTCTCTCATTTGGAAGTACAAACTTTCTACCTCTGATGGTTAGAAAACTTCTGCAGTCTCCAGTCTATACATGGTCACACACATTATGCTGATTTGCTTTCATGTAGTTTTAATTCCTTACATCATTCTTTTCTCTCCATCATGTATATCCATTTACAGTAGTAAGAAAATCAATGACACTTCCCTTATAATTCTGCAAATTCAGCTCTCTATTACTTTGATTTTACCCTACAAACCAGAATTATTTTTAATGTTTTTTTTCTTCTTTAGAAATGAATATTAGAGGGAAATTATTAATTCTATATTTAATAGGGGCAGTAATCCCCAAACTTCAATGGAGATATTTTATATGTGATACATCTTAGGGTCATATTTTATTTTTCTTAGGCTAGATCGAATTGCTGATTCAGTTATGTTAGTAAAGTCAGGTATCTTTCTGTGTTAGTGAGGTGTCCCCTCTTAAATAAATTCTCAAACTTCATCTTATATTTAAGCTGTGAAATTTTATCCTATCAGCATTCTGTTTCACATAATTCTTCTGTAGTATATCCTGCTACCCCTGTAAAGATAGTATAGGAATATAATTACAGCGAGAATACAACATAAAAAAAAAAAAACAAAAAAAAAAAAAAAAGGAAAACAAGGAAAAAAGGAGGAGTAGAAAAAAAATCACAAAGGGAAGCTACAACTTAGGCTTTTCTTCAAACAACTGCACTATTAGCACAACCTGAAGCTTGTTCCTTATCTGTAGATCTTGCACTCATCCTTTCCTCTTCCAGCTTAACTAACAATTTTCCAAATGGAATTAAATCAGATATTGTACTCTTAAAAAAGCCTTGTATCATTTTCTTGGTTTAAAAACAAAATCTATCAGGAGGTTCTGGTACACTCCTTCTTTGATACGTGGGCAGTGAAACAGTTCACAACATTTCCAATTTACTACTTCTCAGAATTACAAAGTAATCAGAAACCAATTACCTCAATTCTTAATCTTTCTGCATGGACTAATCTTCAGTACACATGAGTAACCAGTTAAAAATTTATCCCATGCTTTGGCAAAACAGCTTTGAATAACTTTTCTTTATGATTCCTTTTTTACTGGTCATTCATTATCTGCTAAAGCTATCATACAGATTTTTGTTTTCAGAGATTTAATTCCAAAATGACAACAAAAAGGTTAAAAGACATTCCAGATCTTTGCTGCTTGTTTTCCATACTTAGGATGTGACATTTCTTCATCTAATATTACATACTCTAGTTTTGATCTAGCACACACAGGTGTTACATTATGTTTAGCATAAATTAAATCAATTTTACTCAAGAGAAATGCAAAAGAGCTAACATTAAAGGGCTGGTTTATATTCGGAGAAGAATGAAGTCATTTAAAAAAACAACATTTGCTCCTAGAACGATACTCAAAACACTCACACTCACCAGCTTCCAGAAGAGGAAGTCCAGTGAAATATAGTTTCCAATGCCTCTTAAGCACAGAAATCCATTTCAAAAGACTGCAGACAGAAATAACAAGCCCTTCGAGTTACAGAGAGGTAAAGATCTTAAAACAAAAGGATTTTTACATGCTGATGCAAGAGATCTGGGAAGAGCATAAGGGCAAAACAAAGGTTAGGAAGACGTTATTGGAAAAAAAAGCAGCTGAGAACACCTTGTTGACTCTGGGGCACAGCAATCCTGTTTCCAGACTCCTTTGCCTATCCACTGTCAAGGTAATAAAAACTCAACGTTGAAATTTAATATATCTGTATAAGGGTTAATGAGGGGGAAAAAATTGCAAATTTTTTGACCTTTCAGAGTTAAAGCAGTAGCTTTGGTTCACAAATCCACTGATCTAAAACATACCAATTCTGCATGATCAGGTCAAAATGTGATGTCTGTTAATCTGATTGTTTGAAGTACAGTATCCAAAGAATTCCTTTACATCACATAACAGAAAACTTTTAATAACAGAAAAAATCTAGACTATACATGTATTTATATATATATCTCCAGAGTTTTTACATCTTCACAATGCATGTGGACATAAGGTTCTTCTGTCATGAGAGTACTTGTTTAATAATTCTCAAACACAAACTTATCCCCAGGCTACCCAGCTCTCTTGTACAAGGTAAAACTTCAAATATTACAGCACCAGAGTCTGATGTCATGGAAATAATTATCATAGAATCATAGAATATGCTGAGTTGGAAGGGACCCATCAGGATCACTGAGTCCAACTCTTGTCCCTGTGTAGGGCACCCCAAGAATCACACCATGTGCCTGGGAGCATCATCCAAATGCTTCTTGAACTCAGGCAGGCCTGGTGCTGTGACCACTTCCCTGGGGAGCCTGTTCCAGTGCTCAACCACCCTCTGGGTGAAAAACCTTTTCCTGATATCTAACCTAAACCTCCCCTGATTCAGCTTCCTGCCATTTCCCTGAGTCCTGTCATTGGTCACAGGAGTGAAGAGATCAGTACCTGCCCCATCTCTTCCCCTCATGAGGAAGCCCTAGACTGCAATGAGGTCACCCCTCAGCCTCCTCTTCTCCAAGCTGAATAATCCAAGTGACCTCAGGCACTCCTCATAAGTCATCCCTTCCAGGCCCTTCACTGTCCTTGTGGCTCTCCTTTGGATGCTCTCCAATAGCTTGATGACTTGTTTATATGGTGGTTCCCAAAATTACATGCAGTGCTCGAGGTGAGGCCGCACCAGCGCAGAGTAGAGCGGGACAATCACCTCCCTCAGCCAGCTGGCAATGCTGTGCTTGATGCACCCCAGGACACGGTTGGCCCTCCTGGCTGCCAGGGCACACTGCTGGCTCATATTCAATTTACCATCAACCAGGACCCCCAGGTCCCTCTCCGCCACACTGCTCTCCAGCCACTCGTTCCCTAGTCTCTACTTACCACTGGGGTTGCCCCATCCCAGGTGCAGAATCTGGCACTTGCCCTTGTTAAACTTCATGTGGTTGGTGACTGCCCATGTCTCTAACTTGTTGAGGTCTCTCTGCAAGGCCTGCCTGTCCTCAAGGGAGTCAACAGATCCTCCCATTTTTGTATCATCAGCAAGCTTGCTTAGAATTCCTTTGAGTCCTGCGTCCAAGTCATTGATGAAGATGCTGAAGAGGAATGGGCCTAGGATGGAACCCTGCAAAACCCTGCAAGACCCCACTAGTGACCAGCTGCCAGCCTGATGTTACCCCATTCACTGTCACACTTTGTGCTCAATCTGTGAGACAGTTGTTCACTGATTGTATAGCACAGCTGTCCAGCTGTATGCTGGACATTTTGTCCAGGAGGATACTGTGACAGACAGTATCAAAAGCCTTGTTTTATGCTATCAGAAACTCAAGTACTCTGGAGATTTCACTCCAGAGTTAAATAGCTATTAATAGCTGAAATCATTCTATTACTTTAAATGTTGCCAAGGAGCAAAGGAATGAATAGAAAAAAAATAACCTTAGATGAGTGAATCAAAAGACTTATTTTAGTGTTGAAGGAGGTGTGTTTTGACTGAAAAGTTAAGGCAAAAATCCTTAATGTTTCTTACATAGTCAGCAGGAGTTGAGGAGTAAGTTTTATCAAGCTCTAAAAAATTAACTTTCATAGAAAAAAAAAAAACTATAGAGCTTGCTAGCTGGTATGATAGGCCAGCTGGACTGGTAGCAGGGCAGCTCCTCTAATATGCAATAAATTCCATGCCCGAAAAGTCTGGTTTTGTACAAGAAAGGTGCCTGAAGAAAAACTGCTAAGGTGCTAAACAAAACTCGCAACAATCTTCACATGGCATGTGTCTGTAAATACAAATTAAAATTGCTCCAGCAGAAAGTGAGAACTCCCTGCCTCAGTGAAGAGACACAGGATAGTCCCAGAGGCACCACAGTCCAGAGATGTGCACTTCTCAGGCAATCACCTTATTTTTCTTTCACAGCCAGACCTACTCTACTCAAAATTTTTAATATCCCTTTATAACTCTTTGGCACTGCTAGCAAGTGTGTTTACTTTGGTGGCACCTTTTTGCTATTTTGATAGGTTAGCTCTGAGTACATGGCAGGACTATAACCTTTCTAGCTTCTCCCTTTAGATCAGCAACATAATTTTCCTCCAAAATTCAGTCTCTAAGAGGTAGAAAGTTAAAGGTACTAGAAATGTTTTCTTTTCCTCTGTTATTTCTTTACTTCTACCTTTCCAGATATGCTTGGACCTAATATAAGTGCATTTGAATTGTTAACTTTAAAAAAAATGCATATCTCAGAAATTTCATCTATACAAATTTTATACAAAGAAATATAACATACAGCCATCTATCAGTGCAGTTCTCTTAAATATATTATTTTTCTCAATGGGGAAGAGGGTACTGAATTAGTGCCAATATCCCCATGAAACCTTGCTTTCCATTCCATGGTGGAACAAAACTTTCCTGGTCAAGGAAGGATTTTTTTTTTTCTCTCAAGCATCACTAGTAAGAATACCTGGGAGAGGGAAACCATGCTATCTGTAACTTAATATTCAAACCATCAGAAGTAAAAATTCTACTTGAACAGAAATGTTATAAGTTAAGTAGGCTAGACAGAGAGTTAATATAATGAACTGTAAGTTAATTAAAGAGAGGGGGGAAAAGACAAAAAAAGAAAGGAAAATCTGTCTGTATTTACCAGATGGTCAAATAATTAATCTATCAATCAACTTATTTAATTACCTAGTTACAAATTTACAGTATGCTGGAAGTGCAGCTCCTTAGAAATTAAAACCATGTATCCAAGAATAAAATCTAATACAGGTCCATTCACATTACACCATACTTCTGCAGAACTATGCAAAATCAAATAATTATTCTTGTGTCTGAATTCTTTTGCTATTGTGTTTTTTCACCTTTTTTGCCTATTTTGTTATTCTCCTGTGGGTCCTGATCCAAAACTCTTTGAAATAAAAAATTCTTGAGAGATTTAGAGCTGTCATTTTCCCTCTCAATATGTCTAACAGAACTCTTTCAATTTACCAAGCAACAACAGAACGTATGTTTTGCACAAGGATCTAAACATGTTTTTAAAAAGTTAAGCCATGTACCTGGGGAGATGAAAAAAACACAGTAAGAACCAGTGCAATATTTTAAAGATAGAAGGACTAGCTAAAACTATACAACAGACAAAAACAAAAGCAAAACCAAATGAAAAAATGCCAACCACAAATGTTTTTCCTCTTGAACTAAGAAGGGAAAAAACATGCATCACAGAACAAGGCCTGGGACGACCTGCTGCAGAACAAAAATCATGGTTCTTGGAATGAGAAAAGAAAAGAACTTTAAAGCACATATACCATACTGTTTGTTTTTTTCTGTATCTCAGTGTTTCTTAAAAAAAAAAAAAAAGGTTTGTGGGTACTTAGCAGGTTTTATGAGGCTTGTTTATTTTTCAGAAACTTTGCTACTAACTTGTATGCAGATGGAATGAGGGGGAGAGGCAATGAAATCAGCTGAACCTTTCCAAGCAATTACTCATGCATCAGACAAGTTGTTTTCTACAGCTGCACAGCAACTTCTTTTTTTGATTTGGGATTCAAATTGACTCATAAATATTGAAATTATAAGCTTAAGGAAATGTAAGGTACTATTTGATGCATGGTCTATTTCTATGAATTGGTCCAACAGAGAAAAGATCGCTAAAGTGTTGCCACCTTGGTATTGCAGTACTGCTATTCTACTCACACTTAGGTGACCTCTTAATAAAAGGTCCATCTAGTGATTGTGGTGCTACTGTGCACTATTGCCTTCATTCTACTATTATACAGTTCCCAACAGTTCATTACATTGTGTTTTTATTCAGAAGTGCTTTCCTCACTGTTAACTGTTGCTAAAACATCTAACACCAGTCTGTTTCACAGACCATTTATATAGAATCTATAAGACTTGTTTCTATACCTGTTTGTAGTATTTTAGGGTTTTTTAATATCCTGGACGTGAATCAAGCTGTGTAATTCAGTCTACCTCCTACAGTCCACTTTTCTTTTTATCTCTGCAGCTACTTGCATGCCCCTTTTCTGTACATCAAAATTGCTATTTCCCTTCCTAGGAGCAGGCTATCTCCAGAGCACTCTGGTTATATCTTTAGAAGGAAACTACACTGTATCAGCAGCCACAGCTTACATCCAAGGCACTGCAGAGAGATGCAAGATATACAGAGGCCACCCAAACGAGACACCTAGCCTGAGCCTAGAAGTTCAAATGCTTTGACTCCTCACGTGTATGACTGCAGTAATAATCAAACTTGTGAAAATTGGGAAATTGGTTTCATTTTTTATGGAACAAATTCCATTCAATGATTTTAATAAAGTCAAAATGAAAGTTCATTCTTTTTCCACTAAAGCAAGCTGAAATGCAGGGTTGAGTAACCTTCTTAAGGACACTGCAATTTATATGTCAAACTTCTTCTCTATCACCTTTCCAGGAATGGTTTTTCCATGATACATAAAACTGAGTAAGGATGTGAATTTCCATGTCATTCAAATCCTGAGCCAGTTGCCATTCTTTCAAATCTCTGCGTACCCTTGTTACTTCCTACCAAAAACTCCATTAAACTGTAATATCACAGTGAAAATTCAGATTAAAAAATTCTAACCTGTTTGTTTATTGTTGTTTTGTTGTTTTTTTTTTTAATTTCTCTAGCAGGCAAACATTCCTCATATATTTGCTGGGCTCCTTTGACAACCAGATTCACAGTATTATGACATTCAGATGTGTCACATCCCACAAAGTGGGCATGACTCCCGAGAGGTGCAGGTTGACCCTGAAAGATTTGGATCCAATCCTCCTCTCTCAATTAATCTCTTTTACCAACCCAGTCAGAGAGATTAACCTTTGAAATTCTCTGCATGGTATCCTAAGACTAGGACCATTACCCAGGAGGCTTACACAAAACCTTACTTTACTTGAAATTGAGTAAGATTATAAAGTTTGTCAAAAGGAAATGTACAACAATATCACTCTCAAAGCAACATATTACAACTAGCAGAATTAGCTAAATGGTACTCTCTAAACAACAGCTTACAACCAATGGAACTTAGCAAAACCATACTCTCAAAACAACAGGTTACAACTGGAAAAACTTAGCAAAATTAGAAATGACGTTACCTTTACGTGCCAAGAATAAGGTTAGAAACAGAAAGGGGAAGAGAGAGAAAGAAAAAGAGAGATAAAGAAAGAGAGATAAAGAAAGAGAGACAAAGAAAGAGGGGATAGGAAAGATATCACCACCCTTGGATCCAGTGACAGTCTCGGCATGATGTTGTGGTCCTTGGATGGTGGGCGCACACGCTGAGCATTTTGAGTCTGCCTCTTTTATGGCACCTGGTCTTGCCTTTCCTGGTGAGGTTTGTGCAGACTCAGTGTTGGATTTGGGAATGTTCTGGAAATGAGTCAGTGGGGCACGGGGATCCAGGGGATCACTTGCCCCCCCCCCCCCCCCCCATTCAGGTTGACCAAGCAATGACTTTTTTTGTCACATACGCACTCTGTCCTTAAACAGCAACGTGGTCTTTCACAAGATGGCACTGTACCTCCATGGGGCTTCTCTTGCCAGCCACTGTTTCTCATCAAGTAAGGACAGTGTCCCAATTATCAGGGTGGCTGCCAAAGGAGGGGGTCCCCTTTCAATGACAGTGTCCAGTTTATCAGGGTGGTTATCAAATAAGGGGCTCTCCTTGCAAGAACAGGCTCCAGGTGTTTATCACATGAGGCCCCCACCCAAGCACAATGTCCAGTTTGTCAGGGCTGCTGTTTTGAGACAATTATTCTTTTGGGGACTATGTATTAGGAATACGTATTTCTGTAACTTCTGTGCAGAGTTTTATGCAACGTGAATGATTTGCAAGCTTTTAAGCTACCATGCTATCTCATAGACACATGGATACAAACAATTGAATGAAGACAAAACTCTAAAGGCAAACGCACCCTTCTTACTTGAGTTCCTCAGCTCAGAACAAATTCTTAGTTATTGACTATAGTAAATGCATTCCTGCTGCTACAAGATTTCCCAGACATCTTAGGGATAAGAAGATACTTTAATCCAAAATAGTTCATGGTTGCTATGGGTCAAAAATAGTGGCGAATTCTAAAGTAAGCATAGTTCAGAATAACCTAGCAGTACCATTAAGACTGAGAAAAAGAAAATGCATCTTGAAATGAGATGATGTGAACACAATTTGAAAGACAACTGCTGCACAGATACTTAATATAACTGCAAATAACATTGCAAGTGTATATGTGTGCATGTGTGTATATACATATACACACACAACACAAAAAGGACATAGGAGGAAAAAACTAAAACGTGCCCACTATAAAAAGCAGATTGTATTTAAGAACACAAGAATGAATAGATATCTAAAAACCTGGTTTTAAAAATCATGATTATGAGGGTTTAAACATCAGACTGGTTCAAAGCAGTCTTGGATCTGGTTTCAGTGAAATCTTCATATTATGCCTTTCTCTAAGATTCACAGTTGTTTACACATGCTGAACATTGTCTTGCTATTGTAAGAAATTAAGCTTAATTATCTTCTGATTACAGTTTTAGTCTAGCAACTGACGTTGTTTTCATCAAGGAATGGTTCTTACACTGAATGAAAACACCAAAAAAATAAAAGGTTGTGATCATCTCTAAAGTATGTTTATGTGGTAAAGGTAGCACCTTGAAAATAAAGGATTGTAGAACTGGGATAATGAGTCATCTTTTCACCAGTGGACCATGTGAAATACTTCACAAATATGAGAGTGTAAATATGCATTTCTCTGAAAGACAGGACGAAACTCTCCAAAACAGTATATTTCTCTCTATAAATTATTCAGACTGGACCTGTTTAAGTTAGTTTATTCAGAGTTTAAAGACCAGATAAGCTGCACAAAATGTTTCTTTCATTTCTACAGCCTTTTTTCCTGTATCTAAAAAAAATAATCTTTAACATATCTAAACTTAATGCTGCTTCTGTAATACAGAAAATTCCTAGGCAATTTCATGCAGACTTCAGAGGAAGGAGAAAGCACTGTCTATTGTGGTAATGGTTACAGAAAAAAAAAAAAAGATAGGCATTTAATATGCACTTATCATCTTCAGGCAAAAGGGTAAAGTAATAAATTATCTTCTAGCTGCCTGATAAATGCCTAATGCCCAAGGAAGAGAAGCAGGTTCCTGAAATGGCACTCTAAAGCCCTCCCAAAAGGACTACCAGCCTTTCCCACATCTATTAGCAGAATGTTGGCAAGTGGACTTCGTATTCCTGACCCAAGTGCCAGGTGACTATCCTGTTCAAGTCTCAAATCCTTGGAGTAGACATACACACTGCCTGTGGCAAATTTCTCCATGGCTGGAGCACTTTTGAATCTGGACAATAAAATACACTAATCCCTCTATCTCATTTACCTAACACATATTCTGTGATCATACCATCATGCCTTTATGAGGCTTTCTAAGGCTTTATGTTCAATAAAATCCCTGAGGAAGGGAAAGGACTAGGGAAGAGTGGTATGCTTAGGTTTCCCCTGTCTCAAGGTACTGTGTTCCTCCTGACTCCTGGCCATAATATTAGCTCACATATTCTACAACCAACTTGTCAGGGAAGAGTATGCACAGTCATGAGACTTCGTGAAATATTGTCTGCATGACTTACATGGGCCAGAAAAGCCAGATATAGCACAAGCCTTATTTATCCTGTAAGAAGGGTGAGAACTTTAGCACTTATTTCATGCCCAGATTTCCCTTGGCTAATGACCTACTTAGTTCACCCCAGAAAGCACTCAAGTATTAATTCATCATAGCACTTTAGTATGAATATATTATGGATGATCAGTAACCATGGCATCCACCAAGAGCTGCACCTGCATAAACTTCCCAGTGGTGGGATTTTTGCTTGACATCCATACCCTTAGAACTAATAAAGGTTTCCAAGCCCAGAAAGACAGGCATTACGAAAATGAGCAAAGGAGTTTCTACCTAGTTAATACGATGCTCCCACTTCATCTTAATATGTGGAAAAGGAACATGCATATATCCACTTCCGTTTAGGAAGTATATTAAATAGTTCAGCAATTGTTTTGAAATGTAGGCTGGAAAGGATTAGTGCCTTACAAAAGGTTGTGAATTCTAAAATATCTGAATACTTTAATGTGAATCGGAGTGCTTTCAAGCCTGCACGTCTGCATCATAAACTTTTGAAAATGGTTCATAACAGCAATAACACCAGAGAGATTTACCATTACTGCAGTTCCTCCTTACTCTAGAAGACTGTTCTCTACTCTCAGTCTTGCCTCAGACCATTAAATAATAAACCAATGATTACCAGAACATTCCTTGGGAACTGTTCCTTCATAATTAAAACAGGATATGTTGGGTTTTTTAAAAAAAAACAAAAGTGGCAGTTTCAGAAATTACTTCATATAAAAAATAAACAAAAGCTGATTTTTTTCCAATACAAATTTTGTTCTTCATGTCCATTTGTATTTATAAACCTATTGTAAGGAAGCAAAAATGAAGTTACTAGAATCTTTTCAGTATGCACACAAAAACACTGATGGTTTCCTGCTCATACTTAGCCTCATGGAAGTGCTCCTGAAAATATTGTAGCTAAGGAATATTGCTCCTGCATAAAAGCTGCCCAGAAATAGCTTATTAGACAAATAACCATATTCATCTGAGCTGTTTGCCTGAGAATACTCACCCATGTAAGAAATCGTTCTACCGTGTTCTGTAGTTTATGAATGAGTTCTCTCTACATAGCATTGCATTACACAATTAAAGCTATTACTGTAAAATGCAGGAAATTGTGTTCACGGTTAATTGCATAATTCATGAACTGAAGAAAAGTGTGAGCTTAGTAAATATGTAAAACTTTTCAATCAATTCAAGTAAAATGAAAGAGGAAAATGCATTATTGCCGAAGCTTTATGTAGCAAATAAACGTTGAGTGCAGGAATGCATTTTGGTTTACGTTCTCGTTTAATTTTAGAAAGAAAAAAGTCAAGAGCACTATAAATACAAACTGGAATTACCTTTATATTTTTGGGGTTTTTTTCTTATGGTGGAGAGAGAAAGATTCAAAGATTTCAGCTAGTTATTCAATCTAGTGTTGATTATCTTAACTTACAAAACACCTAACTGAAAAAGATGATAGTACTGTATGCTCATTTACATTTTTATTACTTTTGATAGGAGCAAAGGGTGAAATAGGAAGAGATAACTACCTCTGAGGTACAAATATCTTTGAAAGTTTAGGACTGAATATTAAATGGAATGTAAAAGTCTGAGCCTCTGAATTGTTTTTGTAACAATCCCTGTCTCTTTTCAATTAAAGCCAGCTTACATATAAACACAGGGAAAAAATATTTATGCAGAAGATCATTAATACATTGCTAACATTAATTTTATCTTTTGAATGAAGACTTATTTTAGCAATCTAGTAATGGCTTTTCTGTTCTTGGTCATCCCAGCACTATGGTACAAGCATATAGCTACTATTTTTTGGCTTTCTGTTACTCTTTGACCATGCTTAAAACTTTTCTTTTATATGGCATTCTCCTTTTTGACTTGCTAGAGTGGAACTGCTTAACTCTACCATTCTTTAGAGCAGGGTTTTGAAAGGAAAACTTTCAGACTAAGCAAATGCTCTGGCTTTATTCACATAACCTAAGAACCAAAGAAGCTGACCCTCACCTTCAATATCTACATCAACACTTTATGTAAGTTCCTAATGCCTATTACCTTGAAAAATCACACCCCAGACTGAGGTGATTAAAAATGGAGTTACGAGCTCACCTTGAGAATGGATCCCATAATCTCTGCAGAAAATCATGATCTAGGAAAGAAAGCACATGAAAGCCAAATGTCATGGAGTTGCTAGTAGACTGCAACTTCCTTTTAGATATCTTGAGCAACTGTTATTTGAAGTAATGTTTTATATATGTCACTAATGACCATAGCTGTTTTTGCAGCAGATTGTTCTCTGTCAAGACATTACACATAAAAGCATCCTCCGTGGACTCACTGGAAAGGTACAGTTTGTATAGCTAAGAAGATTTTGCCTTCTCTTGCTAGAGCAAGGCTAAGGAATTTACACAGGAAATCATTGACAGCTATGAATTAATATGCCATAGTTAATAGTCTCCCACATTACTTCTACACAGATTCTTAAATATTTATAAATTAGGAATCAAGAGTCAAAGATATAGACCGATACATTTTTTTGCCCTTTCTTGAGATCTGAAATTCAATTCAAGCTCCACAGAAGGACACAGGAAATGGTAGTAATCCACTGCTAAGCCACACAATAAAAGTGAATTACAAATCCTGTTATCTGGGACAGAGTGGCCACATAAGGAACATGGTAGTGCTTATTACTGCTAATGGTTCCAAGAATGGGTTCCACAAACAGTGCAGTATTCTGTAGCAGGTGTGAAGACTTCAGTATCAACAAATTACTCTAAGATTTTCTTACCTAACCATTGCCTAGTCTAAAAATATCTAATTCTGACTGATACCAGTATAGCACAGCAAACAGCAGAATAGTTGGTTTTAGCAGCTGTTCTGATCAACTTTCAGATTTTTAGTTGCTTTGTAACCCTTAGCTGATCTTTCTCAGGAGCTGATATCTGAGCACTTGCTGAGTATAGCAGCAGAATATCTAGCACAATAAAACATAAATGCAAAATTATGCAAATAGTAGAACAAGAACAACTTTTACTATATAAATTACTATTCAATAATAAAAAATTTCAAGCCTTTCAACAACATCCTGAACCCTCTAACTCTCAAACTAATCCAGATTCTGTCATGGTTTTTTAAAATGTAGAGCTAAAGAGCTTGCCAAGAAATACAGAGTGATATCACTGAAAGAATTACTTGTCACACCAACTGATGATGCCACTCTAGAGTGCATCAGAGTACTCTCCTGGCCCTACCAAGAATGAAGTACTTTTGCTCCTTTGTTCATATCACTGCATAAAAGCAGAGCAAATTTACATCCAGAGCTTTGAGACCCAAGATGTCTGAAAGAGAGAATCCTAGCTGTGGAGGTTTCTTACATTGAAAGCCACTGCACTGGGGAAGAAGAAGTGATAGAGTCAACAACAGAATGGAGGAGAGACGTGTCTGTCACACAGCACAATATATACGTAGAGCAAAAGGTCAGTGTCTTCTTACTACCTCTCATTAAGTGAGCAAGATGTACATGCATTCTGTGAAATAACAAATTTCATTAAAAATATATAGACGTTAGTCTTCCAGTGCCCCAGAAAATACTGTGTTTTCTGTGCTCACCAAATGGTAAAAGTGTAAACTGCTTACTGATGATCTTACAATTAGAAATCCTGCTTATTTAAATGAGTTTTTCAGAATTTACTTTAATCATTTGTTTCTCTAGGTAAAAACTGCAAGCTAAAGCCCAAAATTTCAACTTGTAGGAACAATTCTTCTACAAAAATACTTTACTGGATTGCTTCCGTCTTTTTGAAATGGACATAAAAATATAATAAAATGAAAGTTCCAGGACAATATGACAAGATTTTAGTGCCTGCCACAAGAGTTATTTTTTTAAAAGCTAAAAGGTATTGAACAGACTTTTTCAACAATAAAACTAGTTACTCTGCAAAAAGGCTAGTAGTTTTCAATAACATTACAACATCCATTAATAAAATGACACATGCCTAAGGTATTTGAAAAACTGGGTAGAAGAGAAAAAAAAGATATTTCAAATAAGTGCCTGTATAAAACGAATTATCTCAAATGCCTCCTGACTGATTCAGCATGTTACAAAACCTGACTGTTTCTTTTCTTCCATTCAGTCTGAACCCAACATTTTGACACAAAACATCCTTGTCTGTAGAGGAGAAAAAAAAGCAGTTTACCCTGCCTGGGAAAACAAATAAAATCTCATAAGGGAAGCTGGGAAGGACAGTTTTTGCTTCTTGAAATTTGCTTACCTGATCTTCCAGGGCTATGGTTTGAAGTTGTTTTTCCAGCTGATGTCTCACCACTGAAGGGCCTGTCATGTTCTTTTCCTAATAGTAGTTGCAGCAGCTGCTCTTCGTATTGAAGTTGTACTCACCTTGGGCTACAAAACAAAGTTTGCTGTTCTCTTATGTATCCTTATTATTTACTGAAATGACCACCTGTTCAGTGCCACTGAAGGTGTAACTGAAAACTGTCCTAATGTAAAGATTTTCCAGTCTAAAATTGTTAATGCAGTCCCAACATAGAATTTCTGTAAATAATGCAACAGTCTGGCAGGGACCTCCAAACTGTCCAATAAGCCTTAGGTATTCTACAGAAAAAGTAATTAAATATAGACAATCTAATCAGAAGTTTAGAGTTGACACTGGCCTTTCTGCATAAATTTATTCTTCCATAGATAAAAGACTAAAAGTCTTGGGCTTCACTGGTTGGTAATAACACAGAATAAAATAACCCACCATAGAAACAAGAGATTGGAAATACTATTTAAAGCAAATGGAAGAGATGAGATGTTGGGAGGTGAGAGAGGAACCAGTAGTAGCTAAGATGAAGACAACAAACACTGACAGAGATGCAGCCAGTGAAGAACAACTTTTCTAATAATTGTGCTTAGAGAGAGAAAGGGCTTACAGGATGCTAAATGACGGAGGACTGAATGAGATCAATACTTTGATGTGACTTCAGATTGAAGTATGCAAAATATTTGTTGCATTAAATATGTAGTCTTAAATTCAGCCTATAGATTTAATTGTTTTTAATGTTCCATTTTGTAATCAAGCTTAATAATTCTTTAAAAACATTTTTCGTTTTAACTTTCTATCTAATTCAAATGATGTGGTATGAAACCAATGAAAATATGTATTCTAAGGTTTAAGGGAGTTGGACTGCATATACCTTTACCCTGCCTAACATAAAAATGGAAATGTAAATAATCTGAATACAATCTACAGGCAGATGAATATCTGAAACTAATGTACTTGAAAGAGATAAACAGTTTGGAAAATAGAACTATGTCACTTAGCAGGACTTCTAATGGTAACTTTTCAAATGAAATGTAATTAAGTTGTTATTTCAAATGCATTTTATACAAATGAAGCAAAGACTAAAGTTCACTGTGTTAATTGCTCAAATTCTGGAAACAGTTATGATGCCAAAGTTCATCATATAGATGACAAGTCCTGCAGTTTTTCTCTAACAGACATAGTGACTTAACATCTGGACATTCCTTCAGGAATAAAAAGCACACCCTGTTTCTAAGTCTGGTAATTTATATCTGATGCATCTACAATTAATTCCTCCAAAAGTTAACTTCTCAGTGGAACTTTATACTCTGCTTTATCTGTTAATATTGAATAACTATTGCAAAATCAAAAAAAAATTTAAAAATATTATATATATATACACACATATTCAATGTCTCAATGTCCAGATGGAGAACAATGACAAGTAGTGTCCCTCAGGGGTCCATACTGGGACAAGTGATGTTTAATATCTTCATTAATGATATTGACAGTGGGATTGAGAGCACCCTCAGCAAGTTTGTCGATGACACCAAGCTGGGTAGTGTGGTTGATATGCCAGAGGGACAGGATGCCATCCAGAGGTACCTGGACAAGCTGGAGAAGTGGGCCCAGAGGAACCTCATGAGGTTCAACAAGGCCAAGTGCAGGGTCCTGCACCTAGGCCGGGGCAACCTATGAATATAGGCTGAGGGAAGACATGCTAGAGAGCAGCCCTGTGGAAAAAGACCTGGGGTACTAGTGGATCAAAGCTGGACATGAGTCACCAATGTGCAATTGCAGCCTTGAAGGCCAAACAAAAAGGCTGCATCAAAAGGAAGTGTGGCAAACAGATCGAGAGAGGTGCTTCTGCCCCTCTACTCTGCCCTGGTGAGACCTCACTTGGAGTATTGCGTCCAGCTCTGGAGCCCCCAACACAAGAAGGATGTGGACTTGTTGGAGCGTGTCCAGAGGAGGGCCACAAAAATGATCAGAGGGCTGGAGCAGCTCTCTTACGAAGACAGGCTGAGGAAGTTGTGGACTAGATGATCATTACAGGGAAGAGGTCCCTTCCAACCTAAGGCAATCTATGATTCTATGAGTTTTGTTGTAGTGAAAATGTATTATTCCCTATGGAAATTCTTGTCCATTTTATAAGTTGGAAAAAAAAAAAATATATAGCCATCTTTTTTGTACATGACCTATTTGACAACTCAGGATTCAACAGAACTTCACCATTTTATTATTAAAAATGGTAGAAACAAACAATGTGGACAATATCCACATGCAGAAATAAACCTAAACAACATTCAAAGTTTTTAAACACAGGAATTGTATGCAAAAACATGCAGAAAACATAACTGAGACACCCTGTCTATATACACATACAATGTAGTTGATATATCTCAGAAATTCTGGGCCACAGGATATATGGTAGGGTTATTTTGAGACCTGCCATGACATTCTGGTCAGTGATCCTTTGTGTTATAGTGGCATTTGTATATGTTTATCAACAGACAGTATTTTACCATTTATGAAAGGAAAATTCTTGTACTGACAAATTATGCAGACTCATTACAAACCCAATAAGGATTCTTTGTAGAATCTTTGTACAGGTGATTTGGGAAATAACTTTCTTTTTTTTTACCATTTTATTTTTCCACACAGCATTAAGAATATACCAAGGCTGCCTCCAACGCAAAGCAACAGACCAACACAGAGCTGGCTGTTTAAGTACTTTTGAAACCCTGAAGTAAGCTCTTGGGAAAAGCATGCAAGTGAGAGATTGTCAAAAGCAAAGCATCTTGACATAGGATCATGGGAAAAAAGTGCCTTCTTCCCAGGATCTGAATATTAAACTTCAGACAGCAGCTTCACAGAGATTATCAACTATCAAAAATAACAGAAAGGAGGAAGCAAACCTGCAGAGTTTCAGTTAAAATCAAAGTCCCCTTTCTAAATTTACCTTAAAAGTTGGTAATAATTGAGCTCATCTTAATGAATCGCATTGGGATGAACAGCTTTTAACATTAGAACTACATCCCTGTTAGAAGATTTACCACAAGTTTTTAAACCATGCAGTAGTGGCGTCACAAAAACTGAGGATAGACCAGTGTGTATGGATTTTGACTTTTTATTCAGTGATTTTAGAAGCTTGGGATGAGGGCAAAACAGTTTAAAGGTGATTAAGACAATGTCCTGGTTTGAGCCAGGATGAAGCTAATTTTCCTTTTACTGATTCTTTTTTCCTTCACTAAGCTCTCTTTTAACTAGCAGCAAGTGTTCCAGCTAGTGGACTGATAACACTGGAATATTTATGTTACTGCTGAGACTCCAAGGTCGCTTCTTAGCTCTGCTGCTACAGAGGCTACTGGGGCAGGAGAATTGTATCTGTGCCCCCCCCTTGGGGGGCTGGACTAGACAGACAGCAGAACTGACCAAAGGTATTCCATTCCATAGATCTATGTAAGCTCTGAGGAAGGTCAGAGATCACAGAAGACAACTTCCTTCCTGCTTCTTCTTCCCTTCTCTTCCATCTATGGCCAGCGTCCAGGGAGGACTTCATCCATCCATCACCATCAACCCCTCAGCTCTGACCTCGTAACTCTCCCCTTAGCCCCTGTCTGCTCTGCCTTATCTCCTGCCTGCGGGCTGGGACATTTCAGGACTGCTCACAGCTAAGGAGAGTGCCAGAGAGTTGCTGGGGGTGGGGGGAGGCAAGAGGCTTTTGCACATTCCTGAACATACTTGTATATAATTGTACATATGATTAAAGCTGTCTAATTTAGTTTTCTATCCAGCTAAGTCTCTCTCCTAATTCTCTCTCTTCTTCCCTACCTGGGTGGGAGGGGGAGGGGATCAAGAACATTGTTGTTTCTGGTTTATTTTTCGATTCTGAGTCAAACCTTGACAGACAATGTAAGGAGGACTGAAAACAAAAACAAAGCAAAAAAAAAATAAACCCTGAAACCCAAAACCAAACAAAAAAACTAACAAACCAAACAAATAAAAACAAACAAAAAGCTCTGAGAAAAGGAAAAAGAAATTGGCTTATTTCACAGTTGAGAACAGATTTGTTAAACTTATATTTAGAACAGATTAATCCATGCCTAATTTTTAATCCAGAGAATTTTCGTTAAATTTCATATGTGTTAAATGAGGGCTACAAGGGAAGCTAGCAAATACTGATGTTATGGAGAAGCTGTATAAAATATGCTCCCTCTTAACTAATTTCCATAAGCCATGTCAACTTTCCTTTGGTACAGTAAACACTGTAAATGTTTCCAGGACAGTTATCAGAGTAATAACAATTGGTTTTATTCTACACTCCAAGAACCTCAGACAACAAAACCATCAGATTTACATATTCTTTGTTGCCTTTTAGTGATATTCATTCAAAAGGAAAAACAAATTCAGTGTTTACTGAGTTGATGGTGAATGTAAATTACACTGCAGATTTAAGGGAAAAAGAAAAAAATAGAAACTGTTAGAACAGATACACGATGTTATTTACTCTCTTGGCTCTTCCTACTAGGCTTCCAATGGAGAGGTGATATCTTTTAACACAAATAATGCTTATCACAGTGCAATTCTATTTACTGTCAATTTATGGATTCTCTTATCTACACCATGTCGTTAGCTGAAAATTGTAATTCTATAAATCACACAAAAAGCACAACAGTACTTGCATACAAATAATAAATACTAATGTTTAAGGACATACATCTTTGTCTGCTTGCCCTGTGTGGTGAATACACCCATGTATCTCCAGGTGCTGAGGCAGTATTCTGCAGAAATGCTGGACTGGCCATATGTCATTGAACTTCCCTATCTTGTAGTACATTTTCATTAGATATGTTCAGTAAAGAAAAATTACAAAAGGATGAGTAATTTCAGAAGTATCTGCTTTCTTCTATGTGATGAAATACATATATGCATGGACATGTATATGATTTCATATGCTGATCAGAGTGTTAATGTCATACACAGTATATACAATGACAGTGATATAATCCCATCTATTTCTTTTTAAGGCAACTCTTTCAAGACTGTTCGGAAATAGTTTAACAAATAACCTCTCTGCAGTTTTTACAGCACATTAACCCCATCTTAAAGTAGCTACTTGGAGTCCAGAAAGATGCACATAAGAAGCCTACCTTGCCTGGTGATTGTTACAGGCTTCACTGAAAGAAAATGGTGTTAAATACAAGCACCAGAGCTTGTAAAAACTGAGCAAAGAATGAGCACTGGTACTGTTTATTAAATGGCAGTCTGTTATCAAGGGATAATGAGCACAAATCTATTAAGTTGTTTTTATTTTATCTATCTAGAACCAGATGAGGTAATGGAATACTGTCAATGGAAGATAATTTCCTAAAGGAGAAAAAAAACATAAAATTTTAGGAAATAGGTGTCACCTGAAATATAAATGGTCAATAGATACAGCTCATTACCAGGTCCAGTGAGTTTTATAAAAATTATCTGGAGAATTCTGACGTGCGTATTTCTCTGGCTATAAGATTATCACAGCTTAGGTCAATATCACTAAAATCAGGATTTGGTCTCTGTCACAGGTATTTTTGAGAAGCCTATTCACTGTTGCATGTAAGCATTAGAGTACCGGAGCACCAATGTTAAGAGGCACAGTACTAAATCTTAAATAGGTTTCCTATCAAAGTGTAATAGTTTTATTCATGGGTTTATTTGATGTTTCTCTATGTAAAGAACCGTATCTCCAAAAAAAAAAAAAAATTTCTGAAAAATATGTAACTATAGAAATTAATTTGGCATACAGAGAGAAAACATGTGAATGATGATTTCTCAAGTTCATTGAGTGTATTGTTAAACTGGTCCTTGATATGTTATTTTAATAACTTTAATGACAGTAATGGAAACCTGCTTCATAGAGTAAAATTGGAAATGAAAGACTGGCTATTCATTGTGAAAATATTACCACTATTTTCCGTGCTTCAACAGCTTGGTAAGTCATGCATACTCTTAAAAAAATGAGTCAGATTAGAGTGTATTAGCCTTGCCTTTACTCCATTGCATATCTTGACTCTCAAGTACTTCCATTTGACCACATAGGTCATGACAACTACTAAAAAACTAGAGAGGAATATATTTTGTCAACTCGTGCTCTAAAAGATTTTTCAAGATCAAAAGAGAGACCTTATGCTTCAGCAAAATAAACATTTCACTGAGCAAACATCAAACAAAAGCATGCAAACCAGAAAGTCTGTTCCACATCAAGTATGCAACATACACAAGTTGATATATCAACTTTTCCTTTGGATTATGGTATTCCATATTCTCTGGTATAAATTAAAAGTTCTAAAATATAAAGTACCAGGTTATGGAAAAAACACATTCAGAAGGCTGACTGCATCTTAGTTCCAGCAGTAAAAAATTGCTGCAAATACTGTAATTATTTTATAAGGGCCATATGAATGCAAAGTGAAGTCATTAGAAGTAGGTTTCTTAAAGACAGCACTCATCTGTTCCAGTATTTCTCTTACGTTTGACTTCTAAATGTGTATACACTCTATAATTTACCATTCCTACTAAATTCAACTTCCCTATCTTCATTAACTTGTTTCTTCTCTGTACTACTCCAGATATATTTGCTCTTTCCTGTAGCAGCATAAATATGCATTTAAAAAATTACTATTTTTTTTGTTTTTCTGTCTCCCCTCTGATACTCTGGATAATGGACAGCACAAAATAATAAATCAGATGCTTCATTGGAATGACCCTTCCAGTCCTGATTAGATTAATCTGAAAACTTAGTGTTATTTACAGGAACATAGTAGTGAGATGATCCAGTTTGCAAGGAATCAATGGGAATCTTTTTATGGTAATTTATCAGCTATAATAGAAGCTGAAAGAAGTCACTTATCTGCCAGATTTCCCAGTTTATAATAAATTCTGGTTCAAATAAAAATAATGTTTTTGAGTGCTTTCAAACACCACAGTTTGTATGCTCAGTCAATTTCGGTCACCAGGGTCTTGTCTTTTGTCTGAGCTTTCTAGAACTCAGGAAGAACAAAGTCTCTTGACTGCTTGGTATTTAGTCTAATTTAAGAATCAACAACAACAAAAACACCAAAAAAACCCCACACAAACAAAAAAAAAGCCCAAACCAACAAACAGATAAAACAGCAAAATGAACAAACAAAAATAAAAACAGAAAGAATGTCCTTCATTGAAAAAATGCATATCAGTTTCACTGCAAAGCCAGACACTTTAGAATTAAATGCTAAGTACAACTCCAGCTTTATTTTCTGCATAACCTAATACAGAATTTAAGTCCCATTTGAATTAATATGTACTGGTATTTAAGACTATTATATCTGGACTTAGCTGATGGTGTAATACACTTCTGAAAGTTTTCACCTCCATTGTTACTTGAATCATTTGTCTAAGCACTACACAGAACTCAGAACTTGCTGCATTCAGCACAATTACTGCCTACACAGTGTACACTGCTGAGCTATTAATCTGAAAAAGGGTATTTCAATATGTTCATTTTTCCCCTACTTTATTCCAACTGCAATTATATGATCCAGTAGCTTTTACAGTTTGTCTCCGTTACAGTAAGATGCAATGGTCTGGCACAAACACTGAAATAAAGGATCATCATTTATTTTCTGTGTAAGAAACTGCATTTCCATTGTTCACATAGTTAACTACACAAATGTCAATGCCAGAATTCAAATGCTTTCATGATATTTCAGTCAGAATAACGATGAGTACTTTAAGAAACTGAATGTGTGGTGCTTTTTTAACCTACCCATGTGCAAGATGAGTAATAGAAAAATGTACAAGACAATGTTTCAAATCACAGGAATGTAGATAGAAACAAATCTTGATGTGGATCTAGAATTGCAGACTTATATCTGATCACTGAGCAAAGGCTGAAGCATATTGCTAGTTAATGCTAGGGTTTTTTGTTTTGGTTTTGGTTTTTTGTTTTTTGTTGTTGTTTTTTTTTTCTTTTGTTATTTATTGGTTAGTCTACTGTTACAGACTCGGGAGGGAAAAAAAAAAAAAAAAAAAAAAGTCTTCCTTCCAGAGAGTTGAGATGTGATCGAATGCTCAAAAATGCCAGAATTATATAGTCTGTGACAGATCTTTGAAACAGTTTTCTGATAAGTTTTGTGTCACAAATACATACCTTTTATGAGACTATTGTATGTTTTTATATCTGAACACTGATACAGGAATGAAATGCTAAGACAGACATATCATTTCTGTCTTGATAATAGAAAGTGAAGTCTAATATCCAGAACAATTCTGGCACTGATTTCTTACCAAGAACCTCCCTATGTCTGGTCTAGAATCATGGTTGCAGATTATTTCCAGAACAGTCATGGGTTGGAACAACTGTTCTGTGGTGATTTGATTTACCAAGTTTTCCACTGAAATGGGGAGATAAAACATTCTCAAAACCCTACGTCCCTTATTTCAGCAAACAAATAATTTGTACTCATTAATTGGGACTCACAATAACAACAATCTTTTCAATATGCCTTCCTAATGGAATCTGAATCTGTTATGAATTAACTGCTATGCTGAGTTTCATTTGGTTACCATAGTTGATCAGTTAATACTTTCACTCCAGCTAATCAATTATAAAATTCTCTGCCCACAAAATTCTGTTTACTGGAGAGTAAATGTGGTTAGGATATACTTTCAGTTGTAAGCCATGGTTACAAGTCCATAGTAGCATTGTATCAGCCTAAAGCAGCTCCTTGGCCAAGCATAAACAGGTGGAACTAACACTGAAAAGAGAAAATCAGAGCTGGCCAGATGGTCAAAGTTGGTAAATTACGGGCATTACAAAAATATTAATTGGGAACTCAATTACTTTCTGTTGATAAGGTTAATCTGGTGTTCTGTGGCTCTAGGTGTCTCCCAAGAAGTCATGGCAAATGTAAAAAAAATCCTCCATCCATTCAAACTCACATAATCATTGTTCTGCATATCAATGAGAATGTAGAACAGAAGCCAACTGCACACTTACTGTCTGTAACTAACGTAACACGACTGGTGAGATGAACATGCAGTATTTCTGGTTTCCGTGATTAACAAAAAATTCACTTCTAGTATTATTATTCCTGCTTAAAACTCATGACTATTTGTCCAATTTTTCAAACAGATAGTTCCATCTACGTTTCCTACTCCTGAATACAATTCCATAAATAAGAATGCAGTAAGAGTTTTGTTTATACCTCTAGAAAAAAAACAAAGAACAATTTGCAGCTTTTCATTTGCAAGGCTCTCTTCATTCAATTAAAAAATAACAATGTGTAGCACATTTTAGCAGTAACCTTTAAAGTCTTACACAGGGAAACAAATATCCTTTCAACATACTCTGCATATCTTAGTTTTAAAAGTACAGATAAGCACATAAATAAAGTTTAAATGAAGCTAAATGCCAACCTGGGGTAAAGATAAAAGAAAACAGAGAGAAATACTTCCGTAAAGCTGTTCCTATGATTCTTCATATGCTAAGCATGAAAGCATTTTTCAAAACTATCTGAAAAGAACAGAAAAAAATAATTAAAAAAACCCAACAGATTGCTTAAAAAGAAAATGCAGATAAGCAAAATTATGATGGCTCACATATTATAAGGAAACAGCAAAATGCTTTATGTTTCATTTAATCTTCCTGGGGTAGAATATAAGAGTTTATTTCCCCACAGAAGAGTGTACAATAAATCAAACTCATCTTCAGTGCAAAATGGAGAACTGACCCCTTCAAATAACACTCACAGAAGAGGTGGACTGAAGATCAGTTATGGATGCAGTGGTCAAGTGACCTTATCAGAGAAAAGATTGTCCTCTACTTATATGTCACCCTGCTTTAACCTACATAATTGCTGTCCTGGATCACATTAGTCTAGCATTATTATGCCTACATTTTAAAAAGTTGTATTTCCTTGGAAATCTTTGTTCTAGGTTGTTTAATGTAAATATTTGCTGTTACAATGTAGGACAATCCATTAATGCAAACATTTGTAATTATCTTCTCTGTATCTTTTAATTAACATCAATTATGAGTTGCCATTTAGAATGATAGCCATCAATGTGATTTAACTCCTTTCACTATGACTCTGGGCCTGGCCAACCAGCCAGTTTTTCACCCAATGAAGCATTCACCGATCCAAGCCATGAGCAGTCAGTTTCTCTAGGAGACTGCTGTGGGAAACCGTGTCAAAGGTTTTACTAAAGTCCAGGTAGACAACATCCACAGACTTTCCTTTATCCACCTTCCTTTATCCAAGTGGGTCATCTTGTCATAGAAGATTATCAGGTTAGTAAAGCAAGCCTTTCATTTCATTTGATAAATATTTCACCCTTTCTGTCAAAATGATGAGAGCTACAGCTGGATTGTGTTAGGAGAGGAAAGGTATTTCTAACACAGGCACTGTAGTTATCTTTCCATATGCAGAACTGGCACAAAGGGACAGAGGATTTTGTTGTCCTAAAGTGTGCATCAGGTGACCTACTTTCTGCAGCAAGGTCTCTACAGCCAAAAAGAAGAGAATAACAGTACCACCACACCAACTGAGCAGGCAGCACCGTTACGACATGGAAATGAGAAATTAGTCCAAGACTTATAATTATTTCAGCTTAGAGGATTGTTAAACTAATTTTCATTAAACCTCTACATTTTTTTATTACTATACCTCCTAACTGGAGGGTGGGGAAAGAAATAATCTAAGGAAAACACAGGAAATGAGTAGTGATTCTTGTGCTCTTGCTCTCTTTCTTCTCTTCGAGCTTTGTTTTGGGGTTTTTTTGGGGTAGAGAGAGGAGGAGATGATGTAATGGAGGATCTTTTGGTTTATTTCCTTTTCCTGATGCAGAATGAGACACCTTCTAGATCCAATTTTCCCAGAAAGCAATTTCTAGCATGTAGATGTGCTGAACTGCAGAAATGTTAGCCAGAAGATAAGGAGATTGGGGCACCCCTTGTTCCACTTGTTCAAAGCTGACAGACAGTCCTTTGGAAATATTATCTGTGATCATTAACTTTAAAGCAAGTATGAAATGTATGTATTTCCCCCCTCAAAATCTGCATTACTGAGTTCACTTTAGTGCAATAGAAAATCCAGTTTCTGGGCATTTGAAAAAATATTCCAAAATGCTTGAAGTGTTAAAAATTTAAAAAAAAAAAAAAATTGGTGCAGAAAAAATCCATTCTGGCATGTAAGTCACTTTTGATAACTACCCACAGGCAAATGCTAATGAACAAAACTGTCATAGCTACTGGTTTCTGTTCACATACCCTGAAGTACAGTCCTCTTTACGGTACACAGCAGGCCCCTCCATTTGCAAATGCAGAAATTGGACAATTCAGCTATGTTGTTCAGGTGGAACCTACCTGTATTTTTATGTAGGTGGGAGAGGAGGAGTCCTACCTTTTCCACACAGCAATGGTAGTAAGGCAGAAAGCTACATTTTGTGATTCTATGTTCATCCTTCGATCAACTAAAGCAACAAAAGCTCTATGTCACACATTCTCTCTTGTCCCACCTGCTGTAGTCTACTAACATTTATAGTCTCTGTCAGAGTCTTTGTATAGGCATCATGGGTCAGTGATAGTATTTGTCTTGACACCAGAAGGAAATGTGAACTCTCTGAGGAAGATAATGCTCTTAATAAGTTTGCTGATGATTGGGAATTCTGATTATTGCTCTAAGGGAAAACATAAGCAATAACAGACAGCACCAATTAACAAGGGGCAGATTCTAGGTTCAGACAGATAAAAATTATAAGTGTCTTTTACATTTGCACAAACCTACAGAAATTTATACCCTCATACACAGCACATCTCTTCTCTGAAGGTTTGCAGGACAAAGTCAGCTGCCAGACTATGAAGATAGCAGAAAATCAGCATCAAGCACTGTTGAACTGGGTACAACAGTTCATTCCTTGTCCCAGAGCCTAGTTTCACCCATTTTGTACTACGACATCCATGCTGCGCTACTACATACAAATACAACCATTATGCTGACTCATCATGAAAGTGTTCCTAAATGCAATGAACAACTGTAAATCATCCCAAATAGAAAAGCAGACTTGCATTTCAAAGATCAGGATTCAAATCTGGATTCAAATTCTGGACGACCTGGATGTGGGGATTGAGTCTACCCTCAGTAAATTCGCAGATGACACCAAGCTGGGGGGGAGTGTTGATCTGCCAGAGGGTAGGAAGAGGCTGCAGGAGGACCTGGACAGGCTGGATCGATGGGCCGAGGCCAATGACATGAAATTCAACAAGACCAAGTGCAGGGTCCTGCACTTTGGCCACAATAACCCCAGGCAGCGCTACAGGCTGGGGGAAGAGTGGCTGGAGAGCAGCCTGGCAGAGAGGGACCTGGGAGTGCTGGTGGACAGCTGGTTGAACATGAGCCAGCAGTGTGCCCAGGTGGTCCGGAAGGCCAATGGCATCCTGGCTTGTATCAGGAATAGTGTGGCCAGCAGGAGTAGGGATGTAATTCTCCCCCTGTACTCAGCACTGGTGAGGTCTCACCTCGAGTACTGTGTCCAGTTCTGGGCCCCTCACTTCAAGAAGGATGTTGAGGTGCTGGAGCGGGTCCAGAGGAGAGAAACAAGGCTGGTGAAAGGACTAGAGGGAAAGTCTTATAGGGAGAGGTTGAGGATGTTGGGGTTGTTTAGCCTGGAGAAGAGAAGACTCAGGGGGGACCTCATCACTCTCTTCAACTACCTGAAGGGAGGTTGTAGTCAGGTGGGGGCTGGGCTCTTTTTCCAGGCAACTAGTGACAGGACAAGAGGGCATAGCCTGAAGTTGCTCCAAGGGAGGTTTAGGTTGGATATTAGGAAGCACTTCCTCATGGAGAGGGTGATTAGACATTGGAATAGACTTCCCAGGGAAGTGCTGGAGGCACCGTCCCTGGATGTGTTCAAGGAAAGGCTGGATGTGGCACTTAGTGCCATGGTCTAGATGGTGTGGTGGTGTTGGTCATAGGCTGGACTTGATGATCTTAATGGTCTTTTCCAGCCTTGGTGATTCTGTGACTCTGTGAAATCAGACAGAAAAAAATAATGTATTACTCCCCATTCCCAGTGTTTCAGATCACTGTCCTAGAACTATGCCAGATTTTAATCAAATTTAGTCTTGCAGCTAGCAAAAAAAAAGCATTGAAAATCTTTTTTACATATATTTAAAACTGCAGGTAAATGACTGTTTTCTAAAACATATATAAACAGTATAAGGGTGGATGGAGCAGGAGCAGAAAATGTGCAACATACCCAGGTAACTTCCCAGTCTGAAATTATAATATCTCAAAATAAGTTTATAGGAGACACTTCAGCTGAATTAATGCTCTGTGTACTCTTTACAAGTGTTAATAAAGAATAGGACAATATCAGACCTAAATCACCATGGTAAAAAAGTAGACAAATGATAAACTGAAGCACTGCTGATTGTGAAACTGAGATTAGCTATACTGAGTTATGACATAAAGTCCAATTTATCACAGAGAAGGCTTTAACGAGACCAACAGTGGCAGGGCATACCTTATATATTGTAACACTTACCATAAGGAAGTATTTCAAAATACTCTGCTGAGCAAAAAAAAAATGCATTAGATTAACATAAGTCAGTGATAGATGTAGCAAAACACATCCCCACACAGTTAATATCAGACAGCTTGACATTACAATCAGTTTCATGGGAGTGAATCAACAATAATTCAGAAGTCATCTCCTTGTGGCATAGTACAATTCTCCCTGGACAATAACCAGAAACAGAAGGAACTGAAGTTTAAGATTATGACCAGAGACCAGTGTTCCTAAAAGTATAGAGCACTTCCTAGCAGAGCTTTCTGAAGCATATGTAAGTTCTGAATGAATACAGTTTAGGTTTCAAAATGCATTATTAGGATACATGATATATGAGCCCTATGTAAAGTGAGTTACTTTTACTGCTCAGTGAAACACAGTATTCAAAAAAATGACTAGTTAATATATTGTTTATCATTACCTGCTGCTAGATGGAATGTCAGAAGTTTTCATACATGTTACTTTTTGGTATGGCAGAAAAAACCCAATTCTTTTTATGAAAAAATGTAAAAGCATGCTATCAAAAAGTCATGGATGACATCTGCATGGTGAGCTAAAGCTATTCCTTCCCTTCAGCATTCCCTGTTCTCATGGTCCTGATGGCTCAGTGCTCCACAGGATGGTAGTTTAGGAATCACATCCCAAGAGGCCAATCTCATCCCAATCAGTCCTTAACATGTCACACTGCAACAAACCTTCATACTGAACATAAGATTCTGACAGATGCTTCAAGGAGTATGTTTCCAAGGATTTTTGGCCTAAAGCCACTGTTAAATTACAATTTTTTTCTCTCAAATATTTAATATTTGAGAGAAATATTTAATTTAATTTAATTTAAATTTAAATTTAATGTAAATATTTAAACTAATTTTTAGTGGGCAGAGCTGAAATCCCTCACACCACTGAAAATGAAGCCATACATACGTAGTACCCTAAAGATAGCAATCAAGATTTATAATTTTAATCAACGACAATTCCTGTGCAAAACCCACTTTAAGGATTACCAAAACGTAGATGACCTAAAGAAGAATGAAACAGGAGAGGAACTCTGACACAAGACATGGGCCTGTGGAAGACAGTCATTCTTCTGTCTATTTGCGTGAAAACTGATCCTGAACTTTCTAGTATCTCCAGATCTAGTATTCATGAGCACTCAGGTAGGTTCTTCACTGATTCCCTCATCAATGCTTACCTCTTAGTTTCTGCTCTGTGAAGACACAACCTTTCTGAAGATACAGTGGTCTGGTCATTTCTGCATAATGATGCAGGGGCACCTGCAGAATGTATATCTGCATTCCACCTTGGCAGTTGAATGTGGACCAGTGAATTTTGGGTTCAGTGCTCTAGTATCACCACTTTTTGTGATATTCAGGTTGCAGTGACTACCCAGAATGTTATCAGCTTCTGAAGAAACTGCTACTACTAAACTGCAGAAGACCCTGGGTTGAAGAGCTGCTCATGTCCTCTGTTTTCCTGAATACTTGGCAGGTTATCAGGCAGAACTAAAACCACTTCATTATGCACCTGAACTTGAGAGGTATAAGTCACTTGTTTCCTCACTACATTTATAACTATTCCAAAATGCAGGGAGATTAAGGAAATCTGAATCCTATGTGACTACTGACTTTGTTTGGATTATTTAAGATAATGTTCTAATAAGCCTGCTGACACCTCTTCTCAGAAAAACACTTTGAAAGTGATGTGCAAAGACAGATTAACATTTTCATGTTTAAAATTTTTAGTAGTCATAGAATAGTGTAGACAACTATGTTACACACAGAGATGTCCAGACAACTCTACAGTTGCTGCTCAGTAATGTTTTTGAAAAAGGACTGAATTCTGCTTAGTTTACACATGCAGAATTCCAGAAAGCCCATTCAATGTCATTAGTATAGTCTGACAATAATACTGTTATAGGCCCTTTTTTCAATGGTATAGATATTTCCAAAAATAAATGGCTGATTGAAATTTATTTTAAAATAAGAGAACATTTGCCATTTATTTTTGTCTTTATACCTTGTCTATACATAAAAACAGTCAAAACCTTGAAGTTACTTGGAATAGGAGCATCTCGCTCATATTTTAGTTTAATTTACCTTGGCAGTATGCTTGTAAGTGTCTCTGAATAATTCTAGGTGGGGACAGGGTCTTGGAGTTTTATACAAAAGCGATTTTTCTCATTAAAGGACTTTGCAATTAATTAAATATCAGAATATTTCCATTAGCTGGATGTTGTATGCTTTCTTATCTCTGTGCTGAGGATGAGTAATTTCAAGCACAGATGAACAGCTCACTGAATTTCACATAGCAAATTGCAAGTAGTGGCAGAATCACAAGTGAGGGATTTTTAGCTTCTAGCACTTATTTGACCTCATTGTCCCTCTCAAGTGCATTTACCTATAAAATGGTAATTTAGGGCAGAGGAGGTAGAAATGGCTTATAATGGGTTTCCAGGGGTCCTAAATGTCCTATATAGCCAAGCCTTGTTTGACTCATCAAAGTGCAGCTATATACTCCCATTCCATTCAATAACACATTTCTCTGATATATTCCATGAGTGGAAGCTGTACTTAAACTGAAAGACCTCTTCTAAGACGTATGTGGGTGGAGAACTTTGTAAAACATCAGATCTCTGAAGGATTATAACTGGCTTTAAAAACAACAATGCAGAGGCATTTAAAAAGTGTTTTTTCATGGAAGATTACAGAAGAGGAAACATGAAAACTCGGACATTTTTATTCAGCTAAAAAACCCCAATAAACTAAGCAAAGATCTCTCAAGTCTAATTCTCAGAGTTCAATTAGAAAATAAGGAAAAATAATAAAAGAAATAGTGGTATGCCATATAACTAGAAAAGCCTATGTTATTCTAGACTGAAATGTTTACTTTCTATAAATAAAACATAATGTCCAGGGTATAAACTATTGTAATAGCTCTCTAGCTGTTGTCTACCAGCTTGCTGTCAAATATTACATCCCCACACTTAAGTACTTCTGTGTTTCCTCAGTCAAAATCAGATGGGTTAGTTTTCACAATTTAAATAATTGTTTTCTATTAACCTGGATTGTTTTCCCTCAAATGCTTAAGCAAATGCTCATAAACACTCCTCTACTTATCAATATGTGGAGAGAGTCAATTAAACAGACAAGCAGAAAAGAGAAGAACTGCCTTCATTATCTACAATAAATGGATCATCATACAGGTACTAGCCTATCAACCTCTGGTATCAGGAGACAATTCTATCTTAGTTCCATATCTAAGTGTGAATTCTCATTGTTTCAATGGGTTATTTGATTTATAAAATTTTTAAAATTTTATAAAATTTATAAAATTTAAACGTAAGAATGTTTAAAAATCCAGAACCAGTGCTAGAAAATCAAATAATGGATTTCAAAGTAAAACACAAAAGCAAAAAAAAAAACAACAAAACTACCTTGCATTACCTCAACTCTTTCTTGGCTTCAGTAGGTCTTCAAATATGTCTAAAGCTAGATACCTTGGGAAACAAAACACGAATCAGAAGGCCATTTCCCTCAAAACCAAAACATTGTTAAACAAATTGTGAAAACAACCTACTCGATGACACAGTAACACTGAATGATTTAACATTCATTAATTACATTAACTCAATTAAAACAAAGTATCATTAATTTTTAGTGTTCTGGCACTGCACAGGCAGAAAGACAAAGGCAAAAAGTTTCTGTAGAAAATTTTAGCAGTGGACCTTACAGAAGGGCTTTTCTGTCTTTAAGTGGGTCTATTTTTCTGCTGAAGTAATCAGAACAGAAATATTTGCTGCAAAGCTAATTTTTATAGGAAACTTGCACTGTTTTCAACAGCTATGAATAGCAAAGTATACTCACATGCTGGTCTAGATGTAGCCAGGCATGCAGTGACATGTATGCTCTGAACCTCTACCACAATATCATGTTCATTTTCTTAATCACAGGAGCTAACAAAAATGCTGTGTTCGATTCCAATATTTTTACCAATTTCATTGACATGTACTTTGAGGAGAGCCACAGCAGTTAACCCTCACTCAGAGTTTGTTCCCATCCAGATACTGTCTCACTTTCCCAGTAAATTCTGCCAATGTCATCCTTGATAATCATCATAGTGATTTTGCAGTCATGTTGAACAGGTGAAGATGGGACACTTGTCCAGAAGCACTTGCAAGGACAGTATTTCTAACCTTTTTAGTCCAAAATCTACTTCCTTGAATAAAATCCACAGTCCCCAACCTGTCATGAATGCAAACCTAAAGCATTGCCATGATGATTTCCACTGTTTTAACTAAATAACATTTAGGCTGAATTGGAAGTAATTGTTATAGTTCCTTTTGCTGGTGTGGGAATAAATGTGCATGTTATAATTGTTTTTCACCCACCTTCTGATGTATCACCACCACTTCACTAATCTAGAACATCTTTCTGTCTCTCACTTGGCAACTCTATGCTGACATGCCAGCAATGACCACATCACAGTAATATGAGCTGTAGCTCATCAGGATTGGATCTGAAGAGCAAGGGAGATGGTGCTAATGATAATTTCAGCTATGCGCTTTTGGGCTCTTCCTGGTGGTACAGATTGAACACTTGTTAGCTTTCAGAGTGTGCTGAGTTTGCCTACAAGCACTTTCAGTGCACTTTCCTCTGAAAGGCATCACATTTGTGCAGCCCACCACCTCTCCCTGGTGTGACAGCAAAGCATGGGTTGTGGGGCTGATCAGGAGGTTTGAAAATGCAACCCTAATGTGAGCACAACCACTACAGCAGATACAATTAAGTGTCTCTTCATCATCATTACAAAGACAATTAATCTTATAAAAGAGTAATCTAAGTCAGACCTAAAACTGTGGTGCAGTCAGTATTGTCCTACAGATTACTGACATGGGGAGAATGGGAAACCCATAGAAAATATCAACTAAACAAACAATATAAGTATATCTAAGTAAAATCTTTCATAGAAAATACCAAATTTTCATTGTCGCCTCACATGAATGTCTTTTCAATGAGAAGTCAAACTTATAAGCAGACTAAAAATTTCCACCAAAAAAATTGCCTATATTTCAATTGGAAAAGTTGCTAGAAAATGTTTTCACTAGACATAGGAATTATTAAAAAAAAAAAAAAAAAAAGAAAAAGAAAAAGAAATATAACTGCTTTTTAGATGTTAAAGAATGGACTAATGAGTCCATATTTCTTAATCCTGTTCCCAAATTTGCTAGTACACAGCTGCCTAAGCTTATATAGCCTCCCTTTTTATTGCAGTTAATACAATAGTAAAATACAGATTACATTGTCCTTTCTATTGGTTAGTGTTCTAGATTAATTTAAAGCACCTTCACCCTTGAAAGAAAACTCTATCAAATCATAAACTCCTTATTCAGTCTGGTATTCAGTCCAGTAAGAGTTTAGCCTTAGTGAAATTAAATAAAAATTAAGAACCTGGTATTTTTGCCTTAAGTGATCAAATGTTACCAGTTTTGTATGCAGGCAGCTCTCAGAACTTCTTTGTGAAACTTGAAAGACACAAAAAAAAAAAAAATGTTCAGAGTGATTAGGCAGTGATGAGACCGTTAACATCAGGCAAGGTGATGTTCCAGGAAGCCTGGAAGTAAATGAAGTGGGAACAGTATTTCCTCTCCTATTGCTGCAGTAATATGGAAGCTTCTCTTTTGTGTTCAGCAAAGGTGTTTTCTGCTTAATTTCTTTTAGATGTGCAGATCTCTGAAAAGGAATTCTGTCTAAAATATACACCACTTAGTACCCAAGTAAATACTGGAGAAGATACTTCTTGTTAACAACCAGAATATCAGATTTCCAATAAGAAAAGGACAGGATTCTTCACCACCTAAGCATAGTTACAACTGAATAAATGAAAGAGAACAGTGTCTCTATAAACAAGCTAATATAGAGAGAGTAAATCAATAAGTCTGAGAAAACAGCCGTGCTTAAAACATTTTTGACATAATTCTTTACTTTGAAAGCGTAAAGTGTAAGTAACCTAGAGAGATTATTTCTCCCACTTAAACACAGGGGATTTTTCCTTCTTGGGGACTATAACTTCATTTCTGGGAGAGTATCTCTGACTGTTCTGGCATCATTGAAAGAGGCTTTTAAGGAGGAAAGTATTTTTTCCTTCTAAAATACAGTGAAGAAGTATACATGAATGATTGCTATACTTTTCACAGTAGAAATATTTTTTTTAATATAATAAGGCAGTGATACAGGGCAAAGACCTTGAGGAAGAAGCTCACTCAAATCCATACTTCAGTTAGCATCAATATTAAATAGGGCTTAATGTGCAGCTGTTTCTTTCAGCTTTAATTTAATTTAATTTTGGTCAGAACAGACACTCCACAGTTGTAACCCCAAAATGCCATCTCTAATTATTCTCTGTTCATATTTTTTCCATTGTGGATGCTCAACTTCAACTCAGCACCTTTGCATTTTTCAGAGCAGCCGCAGCACCCCTCAAGTCCTCCTCCCTTTTCTCTGTCTGTTTTTTCCAGTCCCAGAATTCAGGGCAGCTTTGCAATGAGCTGACATGCGAAAGAGTAATTATCTTTCAGACACAGTCTGCATGAGGAATTAAGACATCAGTTGAAGACTTGAAATCCAGCACTAGCCTAACCATCAATTTGTGCTCAAGCACTTGACCCAGCTGTAGTGCATGAAGATTAGACATGATATGCATTAGTGGTTTAGTGGTGCTGATCGACAGCCAGGTCTTTTGTGCTTGAGTTGATGTTTGGGTATGCACACATAGAGAAAAATCACTTTGACATTCTTATTAATTGATTTAATGTAAGTTAAAATGTTAGTTTGTAAAAAATAAAAGAAAGAAAAAAAAAAAAGGCAGAAGAGGTGGAAATGTCTCCTGTGTATTGTAAAATCTTTTGTGTGTCATTTCAAGTGACATATGTAGTGTTGTGGGGTTTTTTCTTACTTTTTCTAATTACGCTATTCTTCCCTGAGTGACTGCATGTTTAAACTTCCTTCAGAGTATTAATCTCTTTATTTTACTGCTAGTCTTTCTGGTGGCTGTTGGCAATTGCCTGGCTTGAGACATTAGCCCCAAGACATCTTATAACAAGGTACTAAGTGATGCCATGGACAGGAGGAGGAGCACTTACTGCTCTGCAAACTGAAGTTGATTAATGATGGAAGGAAATAATGCAGTTAACTATTCTAACTGAAGGAAGGTGCAAATAGCTCTGCTAAAAAGTGTGCTTCATTTCAGCAGTATCCAATCTTACACAAAAACACAGTATCATATGTAATCATTATATTGTCTGAACTGTTATTAGAATAGTGCACTCAGGCTACTTTTGATAAGCCCCAGTCATATCAGACATATGAATCAGTCTTAATCAGGAGTTCTTCAACAGAAGAAACCCCAGCAAGACCTTTTCATGCTAAATACTGAGTGCTGTAGATTCCTAAGTACTGGAAGTATAAAACAAAGGGAATTGTCAAATGAAAAGAGATGCAAAGCTTTGTAATTATCCTGAAAAAAAAGTTTATTTAATTGATGTCAGTGGAGTGAGAGTTTTATCTTAGATATTTTACCACTGAGAAGGTGGACAAAATGTCATAGCTGTGTGGCTGCATGGACCTTCTCCAAAGTAATAGGTATTAACTGAAAGCCATAAAGGCTGCTTGAAAACACGAATTGTTAAGCCAATAAATATTTAATGATACATACTTTAACAGCTATTCTAATTTGGTTGGTATTCATTATAGGTAAATAATGTTTTCTTTTGGAAAGAGCAGCTACAGAGGAGTTCAAGTAGCATAAGCCCTGTGGTAATGCTCAGGAGAAGACTGAACTTCATCCTTTCAGTTCTGCAGCTGAGGAAAAGAGTCACAAATATCTTTAAATTTTCTGCTTTATATATCAGCCAATTTATCTTTATGGTACTTTACTGGAAACTTTAAGTCTTTATGCAACTTCTTACAGTCCAGAGTTCAGTACTTTGAAAATATTTTTCTGTTTTTTTCCTGGTTTTCTTTTTTTTATTTTTGACACTTCTGTGGATTATTATCCTATTGCTGACTTCCTCATACATAAAACTGCAGATTTTGCAGTTTGCTTGCTTTCTCTGATGTGTAGCATTATCTAAAATTGATTTGGTATTAAAAGAATTTAGTTTGGATTGTTTCCATTGTTAATTTCTGAAATAAGACCTGCTGATGCAGCACTATGTTGTTTCCCTACCAAACACATATAGCTGCCTTTTAGCTGGGATTTTATGAGCTCCATAAGGGGGGAAAAAAAGAAGTTTCACATTATCTATTCAGCTGCCACACAGATACAGGAAAGCATTAACACATGGCTGCAACACTCTACATGTAGTAAACCCAAAAATACAGCAGCACTGTTGTAAAATACTTGCTAACAAGTTTTTTCCAGGTTTTTGAGGTTTATGCTATAGATCAAAGAAAGAGGCCATAGTAATAAAAATGAAAGTGCTTACCCTGCAGCAGTCATAGAAAGAAGCAATGTCCTGAAGACACCTAATACATTTCCAAGTATTTCCTTAGCAATAATAGGGAGAGGAAACACAGTAATATAAAAGGTTTAACACATATTTGTCAGAAAGTCAGCATTCAGCAAATCTGATTCCAAGTAAATCCTGCATCCACAGTCATAGTAAAAGATATCTGGTTTCCTAGCAGGGAAATTCTTAACCATTTAGATGATATATCATACATGTAATAACAGTTCAGAGCACTTTGCAGAGAAAACAGAAAAAAAACAACAGGGATTAATAAATGTATGGCTTTTGTACTGTAATGTAATCAAGAGTGACAGTTCAGCTTAGGCCAGGACTTTTAACAACCTTGTGGTGTGACATAAGGTGCCTGAGACTGTGTTCTATTAGTCAGGAAACTGAAGAACAGAAGAGGCATGGTTCACCTCCCACACACAGAAAACTTTCCTATTAATTATGACCTGAATAAAGTGTTTCATTCCTTACAACATGGTAACTTCTCCAAACTCTTAATTCACAGAAAATGAATATGTGAGAGTACTGTGTACTTGTATGTTTCCATAGAAAACATTAGATGCCATAGTGATGAAGATCACTGAAGAGGGTGGTTAATGAACACCTTCCAGCTAGATTTTTATCAGAATCTACCTAATTGAAGAAATCCAATTTCAGCATAAACTAATCAAAATATTTGTAATTAAATATACCATCCAAGTAGATTGATATCATCTAGCAATTTGTTAACACCTGAAGGCTTGGAAAGGACCTTGAAGGGCACTGTGAGAAGAAAAAACAGGAGCCTAACCTAACTTCTAGTTCATGGGATGACTGGGAATTAAGGAGTTCTCAGAGAACCTTTACCATTTCCATTACTTCCTCTCTTTCACAAAGTGTCGTGTTTTCCCTTGACACCCCAAGGTTAAAACTAAAGTGTGATAAACAGCATGTAGCAAGAGCTAAAACCAATGGCAGAGCAGAAATGTCAAGGCATTTGTTTCATCTAACTGAGTATTAAAGTTTCCTGCTTGGGGGGAAAAAGCCTTATTTCAATGGGAGGGTTGTGACTAGTGAGCATACCAGACAGCACAGTGGTGGCATATGGAGCATTTTAGTTCTGGGTCATTGTGTTCAAATCTGACCTAGCTTTTAGTAGCCAGTAGTAATTACCATCTGTTGACTATTAGTGGCTATATGAATTGGTTGTCTGTCTAAATCCTAGTAAAATTATTCCCTTTCACAGATAAAGACTGTTCCAGATTTTCTTAGTTATTCCTCCACCTTTTTGTCTCCCTCCAGGATGGGGGGGGACACCTCTCAAGAAATCATCCTCTCTTCCACAGAATTGTGCCCTATAGGAAGGATTCAGGCTTGTTAGGGAGAATGTGTGTGTACTGGTGCTTGTCATGTGGTACCTGCTGTGCAGATTAAAAGGGAAATATTCATGCTCCAGGGCTGTAAGTCTGGCCATCTTTTATAAAGTCAGAAATTTTAAAGCTAGAGAGGAGCATGAAAACCATCTCATCAAACCTCCTGCATTTCACATGCCATACTACACAATAGTCAAATCAGCTCTACACTCTTCAATACTGTTTTGAGCTATAGCACTCCTATGTTGTGCTTGTCTAGTCTTATTGATAGAACAGTATTTTCCTAAATAAATTGATACATTAAATACTGTTGCCATTGATAACCTGCACCTCATTTTGAGTCTGAATTTCTTGAACTGCAACTTTCAACTAGGTGATTTGCTATCAAGAACCAAATAACACAAGAGATCTCTTCTTCAGGTAGGTAATGCATGCCATGCTTAACTCCACTGAGTTTTTAGCTTCTAAAGGCAAGTGTCTCTCAAATTTCAAAGAATTCATGGATGCTTTGAAAAGGATTTTAATCAAACAAAGAAAATTTTCACCTTCTATTCTGAAGACAGCTGTGATTTATATTGCAATAATCAGAGAAAATGTCACCTTCTTACTTTATGTCTCTTGTTTTTCTTTTTAGGGCTGCTGTGTAAGTATTTTAGTAACATCAGCACACTAGAAATTCTTTTTGCATAATCTTTAAAGCCTGCAAGATACTGTAATTCATGTTGCAAGGGCACATTGCAGTCTTAATTCCTAGATAAATTAAATTGCATTTGGCCTCTTTAACATTCATGAAATAAGGTCCCCATATGATGAAATCCAAACTTAAGGACTTTCTTCACCATTTTTCACCCTCTAGGTGTCACCTGAAAGCTTGCTGTGATTATGGCTTTTCAAAGTATTCTTCCATAATTATCTTATGTTTCTTACTCTTTAGGTTTTACTCTTAACATTTTAATAATTTATACCACAAGTATTTTCTGAGATGCTTTGTTAACCAGCTTTGAATGCATTTAATGTGAGTTCCTTTAGTACTTAAGGGCTCTATCATGTCTTCTAGGATTTTAAGCGATACCATTAAAAAACATGATTCTTCTATATACAGATAATTATGGCACAAGCCAAATGGAAGTCTTAATTTACATTGTGTTTCTGGGACTCTCCTATACTGATATTTTTCAGGAGGAGTAGATGGTTATTAGAGTAACTATTGACACCAGGCATTTAATATAAGGAATCCGAACAATTCTTGTTTTTTCCCATAGCAGTAGAACTGTACAGGAACATCCAGTATGAGAAGGTAGGCTTGTGTTAGCAGGTTTGAGTCAGGTTCAGCAGTGAACATGGCCTGCTCTTCAATCCTCATGTAGAAAAAGCCTGGAAGGTCCAGATGACACTTCATGGTTGCTGCTGCTGAGGTTAGCAAACTGGCATTTGCATGCTTGTTGTGCTGGCCAGCATGGGAGGAGTCCCAGAAAGGAGCCTTGCAGTAGCTGAGACCAGTGCCATGCATGAGCCTTGATGGTGCTGTTCTACCAGTCAGTGGTAACTCAAGTGGTAATAGAGAGGCAAACGATTAGCACTAGCCTCTTCTTTTGCTCACCATCTGTCCTCCTAACAAAAAAATACACCTACTTATTAAAAAATACTTATTTCAAACTATCAGGCATGGGAATTATTCCACAATATTTTAGCAAAAATAGTTCTACAAATGTAGTTTCCGATACAAGTTTTTCTCATTCCTCTTATTTCTCCATCTCTACAACTAGCAACTAAATAGCAGCAGACATTCTTACCATCTCCCTTAGTATTTAAGTTCTAGCCATTCAAGCTAGTTATGAGCTACCTACTGGATACCTCAAGGACATTCTTTTAAAACTAGTTTTACTCACAATCCAGGAACACTCAACAAGAACCCAAGATCTTTCTATGCAGCCCCAAATCATGCTTTTCCACTGTAACAGCTCTAGAGAGAATCTACTGCTTTGTGGAAGCTGTGTTGGTGAAATGCCTCCTTCAGCATCAGGGGAATAAGGGCGAAGTATGCAGGAACTAAGGAGACCAGGGCCATCAACTTTTCAGAGCAGAGAGCCCATGCCCATTGAGATCCACAACTACAAATTCCAGGTCCTGCTGGATCGCCAAACCCCTCCTACAGATGCACACAGAAACATGAAATACTTCTGCGTCTACTCCAGGACCACCATAACTTCAAAGGCAGGGCAGCTTGTGCTCCTTCCAGGCATTTTATCCCTTGCTGACCATTTGCTAAGCAAGTCTCTGAGAATCTCTGACCTAGTGCATCACCCAGAAGAAAGGTCCATCCAGTACACAATTTTCTTAGCACCTACCCCCACCCACTGCCCCCATAATGAAAGGGCACAACCACAGCTTAACACAAAAGCTTCCTTCCTCTTTCCTGGATTAAGGTCTATTTTTCCCACAGGCTTCTGGGACCAGGGACAGGTGAAAGCCATAAGAATATCAAAAGCATTTTCCTCTTCTTTATTTCCCTTTTGAAGAGATTGATGACTTCTAAATCAAGGAAACTTGTGCCAGGGATTCCAGTCATCAACAAGACTTTTACCACACTATTCTGACTCCTGTTAGTCCTCTCTGTGATGAGTCTTTATTGCTTCAAGAAAACATTACAAAGACTCTCCATCTCTCTGCCCTCTGCTGAATTTGTCTGCGGTTCTTAATGCCAGGAATGCTCAATGAATGAAAAAAAAAAATCAAGAAGAAAAAAAATAATCCCATGCCCTGTGGAAGGTGTTGCTGAATTTTCCCAAAAAATGCTGATGTGCTCTTCTGACTGACACCTTTAAAATATCAAGTATCTTCACACATATTAAATCACCTCTGCGCTTGCTTTTATGTTAGTTTGGAGACAACATTGCTTTGAAGTGTTTTAAAAGATGTCCTTTCATTTGTTCCAGTATTAAAAATGTGAAACCTTACCTTTAAAGGATGAGGACAGTTTTCTGAAAACTGTCTGGGGGCTTTGGGGGTGTTTGTATTTATGGCAATTGTTCCTGTCAATGCATAATGACAGCTAAGTATTTTCTACTGTGACTTTCACAACTAGAATCAATCAGGTAGCAGCATGAATACACAGCAGTACATACTCAGCCATAAATTGATTTACAGGATCATTACTTTTCTTACTAAGTTAAGGGAGCAGCTCCTGTTAGTGACACCAGGAGATACTTGGCATTCAACTGCTCATAAAATAATAAGACACAGAAACAAGAGTGAATCTTTCAAACTGATCCTAGCAGCTAGTGGGAAATTGCATTTAAAGCTAAGCTAATATAATGATTCAAGATTCCAGGGTGCTTCTGATAAAATAGCACAAATCATCTATCTGGAGCCAGTATTATAGAATTAAACTTTCGATGGCTTGGAATTACCATGGAATTACTTTGCATTTATGTGTATCTGAAAAAAATCTTTAGGGATAAAAAATATGTATAGCTTATATAAAACAGCAAATTCCTTTAAAATCTGCAGCCAGTTTTATAATAGCAAGATCTTGCGTGATTTCGGCTTTATTTGTTCATAATTTTTAGGTTAAATGTCTTTCTGACAAATAAAAACAAAGCTATCAATGTTATATCTACTCTGTATTCTGAGACTTTTTTGAAGCCCGAGTATTTAAGTCATCTTTCACTATTCAACAAGTTTCATGTGGCTTACTACCTGTCATCGCTGCCCTCAGACTGCTAGTTTGCCATGTTCTACCACCAAGTCTATGCTCTGTACTTCAGCTTGAAAGGTGAGTCTGTCTCCTGAACATCAAAGGCTGACACTTCAGCACTTTTATGTTACCACACGTGCTCTCCCTGACACAGATGAATAAAGACTTTGCACTCCAGCTCACTTGAATCAGCTTTAAAACTGCAAATCTGTAATAGCAATTTTCTTCTCTTTTGCTAGCCTAGCCCCAGTATCTCTTCTCCCATTTTGCCATTGCTTTTGGTGTTCCTCCCCTTAACTCCATTCAGGACTCTCCACTGCTGTCAGAGCAATGCATTGGAAATCGTAGGGCCGTGTTCATGTGGCACATTCTCTGCTGCTGATTTAACTTTTGCTCAGTAAATTCTCATGGTAGACAGGTAAGTGGCACCACGTAGTCTGAATGGTCACCTGCCACTCCTGGCAAAGCAGAAATATTTTTAAAATATATTTTTGAAAAAAAAATGTAATCCTTTCCTTCTTCAAGAATGAGTTGATTCAGGACTTGAATGGATTTTCCAGACATTGTCATTTATGGTGCAAAATATAAACCCTTAGTAAGAGAAGCAGTGGTTCAGCTGGCAACTTTCTCACCACTGATACAGCACGAGTATGTTGGGAAAATCAGCAAGACAGTGTAACCTCTCCAATATTTACCTTCTCTAATTTTCTGGATAAGTCCATGCACTTTATTAAAATCGTCATGGTAGTTTCTGTAAAAAAAAAAAGTACAAAAACTCACATGATGGATTTCTTCCATTTAGATTTTCCTCTAAAACTTCCAAGTTTAAAGCAGGACCAAATACCAAACTCTAGATTTAGTTTAATTTCATTTCAATAGAGAAGATTACTTGATTGACGAATCATAGAATGGTAAGGTTAGAAGGGACCTTAAAGATCATCAGGTTCCAACCCCAACCTGGCCTTCAGTACCTCCAGGGAGGGGGTTTCCACAACCTCCCTGGGCAACCTATTCCAGTGCCTTACTACCCTCATGGTGAAGAATTTCTTCCTGATGTCTAACCTCAATCTACCCTCTTTCATGCCACTAACTTTTTTTTTTTTTTTTTTTGCTATTCCCCATCTTCAGCTCCTACCCTCTCCTGGCTCTTTATTCAGTGCTTAGATAACATCTTTACAGCTTGTGTTTTCAGGAATAGGCATCCTTTACTTCATCACATTTACTGAAAGATTTTTTTATAATTCTGTAGGCATGAAAATCACTAAGATTTAGCTGTGTGAACTGTGAAATGAGAGTCTATGAATTTGCACTGTGTATTAGAGTAAGTAGCACTGTGGTAGAAAGTTTAATGCAAAAAGCTAAAAAACAGAGTTTAAGTGCCACCTTTGTTGTTATTTTACTGAATACACAAATGACTTTTTATCCCTTGTTATTTCTCGTGGTGAAATAGAGGCAAATATTTTACAGGTTTATAAAGCATTTGTGAGCTTTATGAAGGGCACTGTGGAAAGGAATTAAAGATTATCTAAGTGTCTCAGTTAATAAAGAGAAAACAAGAGCTTCCAGAATAGAGATAATTTCCTAATGTATCACTTATACTGTGTTTATGAAAACATTCCTTTTTCAAGAACCAAGTCCCTATCATGCTAGATGCTGCTCAAACTTCAAAACCAGCTTCTGGCACTAAGACTCCACAACTTAGATACACGATTAGAGACAACAGGTGGATACTGACAGTGAAAAAGACTTCACATTTCAAAAAAACTGAACTTTCAGTTTCCCAGTTAGAAGTAGAAATGATTCCTAGATGAGATAGAAATGGAATTCTACTGATCAGGATTAACAACAATGGTCCTTCTATATCAGTAACATATTTTGTTCAAGGTTTTCCATGAGTAACATATTTCAGAAGGACAATGAAGTGGCTTTGTGGCTATTTATGAAAATTTTCCAGTGTAAAAGAGGCGTTGTAGATCAAGGCATAAAAAGTACCCTTTGAAAAGTTAACAAGCGGGCAATAAAGTCTGTTGCCACATTATGGTTGACAATGATGAAAGACAAGCCTCTTGATTGCACTGAATGCTTCTTCTACAAGGAAAATACTATTTTCTTTGGGACTTTATTTTATGTCACACACCATAAAGTTTCTGCTTGAAAAAAATCTATCTCCCTGCTGTGTGTCATTCCTATTTCCTCAAATAAACAAAACTTTTCTTAATCCAGCTAAATATTCCTGCTACAGATTATATGTTCATGACAGCATGTACTGCATTTTACCAGTCCATCAAAAAATATGCCCATCTTTAAAGCAAGTCATTCTGAGAGATGAGAATTTTCTTTCCTTTTCAAGCGTATAGCCTAGGTTTTTACTGTTTTCAAATGTTCAGTTCCATGTTTCTGCTACCTATTAAGGAAAACACTGGCTGTCTTCTATGTGACTTCTCCTTCGTCTACCCCATGCACAAGCTTAACAAACGACGTATTTCTCCTGAGAATGCAGTTTCATAGGCAAAATGTACAAAGTATCACTTCTGAGCCCCCTCATATAGACTGGATTGTGCTTAGACAATATTGCTGTTATCAGTTAGCACTTTGACAATTAGCCGAGCACAGGACTCCGGCCACCTGCAGCAGATGATGCAGAACTTTCAATTACATCTTTCTGTTTCCCACAGCGCAGCACTGAATTCATAAAACGCTTAGGGAACTCTGGTGTCAGGCAGATAGAAATGAAGATATGGATCAGCTGTAGTAATAAAAGCAGAAGGGAAAACTTTAGGCGAACAGTAAAAGAGCTTTATATATAGCCGTATATCCTGTGAGACAACATTACGGCATAGATAACCTTCATCAAACAAGATCTGATTTACACCTTTGCCTCACAAAGTCTCATGGCTACACTTTCAGAGCTTTCATGCAGCTCATTAACTCCTGCATGATTACGTGTTGGTATGTACTCAAAGTAGGCGCTGATTTTCCTAGCTTAGCACACAGTTAGTTCTCTAAACCCTCTTTGCCACAACGTCATTCTCTGCTACCATGGTAGAGGCAGCTTTGATCCCTGAGCCTCCAAGATTTTTGCAGTTTCACCTGTAGGACATAAAAAATGGTTTGGGAATGAGGCACCAATTTTAGATGTTCCCAGTTTGTGCACTCTTTAGTGAATTCACGCAACAGCTTCTCTTCTTACAGGTAGGAGACTGAAGGAGTCCTGGGGGAGGTGGAGTGAGAAATAAAAAATGCCTACATAGAAATAGCCAGTCTTACTGGGACATGTCTGAGTTCTTTCTTTTTGTTGTGGGATCTCTCTTGGCACTACTGGCAGTCATTGGATGGTACCTGCACCTAAGAAAGGCAAGACCGCTGGATAGAGAAGCAGCAAGCTCAGGAAAAAAAATCCTCAGAATTCGTGTCGCAATGTGCTTGTTAAAATGTCATTTAAAGGCAGGTTTTGTAGGCAAGAAGCACATTTGAGAAGGAACAGCTGTGTGTTTTCAAGGGCACACCTTACTAAAGGCACTTGAAGAGACTGATGGGTAAAGAAGGGGAAAAAGAAAATAAAAAGCAATAATTTAGTGGTCTGGCAGGAAAAAAACCAACCCAATTATTAGATATTTTTACTTCATTACCCTCTGTATAACTCAAAACATCTAGGTTTGCTGGGCTTTTATGATTTTGACAGATGTAAACATGACAACAAATTTCCTATCCACTGTAAGCTTGTGATCAGCCACTGACACTTTCAGTGTGGAATGGGTCCAAATTTTCAGCTTCAAGAACCATTTTATACCTACTAAGATATTTATTCCTCTACCTTGTTTGCTGTTAAGGACCCAGAGAAGAGAGGAACAGGCCAAAAGTAGGGACATGTGTTTTTGTATGTCCCAAATTTATCTGTCTCGCTTAGATATTTGCAGTGGTATTTTTTCCAAAATAGGTAATATTAGGTTTAAATTATGCTCTGGGATAAGACTGAAGCAGTACAGTCTAAGTTTATATTAACATCCTTATATAAATCTGGAGCTGGTCACCATTCCTGCAACTCTTTCATTATTTATGAAGTGTGGATGTTTCTTCATCCTTGTTTTGTTTTCTTTGCATAATCTGTATGACTGTCTTTAGTTATTCTTCTGTGAATGCATTGTCCCATTAACAGTCGTGCATCTTGGCATTGCTGCAATACAGCAGCTGATTAATACTGAATTCATAGCTCTCTTCTTACACAGTCTCACCTCTTTAACAAAATACAGCTGTCATTCAGGTAACCACAGTTAGTCATATGAAGTAACCTCTCATCTTTTTCCTGTAACGTAAACCCTGAAACGGCAGATGGGATATGTGAAATGGAAACATGGGGTAACTCAGTTTAAAAAAAAAAACAAAACAAAACTAATTCCCTGTTTACTCTGCTGTCTCCACTATCTCCATAGCTATCTATAGCAGCTACAAGACAGAAATGTGCTACTGCATAATCTCATCACTTAAATTTTTCATGCACACTGCAGGTGTTCTGAAACTTGACACTCATTTCTTCTCCTCAGTCTTCTGCCACAGGCACCAGTTTGTAAAAAGTTCCTGTATGAAAAATGGGAAACATAATGAAAAAAAAAAAAGTTAAAATGATCACTACAGAGAAAAATGGGCACTGACATTTTCCTGGCTCCTATTTCCCTTTTCTTTGAAGGCCATTTTGAATCATCAACTAAACCTGACTAAAAGCTGTAGATTTCTTTCCTTCTAAATATGAGGAAAAACTTCTTTACTATGAGGGTGACAGAGCTCTGGAACAGGCTGCCCAGGAAGGTTGTGGAGTCCCTTTCTCTGGAGATACTCAAAACTCGCCTGGATGCAGTCCTGAGTAAAGTGCTCTAGGAAATCCTGCTTTAGTGGGGGAGTTGGACTAGACGATCTCTAGAGGTCCCTTCCAACTCTGACGATTCCATTATTTACTCCTGTTTCCTTCTCTATGCAGATGGATCCTGCTAGAGGCAATAAATATCTGTTCACACAGATAACAAAGAACAAGCCAAAGAACTATAAATCATTAAGTGCCAAAGAAGCTCTTCAAGTAATAAGAAACAGCAACATCTGTTGCTGTACTCCCGTTTCAAATTGGTTTCTAGTAGACTGAAAGTTTAGGCAAACAGCTCTCCAGAATAGACTGGAATTGTCCAGGCAAAAAAAAAGCAATCTTTGTCAGAGTTGCTAAAGTCTCAGAAAGCTTCCCCCAAAATACTATGCATTCAGAAAGAAACATCTATCTTTCCAGGCACACCTGTTCAGTCCTCAGCAATATGACAAGTGGTTCTTGATTCTTGTCTCTTGTAGCTAATCCTGGTAAGGATGCCTTTAATTTGAAACTGAAATTAAACTTCATGACAGTGAAGGAGTGGCTGAATTAAGTGCACCCTCCTTCCCAGCCCACTAAAGCTAAATCCTGTGCACCTTCTGACCCAGCTGCATCCCAGCCCAAAGGATGCAGCTGCTGCTTTTCCCATCTGAGGTCTGACCAGCAGCAAGATTCAGATACAAACACACACAGTATTAGCACTCCATCTCACACAGACAAACACAGGCAGAGCAGTGCCTTTTCTGGCATCCACATAAACTCCCATGTTACTCTCACAAACCTAAGCACAGGTAGCCAAGGATTTTTCCTCCTCTCCAGCTGATCAGGTTGGGAGTTCACTCGTGAGAACAGACACATTCTTCCTCACTCTCTAGATTCAATAGCATGCCACTTTTTAATGGATAACACAAACTTTAATTCCCTCTAACATCCAAGCCTAAACCCTTGGCTCTTTAGCTGGTCACTAGCTCATATGTTGGAACTTTCCAGATGCAGGCCACCTCCTACTTGCCGGAGCAGGTTGAAATTCACTAGCACATTACACAAATACACACACACACAGAGGACTGAAGTTCACTGAGGAAACACAGACACATGCCCAGTCTTTCTCACTGCTGGCACCCAGACCTAAGGGCACCTGTGGCCCCTTTTCCGGTTGCTGACACTTGGACCTCTTACATGCCTCTTACATATGTGGGGGCACACACAGTATAGAGAGTGAAATTACTGAGAAAATATTTAATAATAGGTCTTAATAGGAAGAAGAAAAGCCTGCAGTGACCAGGTGCTAGGCTTCGGCTTGACAAGCGTGCTGTCAGCTTGCTTGCAAGTGACTGGCCTCCTTTATTCCCACTTCTCTCCATTTCTCAGTGCTCATTCTTCTCCCATGAACCTTAATCCATCTCTAAGTCACCTCAGCCTTATGCAGTATTATTGACAAGGTTATACTTAGGTGTTGCTGGCTTACAAGATTGCACTCCCCAAAATTTCCCCAGTGTTCCTCTGAAATTGTGTGTGAACTATGACCATCTCTCGTATTACTTCCACATTAATAGTGGTGAAATTCTGTCCTTCCTCAAGTGGTTATGTGTAACTTTCTGAGCCTCTTGCTCCATTACTTATGTTCAGCATTTTTTTGAGGTCTGCTCAGATACCAAACCACTGTGCCTGCACACCTTAACAATGACTACTTGGTCAGGTGCTTACCTTCATGCATAGGTTTAACCCCATGCCTAAGTTGCACTGGATTTCTCAGTGGCTACCTTGTATTAAAAAAAAAAAAACAAAAAAAACCAAAAAAACAAAATTCATATGGTATTGGTGCAGTAACCTATGTAGAAAAGTTGCAACATTACTGCAATTAATCATAACGCCACAGAAAAAAACCCACAATGTTCCTGTTTCCTCTCTCCATCTCTTTAGCTTGGAGAAGAGGAGGCTGAGGGGTGACCTCATCAATGTTTACAAATATGTAAGGGGTGAGTGTCAGGGAGATGGAGTTAAGCTTTTCTCAGTGGTGACCAGTGATAGGACAAGGGGTAATGGGTGTAAATTGGAGCATAGGAGGTTCAAGGTGAATATCAGAAAAAACTTTTTTACTGTGAGAGTGACAGAGCACTGGAACAGGCTGCCCAGGGAGGTTGTGGAGTCTCCTTCGCTGGAGACATTTAAAACCCGCCTGGACAAGTTCCTGTGTGATGTGCTCTAGGTGACCCTGCTCTGGCAGGGGGGTTGGACTAGATGATCTTTCGAGGTCCCTTCCAACCCCTAGGATTCTATGATTCTATGATCATTTTTTTAATGTTTATTTACCTCTGATACAATGCAGACATAGCCTTTAATAAATTTTAATGACTGCTGTACTCATGTCTGCAAACATCCCACCTGATATCCCAGTCAGAAGGCATCTGAGAACTAAGTTCTCATACTTCTCATCAAAGTTTAAATTTACTTGAAGACAAAAATATATATATTATAGATGTATTTATATTTGTGTATATTTAGTTTAGCCAGCATCTGTTCAAAGCAGACATAATTTTTCCCAAGAGTTTCCTAGGAGTTTTTCTAAACATTATGTAGAAGCAACCCTTTACTACTTTAAGAGTATATTGTATGCTGACAGGAATATACTTTGATACTTTGATTTGAGTTAGGGTTTTGGCAACTTATGTTTTATACTTTACATGTTATGAGGCAGACAGCTTTATACCCCAATCTGGAAATAATTTTACTATAACCTGCAATACATTTAGTTCCCTTCATCAGTAATATTTGGCAACATCCTCTGTTTATTTTGCCATCATCTTCAGTCTGTTTAAAATATGATCAAGATTACTGAACTTCTTCAATTGCTTGTTGCATGAGCAATCTGGTATCTGGACATAAGGAAGAATAAACATGCACTGGGACATCCACAGCCTACAGCAGCATGCGCAGCTTCCAGTGACAGACAAATTGTTTCCCTCAACAGAGAGGGGGAAAGACAGGACTTAATTAACAAGTACGCAGAGTTTGTATAATATTTGGGGTGAAAACAGAGCTTCACATCTGCATAACTTTACACTGTTCTCAAGATTGGTATAGATTTAGCAGTCTAAAAAACCAAAACTGTTAAGTGAGAAAATCCAATGTGTGAACACAGAGGCAAAGCCACAAACCAAGGTTTTCTTTCTCACAGTATTACTGCAGTTAATTACGGATCTTAATACTGCTAGAGTAGCTTGGATCAAAATCTCTTACATGCCATATGAGCTAGGAAATTCGTGAGTAATTTTAAAAATCCTCCTCCTTGTGTAAACATTGCATATGGTAAAATGACCTAGTCAAGTGAAAGTTTGCCCTCTGGCTCTGGCCTGTGCACTCAGCTGGCCAAGTAATAGACTGTCTGCCTGGAAGGATTTGCCTTTTGTTAATGGTTCAGACGTGCAGCTTGGAATCTGCATATGGAGCAAGCAGAGTTTCATTCTCTGAAGCCCATTATTGTTCAGGGGAATTGTTATGATGGCATAATACCTGTGGGAGAAGTGTCTTTGTCTCACTAGGAATGTAGTTACTCAGCTGTACATTGCACATAAAGATGGAAAATGCTCTTAAAAGTTCATATCATGAAACCTTAACAGTAAAAGTCATTCCAATTTAAAGTAAGTCAAGCATAATTAAGGATAATGTCTTCTATAATTTTGATCAATGCACTTTCTATAATAATAAGTGAGGGGTTTTTAGCTAAAGAAGAGCCTGCTGATAATATTTAAGGGTATTACAAATTCAGTTATCTGACAGGTGGAAGAGTTAGTTTTTTTACATTTTCCTGGGTTTTTTTGGCCATAAAGAAAGCTCAGATCCAAAAATGTCCCTGCTTTTGTTTAGTTGAAAGCAAGTCAAGTCTCCCTGAACACTGAGAAAAATTAATGTTTCTTGCATTAATAATTTCTTCTAAGTACAAACAGATCTAAAAACACTGCAAACTGCTTTCTTTTTTTTTTTTAGAATGTAGCAACTGAGTGAAATGAAGTAATTTAATGGGATTATGTGCTCTTTTAAAGTGTAGTTTGGATATTTACTTAATCTGGTACTGAAGGTCAGTTTTCTCTGCATGCAAACTGCTGAATTCTCAAGGAAAAAGGAATTTCAAAGGAAAAACCTAGTGATGGTTAACAAGTCACGAATGAATGCTAATGGAGCAGCAGAGGCAAAGGCTTCAGGTAAATTTGAACCAGACAGAAAAGTTGATCAGAGATACTCATGTAAGGCACATATACAAAGACAATGACAATTCTTGTATATAGGATCTCAAGCATGTAAGAAATAAAAAAAGCATTTTGGTGACAACTTTGCTCCAAGTGGAATGTGAACTACATGTCCTCCTTGATTTTCTGTCAGTGTAGAACATAAACAGAAAAGACAGGATGACCTGAAATACTACCTATTTCAGAATTGTTGAAAAAATTACATCTTACATTCATTAAAGTTTTTCTTTCTCACACATGCATAATATGTACACACAGATCCTCAGCTGTCCCTAAGCAGAGGCAAGGTAGGCTGTTTTCTGGAAGTGTACCTTGAGGGGTGGCAGAGTGGCTATGGCTTTGCTGTATACAGTATTGGTGCCAGAAACTTTGACACAGCAAAAGCTGTCAGATGTAGCTCCACTTGCAGCTCCAAAATTCAGCCTGCAACCCCTTTCCACAGTAGCATCTAGCTAGCTCTAGCATAGCTCCCTTAGCATGGCAAAATTCATTGACATCTATGTGTTGAGAAGTAGGAAATGGTGCAGCACACTCCACCAAAATTTATACACTATTTGAACTACTTATCCAACAGGCTGGAAAGAAAGAGGAGGCTCATTGTACTGGTTTTAAATACTCATAAGTGGTGGGTGATGGTCGCCACAGGAGCAGATAAATAAAGAAAGCCTGGAAAGTGCAAGAGGTAAAAATCAAAGGAATACATCACTGACTGAAGGAGAAACAACCACAAGGCAGATGAAAACAGAGGATTATTTCAAAGGCAAAGAAATTTACTTGAACTTTGGAGGGGTAAACAGTTTGCCATAGTGTCAGGTGTGTGTGGAAAAAGGGAGAAGTTAGACCAGAGAAGCAAGTAAGCCTTAGCAAATGTGTTCGTATCAGTTATAACCCTGGCATTCACCTCCAGCTGAGGAGAACCCAGAGAATGCGCACATTGGTCAAAGGCCAATTCTTGTGTCTTTGAAAATTTCTCTGAACAATTAGTTCAACTTTAAGACAAATCAGTCTTATCACTGCATAAAATACAAATATATTATTTCTCATACAGTGGAAAAAATATTAATCCAGGATTGACATCTAACAGGTTTTACACAATCAGGTAGAAGGTTAGTCAAAGAGGAAGCCCAATACGAGTGTCCATCTGCTTGTATATCAGTAGGTTGCATGAATATAATGGCTTTGCATGTCTTTCGACTTCACTCTGTGCATTTAAAAAGCAAAGAGATGAAGCCAAGTTCTACATTTCGTTAGCCAACTTGGCAATTGCTGTACTATTCCTCAGTATCATTTACTGCTACAAATCTTCTTTTAAAACTAAAAAGCATTGGAGCATTGGCACTGAAACTGAAGAGCATTCACATCCACCATGATTAGGATGTCCTCGGCTCTGAAGAGATGAAATATTTTCCATCCTCTATATAGGAGAGATGGCTTAGGCACAAACCAAAACAAAATAATAGTTTCAGGTAGCACTGTGCTATTAAACTGCTCTCCTGCTTGCACCTTCTCATACACAACTGGTTTTTAAATGTCTTTAGAGTATGAGGTCGTACTGCAGTAGCAAATGTCCACCATATTTTAAGAAGTTTAACAGTGACATCTAGTGCAACAAAATTGCACGGCAGGGCTCAGCAATCTTCAGCAGCCTGTTTTCATCTCTTCAATTAGTCAGGCAAAAGTCATTGCCAGCAAGTTTCTGCAAACTAAACTTACTAATAAGCTTTAATTTTATATTTTATCAGACTGACCTTGATTTCTTAAGTCTTGGTCAGACAAAACAAGATAAACATTTACGATGTGGGAGAGGAATAAACGGCAAAGGAAGAATTGTAACTTCTATTTGATTCTGACCTACTCTTTAAGAAAGAGAGATGCACCATGCTGTCCTGGCAGGTGCTTTCATAGTACCTTTTGGGTCATTGATTTCAGGTGCCTCTGAGACCTCTTATGCAAAGAAAATGGAGGAAGTTAAATGGAAATCTATGTAGATGAAGGAGGCAATTAAAATACTGTGCCTAGAAATGAAAAGGAGAAGAGGTTATCTGGAGAAGGGTTCAGCAAAGAGAAAAAAGAAAGTAAGAAGATTGTGAAAGAAAAGGAGGAACAAATACAAGCCATCTGAAGATGATAAGAAAAATGAGAGGATGATAATGTAATGTGACAGAGGGAAAAATTCACCAAAATAAATAGCAGATCTAATAACATGACAGAAAAAATTAAAATAAATATGGGAGGCAAAGATAAATAAATTGTGCTTATTCTGGTTGTTTCATACCAAAAATATGACTTTAAAATGATCAAAATTTGCCCTTTTTATTGATCATGACCTCTTGACGCTGCTTAAAAGGGCTGGGGGAAGTTACGTGTATCTAAATTCCAGGCCCTGCAGAGATTTCAAAAGGATGTCCCACCAAGCACTCTAAAAATTAAAATGTGCTGCTGGGTTCTGAACCTAAATAGGAAACATTTGCTCAAATGTATGTAGCCATTCTGTTCGACCAAGGAAAGCAGAGAAACGACATCACTTTCTTATTAATTGCTGTGAAGATGGCATGGAAAGAGGAAGAGTGGAGCTGACATAGTTGAGACATTATAATCCTAATGAAGCAGAGGATTAAATGTTTTGATAACGTTTGCTCAGTTCCTATTGACTAAATATCTCAAAAAAAAATACAGCTGAATGCTGAAGCCATTAAACATTTGACCAATTCCAACAGTACTAAAATATTACCTGCACAAAGTAAAATTTCCACTGAATTTTCTGACAAAAAAAACCCACCATGTTTTCTGTCTTGACAGCAGAGACAAGACTCTTTAGTTTTACTTGAGATGAACCATGGATGAAGATGTAAAATAGATCTTTTTCAGTTACCCAGAAATAAATACTATAACTGTTTCTTCTGATTGCTGAGGATCCCTTTGGATCCTTATGGTTCAAGGGAGGAGGAAACAGACTATTTAGAAAAAGAAAGTTAAAGCTTCTCTGTTTCTTTCAAGGAACTCCCAGATGGAAAACATGAATGCCTGCTGTGTTGCATATGTGCTGTAAATCTGAAACCTTCAGGTTATCTTGCATGAGTGAATACACTGCACAATGTGTGCACAGTAAACCAAACATTTTCCAGAAGTATGGTACTCACTCTGTATGCATGTCTGCATGTGGAAATTTCTAGGCTCTCCAGACTCAGGGTAGCTCTGCCATAGCTACTGTACAGTAAGTCTGAGAGGGCTGAATGATGGCCAGGAACCCTAGTGAAGAGTATGCATTTTTGAATTCTGCTATGTGTTTTTATTCTTGGATAAAACCCTTCCAACCTGGGAAGCAAGACAGAGGGGGTTTGATTTACCTCTAATTTGCCACTGTCTTTCTGGCCATCTTAAAAATTAAAGCAAAGCAACCTGTAAGACCTGTATGTAAATGGTGGTGACTTTCTCAGGAGGAAAGTTGACAGGCTTCCTCCTCCTGAGCTAGTCTCAAGTGAGGAGTCATCACTCTACTTGCAGAGATCCACTAGTGCCAGGGAAATGCAACAAAAAGAGGAGAGCCCAATGGACAATGAAAAAATTATTCACGACATTGGGAGATTTCTAGCTGAAAAAATATTAGAAATGCTTAATTTTAAGAGAAAATTAATAAGGGGAGATCAGAGAAGTATATCAGTAACACAAGCAAAAAGGAATCAGATACTTCAATCACTCAGCTCGGAGTATAAAAGGGCTATTACAAATATAAGCACATATTAAAAAGAGCAGCCTTTAAAATTCCAGCTAAACACAATTAAGCAGATCTTTTGACTGAAAGGATCATAAAACACACTGACAAGTTTGCCACTCAAGTTATTAAAATCCTATGTTGCAAGCCAAACCAAAACCAGATCTCAGGTTTTCAATGAAGCAAGAAATAGTAAATCACAGGGCAAAAGTTACAAGAAGACTGTGACACGTGTTCACTCCCACGGACGGGACGTCAGGTCCTGCCCACACATGGTTGCCACCTGGGCAGGAGCCTCTTGCCCCGAGCCAGAACCTTCCCCTCAGAAGAAATTTTAAATTAAATCCTGAGTGTCCTCTCCCTGAATTCAACGCCGCGGCTGCCTTTCCCTGCTCATGACTCATTAAAGCTGTGCTCAGCAGGAAGCAAGAAACCTTGCATGGGCCCCTCAATTTTTACTGGGTCTGAAGCTTTCACTTTTTCACTTTTACAAGTGATTGTTTAAAGCTTTCACTTTTGAGTCCTGCTGTGCCTGAAATTCTTACAATTTTTTAAAAGGTAGACCCTCCAATCAAGTACAAGGTTTGTTAACGGTTAAGGCTACATACTTGACTGCCTTAAAAAAAAAAAAGCTGTTCTTCTCCCCATCCTTTTCCAATCTCTAACATGGTCCTACAATGCATCCACAGTCTCTTCTCTCCAATTCTACAGTCTTATTACATGCAATCTGTTTTTTCAGCCAACTGGGCGAGATTTCTCTGCCTGGCACAAATCTATTTTCTGCATCTTCCCCAACTCCTGCTGCACCTACAGCCTCCTCAAGTCCTGCCATCAACTCGGTTTGGACTCAGGGAAGAGTAACTATATTCAGATTTCTCCGTCATCCTGGTAGTGCCAGTATACCTCCATGGACTGCCGACCTTCCAATTCCAATGAAACATTGTCCTTAAATCCCTGAAGATCTGAAGAGCTACTCTTTCCTTTAGCTACGCTTATAGACATTTCTATTTTCTTTACTTCTTCTACACTTCTCTTCCTCACATAGTCTTTAAAGTTATCTTCCATTGTTGAATAGTCTTTATCTTCTTAGGTACCCACTGACCTCACTCCTCCCATCCAGTCTTCTCCTATAAAAGACACTTGGTTCATTACATCTTTGAAGATTTGTGGAAAATGTGCTCCCCGAGGCTTCCTGTGCCCAGAAGTCACACCAGGCCTTGCCAAGGGCCTCTGCACTTGCAACAGAAAAATGGCTGGCATGAGCGAGGGGATTTAAGCCAACTTGATCAAAAAGTTTTTGCCACACTTCTGAGCCAGTTAAGAAAGGCTTTTTGTAGGAATTGGTTGCAGTTACTAGTTGGGACTTAAAATACTGCACCATGTCTCAGAAAGGCTGTTTTGGATTCTCTGTCCTTACACAAGGTTTAAATGGCAGATCCTTCAGACACCTGGTTCTTCCATTTGCAGTCTGTTTCTGAAACAGAGTTTAATTTTTTCATGGCCGTTTTACAGACCATTAGCTTAGAATAAAGAATTGTCTCTAAATTCAACCAAGCTGTCATTTAAAAATGGTTGGCTGTGTAGTCTCATCACTATGATTTCTAATAAAGTCTTTTAAAGGTTCTTTGGTACAGGGAATTCAGCTGAGCCCTTTGATTTGCAGCACAAAAATCTGTGGCATATGCAACATACCATATTCACCTTCTTTTCCAGCCTCTCAGCAAATAGAAGTCACAGGTACAGTAGATTTAAATTTTATACTACACAATGGAGCAGGGAATACAGATACAGAAGTTTGTAGCAAACCCAGCTGGTACATGACAATGATGTAACTGAACTCTGTATGAACAGTTTGGACTTAAGAGCAATAGGTAGATTTGCATTCCTAGCATCACTGCACCATAACTAATAAACCCAGACTAGTTTTCTTGTCACTGATTTCCTAATGCTTCCAGTTCTACGAAAACACTTCAGCATATCTGCACTGGCATTATGATAAAGGCACAGTCTCATAAAATTCAAGGTTAATATGTACAGATATTTAGTGATTTCTGGTGATGCAATGAAGGAACTAGCTTTATGTAAAGGGTAGTTAACGAAAGCAATCTGATAGTACAGATGTCAATTTACATTGCTCAGAAGCAGGTTAGGTCTCTGCCATACCCAGCTGCTCCACTTATGTTTTCACTCTCTCATTTTAGATTTTTATTTGTATAGGGTTTCTAATCAGAAAATCCCGTGGAAGATGTTTAATTTGGGAATATATTCCTACTAACTTACACTTGGGTACTCTCGGAAGTTTGAAAACTGTGATTTCTCTTCCAGTACAAAAACTGTAGAAATAAAACAGATTCACCTTCTGCAGAAGTGTTCGCACTTACCAAGTCCAGCAAAGAAGCATCCCCCATCAGCTTTTTGCAGAGTGAAGTGAGGTGGCTGTTCAGACCTTGTGCTTTCACTCCCACCTCTATGGCACTTCTCAGGCCAGTGGAAGACTTCTGCTTATCTAAGACAATCCCACTCTGTCACATTAAGAAAAAATCTGCTGCTTTTTCACAGACAGCACAACACTGAAAAAACATGGGGAGATGGGGAACAAAAAGAAGAATAACACGATTTTCCTAAACAATTTTTCATAGCCTTTCACACCTGACTACTCCTTGACATTGTGCTCTATGCAAAAAGCACGGACCAATGCTGTGAAATATGTCTACGTGCAATCATGAAAAATTTAAGAACACATTTTAAAGGTTGGTTTAAAACCTCAGTGAAAGTTATTTGAAAAATGCATTGAAGTTGTACCTGTACCACATCAATAAAAAAACATGTACACTCCTCAGACTACATTCACTTATGACTTTACCCTGACGGTAGGACTATAAATCTAAACATTTCTGCTCCAGCAAATAAAGTTGGCGAGATCAGAAGCCTAACAGTAGTTACAAGTAATAAATATTATTTGACACACAGTTGAGTAACCTTATTCAATAGAGATACCAAAAACCACATTAATACTTTTTTTTTTTTTTAGATTTATGCTGATTGCCCTGAGATAGCAAACCATTTTGGAAGCTTTCTTAAATTATTTTTCTCTCTTCAAGGTTCAGTTGTTGCATTTGAAGTGATATCAAAGATCGAGGATTTTTTAAAGATGCTTTCTTTAAAAAAAAACACAGCATTTCTGAATGACTGCTAAAAGCCTGTAGGCATTTATCTCAGGGCTACTTTAAACAATGTGTTCATGGTTGCAGCATTCAGGAGTTATATATACAGCAAGCCTGAAAAGAATGAGGGTGAGGAAGAATAAAGAAGAGGGAATAATCTGAATAACACCTCTGTTAAACAATAATAATAAGCCACAAGAAAGTCGAGGGCATGTCATTGTACTTAATTGGAGCAGATGGATACGGTAATGTTGAGCATCATCTACAACAAGTAATTGTATTGCACTCTCATGGACATACAGTCAGCATCACTTTTGTTTGGCATGCACATATTTTACAAAACTGCCCCAAAGATGTAGCAGTGGCATATTAAGAGCTTCCACAGGGAAAGATCAGGCGTTCCCACCTGTTCCATGTTTTATGGTTCTCAATCTCACACTTGCAAAAGGTGTTTTTTTGTTTCATGAAATACTCTGTGTTTACTGAATTTTATTGTAAAATTATCTAGATAGAGTAACCCTGGTCATGAGAAACACACATATATCTCAAAACTATCAATTTGTCCTGAGGTAGAAACATAGGATCAATGTTTTACTCCACTAAAGCCCCCTTAACCAAAGCCAGGAATTCAGCCAGGAGTCCCACATAGCACCACAAGTCACACATGTTGCAAAGGGCTGAAATGGAGGGTCTCAACTGCAACCAATTGCAGGCTGCTAAAAACATGAAATTATCTGATGGCCTCTTCACCTCCTTGAAAAGTACAATAACTTTTAGTTTTTCCTGCTTCTCATCACAACCACCTACCCTTGCTCATCTGGTCATAAAGAACAGAAAGAGAGCATAATTGCTGCCCCTGCCTGTTTAGACCTGCTGAAGGTCTGCTGGTTACCTTTAATCACTAACAGAAGTGGGATTTTTTGAGACAAGGATGTGTGACACACACACCCCAGTTTCTCACTTCCCTTCTAGAGCTAAATTTTGTCAAAAAAGAATGCACTAAGGCAGATGTGCCCAAAAGAAAGTCATCCTTACAAAAGCCCTTCCAAATACAAGAATTATCAAACAGAAAAAAAAAAAAAAAAAGATCATGAAGAAATCTGTTAAATCTTTTCAGAGAGCAACTGAACAGAAAATAAGTGCTGGGCTGCACAGGGGAACAAAATAGCCGCACACATGGTGTGAGCACTTTCTGTTCTTTGCAATGAATAGGAAGGGTTCTGTAATCATGGTAATAACAGGCTTTAACAAAAAGCATATGCAAGTGGAAAGGGTAAAGTGGTAATTCAATATTATTGAATCAAATGTCAAGTCTGATGGTTTCTAACTTCCCCTTACACCCTCCCACTGCAATCTTACTAGCATTCTCCTGATGAGTGCACTTGAACGTATGTATATTATATACATGCAGAGAGTATCTACAGATATTCAGAATTATCTGGACACTTTAGAAAACTGTGTTACATTTCTTAATTACCTTTCTTTCTCAAAAATGAGGTTCAGATCATTTTCCAGGTATTTAGTCAATCACACAGCCAACCAACAATAAAATTATCAAGTTATCAATGAGGTAGCTTCTTTACTATTTGCCTAACTACAGAATTTTCTGATGAACATATATTATCACTCCTGTCTTTTCAGCTGAGATTTGGAAGTATATGAAGGAATCATTTTTTGGGCTTGTATATGATTTACATATTAAGGACATGTATGTGCTAGGATGAACACTTATGGTGTACAAAAAAAAAAACAGTTTACAGTGGTGTGAGCTGTTGCTCTAGACAGAGCTGTCAAATGGCTACCAAATGTTTTTTAAAAATGAACCTATGGCACCCAATTTTAATCCTGCCATATATTATTTGTCATGGCAATATGCAAAACAGAGATGCTCCCTTTATGTTAAATAAAGAACTATAAGGAAATCAGTTTCATTCTATTTTTAGGAAAAAGAAAGTATACCAATTACTTTGTGGACATCATTATTTTTTTTTACCACAGTTAAAATTACGTCACCCTAAATTTCTACAACACTCATTTTGGGGTACACTTCTCAATCACCAATATCCATTCCACTGGAGCACAGCTGGGACCATACACTGCTCAAATAAAAGCTTTGCCTCGTGTCAGCCAAAAGGGACTTGTGACCGATGGATAAACTGTTTACACAAGACCAAAGTGCTAACAAGGTCAGGAGAATGTTACAAGATACACAACCCCATCAAAAGTAAGTAATTGAGATAAATTAATTAAGCACAGAGTGGTGCATGGCCAGTGATAAGGGAGGAATGTGAACATGCGCACCAGGTCAGGCACTGAGCTTGGGGAGTGTTGTGGTGCAGGTGGCATCTCCTGCATAGCTTTACATCATCATACACCCTTCTGATCACAGAAGAAAGAAATAATATAATTCTTTACCAACAAAAAGAGCACTGCTTTCTGTCAGGCATACGAACACTAGCACCTTGGCAAAACAACTGCCCAAAGATCACCTTTATGATAATAAACCTTGCCTCATAAGAGAAGAGTAAACTGAAGCCTTCTGGCTAAAGACATGCCAGCACTGAGGTCCTGTCAGACTGTACAGCACTGGCAAAAAAATACTGCTAACAATGGACAGCAACAGCTATTACAATGCTTAAAAGTAAACAAGCTATAAAACAAAAGAAACAAAAAGACAGACCTTTTAATGCATGTGTTTTCCATATAAAATACAACACTAAAACCAAATTAACTTGGAATTAACCTTGAAAAATTCCAAGTATGCTATCATGTATTAAAAAGTATCTATGTATGCGAAAACGCATTTCTATGGCTTTGAGGGAAGTGGAGCCGCTCAGCCGGAGGAAGTCACCGACTAACCATCTTAAAACAGAATTTTTGAAGTGTTAAACTAGCTTTTTCCCCCAGTGGTTCCTTCTGTTATCTGGTTATTTCAGTTCAGTGATTTATTTACTCAAAATTGAAAAACAGCTGGAGGTGAAAAAAGAGCAAGGGTTGTTTTCTTCATACAATCTGTAGAATAAAAATAATGTGAGAGCTGCTATGGTCCCTACTTCTGAAATGCTGGATAAAATAACATTCCCATTCATTAATTGCAGATAGCACTGTGTTTTATATACATTTCAAATTCCTCTCAGGTATCAGGAATGTTTAATGTAGATTTAAATGACTAATAAAAACAACTTATAACTTGTGAGAGCTTTTGTCTCCCTTGTAAATTCTGTCCAAATGTAGTCTCAAGTGAAATACAAAAAAAAAAAAAAGCTTTAAATAAATTACATTCTTTACCTTATAATAACTGAAACACAAGGACAAAGCAAGATTGAAGTAACAACTGAAATAATTGATTTATATTAATTCATTTTGGTAGAGATACTCACTGCTTTATTTCTGATCCATCAATGCCAGATTTTGAAAGTCAAAGAAACCCAGCAAAAATGTATGAGAAGCCTTTCATTTTTTAACCAGATACCATGTTTTTATCTGTTTCTCAATCTCCCTCCTATCCCTTCCATGCCTGCAGCAACTGATTGTAGCATTTAATAATTCTTAATCCAGCCAACACTGTTAGCTCATCTGCACGCTTCCTACTGTAAAACTCATTGAGTCACTGGCCTGGCTGCTGGCTCCGCTTTCCTGAAATGCCCTCAGTAAACTGCCTTCCCCACAGAAAACAATTAGAAAATTAGCAGGGCATCCTGGCTATTTGGAGCCTCATATGTAGAAGTGTGAAGTCACTATATTAATTTTAATGCTGACTACTTCAGAGATGACTACAAATTACATATTATCTGAAAGCTGTCAGCACATGTAATGAAGTTAAATAGGAAGCTGCAGTTCTGTATGTGTTTTCTAAGCCATAGTCAATGCTAGGGAAGTAATTTATTCCTAAATTATTTAAGCAGTGCATGCACCTTAAGGCTGAAGTGATTTATTATGTATTTGTAATAGCATTACACACAGTATCATGAGTTCAATGGTTAACAGATGGACAGACAGAAATTTCCAAGTTCTTTTGTTAAAAATACCTGGGTTATTCCTTCCCCTCTAGCCAAAGAGGCATTTGTAAAAAGAAAACGATGTACCTCAGGCCAAGGTCTATAATCTTGCACTTTACTCTTCTACCCTTATTTGCAAGATACACGAGATAACCATTAGGAGACTGCAGTTAACTGAGGACTGCCTGCAAATATGTTCTCAGTTATGTTTATTCAGCATCTTGATTTAAATCTTTTGCACTGATTCAGTGGCAAAATTCAGACTGTGTCCAGTAAGAACAAGAGGGAGACCAGTCTTATTATTATGGAGGGACCTAAATCCCACTTAAGGTACAGAACATTACGAGTTTTCCTCTAACTTCATCGATGATCTCTGTGAGTGACGCCCAAATCTGATTTTTTCCTACAGAACTGATAAAGTTCTGTTATTAATGTTATTAATCCATACATGGAAAAGTCCAGGTCAGCAGTAACAACAATTTACAGTCATTGCAGCCCCCAGTTTGCAAGGATGTCTTTTTTTGCTGGTTGGCTTTACAACAGTATCAATGATGGGCAAGAAAATATGTCTGGAGTCACAGTTTCAGTCATGAGGTTCAGTCACTGTTCAGGTATCTGGTTGGCCTAGCAGAAAAATAGCCTGTTTTCAAGAAGAAAATCAAATGCAAAGATCAGAGCTACAAACCAAGGCAGCCCGCTGGTCTTCTCAAGCTTTTTCTCTCCCAGTCAGTTTGCTTTCTACCTCACATGCCAACCTTTAGTGGTTATGATGGAGTCTGGGTCCTGACTGATGCCCACCTCTGGCTTTAAAAAAACCACCAAGACTTGTTGCCTCCTTAACATGAATACGGAGCATATTAGATTGTGGCTTCATAGTGGCTTAGCTCTTTTGAGGACTGTTGACAAATTTAGATTGTAGGCATGCTGTGTTTACAGCCACATTCTGTGAAGATAATCTAGCTGAAAGTCTCTTGCACAGTGGTTCTCAATTTCTTTGCCATATGCAGGTAACATGAACATATTCCTTAAATATGCTTCCCAAAAACAATTTCCATGGAGAGCGGATGCTGGAAATTTCACATATGGAGTCTGCTGATCAGGACATATTAACTCATTTTACATAGCTGCCTTCACTAATTCCTTTGGTATAGTCCACATACAACACATTGTAAATTAATATTTCAAGAACAGGATTTTCAAGGCACATATGGTGTTTACATATAAAATATGTCTCTTGTGCCTAGCTTCAAAAATATACCAAATACGAGCCTTTTCTTTACTAAATATCTGCTCCCTGACTTCAATCAGCACGGGGAACACAATAAACACTGTCTGATTGCCAAGGCACTGCATGTACAGTGCAGCCCCAGGAAGAGGGTCTCTTGTGGAAGGGCTGATAAACAGCACTGCTGTTACATAACAGAAGGAAACAGTCACTTCCAGAAATGGCTTCAAGAATGGTTTTATGAAGCAGAAGAGGAGAGTGAAAAAACTAAAGCACAAATTTTGGGATTTCAGAATGACCTACCATATTTGCAGGTCCCTGAATTAATCTGGGGAAGGATGTAGGAACTTACAGACACAAGTACAGTAGGCTGGCCTCCTCTTTTGAAGCATAGTACTGGAAATAGGGCTCATTAGATGACACTGTACAGATGCCATCCATGTTGCTGGATGTCTTTTGGATCACCTGGCCAAGAAGGATGCAACAATATTGCCTGTCACTGTGTTGCAGAATGTGAAGGTGATAAGAACACTTGTATTTGCTTTCAGGGGCAGCCTGTCAAAGAAGCAATCCTTGTTAGCAAAGAGCACTGGCAGGGAGAAGATTTGTATTGTCAATCATCACAGAATGTACTTGACTGCTTTGCAAAGGCAAATAGTGACTTAGTTTTTTATACTCTGAGAGCAATCTACAGCTGAAACAACAGCTATTAATGTATTAATATTTGCTTTTTATGGCAGGTCTGCAATTGCAGTCAACAATCGATCCAGAGGAAAATAATCTTAATTAGATCTTAGATCCTGTTCACCAATCTGATCAGTAAAAGATCTTTCTTACTCATATTCACCTTGCCTAGTATAAGGCTAAAAAACAAAAGCAGATTCTGAAAGAGATTTCCTTTTAATGACTGTTAGTGTAGGATGCTTTGAGGTATCAAAGGAGGGAAGATACTAGAAAGAGTTAGAAAGCACTTCACTAAGATAGCAAGAGCCATTTGCCTGAGGAGGCAACAACAGTTATCTGTTCCTAAGTTCTAGCTTCTTTCAAAATGAGGAACACCCTTGAACAGCTTAATCCTTGCTTTCTATTGCTATTTTTTCCTGGCAAGACTTTTCCCCTCCCTCTCCCCCTGTTTCCACACAGAGCATCTAGCCAGAACACTAACTGTGTGTGTTTGTTCATCTCATGCTTCGGGAAAAAATCAACTGTCTTCCCACCCTGACCGTGTATGAACATGAGCCAAGGTTGCTGCTTTGTGTGTAGGTATAAACAGATGTTTAACTCAGTAACTGGTGTCCTTGAGTCTTGTAATTGATTTGCCTCTTCCTGTGGGGATGTGATTCATGATAGCCTCTCTCTCTTCCTTTCATATTCATCCAAATACATCAGAGCAGAAGCAGCCCTGCAGGCCACACGCCAGCGGAGTTGAGAACCCCCTTCCTGCAGTTATTAGAGCCCAAAGGACAAGTGGAAATGACATTAGAAAGGTTAATCCATTTGAGATCTCACTATCTTCCTCATCAGAGGAAAAGGGAGTCATTTCTCTCAAGCATGAATGTAGGGAGAAATATTCCTCTTTCAATACTGGGCGCCAACCCCACAATATAATCCTGAAAAGAGTATTTCCACACTGGACTAACAGTACCAGTAAAATAGGAGGCAACTCACTTCACCTCCTACTTTACATGATAGTAAATTGCAAATCATGATTATTAATTCATTATCACAGCATATTAAAGCAAATATAAGTAAGACACAATCATAGTTTCCACTAGACATTAAAATTCCTTACGTTGGTGCATAATGCTGAGGTCAGTGGCCTGGACCACAAAACCAATGTTGTTGGCTTTTACTTTCTTTTGGTAAAGACCTTTGATTGGAGTTGCTAATCTTCTATACAGATTAGGCTGCACAGCTACTAATTCAGATGCAAGATGGATTGAATCTCCCTCAAACAGTTTTCACTTGTGAGAAACAACCCTGTTTGTTGTGGCCGTTCAAATCCCTTCAGTCACTGGGACATTACTTTCTCCTCCTTACTTCCAAATGTGTCACTGTACATGTTGATTTAGAGAAAGGATAGGGGTTTGTCCCTTCTAATCCCCTCCCTGGCATGTTCCTGATACTCAAGAATAGCTATAGTATAGGAGTATATGATTTGTATATGTGCCAGGAGCAGAAAAGCAGCAAGAAACAGAGGCAGCGCTCAGTTGCCAAACCACACGAAGTCTCTCACTTCATTTTCAGCTTCGCGTGGCCCCTCCCCACTGCAGCAGAAAGCAAACGGGAGCTCAAGCCTGTATCAAGTCACTTCGTGCATCCAGTACAACATATGTAGCACTCTGCTTCTCTCAAAAAAACCCCACAAAGAAGACACTAGAGCAAGAAAGCCAAACCCGTTGCAACTGTAATGACAGCTTCTCACTTTGCCATTAATGATGGTCTACATGAAACAGCCTTTCACACCTCAGCCTTATTCTTCCATATCACTGATTCCTCAAGACCACTTCAGCACACTGTCCACATGTAACCAATAGCACGTTTAAACACTTATTTAAGGAATCATAAGGGAATGGGATAGAGGAGGTGAAGAGTTCCTTTAAACAAAAGAAACAAGATAATTGTCTCCACTAAAAATATATTTTACTTTGACTCTACTAATGTATTTATAAGTGCTTCCTGCAAATGACTTGCCATCTTTTTCCGTTAGGACTTAAAGTTCATACTAGATTTCAGAGATGTCTTATATTGGCTTTGATCTGGGTGTTAAAAATAAGTAGATAAATGGTGCTACTCTTTTAATTCCGGAAGGATGTTGAGTGATAAACTGTAAGGGTCAAAGTCTGACCTGTACAACTGCAGAGCAGAACTTCATTACTTCAGCTGCACAGAGAACTAAAAAGACTTGGTTTCCTAGCGATCCCAAGAGACACAACGATTGACAGGCAGATAAATAAGGAACTAGAGTTCTAAGAAACTTAATTTAGAGGAAACGAGAAAAACAGAAGGGCCTTTTGCAGTCCAAGTGAAGTGAAAGATTAAAAAAAAAAAGAATAATAGTAATAAATCTTCAGATTAAATAAATATTTAAGACAGGAAAAAAGTAAATTACTAAATCATAACATGGTCCAAATTAGGATTAGAAAAGACTGCTCTTCAGAGAAAAATATGTCTTCCTTGAAAATGCAATTTATGCAAAATTGCAGAAGAGAAAAACTGACTGCCAGTATGGGAAATATTTCATTTTTCCTTCTGATAATACTAATGGATAAAAATCATTTTGGGGAAAAGAAAAGGTGAACTAATAGGCTTAAACATAGAAAATCAAAGGAAATATTTCTGAAAATTTGTCTGCTAGGAAATAAAATAAAACACACACACACACCCCCACACGCCACATGACTACTTGTTTATTCATTTAGGTTCTCTACATACATACAAACATAATTATTTTTCCTTCCAATAGAAGCTTTAAAGCCAATGTGGAGCAGTAAGAAAGTGCATAAAGCAGCTTCTTGTAAGGCACTTCTCAAAGTCACTTGCAAAGGAAAGCTACTGTTGATTTCTTTATGATAGATATGACGAATCTAGAAACCCAATGGAAGGTATTGTTGCATCTCTTACTGCATTGCATTGTCCCATTTGCATGGACTTCTATTTTTAGACAAGATTTCCTTCTAAAGGAATGGCAAAAAAAATTTAAAATTCCACATGATTTTTGGGTTCATTCCATCACATAAAGAAGTAAAAGTTAATAATATTTCAGCACAAAACGTCATATCTGTTATTTCCCTGTTTGCAGCACACGATAACAAGTTATTCAAAGTAGCAGTGACTTTACTTGTGGGAACAGTTCTTTTCCAGTTTTAATTTAAAGCTTAATATTATCTCTTTTTTTTGAGCTTTTTTCACATTACAGGTATTTTGGATAGGGTTGGAGGATGAAAAACAGACATGGAAAAAACAGATAATGACTGTGGGATATGGTCATTAGGTCCTGCTACGGTATACTGCAATAAAGTTACTGTAGAAATCCCATGCTCATTAGTAGCAATCATCAGCTCTATAAATCAGGCTGCAGTTTAGCCATGTTGATCACATGCTCTCAAATGAATGACACATGGTCCTGGCACAGACCATGAGAAGAGTGCAGTAGTCTGTAGACTTCATAAAATAAGGTAGAAAGAATTAAAATATTGTTTTAAATCTGGCAGGCTTTGCCAATCATCCACCCATCTAAGCCAAAAGCACTTAAAGAAAGGTGATATGCAATTATTGTCTTGTCAGAAAAACAGGGAAAAGAACAGCATTACTGCCATATAAAGATACCTCAATGAAATGTTTTTTCCTGTGTGTCACTGCAGCCTTTGTGGAGTGCCTAACCATGACCACCATTTCCAACTCCAGTTTCCCTGGAATGCTCTCTTGGTACAGAATTTCATAATTATTCCTCATGATCTGCCTTCATTAGTCCTCTGGCACTGAAGCTACTACTTCAAGACTGTGGCAAGAGTCAAGCTCCTCTACAGAGCCATAGAGGTACACAGCATTCAAAGATTATGTACTCTGTCATCTTTCTGGTCATGACTTAACTGTTCTAGTTCTTTGGTTATATGTAGATCTAGACAAAGCAATACACCATCTTAATGCTTTTCTCAGCCTGTTATTCTACCATTCACAAGTTCTTTACAACTGAAAAGTGCCCGATTAAGAAACTATAGGACCATTATCTTCTGTTTCCTTCTGGAATTGCTATATTTCTCTCACTCCTGCAATTAATTTTCTGTTTCTAGATTTGGTCGGATTCTCTTTTTCTCACAGAAACCTTGTGAAATATCCTCTTTTTTCTTTAATTTTTGCTTCTTTCCAGTCATGCTCTGGTGACCAAACTCTACTCATCAAGATATGTTTGAGCTGAGAAGACAGGTTTTGTGTTACGATCCAAAGCTAAAATGAGTTTCAGTTCCCAAACTGAAAGGTCTAGCAAAAAATATCACAGAATCACAGAATGGTAGGGGTTGGACAGGATCTCTGGAGATCACAGAATCACAGAATCACCAAGGCTGGAAAAGACCTTTAAGATCATCAAGTCCAGATCATGGAGTCCAACCCCCCTGCCAGAACAGGACCACCACAGAATCTAGGGCAGGTCACACAGAAATGCATCCAGAGGGTCTTGAAAGTCTCCAGAGAAGTAGACTCCTCCCCCATTTTCAAGAAAAACAACAATCTTAATTATTCTTGACCCTCAAGACAGGATATGATGAAAATGAGAAAGAAACCATTGAAAAGATATTTAAGCAAATCATATTGTGCCACTGTAGCATCTTCAAATTATCTGTCTCAGCCTTTAGTCTACAAACAAGCTCATGGGATTGCCCATTTGCAACCTTTACTGCTCTGTGTGCAAGGGCAGGGGCATGCTAGAGAATGAAAGATTAGTTGGTGAGCTACCTTTGCACTGAAATATATTTGAGATGTGTAGGAATAGAACAGAAATCTCTACGTTAATGAAATAAGGGAAGGCAGCTATCCAGCATAAAATTCACCCATATGCAGTTAACTCAACATACCCTCTTCAAAGTGCTCACAATTTATTTCAGAGTCCATAAGGGAATAATCAAAAGAAACAATGTCAAAAACTCTGCCATGTTACCCACTGTTCTCATGCCTTATGAGCATTTAATTACAAATGTCTAGAAGAGATCATTTCACACACAAAAAAATCCAGTGGGAAAGATGAAAACACGTTTACAAAGTGTCTTAATAAAAGATTTTCTGGGTGGGAAATTAATTCAGTGAAGAAATATGAAAAAATACAAAGCAAGCAAGATATGAATGTAGACTGGGGCAACTGTAGCTCTCTTTCAGAACCCTATTATTAATGTCAGGAATCCATTTCATTATGCAATCCTGATGTTATTTTATCATGAATTTTGCTATGAACTCATGTCTGATTTCCACTGTCTTTCTTATGCATATGAACAAATGAAGTAGGAAACTGAACAACAAATTCTGAAGTATTCCTCAGGTGTATCAGAACAAAGTATTGACTGCAGTGCCTTAAGAGGCAACTCTAGCCCTCGTTTTTGGAGAGACATCAAGCAGTGAGGATGTTTGCAATAGTGTATTTTTTTCATTTGAACACTACTTACAGGGACTATATTTTCACTTGTAAAAATCTGCCTCACTCAGGACACAAGCAGCTGTTCTTCATTCAACAGCTTCACCCAGAAGAAGCAATTTAAAAGAGCACATTTGGGATATTTTATGTGATTTTTATAGCCATGAAGATCATGACTAAAAGTAAAAAAAAAAAATTAAAAAATGGCTTCTGCAGAATCCATAAAACCATGATATTTAATCACAAACTTTCATTTTTTTTCTGGTCTCCCTCAGCAGTCAGCAGTCCTGCTCCATAATTTGAAATCCTATTCAGACATTTTCAGACTCGGGAGTTCATTCTTAAGACATTGTGACAATTGAAAATAATTTTTAGCAGCAGAAGGTTAGAGATTCAAAAACTGTTTTTTTTTTCCTAACTTGCTCTTGCAAGATCATTTGTTTTCAGGTTTCAGAGAAAAGCAGTGAATATGTGGCTTCCAGTAAGAGACTGAATGTATGCTGTGCTCAAGAAAAGGAATAAAAACCAGCACAAGGGAAGGACTAATCACATTGCCTACCAGTCTATTCAGAAAAGGAGACCCTAAGGCCAAGGACCTTCTTATACAAGGCGGTGAGGAGAAGGTGCCTGGATGGCTTAATGCACAGTATACATCCAAGGCCCCCCTCCCAGAAGGTGTTGCAGCTGCCTGCCATGGTATATTTAGCACCTTCTGTCCCTATCCCTGCAGCCTGTGCCACCGCAGGCACAGTGTGGACCACAGCATCCACCAGGCAAATCACAGACCTGTGTGCTTACTCTGTTCATCTTACTATATTATTTTTGCCTGGAGTCTCTTTAGGGGCACACGCTTATGGGTTTGGACAAGTAGAGCCTGGGATTTTTACATATAAACAGCCCTAATACTCTATAATTTCAAAGGAGTTATCTCTCTTCTCTTTTACTCTTGAGGAAATGGACATCTATAATACTAATCCATACGTACTATGTAGTTGGCTATTTGTGAATTCCCAACAGCTGTAACATGTATGAATCCCAGAATAAAATCAGGCTATAGACAAGTCATTGATTGACCATTCAATTTTCTGAACTGCCATTTTGTGCAAAACCTACCAACAAGAAGCAGGAAGTCCTTGTATCTTCCCTGATCTATAATTCCAACTATATTTGCAAATATATATTTAGCATTCTTCACTTACCATGCCATTCATTTTGCTAATAATGTGTTTATATCTGTCAATAACGATGTGATTCCAAGTCTTTCTTGGTATTGGCTTTGCAGAACTAGAAATAAGAGGCTATTGAGCTTGCCTTTCCAAAATTATTTAAAGCACAAATAATGCTTCTCCTAAAATCAAAGTCAGTCAGTCTGGTTTTTATTCATGATAATCAGAATAAATCTTTTCGCTAGGTTTCCTGAACCGTTCCTCTAGGTATTACTGCACATCAAAAACTATGTTACCTGAAAACTGCCTTAGAGATCTGACATTTAATACTACTTCACACCCTCTACAATCTAGCATTCCTTCCATTCTATTTGCAATTGTCATATACATTCTTCATTTTAATTAAAGATAACCCTAAAAACATGTGTGGAAAGTTTCCTTTACTTCCAAACAGCATTATCTCAATAAAGGCTTGCAGCTTTAAATAGTTTTGTTCAATGTTTGATATCACCTAGGCCTTGAAGTCTTTGCCATCTGTTTCACTAAATGAAAGCTGGCATTCAAACCATCCTCAAATGTGAAATACTGGTTGTTTAGAAAAGTCTGCAAAATCTAAGTGCAAGATTCTATAGACAGCAACATTAGCAAAACGTAAATTAAATGGCACTGTAAAAATACAAATAAAATTATTAAGAGAAAGGTATCAATAACTTTTAAAGATAAAACTGCTGTGGAAAATTGTGTGTTCAATTAGAGAATAACATTCTCAATGGACATTTTGAATTGTGACTAGGTAAAAGTATTTCATACCTTATGGCGTTTAATTGTATCACTCGACTCAAAATTTCTTCAAGTTGAACTACATTTTTCACAGGAAAATTCAAAGGACGATAAAGTCTTGAGAGAAATTCTCAGCAAACTTTCATTATGCCTAAACATAAACATAATACAAACATGCCCTTTGCTTTAGAGAATTTATGAGTCTGATTTTCTGTAAACAACATTGAGAGCTGCCCCTCCCTGACTGCCTCCCTCCCTCATTATTAATAGGCATTATGATAGGTTACCACACACTAAGTTCATTTAGCACTCACTAAATTTCCCAAATGTTAAGATCCTCCTTTATAGGAAACAAAAAGAAAAGCCTTTTGACAATTTAACTGAGCAGTGCATTCTTTAAAGTTCTAAATGTAGATTAATGCTAAAATATTTTTATAATTCTGTAAGTCAAACTTACCAAGAAAATTCAGGATTTATTCATTTTTTCTAAAATGTATTTTTTAAAATATTGTGTCGATGCACATTGAAAAGTCAAAAATTCACTTACTACTGTCAATATCTAGAATTATTCCAGAGATGTTTTAAGTAACTAATTAAGTCAGTAGGTAATATTCTCACCTCCATATGTTCTTCCTATATAGCATAGCCAAGGCTAAGGACTTTACTGATGAAAATTGTGTCTACCATGATAATCCAAAGAGACTGCAACAAAATAAAAAAGGTAAGCATATTAATATTCCAAGATGCCTCAAATAAATGAGCTTTTGGCCATGCAGACCTTCAGAATATCCACTTAGAAAAAGTATCTCAACAATTGCCAGTACCAGCTACTTTAGAATCTTGACTACAAATATCCAGGTTGTAGTTGCAGGTCGTTGTTGTTTTCCCTGTATTGTAATAGAAATGGTGTGATTCTTGGGGTGCCCTACACAGGGACTGGAGTTGGACTCAGTCATCCTGATGGGTCCCTTCCAACGCACCATATTCGATGATTCTATGAAATGTTTTTGTCTTTTCTAGCTTCAGTTCTTTTAATTATAAAAATGTCCCATTATTATTAAATTAATTGATCAGGTACCAAATGTTTTGCACAGATTTGAGTGCAGAGTTTCACAACTGAAAGGCACCTTTAGGTATTGCTCCTGCTCCATTTGACAATGTTCTGTACAATATAGCTCTTAATTTTTTGAGAGATGGGGCGATCAGCCTTGGGAAACTATTCCATTTCTAATACTGAGAAGGTTTCCTGATAATCAGCTTAAATATTGTATTGTTCAAATTCATTCTTTCATTCCTACATATATTCTTGCAATGTGCTCTAAATAATTTCGCTCTCCTCTGTGGGAATCACATGCTGTGTGAGAGCAAAAATGTCCTTTTCCACCGTAACTTCCCTTCATTTCACTGTGTGGCCATTTACCTGACCTGTGCCTAGAAAGCACCAATTCTAGCATGACCATGGAGGGAGAGAAAAGTCATTGAGCGTGCTCTAAAAGACTATATATTCCTAATTATTATTAGCATTACTTGTATTTCAGAAGTTGCTATCAAATGGTAAGCACTTTTAACATATATGTGTAAAGTCAATGATCTTTTTCAGGATTCCCAACTACACAGGAAGCATTACTATATCTGAAGGTCATTGAAGGGAAAAAAAAAATCTTGCTTTTGTGTATAAATATCATATCACTTAATCTTTGATTAGGGTAAGATTTGATAGGTTACAAGTCAAAAGCATGAGAGGAAACAATTGCAGAAGTGGGACTGAAACAGAGAAACCTAAGCCTTGCTAATGTTTCCTTCCACTGTTCACTCAATACCACTATACCCAGAATATTTTTTGCAACTGCTACAGCTTGCTTCCTTTGTGAACTCAGAATGAGAAATTAGGAGAAATAAGAACATTTGCTAACAAGGAATAACTTGAAAAATTAATTTTCCTTTTTGTTTTAATCAGACTTCATTCCTCTGATTCCACGTAACAATGGTATTCAACAGCTGCCTACTATTTTGATTAATTGAATTAGATCACAAGTAAGAACATAAAATGTTGCCCCAAGTATTTGATTTCGAGCAGCAAATCTTTAAAGTGCTAGAAGGGAAAAAAACCCAACACAATCCACACCTGTAGCAGCTATAGCCCAGCATTCTCCCTCTTACAAACAGGTAGCTACTCAGGCTATGCATCATTAGGAACCAAAAGCAAGTAATTTCTTAGATTGTCTTCAGTTCTCTGCTTGAAAAATTCACTGACAAATGCAATTGATCATCTAAATCTTCCTTCAGGTAAGTAAAAGCAATAGCACATACAGCATTTTCAACGCATATGAGGACGGACAGAAAAACTAATATCAACAACAGTGTTGACTTTAGAGACTATTGTTTTTTAATATGTCACATAGTTATACCTGTGGTATCTTTATACTTTTCTTTTCCAGAAATTTTGTTTGTTCTTAATCCTCTTTCTTTTTTGACTGATTAATTAATTATTGAATCGTAATTATCAATGATAAAATCAAAATAAGAGCAATTCCTTAGATAAGGTTGTGCCATTCAATATGATCACGTTATTGTGATAAAAGCCAACACCTCCTATTACTCATTTGAACCCAATTTAAGACCTGAAGTCAAAGAAAAACTCCTCTGGTTACTGGTCATGTCTATTTTAAGACTGAATGCCTTCTGTGAAAGTTCATACCCATACCAGGTCCCCAAACTCTGAAATCTGTAAATTTTGGCAGAACAGAACCATTTAAATGTAAAAGAAAGTTCCAGTGTGCCTCAGCACTGACCACGCTCTACGGTGGTGCAGTTAAGACTTGGTGCAGCACACAACCTGTGAGGTCAAGAACCACTTGCAACCCTGGCAACTTAGCAAAATTGCAAAACCTATTCCTCAGGTGGATAAAGCTTCCACACAATTAATCTAATTTTTTACAGAGGTTCAAAAGCAATCTGCTTTAAATGAAAAAGTAATGCTGCAATACTATGTTAAAAATCTGATCTGGCTCTCACCCATGGTTAGGTCAACTCCATTTCTTGGGTCTCAGAGCCAAGGCAAGATTAGTCAAATATGTTGCAGATTATAAAAAAGGCACAGCAAAGAACAGAATATCTGCTGTGTGTACACTTACCTTACTTTATTCACTTTAGATAAACGTTCAAAGCTCTTATGCAAAGCAGCCATTTATTTGGCTTTCACTGATTTTTATTCTTTTTTTGGATGGAAGGAAAACCTTTCACAAAGATATTCCTTTTAATCTGAGCATGGTACTGATCACAGAATTTGTTCTGCTACAGTCTTAAATTCTTCAAGAGCCATTCAGCCATACAGATCCAGAATATTCCATCACCTTAACACTTTATGCTGAATTTAACAACTTTAAAGGCTAATACTCAGCACACATCAGAAGCTCTTTATGTAGCTACGAAGAAAACTTCACATCATGTTACAGGAAAATTACTTTGAATCCAGCAGCGTACCCACAGTCAAGAGTCTGTGGCAAATAGGAAGTAGAGTAAGTATCATGTTCACCCTGCTAGGAGCACTGCCAGTAAATGTATTGTAACTAGGTCTCAAAGGTGGATCTCCAGCCCATTAGATTTTGTGTCTTACTTTGCTGACTACTCAACAAGCAAGATTTTTGATCAATGTGTTGTGAAGTAATTTCGCCATTTCAAAGATCTTTTTGGGATACCACACATTGCTTTTCACAATTTCATCAGCATAAAATATTTTTCATTATTTTCTTATTGTTTTCCTATGCGATTTTCATTACATTAGGGAAAACTTCTAGGACTTGGAAATAACTACATTTTTAATAGCATCTGATAGCAACATGAGGCATTGACCAGGATCACGGCCAATGCGAAGATATTATCCATATGGCCAGAAGCAATTAGAGAAATAAAATCAAACTTTATATTCGAAGTTAGGGCAACTCTCTTCTGTCTTCTACATATGCCATGTGAAATAATCCCAGAGATACTGTTCTCAGAGATACTTTTATATGACTGCAAAGAAACACCTTCCACAGGGTTTTGGAAATACATTACACGGCGTTCTTGCTCCCACCCTTGCCCAGTCTAACGTTCTTGCACAACTTCTCCAGTTGGACTATTTAACATAAAACAGTAGGATTCATACACAAAGAGGCCTGTATGGATCAACAACAACAACAAAAACCACTTTCAAAAAATAGTCTTGGCTCAGCTTTGTGGTTACTAAAGTAACCCTGAGGGGAATAAAAAAAGGCAGATTCAGATAAAATGAAGACTTAAAATATTTTGTTTATCAAATGGAACAGAGATAATATTAAGAGGACACCAGAACAGAAAAGTGGAAAAAGGATAACACAGAAACTTGCTCCTGTTCCCAACCTCAGATTTCCCAACTCCCCTTGACTACCTGTGCCAGGGAGACACTGCTGCTTGCTGCTTGCTTTTCACCTCAGAAATTCAAGCACTGGAATTCCAGCCGGATGATTAATTGTCTTGTCTATCAAGGGTAAGAAAACTTTTTTTTTAACTTTAGTAATATTTCTGCCTGAATTTTGTAGTAAAAGACCTTGAAGAAAATGTATGCAGTGAACTTCTTGTGCAAACACCCTGAAAAATTAAACAAACCAAAGGACAGCAGAGCAGCCCTATAAAAATACAGAAATTATTTAGTGTTTGAACTTCACACACAAGCTGTCTGGAAAAGAAAACAGTAATATATGAGCAGTAATAGTGGTGTTAAAACAAGCAAAGACACCTATACAGACATTTGTGGTTTATTTTTATAAAAAAAAGATTTATAGTGCCAATGTATGTTCATAGTAAGGTAACAGAAACTAAGCTAATCTGAGTAGCAACTTACATCAAGGGATATCAAAATAATATTTCTTGTAAGTGAAACATAATACTTCATTTAAACTTGATTCTTGCCAACCAGTCCTCATTTTCTGTCTATGAAGCCTTTAAAGAAAAGTTGCTACAGTCAAACAGGGTCCTGATAGAACTTGGCACATAAAGAAACAATTCAGTTTTCACCCACACAATACCTCTCACTCCCCTGGAGCACTCATTCATACAATACTTACATAATGCATATACATTATGACTAAAGCCATGTATGGCCTAAAGCACATAGAATATCTCAGTTCTAAACGTAACATATCTCTACATCAAAAGCAGGTCACTGTATTTACAGCAGATGATCTTGCTCTGCAGATGGGGCTTTCTCTTGAAGATCCTCTTGTTAGCGTACACTAAGATATCCGAGTTGTCGAATGACTTATCAAATTAGAGGTGTATCTACAGGAAGATCTGTCTGACCATGTGCGAGGATTCTAAGGCAATAGTAGTAGTTGTTCCACAGGACTAGTGCTGCCATTGTAACCCACTCTCCCTCGGAGCAGTAAAGCCTTCCTTCTCCAGATGCAGCCAGGCATAGCGAGACATTCATGATCTGCAAGCTGTTGGCTCAAAAGTCTAAAACTTCTTGGTTTGTTTTCATTTTTAATGTTTATGGAATAGCACCATAGGAATTTACTCTTGATAACAAACAAACCCTGGGTCTGTTGTTTTGTTTTGCTTTTTTTGCCATCACAGTCTTAATCCCAGGAGAAAAACAAACAAACAAACAAACAACAAAAAAACCCAACTCTTTGGGAAACCTGCCTCTTGGATATTACTGCAGCTTCATTTCTGATTAACTAAACCAGACAGTTAGCTCATTCAAAAAGAGGTCAAAAAAATAGAGTAGTAGTGGTTCCAAATGTACTGCCAAAAGGAAATTCAGTAGGAGGAGCTTCAGATGATCCGTGACTATTTCTGTTTCTCATGGATACAGATTTTGATTCAGGACAGGTTTTCATCTCAGTCTCTTTCTATATTCAGTGCAAAATAAGAGCACATCATCAGAGATAGCTTACTTAAGCAGTAAACCAAACATTTTCAGAGGCTTACACTGTTCAAACTCAGTCACAACTAGTGATGACCGATGTAACAGTTCCAACTTCTCAGTCATTAGTAAAACAAAATACTCTAAAGATCACTTACATTTCAGAAGTAGGACTTTCCAGTTTCAAAACACTGATAACCTGATATGACAGATGAATTTGTAAAAAATACAGAACAATGCAGGAAGACCTAACCATTTAGTGTCTTCTTTCAAGTCCTTGTACAAACTGTATGCAGGATACCAAGTCAAAGCAACTAGATATAAGGACAGTATTTTGAGTGTGACCTGAAAGGGCTTTTTTCCCCTCCTAGAGACCATACAATTGTCAGAAGGAAGAAGCATCAGCAGGGTCACTTCCCCTGAACGCTACTGATTGAATGTGCACGCATCTATGACAAATGTCAAACCATGAACAAAAGCTTTTATATTCTCCCTGCATACAAAGTCCTTTCACAAGCTTTGCAGAGACAGTCAAGTATGGAGCCTGCATGTCAACATCTCGACTATTCCACTGGGATAGGTGATTTTTTATTTTTTTTTTTATTTCAGTCTCTGGTCTTCGAAGTCTTCATTTCAACTGAACTCATAAAATATTTGTGCTAATAACTTCAGTTTTCTAAAAAAGACAGGCCTTTCTTCCTTTCCACTATGCATTCTTTCTTTCTCACCCTCCTTTTCTGGCATAGAGGTTCTTGCATTATTTTTTGGTGTGCACACTATCTGGGTATTTTATACTTCTGTATCGTATATGAAATCCTTTCTTGTTGATTGTATCATCAGTGTGAAAGTGAAGTAAGAGAGTTTCCCCTGCTGAATAAATTTCTTCTGGTGGCTAAAATAAATGAATAAAGAAATAAATTATCTGTCCACTCTGCATATTTTCTATTTTTTCTAATTTTTTTCTTATGGATAGTTCTCCTTTCCTGTTATATTTTGTGTAATTCCACTGGGTTTCACACATCAACAGACAGAATACTTCTATCTTGTTAGGCTCTCAATTACCGGCTAAGAATTTTTGAGGCAGACTGTGAAAATGACAACCTAAACTAGAAGCTGGAGGTGAGGTTAGATCATTGTGTTTGAATTTTTATCTGCTGGCAGAAATTTTGAAATTATTTATTTTTGCTTTTTATTGTGGTGCGCTTTCTAATCTTGACCTCTGGGCCTGAAAAGCGTCTTTTCACACAATCTAAATGAATGTGTCATCATACTTTCTGAATCTGATTTAACTTATCCAATTTGTATGGAGTATCTCTAATCTTTTCTTATAAGACAAATAAAACAAAGCTCCTTGTTCTTTTGTCATTCCCAGATTCCTTCTATAGTTCTTCTGGAGCTATGTAAGTGAAAATGAGCATACTACAAATGCTTTGTAAGCTCCCCTCCTGCAAAATGTGGCTTCTTCTTTTAAAGTGAAAGAATTTTTATGTGATAATTCTCAACACCAGTGCATTTCTCTCCTTCTAATTAAAAATGCTGCTTTTTTTTTTGAGTGCTCATAAACACTCCACTGTCAGCTACCTAAAGCTTAACGTAACATTACTTTGGTCAAAAAACTAGGTAAGAATATCTCCTGGTCAAAATATGTCAAGGGAAATGCTTGTACTATAAGCCTGCAAATTAATACTAAAAAAAATCCCACAAATGAAAGAGAGAATTATTTTCTTCATTAGAAGGCATAATAGCTGAATATCATCCCTTCTTTACCCTTCCTCTGCCCTGTCGTAATTTACACAACAAAAAGAAAGTGTGGTTACTTACCCCAGATCCACAAAATCGACCAAGTCTCACAGCTGCCTTATCATGACCATCAAAGAGCTCCACATAATCGTAACCACAATCTGCCTCTTCCTCAACCTCAAAAGTCTGAAACATTAACTCGACCCGATAGCCGCGCTCTGCCACTAGGAGACAGTCGCAGTCTGCTTGAACAGGATAGTTGTTATCACCAAACTGAGCGTGCGAGTACAGATCTTTGGGCTTGGTTTCAGCTTTCAGCCGACCACCACACTCTGAACAGAAAAAAGAGAAGAAATAAAAAGATAAAGACACTTATTCAGTGCAAATTAGCATTTTCTTTTCACTGACGTCCGGTCTTCTTCAGGCTCACTGTATCTTTATGCCATGTGCAGGTCAAACAAACAAGGTCTAAAGGGAAGTACTACCCAATATAAATACAAACCCATCATTCTGAGCTTTCCCTATATAAATTACATTTTATACCTGCAGACACTTGAGAATATTACATAATTTTCAAGTGAAAGACAATCAGTCAGGGAACACTGACGTTGTAAGGAATGTGGTTCAAGGGGTAGACATGATTCAGGTAGGCACTTGAGAGGCAAGGGCTCTAAGTGGGGTGTCCACATTTCAGTGGTGACAGTTAATGACACTGTGTACAAGTGGCAGGAGAGGATGAGCTCTAGCACACACGTAGTCAGTGATGAACAAAAGCCCTGAGTTGGAGATCCTTGCCCTATGCCAAAGCAATATTCTCACTATAAATCTCTATTTCTACACAGTACTAAAATGTACGTTTCTTTAGAGCTTGATCATAACTGCTCAAAAGTTTCATAATTTAAATATGAATGAACTTTACTGTATAGTCCAATAGGTTGTTCTTTAGCACATTTGCACAAGGGGAACAGAATTTGCTGAAAATGCACCGAACATAACCAAAACAAAACAAATAAAACAAAAACAAAACAACAAAAAGCCAAACCTCAATCCAGTAGCTAGCACTTTACCCTTTCTAAATATTTTCTGCAGCTATAATTAAAACTCATGTTCTGTCCTACATAGCCAGTGAATTCAGCTTCTACTGAAATAAGTTACTGAATTCAGTAACTTAAATATACAGTTGTTATGCATTTGCCAATTAAAAGCTCTATTACAATCCAACCAGCAACAGATGGAAACTTGTACTTAAAAGAAAAAAAATGGACGTTTTTTAATGTTTCTAAGCAATGGGTGGAGGCTTTTTTTCTTTACAGCTACGAAGATTTCAATGGAAACAGCTAATTTCGTTCTGGTTTCTCATCAAGGGCAATCCATCCCTTACAGTACCCGTAAAAACAACAAGTGCAACTAAGCATGAACCAAAACCTGAGATTCACAAGTTTAGATTCAATTTCTATAAATAAATCAACGGATAATTCTATCTGCATTTTTATCAAATGTAGCTACTATAGATCGATCATTTTATATTAACCTGAAACAAATTGCAAGATTCAAACATTCCTAAGCTTTGGTGATGACATAATTTTCATTTTATTTTAGTGTAATGGATTCCACCCATACTAAACACGACGAACCACAATGTTATGATGTGAGGTGTCACATTTCAGCTGGGAATTATTGACAACAGTGAGCAAATCCTTATTTTTTTTAAACATATTGTTATTTGTTAACAAGAAAATGAAGGAATCAAAAAAGGAAATATAAATTATGTAATTAGAGCAATCCATTATGCGTGATCTGTTGCTCAATCTGAAATTCCAATTTTTTTTTTGCTTTTAAAGAACAGATAAAAGCACATGATAAAAAAAAATTGTCAAATGAGATAGTTCAAAGAGTTCTCCCTCATTTATATTCTAATCTACTCATTTTTTTTCCCTTATCTTTTCCTATTCTTGATTTTATTTACCTTTTTTTTTTTTATTACTGGATTGTTGGCAACAGTAAGAACACCTCCCTCCTTCAGACACAGAACAGCTGCAAAGCAGAAACGTTTAATAGAGCTGTCTGCATTGTTTCCCTCTGCTTCCTATAGTGGACAGGACCTTAAAGGAAAGTTGCAGTCATACTAGCAACTAGAGAAAGTGGCGATTCCCTTTCCTCTGCATTTTTCCGCTGAATTATAGCCTACAGATCTTAGAAATGACAAGTCAAATTTTCTATTTCTTAAGGGCTAATTCATAGCTTCAAAAGTCTTCATCCAGCCTGCACAGTGCAGTGCTCTACGGCCAGTCCCCCACAGCCACGCTTGCTGAGCCCCGCTACCAGCACTAGCTCAGCTGCATGGACCATCACTGTGGAACTCTGTCTGCTCTGCTGCAGGAAAGATGTGCACATCTGACCATAAAGAAAGACTTCTTTCTGGATCAGCTAAGGAACAAAATCACTTTCTTTTCCCCAGACCTTTCTAGGAGCTTTTAGGCTTCTTAAAAACACAAGAGCAAATCAAACAGGCTGGACAGACAGCAAAAACTTAAATCCACACTACCTGTACCCAGGGAAACAAGATTAGGAATTTGATTCAGCACTGCCATTACTGAATTATCATATTCATTTTGGAAGCAACACAGAAGCCTAAACTGAGTGACATCTGAGATGCCCAAATTTGTCAGAGACATCCTCCCATGGCTGACAGAGCAGAACAGGACCTATAGCAGACCTGTAACCTCCTGCAGCGGAGGCTGGAGGCCAGCCACCATAAATAAGGCCATTGAGAAGGGAACTAGGTGCCTCTGTTAGGGCAACCAAGTCACTCCCTGAGGAATCAAGCTTCATGTTGTATCAGCAGCATTTTTGTAACTTCCTTCTGAATGGGTTATGCCTTTTCTGAGAGGAAAAATTTAGCAAAATCTCTTTCTAAAACTGTGTTGCACTTTAAAAACAGCATTTTATAAGTTTTGCTCCACCCAGGGAAGCCTTTCTATCTGATGTATTTTTTGGAACTTTACTACCTCTGCTGTTACAGTTTTATCCTGTTTTCTGAAATATTCAATGGAAATTTGGAACGTGGATAGCATTTCAAGCCAAAAAAGTGTCACAGAAGGGAAATTATTATCATTAGGATCTTCTAGAATAAGAGACCATTAAATCACAAAGATGCCAGAAATACAACAGCACAGGCACCTTTGGGCATAGGATCCAGTAACTCCTTCCCTGCTGTTATTATTACACAGGTCCTTCTACTGAATGAGTTCTGCCCAGAGGTCAAAAGTGAAGGGAGAAGCTTCCTCAGCTCTCCCTGTCTGTCCACACAGTTATGCAGAATTGAGTGCCTCCTCTCCTACTTCCACTGTACACCATCAATTATTATTTGCCAGAAAAAATAAGGGAATACAACTTGCTGTATATACACTTGTTAGATACCTACTCATTCATATGTGTGTCAAAAGTGCAGAGGTAAAATTCCCACAGATCATGTGTGTTTGGCTTAAAACTGCAGGAAAAGGCTGCAAGATCGGAGTTGTGTCTCATTCAAATGCTGCCTCAAAACACATGCTGGTGATGCCCTGTTCAGCTGAGCCAGCAGTTTGTGCAACAGCAGTCAATGTAAATATAAGTCCTTTATTAAGGAGGCAAACTTTCCAATTTTAAAAACATTCTTAAAAACTGGGCAGATTTTATTCTTCAGGCTTTCCCAGAAATGCACTCTTATGCATGCTAAGACAGTTTTTACAGTTAAGGCACATCAAACTCAGTAGATAAATATATATCCAATTCTGCAAATTGAAAAGTGAGAAGAATGAATGAGATAGTAGTTTTACAACACCTGTTTCTAACAAGAGTTCTGACCTTTAACTATTTGCCCTGAGTTAATTTTAAAGTGAGTATTACCATTCCTATCTAATTCTCCATCTAAGGAAAGCCAAACAATGACATACTTGTAAAAAAACGATTTTCCACAAGAAAAAAAAATTGAATTATAGGTAGCCAAACTTTTCACTTTCCAGGCCCAGATAATGAAGAGTGACTATTTCATATACTGTTGCTTACTGCCTTTCTCTGAAAGGCAAATTAAATAACATTTTAGAATTATTCTTAACAAAGCAGAAGGAAAAGAAGAGCAAATGCTAGTAGTGATATATGAGGATTTGCTAGCTGAGCACTACACACCAACTTAATGAATACTCTGTGTAATATCAAATGGTATTAACAGTGACTAATGACCCTGATTACTCTCTTCTATTAGCAACTGCTACCTGTCAGTAAACCTAATGCAGTAACACAGATATTTATAATAATTTTCTGCATTAAAATTTATTGCCAAATACTGGAGGAAAAAGAATGAACTTAGTAAAGATGGACATTATGGCTGAAGAAGAAAACGTAAAAAAATGCAAACCCTTACAGCAGGCACTGGAAATTCAGAGATTTAGCACTAGGGGCCACTGTAAGCCAAGCAACGTCGGGGAAATCATGAACACCCTCAAAAATATCCCAAGAAATCTATTAACGCAATTGCAAAACATTATTTTTCATTTCAGTTATTTCTGTCGAAGAACAAAATTTAATGGCAAGTGTGAGGGAACTTATATTCTTATGGTCTTAAGAAAGCTTCAGCATTTTTTTCCCTATTTTTCTTTGGCTTATCTTTCCTTTTTAGGTCTACAGGAAAGTAATAGCTGTTTACACAAAACCCAGACTTTTGTTTAAGTTAGAACAGGAAAGTAATGGAGGTGCATCACACACCCCAGTGAAGTATTGCCATTACAAATCCAATGAAAAGCTATTGAATCTTTTACAAACTAATGGCATGAATCTTAAGGATTATCTCTTAGACTGTCTATACCAATATAATCTTTTTATTGGATTTTGTTGCAAAATCTTTTAATTATTTACCTATAAAATTGAGAGAGACGCAACGAGAAACAGAGGAGAAAAAAACGTCTAAAATATTGGAGAATAGTTTCTGCAATCTCAGGCTTTTCCTACTATTCTTAAGGTTTCATTATATTTAGTTGTTACATGGTCTTACCTGTTAACTCATCCTGTTCCTATAAAAGAAAACCCTTAATATCTTCCACTAAGGAACAAAGGGGAAATTATAAGTAAAGCACATTCTGATTTTCTGACCTGTAGAGTGTGTTGCTTGGAAGCCTTTTCTTTGAACTGATGCATCCGAAATAAAGCGGAGAAACATTTTGTTGCCAGTAGCAATTAAAGGATCTGGTATCTTATTGCCACATAAGCGTCCCAGAATTGGTGATTTTTCACTTTCACCGTCAAACACTTCCAAGTGGTCATAAGCACATTCTTGATGTTGTTCTATCTCAAATTCACTGAAGGTCTGGGGGACAAAAAGCAAAATAACTCAATATAGACCTGTATGCATGTTTCAGAATATGAAGTAAAGGTAGTTAAGATGACAGATTTTAGCATTACTGCCCTACAAGCCTCTAACTTTGAATAACATACCAATTTTGAGAAAGTGGAAGGATAATCAAGACAGTGTATTTTAAGAGGGCATCATCCTTCATAGCCCAGTCCTATTCAATATCTTTACCGACGACCTGGATGTGGGGATTGAGTCCACCCTCAGTAAATTCGCAGATGACACCAAGCTGGGGGGGAGTGTTGATCTGCCAGAGGGTAGGAAGAGGCTGCAGGAGGACCTGGACACAGGCTGGATCGATGGGCCGAGGCCAATGGCATGAAATTCAACAAGACCAAGTGCAGGGTCCTGCACTTTGGCCACAATAACCCCAGGCAGCGCTACAGGCTGGGGGAAGAGTGGCTGGAGAGCGGCCTGGCAGAGAGTGACCTGGGAGTGCTGGTGGACAGCTGGTTGAACATGAGCCAGCAGTGTGCCCAGGTGGCCCGGAGGCCAATGGCATCCTGGCTTGTATCAGGAATAGTGTGGCCAGCAGGAGTAGGGATGCAATTCTCCCTCTGTACTCAGCACTGGTGAGGCCTCACCTCGAGTACTGTGTACAGTTCTCGGTCCCTCACTTCAAGAAAGATGTTGAGGTGTTGGAGCAGGTCCAGAGGAGAGAAACAAGGCTGGTGAAAGGACTAGAGCGAAAGTCTTATAGGGAGAGGTTGAGGATGCTGGGGTTGTTTAGCCTGGAGAAGAGGAGACTCAGGGGGGACCTCATCACTCTCTTCAACTACCTGAAGGGAGGTTGTAGTCAGGTGGGGGCTGGGCTCTTTTTCCAGGCAACCAGTGACAGGACAAGAGGGCACAGCCTGAAGCTGCTCCAGGGGAGGTTTAGGTTGGATATTAGGAAGTAATTCCTCACAGAGAGGGTGATTAGACATTGGAATAGACTTCCCAGGGAAGTGGTGGAGGCACCGTCCCTGGATGTGTTCAAGGAAAGGCTGGATGTGGCACTTAGTGCCATGGTCTAGATGGTGTGGTGGTGTTGGTCATAGGCTGGACTTGATGATCTTAAAGGTCTTTTCCAGCCTTGGTGATTCTGTGATTCATATAAAAAGGGATTAGAATATTTCTAGCCAATGAACATCCATACCATAATATTAAATCTAGATTATTGTGACAAACAACAAAATAAAAATCAAAACAAAACAATAAAGGATTAAAAAACAATAATTAAAATGAATAAAACTGAACTATCAAATACTGAGTAAATATCATAATTATGCATTCTCTCTGGTACACCAAAGCAAATCTGACCTATCAATTTGCCTTTAGAATCCAGCCAGTGTGAAATGTGACAGTAATTTATATTAACAGCTGACCTAAAGAAAATATAAAGAGCTAACACGAAGTCTTTTGCCCAAAGAACTGGAATATTCAGAATAACACTTTTCTTCTGTGAAAAGTGAAGAGCTTCATGATGCAGAGGATGTAGGTTCATTTCACAGGAAAGTCTGGGAGTTTTATTAAGGGAATGAAACTGCAGAGCAGTGAAAACAGCTGTACAGCAGTCATCCTGCTGCTCTTAAATTGTAGTCAGCCATCCTACTTTTACAATGCCAAGTACGTGTTGTCATTTATGCCCAAATAAAAACTGATAGATTAGAAAAAAAAGCAAAACAGAAAACTGAGAGACTAACTGTAAAAGGGAGTTAGTTAAATATAGAATAGAGTCAAGCCAACTTGGAATCAACAAGAGCAAGAGACGTGATCCAAGAGCAGGCTGCAGAACTTTGTTTTTTTAGAGGAAAATGATACCAGTTTTGTTCCCTTCTTATCAGTACAAACAGATCACTTCTCACCATGCACTGTAAGTCAAAGTTATTATTTTTAATATTTGACTTATCACTGGGATTTCTAAGCCTGCAGGAGGACTGTACATGTTATACTGTGTCCCGCAAAGAACAACAGAGAAAAGTCCTAAATCTGTTGTGAGTCTAACAATTGATTCTTGCAATTTCAGAGAGAAGGAAACAAATTTGGTTTTTAAAGGGGAAAAAAAAAATTCTTTTAAAAGCTCAAAATGGTTAATATTTCAAAACACCCATTTTTTGAAAAAGCAGTCTATTCCCAGCAGTGGATTAAGAGTGGGCTTGAAAGAGGAAAACTGACAAACTTTCATGAAAGTTGAACATGACTGAATACTTGCTGCCATGTTTCTCTCTATTATTTAGTACCAACAGAGTTCACAGATCATTTAATAAAGTTGGTAGTATAATTAAATCACACTCTGTCTTCCAGGGACAAATGCTTTTGAATACCCACCCCGCCATGACTACAGTCCCCATTTTGATGGGGTTTCCATTAGTGGTAATGGTATTCAGAAATGTCACATCTAGCTTCTGAACATCCAGCCCGTTCTATCTATAGCACTCAACTAAGTAGATACGTTGGTGGCACTTATGGATAGCTGCCTGAACGGGACACTTAAGTCTGTCTCCTATAAACATCCAGCTGATTAGCTTATGAAAATCTCTGCTACATACATTTTCCAAGCCTTCTTTATCTATACATTTCATTTAAAAATTCTGAAGTGCTTACCCATTTTTTCATAGGCTTCTTAATTACATCAAATGCCTAACTTTAGCCCTTTCAGGAAGAGACTTTTCAATTATTATCAGAGTCAGACAAACCACAACAAAAGATAAGTTTCTGTACATACACACCTCTCAAAAAATGAAGCACAGACCCCACAACCCATGTGGTTTGTTACCAAAAAGAAATCAATTCTCATCTTGTTAGATTTTACTAAGTAAAATGTGAGGAGTAAACTTAAATATGGTGTGAAAGTCCAAGAAAAAACATTCATCCATAGTGGAAGTGTGGTATTAATATTATTAATATGGCAACTTGTTGTACTAGACAGACTTTCAAGATAGTACACAGAATTTAGTACATTGACCCTATTGGTGTGCACAGAAAAGTTGGTTTCGGACTCTAAATCATTAAGGTATTTTTGAAAATTCTATCTAGTAAAATTTTGTTAAATTTTTCCAATTTAATTGGTAAAAGCCCATTTAAAAACCTTTTCTTTTAAGACAGACCATATGATATTTCACCGAATAAATCTGAATGTTGGAATCTTGGCTGCTGAAGTTAAAAGTAATGAAAAAGCTTTTACAGCAACATGCACATGCCTGGCTGGCTTTGTTTTATTCAGCGAGGATGAAGAAGGCTTGCTCAGAAGTGGCAGCAGGAAGGCTGCCTGAATCAGAACCTCATTTTTCACCCTTTGAATGGACAGAGCCTGCACATCACTCATTTTCTGCAACCCCCATATCCCCCAGGACCATTTTACTTCTGGTAAACAGGGATCCATACATGATCCCACATCAGCACCAGTAACAGTGACTATGTTTTTAGCTAAGGTCAGGAGTTATGAGATGACAATATCCCTTTCATCCCTATGTCAATATTGGCTATCAGTTCTACCTCTCTGAAGCAGACACATCTCTCTTCTTAACTTTACGTGCTTCAAAACATTTGTTAAATCAATTTATCAGATTTTAAAATACGTAAAGCCAGCTTTTGCTGTGGCTTTCCCAAGTACTCTGACTGAAGGAACAGTGGGGTTGATCTCAAAGAAGAAAAGCTCCCTGGGTAGATTCCTGCCTTTGGCTTCCTACAGAGGCTATGAAACCTCAGTAGGTGTGCAGAGCTCCCTAAGCTCTGCTATCCTGTCTTTAACCACTGTCCTCAGCCAGCTAGACACATAGGTCACTAAACTTTACTTAGGTTGCTCTTCTAATTCCTCTAAAATTTGGAGCCATTTCTAAATAAGAAGTCCAGATTCTTGTTTTTTGTACCTTCTTTTACTCCTCAAAAAAGTACAGAACAGAAACGCAAAAGGTGTGTGGGAGAGGAATGGTCGTAAAGTATTCCTCCTGCCCTTTGCTGTCCAGAGTATTTACAATCACCACAAACTTAAATTCACAGTTCTGTGTTACTTAGTAGCCCCAGTTGGCCAGCAACAGACAGAAGTGAGTGGATTTTTAGAACAGTTTACCCGTGAGCTGCAAACTGATAGCGAAGTTTTGTAGCAGTTTCGTATTGTCGAGTAGTAATTTGAGAAGCAGGTTTGGCGGAAGAGAAAAAGGAAGGGTAGGCAGAAACTCACCAGTTTGACTCTCTGCCCGGGGGTGGCACTAATTTCCCATGTGCACTCCTTTCTGCTGGGATACTTGTCAGGCCAGTTGGGACTTGTGATGATGCCATTGGGACTGTGGATCTTCTGTTCACACTCAGCTGTGCCAACAGTGATAACATCAGTTAGTCTGGGGTGTCTGCATTCAGAGGTAGCCAGAAAAGCATTCTTTTTTGTCAGGGGACCCTCTGAATGGCAATAATCTTGAGGATGACAGGTAAGCACACTCTTCAGCATGCATCATCATGTTCCTACCTTTTAGCAAACACTTTAACCCAGTATGCTTATTTATTGACTGTTGTGAAACATACACTATTGTTTACAATGGATTTTTTTTTAATATTATAAATAATATACATAAGATAGGCATTAAAATTTAATAAAAGATTTTGCTATTCCTTCATTCTACCCATATGAGAAATCTTGCCAATCCAACTTCAAATGAGATTTCTTGAATAACTTATTTTTCTCACTTCTTGCTCATTTTCATACTGCAGCTACAGAGCAAGCATTTTGATTTCTAAACCACAGTTTCTAGGGATATATATAAATTCAGAAAACAGTTAAGACTAAACTGTATGTACCAAGCTTAGTTATTCACATTGTAACTGAATCACCAGAAGTGCACCTCTGTGAATAAATAACACGAAGTAAAACTTAAGACAAGAAAGAAACCAGTTTCATTTTTGTATTTAGTTTTTTAACAATCTCAAATTGCTTTATAAACATCAGAGAATCATTGAACAGGGATCTTTTAGAGCAGGCAAGTATGATTGCAACACCAATGACAATGCCAGTGATTCACAAAGGGCACATCTTCACTTGCAAATTAAATCCATGCTAGGATGCAGCTTTGAGAAATTACAGTAGCTCACATGATATTGCACACTTGAGGTTCATTTGCAGATAATCTAAATTCTACTTAAGCTCCAAAGTCTACTGCTTTCTTGGAAGTAGCTGCACCTTTAGACAGCAAACAGGAAGAAAGATGCACAGGGACTCAACTGGAATTTAGATTGTCTGAGCATATTCCCTAAAATAAACCCACAAAGAGCAGATATGGTTTCAACCTGACTGCAAGGAAATTAACTGCTACTGATAGGAGCAAATGACAACTTTACCAGGCTTCTCTCCAAAATCTTTGTCTCTGTGGTTAATAGAGCATTAGATAAATAATCTAGCACAGCTTTAAATGTTCTGTACTTCACAGCACTATTAAAAGTAGCACCCCTTGCCAATGATCCAAAGTTTTCCAAACTGCATTCCTGTGGACCTCAAACTCAGCCACACACAAATGCTGGAGACAGAGGTGATGGAAAGGGGGAGTGGGGTAGTGTTTAAGCCCAAATGTCTAAGCCCCTGTTACCAAGATCCTTCCTTTCTTTTCCTTGGAAGGAGAGCTGGAAAGATGTTTCTGTCAGACAGTTGTATAATCAACCATTCAGCTACCTTGCTACTTACCCTCCTTGCAGTCATGTTTGTTTTCATGTAGCACAAATCCATTTCGGCACTGGCAAATGTAGCTCCCTACTGTGTTGATGCACTCATGCTGGCAGCCACCGTTGTCCTTCGAACACTCATCCTTGTCTAAGAAATACACAATAAGGTTGGGTGAGCATCACAGCCAGCAGCAGTTCTCATTACCAGAAAGAAAAAGGCTTAGAACAGTGTTTGAGTCCAGAAAATGATAAACTAAGGCACAGTCACTCTTCTCAGTATGGCAGTTTCGTGGTACCTTAGTTCTAACCACTCATTGCTCTGCCTGTAAGCTTGCACCATGGCACAAATAGCCTGTCTCATCTTTCTAGAGAGTGAGAGGTAGTTCCTAGGGAAGAGGACCACTAGTAAAACAAACAAGCTAAATCAAATGACATAAGACAGTTACCAGCATTTACAATTTCAAGGGGACTAGCTGGTCAAATTTCATAAATATCTCATCCAAAGCTTTATTTCAGTAAAAAAAAGTTGTGTAATTTATAGACAGCACATTAAGTATTCCAACTCTTGAAATTCCAAAATTTAATAGTGGTATGTTGAAAGAACACATAGGCCAAACAAGATTTCAGGGTCTGCACACTAACATGTAAGAATAGATGGATTTAACTTAAACTTTTGTAATAAACTGTTGCGTTTTTTTTCCTCAGTAGAGTGACAGAGTGTTTTATGTTTAATGATTCTGGACATTACAGAACATCATAAAAAGAAAAAAAATTCATTGAAAAACATTACAAAAGAAACTGGAATTAGTTATTTCAAGGACATCTACAATATAGCACGCATATAATCCTTTAAAAGAGCTTTTAGTGTGTTAGAAGTAAAGCAGAGAGTAGGGGAGGAAATATGACCTGCATTAAAGAGCTACAAATTCATTGCATGGAAAAAAGCCAAATTAGATTAACAGGCTGTCATTCTAGCAAGAGGCCTCAGCTGCCACCCTTCTATGTCATTCAGCTGCTGTCATTTTAGGTGAGGCTGGTCCATTTAAAAGAAGCAGACTGCTCCTGGCATATACACATATATACACATACATGTATATACGTATGCACATGTATATACCTATATATGTATAGATATATATAAAGCCTGAGATATAAGAACATATACCTATATAAATATATATATATATAAACACAACCATCCTTCTTAAAAAAACTGTATCTTACAAATTGTGTCATTTCAAGATGCAAAAGAAAGGAGGAAAAAGAGCAAAGAAACTGTGGTCATCCCAGAGGTCCAGCTGTTGAAGGGCTGGAATACAGAGAGTTCACCCCCTTCAGCCTCATGTACCTTAGCAACAGTGAAGGTTATCTCCAAACAAGGTAACAATGTTTCAGACTTCAGTAGGCATAGCAAGAATTTCTATAGATCACATGCCACTATGGATAATTTAAGTCTCTTTTTGTTGTTTTACTTATGTACTTTTTTCCCTGCCTTTACTGACACTCTTACTCAGTAACACAACAGAGGAAGTTTGCATTATAATTGCATACACAAGCTTTATCAGCCAAAATGTATGCAACACTTGACCCCTTGACTTGCAGGTCTTTCCATAAAAATCAGCTTCCACTTACATTACATGATGATAATGCACATTATAGAAAAATTCTGCAAGTCAAACCCAAACATCCACCATATTTTGTCCTGTAAATCTCAAATATGTTTGCACTGAAAGTTTTTGGGAGCTTTATGAAGATTTGAACAGATCTGAATGTTAAGAAACAGTTGAAAACACATTTATTTATATTCAAACAAAAGTCTTAATCTTTCATCTTTGCCAAAGCAAGCACTATTGTAAATTCATTCCGTGTTACAAGTGAAAAATAGTAACATGCAAATTAGAAATGAGATATAACATGAAATAACTCTTCAATATTCCCTGTTCTAAGCATTAGTTTGTAGGTTTCTACCAAAACAACAAAATAAATGGAAGGCAAGCCCAAAGTGCATTCAGGTTAGGCTTCCAAGTACAGAGTAGGTACACAAATTCTAAATAAAAGCCCTGTCCATTTTAATCTTCCCCCGACCTGTGTGAAAATACTGAAAAGTATTTCAACATTAATTAAGTTCCCATTCTCTAAAATAATCTCTTAAGATACTAGTGCATAAGCAAACATTTCCATGTTGGTCCTCCTCAGAGAAAAAAACAATGGACAGAAGGTAGAAAGAAAAAGCTTTGGAACATATTTGAACCACAATAATTAATTGTACATGGTTAATCAAGGATGCAACTGTTGAACAAGCCTTCCTCACACTTCAGAATTCGGAACAGACTTTCTGTCAAATTGACTGCCCAGTTTAAAAATTCATGAAAAAAACAATTAGTCTGTATTAGTTATAGGAACAAATGTTTTGCTATGTAAAAACAAAACCATTTGTTATGCTGACAAATGGAAATGAGTCTCCCCATTTTGAATGGGTACTTTCTTTTCTCATTTTAGTACTCAGAACAGAGAAAGATCCATTCTGAACCAAATGTTAGATTGAATCATTCAGAGGACAAATGGTCGTACCTCTGAGACCCTGAGAGGTCACCAATCTGTGAACAATATGTACTCGGCCTGAAGGGACCTGTATCAAATCCTTGCAAGATTCAAAGCCAAAAATTTTCTCTTTGCAGTCAGCTTTCTCGTCTGTGGAAAAAAAATGTACCAGGATGGCACCAGAGATGAGTTTGTGCTCCAAATCAAATTTGCTCAAGGCTAGAAACATTCTAGCTTTCTCTTTTAGCTGCTCAATGAATCATCACCCAAGAAAAAAGTGTCCCAACAAACCTCATTTCTATATTTCATCAAACACCATGTACATTACGAATGATCATGCAAAGAATCATGTTTATTTAAACCACTGAATTAACTCTAAAACTTACAATAAATGGAAGCAGCTTAGTGATATATTATCACTGAGAATTAATCATACAACTACACAAAGACTGATTTAAATTATTATTAAATTATTTATCTTCTTGGAAACATCACAGGGAAAAAAAAAGTATATATTAACTTTTTTCCTCCCTAAAGTAAATTCACAGATGTATTTTACACTATTCTAGTCTTCTGGGCCCAACAGACTGCAACAGGTCATTACCTTCTACGAAGAGAAGGAAGAGAGAGAGAGTAAAAGAAAAAGAGAGAGAGAAAAAACTAGTTACAGGAAGCTTTTAGTTTAGAAGCCTAATATCTAATTCCAAAAAACTTTAATAAAAACTAATATATCATGATTGCCTAGTTTCTTCTCTTTATACAGGAAACTCCATTATAAATATAAGGGTGTCTCTGGAGATTAGCTAGATCCCTGCAATGGCCCCCAAATGAGCTGTCTTCAGAACTGTCCCATCAAATGTAAATTTTACAGACTGGTGAAAAAAAGTTGTTCTCACTTTCCAGTAGCACCTGTCTGGCTGTTAACACCATTTTACAGCCAAAAATGTGATTTATGTTATCTTATAACAACATAAATACCTTCCTAAAGCAGGTCAATCTGTTGCCCTGTATCACTGTTTGCTTTCACAGTTTATCACAGTGGATTCCAACCACCCAAAAACTGCTTTCTGTTGTCTGAGCTGGAGCTGGGCCATGCTTTCTCAAATGTAGTCGTGCCTGCAGAATTCACCATCAAAAGAGTTACCAAAAAAAAAGTCATTTGGCTGTGTTTAAGGGACACATTACAGTTCCTAATCTTCAAACTGATCTAACTTATCCATCTGTCTCTCTCTTGCTCAGCATCATATATGCCCTTTACTGGCGAATAGGCTGCAAGATGCAGCTTTTTAGTCATAATTGTTGTTGGTGGTTGTTTGGGGTTTTTTTTAATTAAAAGAATGTTAAACACCTTCCAGCAAATATCTTGGACACTAGCACTAAGTATTTCTCCAGATACCATTCTGAAAGTATTGTATTGTGAAGTCAAGTATACAAACAGGCAAAAAAACCCCACTTCATCAGCTGAACAGTAATCAGCTATCAACTCCCAAAATTCAAAATACCTGAATCACAGAATCTCACAATCGTCATGGTTGGAAAGGACCTCTGAGATCACTGAGTCTAACCATCAACACAGCCTCAGCCATTAAAATTGCTGCCATATTTTGAACTCGGCAATCGCAAAATTTACGTAATTAGAAATCTGTGATGTTTCTTCTACATTTCAAAACATTCATCTTAGTTTCTGAGCTCATAGGGATTCTCAGTCTCTCTTAGTGTTCATGGTGGTTTTTAAGGACAAATTTGGGTTAATTAAAAATTATTAATTGCAGAGCCTGGCCAACTTACTTTTAAAAACTTCTGGAATTCAGATTTCTCAAACTCAAGTGTCCCAACAAAGGTATTTCCTACAGGTGCATGCCATACCCTACAGAAACTGCTAAAACACAGACAACTAATACTTGCTTTCAAATACGGAAAAGTGTCTTCCAAGACTGAACTGGTGTCAACAAATTTATTTCAAGGGGACATCTAAGATATTTCAGGTAAGACCTTTCCACCAGGGCTAAATTTCAACCAGAAACCTGAAGACTAAAATTCAGTGATTTCCTCTCATGTAAGCACCTAGAAAGTGATATACAGAATCACAGAATCATCATGGTTCAAAGGACCTCTGAGATCAGAGTCCAACCATCAACACAAAAAAAACCCAAACCACCAAACAAACCCAGATAACCAAACACACTACACCAAAAAACACCACCAAAACCCCCTACAACCTTGGCCACTAGAGCATGCCCTGAAGTGCCACATCTACATGTTTTCTGAATACCTTAAAGGATGGTGACTCAACCACCTCTCTGGGCAGCCTGTCCAGTGCCTGACTACTCTTTCAGTATAGAAGTTCTTTCTAATATCCAATCTAAACCTCCCCTGCTGCAAATTCAGGCCATTTCCTCTGGTCCTGTCGCTATCCACTTGGGAGAAGAGGCCAACACCCACCTCCCTGCAATCTCCTTTCAGGTAGTTGTAGAGGGCCATAATGTCTCCCCTCAGCTTCCTTTTATTCAGAATAAACAACCCCAGTTCCCTCAGCCACTCCTCGAGTGAATTCTTCTCTAGACCCTTGACCAGCTTGGTGGCTCTCTTCTGGACAAGTTCCAGGGACTCCATGTCCTTCTTATAGTGAGGGGCTCAGAACTGAACACAGTACTCAAGGCGTGGCCTCATCAGTGCCAAGTTTGGGGACACAACCACTTCCCTACTTTTGCTGGCCACACTATTCCTGATACAGGCCAGGATGCCACTGGCCTTCTTGGCCACCTGGGCACACTGCTGGCTCATGTTAAGCCTGCTGTCAACCAGCATCCCAAGGTCCTTTTCCTCTGGGCAGCTTTCCAGCCACTCTTCCCCAGGAATGAAGTCTGAAGGTCACTCTTCAGTGACACACCAATAGCATTTTATGTCCATATTAAGGCATTCAGGGGTAAGAAAGTTAGTGTTTTCTGAACACCATGAGAGTTTTGCCTGATGAATTATTTAGAGACGATAACCTCTTCTTTAGTTCAGGAGTTTGATTTGTCTCCAGCATAACAAAGTTTCTGTTTTGATCAGGAAAAATTTTCAAAAGGGGAAAGCCAGATAACAAAGAAGAACAGAATCTGCTAGAAGTTATAACAACTGGAAGAGAATTGACAAAGAATAAAAATAAAATACCAAACTATTTGAACTCATGAAATGAGAGAAGAGATTATGACAGAAATGCATTATGAAGCATTCAGTAAATTTATACACAGACTCAAAGACTATTTATCAAATAACCTTTCTTTGAAGGGGATGATACATATACTATACCCAGAACACATCATACATTTCTATTCATTAAAAACACCTAAGTTCAGAGTTATGCCTGGCTAATAGATTCATTCTAGTGATCAAGGGTGTGATTTAAAACTTACATTTTTAAATTATCAGGAAAAGCCTGTCTTCACCTGGGGGGAGAAATGGAAGTATATTTCATTCAGAAGTGAAAAAGACAAGGGAAATAATGGTTTTGAAGGATTACAACCTGATGCTTTGAACTCCACAGATTGTAGTCTAGTCTTTCCCCAACATACAGCATGGGCCTGATTTCTTCCTATTTCTTCACAAAGTTATCATTGCTAGTCTTATCTGGCATAGCTGTTTAAATCCCAAAAATATGTAACAAACTTAAATATGCAGGCCATTTTTAGAACTGGAACGTGTCAATACTTGGTCTTGTAAAAAGTCAAAATACGTGACGATTCCTGCTGGCACTACTAGGCCTACATGAAAAGACTAGTTGTGTAACTGTTTCTAGGAGGAAGTTCTGTTGTATGCTTCTCCGACAAACAATCAGTAAACCTTGAAAGCTAATGCAAAATAAATGCTACTAAATGTAAAGGCGGATCTGAAAAATTGAGCAGAGAAATGTGATTATAAAAAAAACCAATATGCTTTAAAAGAGGTAAAATGTTTGTCAATTTCTTTGTATGAGATTAACTTTTTCTCGTCTTTCATAGTTGCTTAAGGAAAACAAAGTAGTCATAATTAAATTTATTATGGAAATTGAGACATTGAAAGTCTAAACTGTTTATCTTGACAGCTGTTTTCTTCACTTTCCAAACCAGATCACTTATATAACATACTGATTCTTATTACTTGGTTGTATTTAAGTTATTAGTTATTAAAGCTAACCAATGAAATACCATTTTAATTTCAGCTTTGATTAAATATTCGTAGCAAACAAATGCTAGTAACAGTTCCTGATAATACATTTTACTACGTGCTAAAGAATCAGGATTCTCCATAATCAGATCTTTAACTGCTATAAAAAAAAAAAAAAAAAAAATCTGGGGCAGAATTCAAATCCCGAATGCTTCTGGATGACTTCCAGTTTGGGGAGGTGGGCGGACAGGACTGTTGTGGTTCTTTTTACACAAGATAATATACCTATGCATATGTGTGTGTAAACGCACAAGTGGAACAGTAAGCAAAATTCCACTACTAACTCTAGATGGTATTTTGCCATGGCCAAATTATTATGGTCTAGTCTGAATGGGTAATTGCAAAGATGACTGGTTTGCAAAGATGACTGTTGTGCAAATGTTTCCTCAAATCTTTAGCTTCACTCCTGTCTAACTTCATTCAATGATACACGTCCTCAGGTGATACAAACCTCCATCACTCTGATCTGCCCTAGTGAAATTACAGCTAAAAAGACACATTTTTGCAAGGGCAAGGTCTTAAACTCTGTTCTTCTGCAAAACATTAAGAAGTGCAAGGTTTGGCAAGAAAGAACCCATAATGTTAAACAAATGTAGCACAAAGTGGTAGTTTCACAACTAATGCATTATATTAAGAGATCTGAGTGAAAAAACACAAGGGTACCGAGTATGAAATTCATATTACATCACAACTGGGATTTGAAAGAACAGCAACAAAAACCTAAAGACACTTAGTCAGTTTGCTTTTTTTCCCTCTGTATCTCGCAAGGTTCGTGTATCTCTGCTGTGGTTTAAAAATAAATGTGTTCCATCCTACTATGCACAGAAATTACAACTCAGAATTGCATTTTTTAGAGAGGAGAGTGATTTATGCTTATAGAAATAAAACAAAGTTAAAGCTACCAGCAAAATTATAAAGGAAAAGGCCATTCACTTTTCATACCAAAATACAGTATTCACTTCACCTAGTCAGTATATGCTCAGAGACACTCACAGGTACACAAGAGCGATTTTCCATACCTGAGAAGAAGTGTGCCTTGAAGCCTTTTTTTGACACAGTGTTGTCAGATCTGAACTCGATTCGCATGTTGTTGTACTGAGAAGTGATAACTTCAGGCACTTCTGTACCGCAGAATTTACCATGTAGTTTAGAATCAGAAGAAAGGCCACTACGAATCTCCACGTAATCATACTTGCAAACCTGAGAAGAGAAAGAAATATTTGGGGGGGGCAACCAAAAGAAAAGCATGACATTACTTACAGATGCAAGAACTCTGATTGGTATATGCTGCATAATAATATAATAATAATATCTTTTTTCACTTCTTCCTGACTGAAAACATTTGCAAATGCTTACAAATGTTCACTGATTTTTTGTGAGAATATTTTAAGGTCACTAAGGCATAGCTATACTATGCATTACATTCAAAACTATATTTTTTCAGATATACAGATTCTAATCTGTATTTAGTATCTAAATTTCAACATGCTTTGTAATGTTTCCATAAAATTCCAGTTACGTTAGACTAGAATCTAGAAATACTAACCTTAAAAACTATACCTATCTTTGCGTTGTAAGCCACATATCCAGAACCTACAAACCTTCTACTGCTTTTTTAAAAAAACATTAATTTTCACTTAGAAACTTACAAGATAGGTTTTTACCATAATGTATTTAAGACATATTATTTTATTTACAAATAGATAAATTTGCACTATTATTAAAACTCTTTATCTTTCTTTAACAGTAGCATCGCTATAATTTGGAGGTCTGATGCATGTCATTTTCATTAAAAGGTTAAAACCAAAATACAGTAAAACAATGTAATATAAAAACCTTATCCAAGGCCTACTACTCGTGATAATACTTTCAATGCATAATCCCTTGGCCAACCTAAAGCCTTCCACCCAAAAACTTCTAAGCTTCTTAGGCTCAACTATCAATCATTTAATCAAAAATGTCCCAGCTGACTGCAATTAATAGCTTAAAAGAAAACAGTGTCCAGGGGGATTCATAGAGAGCTTAGATTGTCTATTAAATCCAAGTTGTATTTGATAAATCACAATTTCTAGTCAAAGAGGAAATGTCAGAGGAACTGGAGGAGAACTACAGAATAGGATGTTTGGGCCTTTTTCTCTCTCTTTCTCCCTAGGAAATATTAAATTATTGTCAACATTGTCAATTTTTAAAAATATAATACATTCTAGATATAGATTAAATATGCATTGTTACTGGAACAATTTTTATATGTTGCAGAGTTGGAAAGAGACTAATTCAGTTGAAACTACATTTGCACAATATAAAGAATACAAACATTTTTGAAAATTGAGTTACTGCCACATGCTGATTTATACTAATTCTAAGAAAAATTCATATTAATGCATGTAATTTTCAAAACTAATTCACAATGTTAATAAATCCCAGCAACTTCAGCATTACATCAGTCGTGAATTTTGATGGTTTCATGGCTTTAGAATAGAAATGAAATGTAATTTTGGAAAGGTCTGAGTTCCTTCATAGCAGTATATTGAAAACAAATAATTACAAATTAAAAGTAAGATTTAGATTTTAAATAGTAAATGTAAAATATTAACATTGTAATATTGGACAAGACATAATAAACAAATACATAAAAATTAAATCATTTGCTAAATGTACACATTTTATGTCTGCACTCAGATATCGTCATAGAACATTCCAGATATTGCATTTGCATTTCTGACTTTCACAGGTGCCATTATTAGTACTACTACTCAATAATATAAAGCTGAAACTGATTTAGTAAGCACAGAAGAGGATCAAATGAAAGTTCTAAATGTTGAAAAATATTATGTATACATCTTCCATATCTGCTGAAGTTATGTGCCTTTATGACCCTGGAGGCTGCCCAGGTCAAACACTGCAGCTGCTCTACTGTGCTTGATTTCTAGTGCTGCTTCTTTTAAAATATTCCTCTATGAGATACTTGTGATTTAAATGCTCCCTTGCTCCATCACTAATCAGAGCTTATGTATATTCTTTGTAGTCATAGTCCGTAAAGATGATTTGGTTTCTCCAGATTTTCTCCTCTTGAATTCTTTCCAACATGCCTCAGCCATTTGCTCTGTTTTACTTTGTTGATAAAAAAAAGTCAGCTGAGACTCAGCAGAGAACATTTCTTTTAAATTTCTTGTAACATATACATTTAGATGATACGTAAAAGAGAGCTAATTCTCTCCATATTTGTTTTGAAAGAACCCAGAAACAGTCCCAAAGTGAAAACAAGAATATCTATGGTTATTGTCAGCATATGAACAGTCACAGAAAGGATTTATAATACAGTATCTATTTTCACACTCGTGAAACCGTTCAGAGTGTAACAGAAAGTGCATCTCTTTGTTCACAGTTACTTACTTCATTCCCTTCTAACTCAAAAAACTCAAACTTCATTGAAATTCGGTATTGCGTTGGGGCAACCACCTGCCACACACAGTTTTTGTTTGGAGGATACTCTTTGGGCCACCCTGGTGTGGTTATAGTCCCATTTAGCTTTGTCAGGAGTCCTCCGCAAGCAGCTGTAAAATTAAAGGGGAGAGCATCATTTCACCATGTTTTACTATAAACAGAAGCACACTGAGAAGATTCAGTCCTTTCATTACTTATACTGCTGTAATGCCCAGACAGACTAATCAGAATCTTGCTTTATCATGCTTGGTGCAAACAAGGAGAAAGAGACAGCCGCTATCTTGAACAGCGTGCAGGTTTGCAGGCAGAGATAAGTTTCAGGACTACACAAAGCGTTATCATATTCATTCTTTTCCCTTCCCTCCAGAGACTCTGGTTATTCTCTCACAGCCTTTCCCATGCAAGTCCTCTGACCTCACCGCCCTCCCCAGGACCTTGACCACCGCTCTTCTGACAGACAGACTACTTAAGATGCACTTTGCATTTCCCCAGCTTCTCTGCATGATTATTGATCCAGAACCAGCCCTACCTATCTCAGCTCTTACAGCTGTATATGCCTCCCCTTACCTACTAGACATGGTCACTTCCTTGGGATAGCAGCTGTGTACTCTTGGGTCACAATTTCTTTTGCTGAAGTATGGATGTTGAAGTAGTAGAGAAAATATCTATTCAGCACATATTTTGAAAAAATAGTCACCTCCATACAACTGAGCAACACTGTACTATGCTTGTGAATGCAGTTCAGGTACTAAAGGATGAACACGTTAATCTCTTCCATCTGTGGACTTTTTTTTTCTTCTTTTTTTGTTAAAAAAAGGAAAGTAATGGGATTTGCAGGAGTTCTTGATCACACTCTGCTTCATTCATATTATTACAGCACTATGACAGCACTGGAAATCATCCACAAATCTCTTCTGAAAGAGCTGGTGGGGAAAGCTCAACCTCCTTCTGACTGCTCTGTGCTAATGCTGAATGCTTTAAAAACTGCCTGTTCCTATCTAGCTAATGGTTTCACACACTACATCTACTTCAGCTAACACACCTGACAGAACTCTCCAGTTTCTGTGTCAGGGCACACTTGGCCAAGTCAGACACATACCAGTCTTCCTCCTGGCACCTGGCTTTCCATGCAGAAGACTTCTCACTGTATACATAAAGGTAATCTGACAAGGGTGGGCAGACTAACACCCTGGGTCACACCTCAGTGTGTCAGAAAAGACCAGGCACAGCACAGGTTTACAGACAACAGTCAGATGACAAAAGTTACACTGCTGACACCCCCCTCCCCCCCACAAATGATCCAGTCTGGGTCAGCACAACTACTGCTAGTTTTCAATTTCTGCTTTTCAATGTCACTCCATTGGTCCTTCAAGCAATGGTGGGAAATGCGGAAATACTGAAAAAAATCTTAAAGCTTTCTAACATGCTGCCAGCAGGACAGATTTGGATTAGACCAGCATGAAGCAATTTTCTGTGCATATCAACACTGCAGTGAAGCATTGGGTAGAGTTTCTGAGTTATAAGCTCCTACTCTGGCATCATAAGTGTACTAATACAGCTAGGTCACCCCTCAAATTACTGAACTATAACAAGGACGTGATGCTCATTGTGATGACACAGTGATTTTAACTCAACACTCCTCCTGAGTAGAATCTATGTACAGGGAGTGCTACCTCACATGGAACAAATGCATAGAGACTTTTAGGGATAACTTAGGGTTTTTTTCTCCACACTATGTTGCACAACTTCAAGCAACTCCACTTTGCCAGAGTTGCTTTAAACTTTGAGTGCTGGGGAAGTTTTCCTTCTCTCTTTTTCAGAGGCAGAGGAAAGAGTTTTCTGAAAGACAGGTAATCTTCCCTAATATTCTGACTCAGGTCAGCAAGCAGACTAAATCAAATTCCTTACATAAATTTGGGCTGATTATTAAAGGCTCAGAGATCAAATCTCTGTCTTCATGGCCCCCCTTAGATGAACCTTAGTTTCTGCATATTGCCTAATATGCAGACACCTAAATAAATTGTTTTTCCAATGTGCTCAGTATTACAGTTGGGGTGGGGGAAGATGTGGAAAACCATCAAAAAACACAACTGGCTTGATGAGAAACCACAATCTAACATAGGTAGACTATGACTATCACCACCTCACACAAACACGCGTCCAAACAAACAAAACCAACCCCATAGAACCACAAGCAAAAGAAAAAAAAAATGCAAAGAAACTAAGCAAATCTACCCCAAACTGTGAAAAAACACTAATTAAAGCCAGGAAATTGGAAAAAAGAGAGACTACTGAATCACAGAAGAAAACTGTAACTCTGAGCACTCCAATTTCCAGACTCTTTTCACTACTCAAACAGATGAACTGAGATAAGAAAAATTTGTGCTATCTCAGAATATACTGGTATTTATGAATAATAATCAAACAGTAATTGGTGCATAATGATTGAGAGCTTTTGCTTCTTTCCTTTGATATGAAATATATATAGAATGCAAAAGCTTATCACAGTCCAATCCTGTGCTTCCAGACTTGCACTTACCAGGTTTTTATTTCTTAAAATGATTATTTCAACACAATTTGCTCACCCCAAAATGTATAATTTGTTTCCAGTAAGAAAAGTCCACTACTTGATTGGAAGAGGGGCAGCGTTCTCTGAGCTCTGGAGCTAGAATAAAGGACCCTGCTCTTCAAATATGCCAGCTTCTCACACCCCAGTCAGAGATGGTCAGGGGGTCATTAAATACTCTGATTCTGGGACAGTGGCACATTGTTCTGCTGATAATTGTCTCCTTATGCATGGTGAGAGACTTTGCTTTAATGAGTATGAATAATGTAGTTAAGTGCTTTGGGAAGGTATGAAGTCATGCTTTGCGTTGGTTCTTATCAATTAACAGCAAAACCTGTAGAGCTAAATTAGCGACAGGCATTGGATGACGATGACTGCTGCGGACAGACATTGCTCTGGCAGCACGACTTGAATGCAAGCTCTGACTTTCCAGGCTGGGTTCCACAGATCTCCCATCACCAGGGCAGAGCATATGGCAGGTGTAGGTGTTTCACCCACGCGATGGCACCCCATGGGAGTGCTTCAAGAGCCCAGAACACAGGAACACACTGTACCTTCACAACTCTTTTTGTCAGGACCGAGTTCATAGCCAGGATCACAGGCGCACTGGTAACTGCCCAGGGTATTGACACAGCGCTGCTCACAGCCACCATTGTCAGGTTTGGCACATTCATCTTCCTCTGCCAAGACAGGGAAGAATGCAAAAAGGTGTAAAATAATTACCTTCCTCAGCTGTGATTGCTGGATCAATATTAACCCAGAAAGCTGTATGCATGCCTTTATATGGTGTACTACATAATGCACTGTGGTTGCTAACTAGAGCATTTTAAAATGCTAAGGACACCTGCAATGGAGAAAATAAAAAATTGTCCTTTGTGGGGTATGGGTGGGTTTTTTTACAATACCTTCTGGCAGCTACAGACCTAATTTATAAGCAGTTTGTGGGCAACATAATAATTCAAGCGGCCATAGTCTAAAGGTTGTATAAAGTACTGAAAGAAAGACCAAAAATCCACAACAGAGTCACTTGAAGGGCACTTTATCTCCCAGAGAAGCAATTTGTGCATTATCCTGAATACATAGTCAAAAACAGATTAACAGAATCCTCAAATCCCAGGTTTTCATCCTACTGATATTAAAGGGAACAAGATGCATCAGAGATGGGGAAGGTAAAGGAATAATGCATTGTCCTTACTAGCTCTAAAATATATCCACAAGATTAATTGTTAAAATATTCCTCAGATGTTGAAATAATGTCTCCTCACACCAGACAAGGAATTTATTCAGAATAAAACAGAGTTCCCACTCTCATGTCTACAGCTTTCAAGGCTGTAATAGTCTACAGTGAAAAGTAACAGTTGGGGTGAGAAAGTCCCGGATTGTGGCTTTTCAAAGGAGCAAAAGGGTTTTCCTGGTGGCATGACCAGGTGTCACCACGACCACATCACTGCTAGTGGCTGTCTCTGTGCCACGGGCAGCACAGGGCAGGAATTACACATTCCCCACGCACCAGCTGCTGCAGGTGTAGCTGCAACTGTATGACAGACATACCCTCCAAAACTGGAGGAAGACTGAGAGGCCACTGGTTGCTGTATGATTTGTCAGTTGTTGTTACGGGGTTTTTTTTCTTGCTCACTTTCTGTGTAATAAGCCTGATGCAGCAAAGGAATTGCAAAACCCACAACGTTTACCAAAAGAAAAAAAAAAAGAACACTTAACAGAAAGACCCAATTATCTCTATTGTGATTATAATATTGAACTTTATATTTGATAACACAATGTATCCAAATACCCAAATTTTAAAAGATTAGGTATGTTTCTAAGTTTTTTCAAAACTAAGCTGATTATTTGAACCTGAAGAGAGTAGGAAGTTGCATTGAATTTGTTCCTTCAGTCTTTGGACATACTTTACAAGGAGACAGATACACCGAACTGTTTTGATTTGATAAAATTGCACACCCAGGTAAAAAGACATGGTGGACATAGTGCAGAACCAATTTTAGAAAAAATACGTTGCTAAATATTTTTCATATCCTGTCATAATTTTTCTAGCACAAAACCAAGTGATAAGCAGTTCACAGCTCCCAAAATACGCTTTAACATTTACCTTTAAAGAAGTTAGCTGCAAATCCTGCTTTGTTAACAGTTCCATCGGAAACAAACTTCATCCACAGGGTATTAGAGGTAGATCTAATGTCTTCTGGCTTGTCATAGCCACAAAAGTGACCAATTAAAGGACTGTTCTCATTCGTTCCATCTCGAATTTCCAAGTAGTCATATGCACAGTTATCGTGTCTTTCAATCTGTAAAAAATATTTTTTATTTTTGAAGTGATCTATTTGAACTTGACCAAAAACGTCAAATATCAATTAGTTAATAAACAGAATAGAAGATTTTTCAAATTTAAGGCTAGGGTTCTCTGTTTAGGGTTCAAACACCAGGAAGATGAGAAAAAGCATAAATAGACTGTTTTTAACCATACGAGTTTTCTACGAGAAGAAATAATTTTGAGATTGCTACACAGGATACAAGAGTTTGACTAGAAAAAAGTAACTAAAAAAGACACACTCATCTGTATCCCAGTGTTCTGTCAAATTCCCACTGAGATCAAGTAAAGTCCTCTTTCCTCATATATGCTCAAGTACACATGATTAATGGTTCCATAACTAAACAAGTCAGAAATATTAATTGTTCTGAAGTACTAAAAAACTCAATTTTTATTAATATGCTAAGATTTTTAGACATTATCAACCTGTGCTGTTTCAGGTGATGGTCAGTATTTTATTTTCTTCCTTTATCTTCAATACAGTGCAAAATTTTGCATTTGTCACTACCTACTAATGTTGCAGGGTAACTGTAAAAAATTATACTGCATTTAGAGTATGTGGCAGCTGTAGAATTAGATCCAAACACACTTCTAAAATTATCAGCTATTACTTAGCCAACAGAACAGATGAAAAAAAACCCAAAAAAACAACCAACAACCATTCTTATTGTTCTGCAGCTGATGTATCTGCTTTCTGTTGCACAATTTCCAATGTCAGGTGTGTTTTGACTTGCTAGGTCAATAAGTTAATCTTTGCCATACTGATGGAGAAATCTACTGAAACCAGAACAACTGAAAATGTGCCTCTCACTTAAGTGTCCTGCCAGATGAGATCCAAACATAGACTAATATGTGAGTGGACATTTGTGCATTTTCACTTGGGTAGCAAGTCTTGTGCTCTTTACATAACAGTATTTGCAGTTAGAGTGGGAACTGCACCAAAGAACGTAGCAGCCCAAATATGATCCTATCTGGAGCCTAGATAATTTATGATGCCTCTCTTTATTAAAAGTGTGTCTTCCCCAACAGAATTAAAAACCTCTTGGTCTGGGTCATTTTACTGCAGAATTACTTCACAATACTTAAGTAATATAGCATCTTAGCTGTAAAAGAATTAACTAAATCCAAGCATTCAAAAATAAATCCTCTAAGAAAACTATTGTTCAATTAAGTGGCTGAATTTTAAGGTAGGTTTTTTGGGGGGTGAGGGGAGGGGCGGTACCACAGTCAGAGAGAAGGGGTTGGAGGAGCCTCAAATTGAATTCAGCACATTCAGTTTCTGTTACAATGACAAAGAAGTAAATATGAAACCAAATCCAGAAAAATCCACATCTTATCTCTGGACAGAGTTTTTCTTGCACATAAGCTGCACAGTTTGTACAAGCAGTTGCTGATAACTCTGCCCTAATTGTGCATTATGACCAGCACTAAGCTCACTAACCACCACAGACTAAGAAGCTTTCATTTAACACATTAGGATTTCTGCTTCTTTTATGTAAGAGGGAAAACTAGGGAAAGGGACTGTTTGATTTTATTCATTTCAATGGCATCAAAATATGGCACTTACACACAACATTGGTCTGTCTTCTTTCCAACTTTCCAATTTTTCCAGCATTTACATAAGTAATTTTCTCCCACTCATTTCTCTGGCATGATCCATGCTGCCATTTACTCTGATTTCTTAGCTGTTTGCTCGGGAATTGCTTTGGGTCAGAGTTTGGGAAATGAGTGAGAAAAGAAGATCTGGGGCCAAACCATTCATTGCTGACTTCCATGGCATTTGTATGTTTGCAACTAATGTGGCCAGGTATGAGTCCACCTGAGCACTGGGAAGTTTTTGACACTGATACTGAATTTTCATTCCTCTAAATAATGAAGTTTAAACACATGGCATAATTTTCCAATTTGAAACAAAGTCTGCCTTGCTATCTTAGTAAAAATCAGATTGCACTCTGATGTAGAAAGAAATGACCTGGTCCAAAACCCACTAACAGTAATGAAGGAATTATGTATTTTTCCTACACATTTCTGTGGTCATTTCACTACTCAAGACTTTTAATTAACATCTGTCTTGTTCCATGTTTTCCATGTTCTATGGGGCAATATGGCAAATCTGCTTTTTCAAAGGCCAAGTGCAGCTCTGAGTTACATGTACCAAATTCCCACTGAGATTGATTGTTAGTGCCTTTTCTGAGAATCACTCTATTTTTGGCAGAAGACAACAGCTAAAAAATACACTTTGTATAGCAATAAGTTGCTAACCTTCCTAAGACTATAAAAATCAACCAATTTGCAATGTACTATTGATTTTCAATAAAACAAAAGGTGGCCATTCTACCATATTATTTTTTTTTAGTGTACTACTACTGCAAACAATGCCATTATTATCACCAATTTTATTACAATAAGGGATTAAATCATTACACCTGTATATAAACTAACAGATAAGCACTGCATTTTTGAGAAATTGTAACGGGCATTAAGGCACTTGGTAACAAATGAAAAAGAACTAGTATAAGATGTGCTTTGCTTATGTGTACTTCAGATTTTAAGATGTCATGGTACTGTCATCTGGGAACATTGCCATACAAAGATCTATTACACCTGCAATAGTCTCTTCCTCTTCTTACTACAAGAGTCGAAAATCTCCTCAAGGTAAGGAACTCCCAGTAAGTTTAGCTGTAACTGGACTGATCCTGTAAATGTTATTTACTGGAGCACTAGCATTTCACAAGACTGATTTTATATATGGACGAGAAGAAATATTCAAAGTGTTAGCAAATGCAAAAAAAACCACAAACAAACGGGTTTTACAAAAAAATGCATTGTTTATAGGAGAGTGAAGGATCAGCTCCTGAAGGCCTTAGAGGAAACCCAGAATTTGCATGGCATTAGACAACTAAGTTGAGAAAATACCAGAAAAATTCCTAAGACAGGAGCATAAGCATAAGAAAACACTAAGAAATCTCCTGGTGAAATAGTAAACCAGACATGTTCTCAAATCATTCTCAAAAGAAACAAAAATCCTTTGTACATAGATTCAGTTCTGGAAAAAGCAATGGCTGGTGGATTTAGGTTATCGTTGGACTTGATGATCTTCCAGACCTTTTCCAACCAGGATCACAGAATCACAGAATCCTAGGGGTTGGAAGGGACCTCGAAAGATCATCTAGTCCAACCCCCCTGCCAGGCAGGGTCACCTAGAGCACATCACACAGGAACACATCCAGGTGGGTTTTGAATGTCTTCAGCGAAGGAGACTCCACAACCTCTCTGGGCAGCCTGTTCCAGCGGCCTCACCAAAGCAGAATAGAGGGGGAGGAGAACCTCTCTTGACCTACTAACCACACCCTTTCTAATGCACCCCAGAATGCCACTGGCCTTCTTGGCCACAAGGGCACCTTACTGGCTCATGGTCATCCTCCTGTCCACCAGGACCCCCAGGTCCCTTTCTCCTAAACTGCTCTCCAGCAGGTCAGCTCACAACCTGTATTGGCACATGGGGTTGTTCTTCCCCAGATGCAAGACTCTACACTTGCCCTTGTTGAATTTCATCAAGTTCCTCCCCGCCCAACTCTCCAGCCTTTCCAGGTCTTGCTGAATGGCAGCACAGCCTTCTGGTGTGTCAGCCACTCCTCCCAGTTTAGTGTCATCAGCAAACTTGCTGAGGGTACACTCTGTTCTCTCATCCAGGTCATTGATGAAATGACCCCTGAGGGACTCCACTAGTCACAGACTTCCAACTAGATTCTGTCCCATTGACCACAACTCTCTGACTTCTTCCTTTCAACCAATTCATGATCCATCTCACTAGCTGATCATCAAGACCACACTTCCTTAGCTCATCTATGAGGATGCTGTGGGAGACAGTGTCAAATGCTTTACTGAAATCAAGATAAACCACATCTACTGCTCTACCATGATTCTGTGTAAAATGTAAATGTATTTGGCTAAAAATTCCAGACTACCTTTGCTTTGTAGCACTCTCCTAACAGAAAAAAAAAAAAAAAAAAAAAAAAAAAAAAAAAAAAAAAGAAGAGAGAAATAAGAATTTGCAGAGCAAATCCAGGAGCAATTGTATTTCAGGAGGAATCTTTCAATTACTTTTTGTCATTGTTAATTTATTTCTTGATAAGAGTAAAATTTCAGTACAGGTAAACATAACTGAATCAGATAAACTTTAGCCATAAAAGGTCAGATACACGCTTAGTGGAATCAGAAGATCAGATAAAACTTTTATTTCCTGATTTAAAGGAATAATAAGATAAATTAACACTATCTGCACAAAGATTAACAGGGCCACTCAAATGAGGAAGATTAATACGCCTTAGCTCTACAAACACTCCAGGTTGCCTTAGTTGATGAGATTGTATATCAACAGAAGTTCTTAAAAAAATAATTATAATACAAGGACTGCTAATTCTCACAGAACAAGATCATAAAGGTGACTATAACAACGAACCAAAAAGATGTGAGTTATAGTCCCCACATCACTGTGGTCATCTAGATACTGAAAACTGTAGCTGCCCATTAGGCAGCCAAATAAGAAAAATCCCACACTCAGTGGAAAATGTGTTGCCCACAGCAGGCAAAACAAGATGACTCATTGATAGAGTTTGAAATTCTCAGCTTCCCTAGTGCTTTCATTGTAGAGTGAAGGTTATTTATACAGTTATTTTTGCTAGCATTACATATGGATAATGAGAATTCCTCTTACTTAACTGTACCTTTCAAAAGGCAGAGAAGTAATTTTCTCACAAACACACTGCAATAACTCTTTGGCCTGACATTTACTTTTTTTGATCTCAGCTGGCACGAAGAACTGTGATTTTTAAACAACTTTTTGTTTTACTGGGCAGTGCACCAAGGATTCAGTCCAGAGAGGGACTTAGTACCAAAAAACAGAACACCTACGTTCAGGCACTTGGACCTGAAATGGAAATCAGACCCAATAGTGAATGTCTAGGCAAGGCACTCCAGAGCAGTTTCCAAAGCAACTCTCCCACTCAGCAGGGAGGCCTGTGGACGAACCAGTAAGAAACACTGCAGAGACAGATATAACAGAAGTCTTGTGCCTTTCTGGGGCACCTCATTTGGTGCTCGAGGACATCTTGCCACTCTGGGATCACAGCTCAGACTCTCCTTGGTAAAGTATGTGCCTTTTAAGTCCCTACTGTCAGAAACTATTTCTTTTTTCTTTCAAAACACATCTAACAGAGGCACTAACTTGACACTACCACTCAACTATACTTCTACTCAATTTCCTCTTTCTTTATACGAGGTGTCAGTCCACAAGTTTCACCTGTAGAGAGTGCCCTAACACTAAAATAGTCTGAGAGAAAAACTGGACATTTCCTCTTGCAGCCTTAACCACTCGCCTACTAAATTGTGCTCTCATCTGCTGGTCCTTCACTTCAAATTATTTTCTGTATGGTGAGGCATGAATATGCCATCTTCACACTTGCAAATAGTCCATAATTCAGTGATCAGGAGAAGTCCTGAAAGATCAGAAAAGATGGAAGTTGGATGCTCCCAGGTGTTATTGAACTGCAGTCAGTTGAAGTGACAATGTACCGTGCATGTAGACCAAAGCTGAGCACCTGCATGGAAATCAAATACTGTGGCAAGTCTCCTATGCAGAGGCATAGTGCCATGTCTCTTGGGATCACACTAAAAAATACTAATCACCAATGGCATCAAATTTCACAAAGTTACTGAAAAAAATTGTTTATTTTCAACAGTGCTTAAAAAGAGAGACTGACATACTATGTTAAGTAATCTTGAGCAAGGCCATGTAGAGACTGAACGACATGTGGAAAACTCTGCAGGCAGGGAGAGCTGATCTTGTCTGCACTAGGACCAACATTAATTCAGCATACCAAAAAAAAAAGGGCAAATGAAGTACAATCTGTGAAATGATTAAAATTTCCATTGTTTATATACATATTTGCTTTATGTATATATACATATGCATATTTCCCAAACCCTTCTTATCTCACCTTTCATCAGGCATAGCAAAAATATGCCATACCCTTGAAGTCTGCCTGTAAGACTAAAATTACAGGTTGGAAATTATATCCTTATTTACTATACCTATCTTTATATCTATGTGCAACACAAAGCCAAAAAGTTTGGATTTTAAATAGGAGCGTTCATGCCATTATTGCTGAAGCATATGCAAGTAAAATGAGTGAACTCCAAGTATGTTACTATACATATCTATAAACTTCATCAGTGTATTGTGTATGCATAAAAAAGACACATGAAATGTATTTTTCTTTCTTATACAATAGGTTACCACTGTTTAGCGATATTATACACAGAGAGACGTATAATAAAGACACACAAGTATGACTCACCATGGCTTTTTTCTTCCCTCTTTAAATATAGGTTTTTAAACTGAATTTAAGTAGGCTTTTTTTTTTTTCCTTTTTTTTCCTCAAAACAGAAGCCAAAAACCACAGTGGTTTCTTTCCAGATAGACATTCCTTTTTAACAATAAGATTTAGCAAAGATAAAGAATCTGTATCATTTAACAGAATATTAAAGTAGCCTTGCTCAACTGGATTAATTATGTATTTCCTAAACTGCAACTATTGCCAGTACTTTAAACATTCTAATTCAACTATAATAGAAAACATGAAAAAAGTTTAATTTTGCAAATTTCTGCAGAAAAGGAAGGTTTCCTGGAGAGTAGAATTAAATTCTGGAGCTTATTTTTCACAGAGAATTCTTAAAATCATTGACAGGTTTATGGGGATTCCCTTAAATGTCACTGTCACTTATCTACTACGTGGTTTTCTGAAATGAGTCAAAAAGCTTTACCTCAAATGCTTGAAAGGTTAATCCTACATTGTAGTTTTCTGACACTGTTATTTTCCACACACATTCCTTCATTGGTCTGTAGTCATCAGGGTAATTAGGAGATTGGATCTGGCCTTCGTTTTTGTGGATTTCACCTCCACAAATAGCTGATAAAAGCATAAAATTCTTATTGTCAATAATGACATTTTCTGTTCCCCATGCCCAAACTGACATTTTATGCTCTGCTTTTTAAAACTAGCGATAGCATTATTCTGTAGAAAACTTGAAGAAGTCTACCAGGGACAAGTTCTTGAAAACACAATCCAATATAAGCACTACACGTATTTCATTTAACTAATACAACTCAGCATTTCTAAGAGATCTAAACATGTCTACATAGTTCAGGAAGATTTTGAAATCAATACATTTTACAGATTAAATTTAAAAGGTCAAAATAATTAGATTTTACTTTTTGTTCACCTTTGAAATAGTTTTAATAAACATTCCTCATTAATATTAGTCAATCTTTAGAAAAAGACAAATGAGACAGAAATCTCGTATTTTATAATGATCTATGCATTTTAACATACAGTCTATCACATCAAGCTTATACTGAATTTGAAGAAACAGCTAATATAAATAAAAAATATTGCACTTTCCAGGGTCTATACTGATAATCGTGTGAAGATCTGTGAATATCAATTAAATCATACAGTTTACTACCACAGATCCAATACGTAAGAAGACAGACTATTTTAAACAGGTGAATGCTGACTTGCTAATATACTCAGAGTGAGGGAGTATCTCAAGTAATCCCAGAGCAAATGGAAAACTGAGGTCAGATCTTTCTGAAGAATAAACAGAAAGTACTCAAAGAAATCCTTCCACACACTAAGCACGAGTATATGCACATTTAGTTACTTAAACGACTGGTAAAAAAAGCTTATGAATATTATCAGTGGTGTCCCCGGAAAACAGGTCATCTGAAATCTGATCACTGGAAGAGTTTCAAGATGTCCTGACCAGTAAATTACTACCTACTGTCTCTGTTAGTAATAAAATAACAATTTCATAGTAGGTTTTGTTGGTTTTTTTTATATCCAAAGGTATCTGGTTAATATTTTTCTTCCATAATCAAGCCATTTTTAATGCTGTAAGAGGCTTACCTTCATAGAATGCTGCAAAACCTTTCCCAACCCAGTTACTGCTGCTGCGGAACTCGATCCACATCCTGCTGTCAGAGGATGCGAGGACTTCTGGCAGTTTGTCACCACAAAACCTCCCTAAAAACATGCAACCAGTAACTGCACTTTCTGCCGCCTCTGAAGCCAAACGCTGCAAACATTTATACAAGTGTTTAACATTGTAAACAGAAGTAGCATAACCAACTCAGTGGAACTATTCAGATGCTTATGGTTAAGCACATGTGTTTCTGCAGACCAGGACCTAATACACAAAGATTTTGTTATAAAGCTTTCAGCACTTCTTTTCCTTGCAGTCAGTCTCACTAGTCTAAGTATAAAACCTCAGTTTTATTTTAGCAAATTACTGTTATAGATTGTTTCTATACATAAAAACCTGGGCATTTCGGAGAGGAAAGTGAGAACTAATCTTAAGAGAGGAATGTAATCTAGTTCACAGTAATACTGCTTATTGCTTATTTGGTCTCTAAGGACCAAAGAGATTTAAAAACTAACATCCAAATGATCCTAGACTATATTATCCTCTTAAATTCTCCTAGGTAGGCGAAATTTCTGTTTGTCTAGGTGGCAGAGAAGGGGACAGGAGAAAAGGGTAATTACTCTTTGGCCTTAATTGTTTCTTCTTTCTTTTCCTTTTAACATCAAGAAAATAGGCACTATTGTTAAAAAGCTGCCCTCTATATCTGCTTCCTTTTCTTTATTTTTTTTTTTTTTTTCTGTTTTTAAATTGTGGCTGCTAGGACACCAACAATAGTTTTAGTCTTCATTCTAAAAACACCAACAAAACTGACCCAAATAGTTGGAGCCGTTCCTGTTTCCTGTGCTCTGAAATCCCCAGTTTCAATCATAGAAGATCACGGGATGTCAAACTGAGCCTCTGGATTGGGCTGTGGCATCATGGGGCATGAAATCTCCCCACCAATCCTCTGAATTACGAAAGGGATGGCTGCAGCTTCCTGCATATTACTTGCAACTCAAAGTTATTGCTTTGCACGCCTTCTCTCTGCAAGTGCAGGGAAGGACATGCAAGGAAGAAATAGAAGTAAACTTCTATTCAAAATTTTAAAAGTACAGGAACAGAGCTGATAATCCAAGTCTACAGTGGGTGCTCTCAACCACAGCACGTGCTCATCACATGCTCTACAGATTTGTCTGTATACTAGTTCCCCATTTCTGTGAACAAAACTATGGCTTCATATTTTAAACCAAAAACCAAAGCAAAGAGTTGCATATTTTGCAATTTTCATCTTTCCACACATGCAGCGAAAGGAAGGCTCAAGGCTTGAAGTCAAATAAACAACTTATTTGAGCCCACTTAGAGGGTTTTTTCCCATCCCCAAGCATAGATACATTCTAAACATCTAAAAACCAAGAGATATGCTGTGGCTTCAACAGCAATCAAGTCAACTGAACTGAATGAGTGTGGTAACTCTGGCCAGTGCAGCATTCAACAGTTGCATACCAAGCAGAGGTGATTTTCTCCAGTAGCCATCCCTTACTTCAATATAGTCGTACCAACAGAGACTGCTCTTGTAAAGGTCCATGGTGGTGAAGTTTAAAACAATCTACAATCAGAAGAGAACATCTAATGAAATCGCATGTGGTTAATAGTAAAAAATGATCACAACAACATTCTGCAGAACTGAAGCCAGAGTGTTCATCTGTTACAGGATTCCAACTACTTAGACAATTAACCTCTCCTCAGTTATTTCTTACAATAAGTAAAACTTGTCTGGGAACATTAAAAGTTTTTTTATTTAATCTTATATATTTGAACAGATTCAAGACTCACTACTCGCATTTCATTGCTTACAGGGAGCTTTTCACTGTGAAATAAAAATTTGAAAATGCTAATTAGGTAAAATAACGTGCTAATATCATTTTAAGTATATTATTTGATAATTCTCCTGACAATTCCTCTGCCATTCCTTTCTAACAAAATCAGCACTGCCAGCTGTAGCAAAAAATAACTTGTTTTATTTTGGTTTGTGTTTCATTATGATACTGGTTTGACAAGATAATTTACTTTCAGACAAGTTACATATTAACAATGGTGAATAGCAATGCTTAAAGCAGTATCACTAAAACAAATTGTGCACAGTCCCTTGGTGATTCTTAATGAAATTATAACAGAGGTTTTTACGCAGAAATCTTTCTGTGCATTTCTGAAACTTTTGAACTTTGACTCCCAATTTTACTGAGCACATTTGTAAATAGGTATATTTTCAACACTTAATATCAGGACTACCCTAGACTACATGATCCCACTTTGGTTTAGAAAGACTAATCCTAAACTGTCATAAACACAGACTTTTAGCACAGGAATAGGATTCGTCCTGGATCACAGGATGAGACAACAGTTACAGTTTGGACCCTGACTGTCTGGGACAGTCTTAGCATCATGTCCTGCAATTTCAGAGATAAGTCCAAACAAGGATATCAAAAAACATTCATATTTTGTACTATAAAATAATTTCCAATACATACCCCTTAATTGGATTTAGGTGTATTTGGAAAAAGGATTCATCTTCTTCCAAATCAGCTCCTCAGTCTAGATTAATAAATATTTCAACTTAACGAAAAATCTTCTTTATTCACATATGAGGATAGAATTGGTTTTATTTTTAGCTTTGATCCTAGCAACTCACAATTGAAACCTTTTATTGTAAAACAAATAAGAATCGCTGCACAGCAGCAAATATCTCCCACTGCAAAAATGTATCTCCATGGCAGCCTATGAAGCAGCTGTAAGTGTCAGTTGAAAGGAGTGGAATTTACCATTAGTCCAGCTGCAAGGAGGAAATATAACACCGTAACTGGAACAATGGGCCCAGACAGTCAGACGGGATGGTTTGCTTCCATCTCCTCTGAAGGCACCATGTGTCTCTCCAATGACAACAAAGTACCAGCAAGGCAGAACTTTTTCAGACTGCTTAATTTTAAGATTAAAAACCATTAGCTATTGCAGGAAGCAAATTTAAAGATAACATAAAGCTCAGTAGTTTGGGTATGTGGGTGGCAGAGAGTCATGGTAAGGCTCTGCTCCAAACAATGCAAAATAGAGATAACCCTTCACACCAAAACACTGTGTCTTAACATTAGGCTAGCAGGGAGTTTGCTTTCACTTACTTTCCATAAAAAATAACTAAGTACATCCATTCAAGTAATTACACTCTCAAAAATCTCTTATTTACAATGGAGAATGAGAAACTTTCTGACTTAATCTTAGGAAGTTGTATCTTCCCCATTCCCTAGAGCTGACACTGACTGTTTGGGTGGAAGATGAAGCTCACAGGTGATTCTATTCAGCTTTTGCCTTTACTACCATAATACCATGGGAAACAGAATAGATCTGTAAGGCTACACATAAAACCTAACAGCCAGAAGTCCTGTACATGGAGGCACATTATGCTGACAGCCACAGCCTTGTGGGATGAAGGTATGGGACATGAAGCATGCCAAGGACTATCAGGACAGCACTGAATAAATGCATAACTGTTCTGATGGCTGAGTATGGCCAAACATTTATACCCACAAGCTGCTACCACATCCACAAAACCTGCAAAAGGGTTGCTTAAACAGCAGTATGCCTTTAGCACTGTGTTCTCCCTGGAAACATCCCACAAACAGCTTTCATGGGTGTTTAGAGTAGCAGATGTAACAGACATAGCCTGCCCTCTCTCTTTTGGCCTTCCTTCTGTCATTTTAGGGCCACAAAGGGTGGCAAAAATTTAGTCTCAGCTCTATATGCAAAGAATGTCTGCTACAGTTTTAGTTTGATACTTTGGAAATCTATTTAGATAATATTAACTCATGTCCAGCCTGCCCCTGGCACTCTAAACCATAAAGGCCTATAAAAATGAAGAGTCATCGTGGAGTAATAAAAAATCAGACAAAATTGCTGTGCAATACCTTCTCTTTGTTGCAACAGAAATTATCGTAGGAATTAATATATTTAAGGAAAACTTGTTCCTTATACTGAAAGGCCTGCAGCAATCAATAGTCTAATATTTTGAACTGTTTTTCAGTATAGATACCCTTTCCCTAAACTTTGAAAAACAAAGCAGATTAAGTCCAAATGAAAAAAAAAAATCAATCTTGTATTATACAAAAAGGGGATGTGTTCATAAGCATGTAATTTAAAAGATAATTAGATGCTCATCCATTTAATCATTCAGTGAATTAAAACAATAAAGAGCTTTTATATGGGAAATGTATCAAAGTAATGCTTTTAAAGCCAGAGCAGGTAGGGAAACAAGTGGGAGGGAAAGGAGGCTTGTAGTTTTCTGCCGGCTGTTTGGTTTTTTTTGGTAAAAGCCAGTAAGCAAATAATCCCAACAGTCTACTGTTGAACTCCAAGAATTTGAACTTCCAATTTTGAGATATCCAAGATTTTATTCTAAATCTCCTATATCTCTACAAGTTCTGTGAGCTGGACTTTAAGACTCCTTGCCCATTTCAGATGTTGCTAGTAAGGTTAAGTGTAACACATTTCAACAGCAGAGGGAAAACTGGAATGATTCAGGTAAGCACAGCACACACATCGGAAGCAATCAAAGCATGCACTGCAATCTGGGTTTCTACCTAACAGCATCTATCTTCAAACCAACTGATGAGCTACAATTCTCTTTGGATGTCTCCCATTTTTCCCTTGCCAGTTTTTCACTAGGTCCTTAGTGGAGAATTATTTATTTTGCAAAATAGGAATTATGCTTTCCTTCCAGCGTTACTGAGGAAACAGACAGAAATCCTTCAGTGACATACTACTCAGTTGCCAGACTATTTACCTAAAAATTACATGCATCAAAGCATTAGATAATCCTCTCAACTGGCATTCACTAGGTTACTGTGGTTTTGTCCATCCCCATGCTCTCATGCTTCTTTTAGTAGAACTGCAGCACCTCCTGTTTCAACATCCCAGATTATTTCCTGGACACAGACTTCCCATACCATTCCTTCCCAGAAAGGGAAACCCACAGCTCAACTCTTTCATTTTACCCATGGCTACATGTAGCTTACATGCACCCTTTTCCAGACTGCTACATCTCTCAAACTTCTAGCTTACGTACACCCTTTCCCAGATGTCTTACCCCCAGGACTTTTGCCTTTACTATTCAGGCACTCCTTCAGGGACATGTACTGAAGAAATAAATGCACAAATATTATCAGAATACCAAAATCGCCTACTCACCATGTCATTCTCCATGAGATATATACAGTTCTGGCTAAAAGTACAATCATTCATATGCTTTTCTCTGCTTCAGTTTTTTATTACATTTCCAAGTGCTACCTGAATCTACCTCTGAGGATGGCAGAGAGGTCCTGTATAATCTGTTATTCCCATAACAACTCTGCCTGTCCTTTGCAGACTGTTTCAACTTTTCCTTCAAATAAAGAGGCCCCACCAACTACAAAAAATTTTCTTCTCCTCAGCTCATCCACTTAGCACTTCAGATTCCTTCTAAACTCTTACCTTCTTTTTTTTCCTGAGTTTCTCTGTATCCAGCCACACTACTTGAAAATCCTACTGCCTTCAGCAGCCTCCTTGCCATTTCTCACCCATGCCCACCTCATCCCAGCTGTGCAGGCAGAGCGGTTCACAAGGGGTAGCCTTTTTCCCTGCCCAGATGAGATGCCAACAGCTGGGTCAGGCAACCTTCCACAGCAGCTTAAGCTAACCCACCTGCCTCTGTTGGAAGCAAATTGGGAGCCAAATCCTATACCTCTTCCATTGGCTCAGCTGTCTAGCGCCTGAGGGTCTCACCAGTCTAGCCACAAGTTTTCTACTTTCCATGACACAGCTTAAACATCAGATCTCTTTGGTTTTTTTTCAGAAATTTGCCTTCTTCCAAACCTTAGTTGCCAGGATAGACTTGGGAAAAGGATTTTTTTACTTAGGTGTGATCATGTCATTGTCTCAAAGTGTTGCTATCTTAATGGAAACCATTAAAATTTAATGAGCCTCCTCAATACCCCCTGCCTTTGCAACTGTATGAAATAACCTTCACAGCCTTTTTTCACTCTTAACATGCCAAGGTATTTGATGATACAGCAATTCCTTAAGATTGACCAGAATTCATTAGCTATACATAGGCAGAACCCTCAATCTGTCGCAGCATGATTTCTGGTCAGGAACCAAACAGATTATTAAATATATTTATACTTGATTTGCAGTTTTGCAAAGTATTAAATAATGCTAAAGACAAGGCAGAGCTTGTTCAAAGGAACTGGATGGCTGAAAGTCTTTGCAGAAAAAACAATCAATGGGCATTTGTCAGCACAATTAAGGAATTATTGATTACACAGCAGATTCAATTGTGCTACTGCAGCTCCAGAGAGAATATGTCAGACCTCCTACTGCCTGGGATAAAGAAAGCACAAAATATACAGCAAACACCAGGTAGTACTAACTAATTTTTCTCCAAGTGGCATTTTTTCCCATCAACCAAAGATTTATCTGTCCTATTTTTTTCATTCATATAAAACCTTAAGGAAAATTGGAAAGTAATGTAACCTATTTACAAAGGCAGATAAAAAAACCAAACCAAAACAAAACACTATAAAAGCACCCAACCAAAACTGTCACAGTTGAAACTCCTTATTCCAACAAAATTTCTACACACCAGAAGGCAGGATTTGCCCTGGCAGAGGGCATACAGCATTACTAACATCATCCTCCCCCAGAGATTTTTCTGTGTAAAGATATACTGTGTACAGCTGTTTACCACAGTCTTAAATCTTGAGAGAAAATAAAAGGTGAATGAACTGCCTAGTTTTAGTAATAGGGACACACAATTTAAGTTGGGCTGGCAATTTATGATGCCTATCAATAAAAAGACTGCTGTAGCTAGTGTGTACACAACATTTCTGAGATCTATCAGGGTCAAAGCAGCAAATGAAGGAACAAAAACAAATTTATTTTTATTTTCCCTTCATAATATTAATGTTATAATAATCTACTGAGAAAATCTGGGGTTAAGCATAATGTGTGTTCAAGGTACAGTGATATATGCATTATGTAAGATTTAGACCTCATTCCTGCTATCTACTATTCACGTCAAGAACACATTGCAAATAGGGTCCTTTAAATCAAGGCAGACAAAAATATCCTATGGGAATAGCACTGACAAAACAGACTTTTTGCATTGGCACAAATATAATTTACTTTGTTCTTGCTGAACTATATGGAGACTATGAGAGCTGGAGGTCAGAACAGTGCCCTACAGACATGACTTGTCACATCAAATTTCAATTAGAAAAGTCGGTTTAGTCTTTTTCCCCATTTGGGGTGGGGGGTAAGATGGGAAGCGAGCTGGTCTTCTTAGATGGCTGACTTCCAGACAAGGGCTTTCCCCCATTAATCTTTTGTAGAGTATAATATAGCTCCAGTGGTGGTTGCAGTCTCAAGACATAATGTATTCCAGATATATTACAATCAGACTAACGTTGACAGATAGGCTTACACAAAGTTGGTGTATGCTATGAATACTTAAGCATGACCATTTTCTAATTCATGTATTAATATTGTTTTCAAAAGCTAATAATAATTGTGGATGAACAGCACAATTTTTTGTTTTTTTAACGGAGGAATAGAAAAGAAACCTAAGCCATTTTTGTTGTCATCACATCAGTGTCTAAGAAGCAACACAACTAGTGGGAACATAAAATTACCTATCCAGACTAATTTGCATCTTTTGTGCAAACCTTCTGTTCTGTTTTCATTTGTTTTTCCCTGCCAACCTGCAGAGCCACCCACACCCTCCCAGTACAGAGTGTTTATTTTCCTCCTGTCTCTGGTTCTTGCCCAGAGGAGGGAGAATGCTTTTCAAGTTACTTTACTTTCATCCCCCACAGTGGCAAATGCTCTTACAGCTTCTCAGGATCTATTAGCAAATCAAGAACATATATTCTTGGTGTCTACCATGACCCTGATCTGGAAGAAAAACATGGAATGAAGTAATCCAATGAGGAGAAAAACTGTGTCCAACATGGAGTGGGAGACTGCTGACAAAACTGACTGAAATAACTGAGGGCAAATGCTGGGTTTTCCTCTTTGGACTCTCTAGTACTGAGGCTGGTGCTGGGTTCTATATTTCAGTCTTCAGGCTGTATTTGACTGCTCAATATCAGCCACTGACACTTGTAAAGAAGCTTACATAATTTGTTGTGTTTTTTTTTTTCCCTGCATATTTTGTCTTGGATTAAACTTCCCATTGCTCCCTCTATTGTTATTTATTTTGAGGCAGGCTAATATTTGGGTCTACAATTCAAAACAAGATTCAGTTAGCATGTTTTGAAACTGTACACAAGAGGAACAGGTTCTGCTTTCACTAGGATGGCATGCTTCTCTTCCCAAACTGCTCTCAGCAAGCCAATTTGCTTCCCCCTAAAATCAACGCCCAGAAAGTAAAACTATATGCAGTAGAACCAATACCAAGGTTCTTTATCCCACCTTATTTACTGCTTCACTTTAAAACATCTCATTCAACATACTAACAGCTTCCTTGGGCAAAGCCCAGCTATCAGCCTCACACAGCTCCATCCTGAAAAAGAGCCCATCCTGGAGAATAGACCATTTGGGAGCCTGAACTACCTCTTTCACCTTTACATAGAACGATCAACCACACTGGAACCCACTTTTGTAGTGATTTCATGATGCAGAGATGTAGTAGATGGAAACCATGCCTTCATTTCACATGGACAGCCACCAAATAGATGACATGGTTCTAATGCCACAGACCAAAGTCAAGTAAATAGTACGTAGTTCGCAGTCCTGTTTTTATGACATACCATTGTTTTCAATTCTAATGCAAGCTTCAAACTTAAATGAAAAACTAAAGAAATCCAACATTTATTTTGAAAATATTATCTGTGTGTAGCTGAGGTAATGTTAAAATACCTTCTCCCCTGGGGTCACAGAGATTCTCCATATGCAGTGTGTGTAGGAAGGATAACCATTTGGAAATCCTGGAGAAGAAAAGTTCCCTGTAGATTCCTGTAGTGTTTCTCCACATGCTGAAAGAAACAAAATACAGTAAAAATACCAAATTGAATGTGCCTAAGAGAGAAAAATGCATCTTTCCAATATCTACTCAGAATGCATTTAACTCACTGCAGATGCAGAATGGAAAACAGACTAACGATTTATTTGAGGCAATGATTTTAAGCCAGTCTGACATTCATTCCATTTTACACGGCATGTTTTATTCCATTAACTATTTCATTTGTTTGCTATCTGCTGACATAACAAAAATTACAGCAGTCTTAAAGATGTTATTGCTGTCAGTCAACTGCAAAATTATACATATAACTTTACTTTAAAAGTTAGCCACATCCTTAGAGACATCCTTTAAGAACTAAAACAAAAGTAAAACAAAAGTTGGCATGGCGTGATTGGCACCACACTGGAATTTTGTCAGTGGTTTAATTTAATTTAGTACTTTACCCAGATGAGAGACAGATCTGACCTAAACTCGTTCATTTTTATTGGTTTAGAAATCCTATATTCAACAAAATCTCTTGCAACAGTGATTTGTAGAGATATGAGTAATAAAGCAAGGTAAATGTAAATTCTTAAAATATCAAAGGCTTTTATATTCTCTATTATTGAAGCTTTTAACACCCATATCTCACCTGTCAATCATGCCACCAGCTGCTGGCAGACCAGTTAATAATTTCTCTTCACGCTAAAATATAGCATTGGAAGCTCCTGTCTTTTTCAACCACTAAACATGATTGTAGTAGCTTGTCCCACCTCAACCATCTTTTTTGACCTTAATCAAGTTGTTTCACCCACCAGTTTTTTAGGTCTGATACAAGAGATGTGAATTTGATAAAATTATCCTATGACTGACAGTGTAATCAGATCTGCAGTGCTTTCAAATTACAGTACAGCCACTGCCAGCAGGTGAACTACTGTATCATCAAAATCTCAATGAATTATAAACGATCTGGAAAATCTTTAAATAAAAGAGGACAAAGGAAGACATTGTTTATGACAAAGACAGACAACACAGCTGTAAAGGCTGTCTCGCTGAAATGCATCTAATAAGTAATCTGACAAGTACACTGTAATATGAAGCATAAACTACATTCAAGACATCAAATATGCTCTCTGACACTGAAATGGCTATTGTGATGAGGAGAGAAAAGAAAGATTGGTGCAGCCCCCTCCAAAATGTAATGACTAAAGTTGCTGTCACTGTGTCCTTCAGGAATGAAACAGGAAAAAAAAAGTATTTTCTTGTCTCATTTAAAAAACTGTGTTTTTTTTTTTCTTTAAAAACTGCAGTCAGCCTCAGCAAATCACAGAAAATTACATATACAAAGAAGGTATTCAGTGCTAAATAATTATTTCTGTACAAAGCCTTTTCAGTGAAAAGGCTATATCCATAATTAACCCCAATTTATCTTTAAGACAGTGACGAATGCAAACTTAAATAAATTGCAGAGTATTGTACTGGGTTCCCCCAGCCATGCATGGCTTCATTGAGACTACAGTGCATCAGCATACTCTCCCAAGACATACAACCATATTCCAAGCTTTAGCAGTCTGCTGTAGCTATAACTACTGCACCAACACTACAGTTACTAAGCAAGCCTTGAGCAGATGGCATGATGAGAGATGGGGAATGCTGTTTGTCCAGTCTTTTCTGCTCACGTTGCTCTTTTTTCAATTAACTGTAACTTTGACTCACAAGTATTGATTATGAAGTCCTGCAATACACACACCCACGGGAGGTATGTAAGCAAACAAAATGCTATCAAGTATGTGGGACATATAAGATATCATTTTCAAATGCAGCCCAGCAATTAGGAAGAGTAGAGGATGAAGACCCTAGCATAACTACCCCTTACTCTTTTAAAATCCCTAAATTACCCCATTAAAAAAGTAAACACATCAATTAATTAAGCGTAACAGCTTTACATTTTAAAAAACATTTCAGAATTTTTCTCTCTTACATATACTGCAGGATTATTTTCTCCAGAATATTAATAATATTCCATGGTCCATATAGAGCAGTTGTATATAGCCCTAAAACAATGAATTTTAAGTTGCAAAAGGTACCATGAAACATTTTCTTTCTCTAGAAATTATAAATTGTTAATGCAACAATTTAAGTTATATCCATATGAAATGCCTGGGAGCTCTCTATCAAATAAAAATTTCCATAAATATATCTGAATTTAAGGGAAGTATAAAAAAATGTAATTGGGTAACTTATATTAAGAATTAACACAATAAGAAATTTAAAAATATGTTTGGGCTTTCCATTTTTCACCATATTTACCATTTAATTCAAGATTCCTGGTTACTCAAGGGAACTATAAAAAGAATAGCTTTTACCAATCAATGGTTTAATTAATTATCTATGGGATCTGAGTTCCAGGCTGGCTTTCAGAGCTCGTGTACACAGGCTGATATTTCGGCATTTCTTGTTTAAAAGCACATACCCCTACAATGGCTCAATGGTAATTCAAATGGTTAAAATTCTATCACTACAGAACGTAAAGGTTTTCTTCATAATTGGACTGTGGAAGCTACAGCATTCATGATTAGGCTTATAAAATGGTATATTATAAACATTTTACAGTGTGATGGTCCATTAGTAATGGAGTCCACTTTGGGAAATAAATGCAGAAGGGAAATAAGTGGTAAGGGCCGCTTATTTAAATCTCCTAAGACTTGATCTCAGTATATTTCATGTCAGAAGAAATTAACTACAACTTCAGTCTTATACACCTCTGCTTTATAAAGCATTTGTACATTTTTATTCCATTGTTAATCATTAACATTGCCAGTGTTTTCTCTCATGCTTTTTATCCTCTCCCAAATGTCATGCCTTATATCAATTTTACGAGGCTAGACCACTTGCAGAAATGCCACCTTAGCTCTCGCCACATGCATACTCCAACTGAAAAAATAATCTCCAGTCTGTTTTACAGCTTGAGACTCTTAGATTTCTAATAAGCCTTTCTATGGTAAGCAAAGGGAAACTATTTTTCCATCTGCTTGTAAAGGTTAGCAATGGGTGCAGGCAGCAGGTAGATCATATGCTTATACTAAGCAACTCCTATGAGGCAGTGTTTCATTACACACCCTGTGTGTAACACTTCTCTGGGCTGGCCTACACACACAGTCAAGTTCCATTAAGGTTTATAACAAGATCTGCAAATGATGAATCCCAGATCCACCAAGACACTTAGGGATCCAACTCTCATTCCTCTGTCTGTATCAGTAGCAAATACAAACTGTCATATACGGCTAATGTAAGCTTACCCTTTTCCAAAGAGAATTAAGACCTTTAATACTTAGACTCAAGTCTGAACATCTCCACACACATGACATATATAGCTGCCACAGACCCCTAAAAATATCTGGTGCTGATAAAGTACTTGTTAAACCAAAAACTTAAAACAGTTTAGTACAACTCAGTGTCTTGCTGTTGACTTGATTGCCCTTTATAGTTTTGGGGAAACAGTAGTAATCTAAAAACCTTAATCTTCCTTATGTAGTGAATAAAGGCTGACTTTTGAAGGTGAACACTCTTTTCTAACCTAATGGAAATAGGAGCAAGTTAAGCCTAAGGAACAGAAAGAACAGCACAAAAAAGAACCATGCTACGCATCCTTCATCTGCTCTCTTCCACACATACTGTCACAGATCCTGGCAATTTCGAAATTTGCTGAACTACTTTCATCTACCTCTCTTTCTCTGAAAGTCTTCTCTGCCAGTCTGAGCCTCCTTTCCCATCCGTTACTCAGTCCCACTCTACCCACTTATTTATTGTCCTCTCTAAACGTATCCCTTCTCCATCATTTGCCTTTCTTACTCTCTTGCTTTCAAAAAACTACATATATGTTTTAAATCAACTGCAATTTCTATATAGAACGATAAAGGTAGGCCCGTGTTGAAATTTTAGTAGCTGCACCAGAAGAAAACGTATTATATTACTCTGTTATACAGTCTGAAAACCACTGTAATACATCCAGCCTCGAAGTTCAAAATCTGTTCTCAAATTCCAAGACACTCAAGATCAAAATAAGATTGGCAGAGGAAGGACACTTAGTTGCTCGCTTTAAAATGTAACAAATCCCTATCAACAATGTTGTTTTCCTTTGACAAAAATCCTACCTAAAAGTTAAAACAAACCAAAATTGCTGTTCTAGGTTTTCGAGTCCTGGCACTGACTCAGCTAATAAAAGACAGGTTATCAAATCTCATGCCTTGGCTTCACCAAGCTCAATAACTATTTCTCGGTCACTAAGCCCGTCCCTGAACAATGACTCTGAACATCCTGACTAGCTAGAACAACCCTGGAGGCTCACTTGTCTCACAGCTGCGTGGATCAGCCATATTCTCCAGCAGCCTTGAGATCAACTTCATGTTCACAGGCCCCAGAAAATGCAGCAGGCTTCTTGGACCAGAAACTGCTTGCAGGAATAACTAGAGCTCCAAAAGAAACATTGACAATATCATAAAATCCTTTATCAAAGAAATGTGTATCTCTGAAAAACACTGATTTATTTAAGTTACTGTTTTCCATATTTTCATTGTATTACATTAAAGGCAACACACATAAATGCATGAAACAATGCAGATGTCATTAATGTTTGAAATACTCACTGCTGGTTTATCATAAGCAGACATCATGATTAACATCTTTTGTCTGAAACATACCTAAATAAATAAATACAGCACACCTCCAAAATCAACAGTGTCAGGGATTTTATTGCTATATATTATGATTATCATATGATCCTTTTCATAAAACCAAAGTTTAATGTCTGGATTTTCAGTCTCACTATTTGCGGAAAAATGCATTAGAACACAAGTACTGTGCAGATTTCAGATAGTTGCTTTGTGTCATGTTACTCAGTTATGCAGCTTCCACTAAAATATTAAGTGAAAAAAATAGCATGTTAAATAGTATGCTATTTAAAATTTATAGCAAAACCTTCTGCCTCTTTTTCTTTCTTAAAACTCTCTTTGTTTTATGGACTGGCTTATCTAAGGCAGGCTAGGAAACCAACGTCTTTTATCCCAAAGATGGCAAAAGTAAAGGGCCAGAAAAACAGCACGATCCTGCAACCACTGTCAGTTTTTATTATCCCTCCAAAGTGTGTTCACCAGAGCTGCAAAAAAACCCCTTACTCTTACCATGTATATTACTGCTTAACAACAATGTTCACAATGTTGTGAAACTAACTTTCAGCAAGACTTTCAAGGCATTAAAGAAATGCTAACTCATCATTACACATTTTCATTAATTATATAAAAAGGAATTTTTTCTGAACAACTTTTTTGTTTTGAACATTACCTTAATAAGTATTTTATGTCTGTTTCAGTTGACTGAAAGTATATTTTAGAGTATTATATACACACTAAAGAGACTAGCCTGTAATTATTTTATTTTTAGTTTCTTACGTCAATGTGATCATAAGATACTAGCTACTTTCACAGTAGTTTTTATTCTAGACTATTTTTGTCTCCAAAATTTGTCTTTTTTATAAAAAGATATACATATTCTCTGTGTTTATGAAATTTTTGCTCCCTGTATACTCTTATTAGAAATAACACTGCCAAGAAGAATGCCATTATTCAAGTACTTGCTGTACCAAAAGGAAAGAGCAAAAACTATTCCAAAAGTAACAGTTATTAAAGAAAATATGTTGAAGTGGTTTCTCATGTGGTAGGCCCAGAAGCATTGTGCATGTCCTCCCTATGATCTATGTACTTACAGCACAAAGGAAAAGCATATTTCAGCTGTACCATGTACATCAAATGCACATCACATGCCCCAGATCTTCAGTAGATCCCACTGCTACTGATACAAATCTGAAGAAGCTTCACTGCTTCGGTCCTGATCCCTCTTTTTAGTCCTTATGGATTGAGCAGGTGGTAAAAAGCAGACACATATCTAACTTAAAACAGTTACTGACAATTCAGTAATTCCCAAGAGGAACAGGTGGGCTGTAAAACCTATGTGGCACAGAGCTGATATGTCCTGCCTCCCACAGTAACCTTGCTGGCATATTCTGGATGAGAGATGTCACTTCTGAACTGCTTCAGTTTCCACCAAAGGTTAAAACTCAGCTATAACTGGAGCAAGGAAAGTAAAATCTTCTGCTTTGAGATTTCCACCACTTTGCCAGCACTTAAGAGAAGAACTAGCACAAGAGAGCAACAACGGGGTAGACTCTGGGTTACTCCAGACTTGCTATTCATGTCCCTGAGATGGACAGCAACTCTACCCCAACGGTATTTTGAGGTAAAACATTAATATGCATTACAATTATAGGATGCTACAATTAGGCAGAAGATTTTAAAATATGAAATGTCACTGTTAAACTGTACAAAGTTTGTAATAAGATCTAAAATAAAAGAGTTTAAAACTTAATTGTCATGGCTTGTTATTTGTCAAATGTTCCAAAATGCAGTGAGTTCAGGGCTGACTGGAATCATTTAATTTGCTCCTTCCACATTCTACTTGAATTCAAACAAAATGAACTCCAGTCAATACGCAAACCAGAAGTGACATTAAACATCATATTTTTTTTCTAGTCATCGAACAGCTAAGGAAAAAAAAGACTGAAACATCATGAAACTAACTGTTGTTTCATGCAGTTTATCTGTCCTTAAGTGCTTTGCATAAGATTTTCTTATGATTCAGTTCTTGAACTGCCTGTGTCAGTTGCCAACATGGAGACAGACTATTGAGCAGCTGACTCAAAAACTTTATCATTCCTCTTGAACAACAAGTCAAACAGTTTCTAGTATGTGACTTATGTTTGTTTGTGGTGCAATACCTGGACATCTATACAGCTTTCTTGCCTGTGCAATATCTCCTTTACTTAGACGAGTACGCTGGCCAATGGCAGGTCGTATACCATTATCATCACGGGAAGGGAGAATGGTATCCAGAAACATGCCCCTAAAAAAAATAAAAATAAAAATAGACCCCAAAAACCCTATCAGGTTTCTGTCATAAAACTGTCTGAGCTTTATGAATGTATCATATTATTTTGTAAATCCAGAATTTACATTTGGCATAATTAAGAGGGTAAAATGCAGAACTTTAAATACAGAAAACATGTCATAAAAAATTCCTCAAGTTGGCAAACTTATGCAAAGTTATTAAAAAAGAATATCCTTTCAGTAAATCAATTAACATACCAGCTTTTATATTTCTGTTGGACAACATTAGGGAAATCTCTTACTAATATTTAGACTATACAGGGAAAAGGCACTGCTGTTAAGCTCTTGCTATACTGAAAAAATATTTATAAATTTATATAAAAATACATTATCTAGGCCCTAACACAAAATTCTTAATCACAAAGTTCCTATTTCTAATGAAGTCTGAATTAAACGTGTAATAACAGGTGAAGTCAGATACACTTGTTAATCATTTGTCTGTCAGGTTTTATATCTAACTCTACTCTGGTCGCTGCTGCTTTTGAAACTTAAATGCTTACTTTCCAGCCTCTGCTCTCTTTACAATAAAGTAGATCAACTTACCATACAGGATTTTAATAACATTTACCCTAAATGACAAGACATAATAGAAAAGCACACTTGTTCCAAATGTCCAGTCTTATTCAAATTTTTTCCAAATTTAAAATATTATCCAAAATATTTTGGTAGTCTCAAGTAAGTTTTAAAATAGTAAAGTACTAAATTAACTTCTATTATTATATTACAGAATTTGAAAAGCCCTCAAATAAAACGGAAGAGAGAAAAATGTTTCTGTGTTCTCTTGTTCTTTAATTTTTTTATACTTTCTTGTATATCTGTAGGGCTTTTACTGAAAAGTAAAACTGGTATCGTGAATAAACAGTACGGATCTTTGTAATTAGAAATACTATTTTTTAAATACAGATTGTTTTTAAAATTATAATAAATGAAACTGCTTCCTTTACTCAGATTTCCTGTGGCATCACTAGAAGTTCTGCAAGAAAATAATAATCTCAGGATGTTACCCTAATCTAAATAGTGACATAAACTACTTACGGCTTTATTCGGTTTCTAGAAATAAGGCACATTATTATTTCCAAAAAAGTGTTTGTACCTATAAATTATACTTTCATTTTCCACTGATTTTTAGTACAACCGAAAACTATTCATATTTTGAAAAACTTGGAAACAATCCTCTCGTACATGCCTTAGCATAACATAGGGAAAAACTTACAACAGTTTTAATGCAGCACGAACAACATCATTCTGTGTGTCTAGAACTTTATGATGTTTCGTGATTTCTACTACTTATCTCACTGAGTAAAGTCTAATAACAAACAGCTGGCAACATGCCACGCTGGGCATGACTCATGCTTTCAAGATAAATCAGTGCAAATCAATAGATGACCTCCAGGCTTTGCTGGTTATTTTTAAACAGTGTGAAGTCACAACCTCTTGTACCTGAGGGTAGGGCATGCCTACTCATGGCACTATCAGTTTTTGCCAGCTTGCAAAGTGGTGAGATCAGGGCCCACAAATCAAAATATCTTGATGTTGCCATTGCCCTAAGACTCTGGGGGGTTCCAGCTTGTTAAAATTACTCCATTTTATACAGGTTCTTATAATATCTTTCTTAAGGTAATGTATCTGTAACTGGATGAAGTGCTGTGATTAATACCTACCTCATGTGGCTCATTCCCATGCTCTTCCAGGGGGGGAATTATGTATATGCTGAATGCATCCTTTGGTAGGATGTTGGGGTTTTTTAATTGTAAAAATATAATTTATATTGAGACCAAGATTAAGAAATTTACAAAGGCTGGTGAGGTTTCTGGTGACCTTCAGTTTACTTCAGACTCTCAGATTGTCTAGTATTTTTGCCTTAAAACACACAAATTGGACAAAGGAAAAGAAAAGCTAAGCACATAAGTTTTCAAACTAGCTGTTTTGTTTTGTGGTTTTTTTTGAGCCTTCTTTCAATTTACATTACTCTGATATTTTCAGAGAGTAATTAGCTAAACTGAGACTTCATATGAACTATAACAGGAGACTGGGAGAAAGACTCCTTCACTTATTCTCGAGCACAGGGCTCACCCATTGGAACAGTTCATTGCACAGCTCCCCACATCCCTGTCAATTTTCAGAGCAAGCCCCATGTGACTTACTATGGAGTTGGGAATGGATCTGCCTGCAACAGTCCAGAGCAAAACCAGCAGAACCGTTTATTATATGGTTTTAATGACAGTAACAATCTGTACAAACAATAGAGAAGAGATTGCAGCGGCCCTTAGCAAAGGCCAAGGTTTGCGTGCTAGATGTCCTAATACCATAATGTGTTCTACTTGCATAATCCATAGTTATTCAGACATGAAGCATCACAGGAGATTTCTCTTAGAGAGAACAGATCATGTTACACAAAAAATTCCTAATCATTTCACTCATTTGGTTTCTCTAGACTCAAATTTTTGTGGAGACAAAAAGGAAGTATTATAGGAAACTATGTTTCCAGATTATCTTGTCCTAAAATCTAAAGAATTGAACCAAGATAAAAAGGCTGCTTTGAAACTGAACAGAAAGAAAATGTTATAAATAATTAAGTTGTTCTGACTTTAAAAAAACAAACTGTGCTTTGACCGCTTTAAGAATACTATATCACAAGAGATATTTTAAGTTATTTCAGAATACTTAGAACAGTTCTTAGCACTAACAGAGAGAAATAGAATTAAAAGTCAAAAGGTATAACCTGAGACTCCAACCTTGAGAAGGTGTTCCTGGCATAGTGCATAATGCTGTCAAAGTCATATGGTTCCCCAAGGGAGTTCACCTCTCCAGGCTCCATCTTCAAGAAGTTGTATTCCTGACCTATGAATGATTGATGATTAGAGTTTCTTCAATATCTTGTGAAGATGAAAACCAAACAGGAAAAGAAAAACAACAAAGAACCTCACCTAATCATTCACTGACGCTCAAAAAATCTTAGTCATTTTGGGAGTAACTGTGATTTTATTAATCAAGAGGGCAGACATGTCTTCTGAAACACACATCAAAATCCTGCTTTTGGCACTTAGACTATTCTCATTCACTTAACCCACATAAAGGTCCCATGCATTATGTTGTGCTTCATATAGAATCTTTAAAATTTGCTGGTTTTTAATTCCAGATAGAAATAATTTTGACAGCAAAGACCCTGAAAGAAAACTCCTCATTTTAAACTCTTTGGACATCATAATAAGGAGATTTCGCTCTAGCAAAGGCTACTCTCTGAGCACCCATGTAGTAGAAATACCACAGTCATACTTTCAAGAGCCAGTTGTTGCAACTTAACGAAAGGTGAAGAGGAACAAAACAGTAGATAATTCCACACTAGAAGTTCTTTGTCTCAATCAGTGTGTTAAGAGATGCAAAGCACCCCTTACTCCAGTTCACGTTCCTATTTGTGTCTTGCAGGAAAACTGCAGTGGCATTAACATTATTAAAACATCATACTTTGCCTTTGCATAATATAACAAAACCCAAACATTTTGGTGGTCATGACTTCCAGATCCCATTTACTGACCCAAAAGCTTATGCCACACCACAAGTAGTGGTTTCAGTGAGAAACTAGAGAGACATCTGAAAGGAGGAGGATGAGGATAGCACTCCAGCTGATTTTCCCCACTGCAAAAAAAGCATAGGGGAAGAGCATTTATGGCATCTACACAGGAACCCAATGACACAGAGATAACTGAAGTCAGGCTTGGATGCACATGCCCTTTCAGGATATCAGAGACTTGTGGAAGTGTGCATCCACTGCCAGTCATCTTCCAAGTCCTAGTTGAGGTGGCAAGGATTTATTGTATCTCAAATCTATTTCGTTTTAAAACATTTTCTGTAGGAACATAAAAATAAACCAAGCTGTAATTGGACAATTTCTGATTTCACCCCTTCTTGAGCACAGAATTCCCAGAAGTCCAAATCAGTGTTTCATAAAGACCATGCCCACTCATGAACATCTCAAATGTAACATGCTTAGTTCCCTCCCATCTTGTCCACACAACACAAGTGTAGGCACAACAGCTAGAATGACAAAGAGATGACAGCCACAGTTTAAAGTTCTCGGGTTCCTCACATGCTTTGTCTTGACAATGCCAACACCACTGGCTAAAGCTACAAGCTCTGCAGGGAACCAGTAATTTGGAAATGGTGGGAACAGCGCCCATCTTTGCTACAGATTCAAAGTCCTTGGCTTACCTTCCAGTTTAAACCTCTTGGGCAGCTTCTAGTTATTGTTCAGTAAAGACTACAAAAGAAAAGCCTTTTCTCACGAACAGAAACATGACTTTTAAAGGGCTTTAAGAGCAATCACTTCCTTCAAAGTTTTTAAGCATGATTACTATTTCTTTCCTCCTAGACAGTACTATTTAAAGGCTTGCTACTCGACCAGATCTTTAGAAAAGTTTGTATTTTAGTTGCAGTATTTCATTTGTGAATCAGCATGAGATCAGTCGAGCTAAGAGGGGTATCAGGCATAGATGCTCATTTCTGCTATCCAGTTCATTTCTGCTATTTAGCAGTCAGTTTTAAGAGTTAAGCAGATGAAGGAAACATCAAAAATAAACAGACTTTTTTTGTTGGTTTGTTTTTGAGGTTTTTTTCAAAAATACTTATCAGAATAACTCACCAGGCTGGATGTTTTCTCTAATGATGGTGACATGGTCATCACGGTCTGGACGTGTATGTTCATGCCAAAAACCTATCACATGACCCAACTCATGGACAACTATACCAAATTTATCACAGTTCTTGCCAATAGATATAGCCTGAGGACCATTTCCCCTTCGACCCACATAAGAACAGCACCTGTAATTAAAACACAAACATAGACGGAAATTTTCAGGCATATCTCTACAAATCATAAAGGAAATTCAGTTAAAATCTGAGAAAATATTATATTAAGTATTAGCAGAACAATGTGCAATGTAATTTCTGCAGTCTCATAAACTCTATTTCTAGTGCAAGAACAACTTACTATTCACAATGCCTAATACAGGACAAAAGTTTGTTTCCGGGGTTTTTTTTCAAGGTCCTTTTAAAAGATGCTAACTGTGATCAACAGAGTTGTCACTTGTGGTCTGGTATCTCAGAATGACACAGGAACATCTTTTCACCCAAAGAACAAATAAAGCTGACTGAAGTACAATCTCATCCCTGCATAACACTGCTTTGTTGCCTGTGCACACTCAAGACTCATGCAGAGGGAAGTGGAAAGAATAAGTAAAGGCAAGGTTTCTTCTATGCCATACTTCTGCTGTGTGTCCTGATAGCACTCACCAGACTCTTGGTCACCCAGTTCTGATTAAGTTTTGATCTGAAAAGTCACCCTGCTTCATTATTTCCATCTATAAAGGGTGCAGAAATGATGCAAGTGAAATACCAATCCTTTAAAAGACACACTTAGAATGTAGTTGAAAATACAGAAGGAAAATATCCTGAATCAGATGCAGAATCCTGTGATACTGTTGTGCAATCTCTCCTCATTTTTTCTCTGGCTACGGGTGACATACAATGTCATTTGCAACAGTATATTAGGAGGTTGAGCACTCTGGATATTTGTCAACTCTCTTCTTCTCCCACTCCTGTTTGCTTCTAACAGGAACCCTAGCCCTAGAAATTTGTATTTTCACAAGAAAACACCCAACACAACCCGAAAAAAGCCACTTCACAACTACTCTCATGTTTCATTCTTGTTCCACTGTCCTTCCATAATTCCAATATAAACTTAGGGAAAAGAGATGCCCTTTTCAGCATTCATACTGACAGCGTTTACCTGCAATGTCTGCTTTTTCATTAGAAAAAAAAGTCTACTGATTACACTAGCAAAAGGACAGAAAGAAGAGTGAAACAAATCCTACCCAAATGGAAGACAATTTCAGGTTTCATAAGCTGATCCTCTGTCACCTCTCAAGATCTTAAATATTTCAGGCCAGCATTGTATTCCTTATTAAAAGCCTGATTTCCCATCTCTGCTTGGTAAATGCTGCAGTCTGTCAGGTGGAATGGAATTGTACTGAGCAGATGACCTCCACCTCCACCCTCCCCCTTCTCTGCCTTTAAAAAAATAAATAAATAAATTTTCTGATGCAACATTTCCATATCAGAATATATTTGGTCCTTGGGGAGGTCAATGATGTGTGGAGGTCAATGATCCTCCTAGTGTGGAGGATGATCCAAGCCTTCATATTCCTCTGTGGGCAATAAAGGAAGAGCAGCTATGGGAGCAATACCAATAGCGGATTAAATTCTATAGAAAACATTTGCTGGTTTCTCCTTTTCAGATTTTGTGGTGGCAAAGAGATTTCACTGAGGTTAGCTGGCTGGTCAGTCAGTCTCGGCTGGCCTTCTTCACTGATTTTGTTAGTGTCTAATTCAACCAGAATTTTGAAGTACAAACAATAGAGAAGTACAGCCATGGCATTTTAGCTCACAATACCTGTTCTTGGTAAGCATATACTAATTTTGCACTAACAGTTAAAATCAAGGATAGATATGCCAAAAAAATTATAGTAATATTGTAACATTATAAAGGCTACATAAGTTACTTCATATAGGAAAATATTACAACAGCCTAGGAGGTTTGCATCAAGAAATTTGAAACTATCTTGAAAATACTGTTGAGAAAATTTATTGTTCAGATAACAATCATTCCTTGCTCCTATCTCAACTGATTCTCAAGTACTCCCATCCTCAGAATAAGTTCACTCTTTACTTCCTTCATTAGAGAGTTTCACAGATAGATATGAATAATCTTTTTAGGTCAAAGCACTGAATTAAGCTCAGTGCTTCAGCTAGAGTTGTGCAACATCATGTTTAATTAATTTCTTAAGGTGCATTCCTTTGATAGTTCTCCAAGGCAGGTAAACAAAAACAAGGGCAAATTAGACTCCCTGATATAATTCTGTGCCATTGTCAGTGTTGCAGGTTTATGCACCACATTAAAAGAAAATAAAGAACACCTATGTGATGCTGTGTGTATTTCTGTTACTCCATATAAACTGTATTGACACAAAATTACTATTTACAATATTTATGATACAGAAATATTATTATAAGCACTGATATAAATAATACTAATGGGAAAACTACCTTAAGATGTGCCCTAAAAGTACAGCATAGGTGATAAAAAGGAGCAACAGACAGCAGAAATAAGATTATTATAAAAATTTAGAGTAGTTAAACCACTTTATCTCATGATTCCACAGTGGATTTCACCTTTGCACCTGACACGCTGACATGGTTTTGCTTAACATATTTTTCAGATTGCGTGTTTGCAGGATAAATATAATGGTTACAGGTGAATATGTTAACATAATTAAAGTACTATAGATATGTTCAATATCATTTTTATGTGGGTTTTTATCTTTCACTAGTCACTCAACTATTTGCATATGTTTCTATTGTGCAATAAGGAAATTACCACAGTTCATACACACTCTCGTTTGCTTGTGCTTTCTCTAGGGACAAAACTATTTAGATCCTTAAGAAGGATTTTTGTTGCTTTGTTTGTTGTTGCTTTTTTTTTTTTTAAACCTCCTACACAGCATTATTTACTGTCCCATCCAATTAGAATGCTGGAGTACACACTTTGTACTTGGAGCCAAAGGTAGTAGAATTTGCAGTAACTCTTCATTTGCAGAAAGTTCATTCATTTAAAAAGCCATTAGAATTCCAAATCCACTATTACAGGCAGTTGCATTACGTACACAGAATAAATTTGTCAAACACAGTTCCAAGGTACCAGATTTCAAATTTTTCAGAAAAAAATGTCCCTTATCTCTGATAAGGAAGTAAGGAAGTAAGGAAGTAAGTGAAATTTGAAGTAAGGAAGATGTGAAATTTGCCTTGGCAGTCTACAGGAAGCCATGGTAGAAAACACAAGAATAAGATTAAGTAATCCATATTCTGGGACAGCATGTCACCATTTCTATATTACATGAACTTACTGAGCTAGGGCTTCCTACCTATGTTAAGGTCATGTACAGCATTATGTTAATGAGAATATACTGACCTTCACTTGTCCAAAGACATAAAATGCCCTGACAATGCCTGATGGCTGTTTTAAAAATAGAAAAGCATAAAATGCATATGCAATCTGTGAAAATTCACATCAGACTATTAAATACGGACAAAATTTCACTGATTCTTGCATAATTTGGGTATGAAGAAACCTCTGGAGGTCTCCAGTTCAACTTTCAGCTCAAAGCAGGGTCAGATATGAAGACAGATCAGGGTTGCTCAGGTCTTTATCCAGTCAGGTCTTGAAAATCTCGATGATGGAGACAGCACAGCCCCTCTGAACAACCTGCTCCGATGCTTGGCTGTCCACAAAATGGAAAATTTATTCCTTATACCCAGTCTGATTCTCTTTTTTTCAGCTTATGCTTGTTGCCTTGCATTCTTCCACCAAGCACCACCGTGAAGAGCCTCTCCCCCTCTTCTTGTTGCCCTCCCCATAGGAACTGGGGGCTGCTGCTTGGTCCCAGCCACCTTGCCTCCAATTGAGCAAACTCTGGACCCTCAACATCTCCTCACAGGGCAAGTACTCCAACTCCCGAGTGTCTTGGCAGCCCTGTGCTAAAGTCCTGCCAGGTTGTTAATAACTGTCTTGTACTGGGGGCCCACAACTGTATGTAGGTTCTATCTGCAAGCTAGCAAGCGTGGAGCAGAGAAGCTGCACTTCTGTTCTCACAGCCCTAGACACTGTTGTCTATCTTTGTTGCCAGGGCCTATTGCCAGCTTCTGCCCAGCTCTCTGCCCCATGGTCTTCTGCTTAGCCGGCAGTGCCCGGCCTATCTTGCCCTTGTGGTGCAGATGCAGGGCTTTGTATTTGCCCCTATTGAAATTCATGAGGTTCCTGTTGGTCAGTTCCTCCAGCCTGCCTGGATCCCTCTGACTGGCAGCTCTACCACTGAGCCTATAATCTGGTGTGTGTCCCCAACTTTGTGTCATCTGCAAACCTGATGAGAGCATGCACCATCACCTCTTTGTGGGTCATTCATAAAGATCTTTAAAAGGACAGGTCCCAGGACAGGACCCTGTGATACCACACTTTCACGCCATTAACCATAACCTTCCAAGCCCAGTCGTGCAACCAATTTTAAACTATTTAGCTTTCCATTCATGCATAATCCTGCAAAATACACCTTGGAGACTCAACACATTTGTTTAAATCCTGGAGTTTAAATTGTAATTTAAAACCTTTATGATCCAAATACAACACGTGACAGCAGTGCAAGAGATTGATGAGAATAATTAGGATAACCATGCATCAGTATGAAAAAGCAGTACAAATAATGTAGTTTAAAAACAGTGTAAACACTTCTGCTGAGTCTTCATGTTTACCACTGTGGGGAAACTCTACAGAAAAAAATTGCAAAGCAGAATTAAAGAATATCAATCAACATTTATAGCTTAAAGCAACTCAATAGGTTATTAAGATTGTAGGTTAGTGGAACATTTAATACAATTTCAATAGTTCTAACATGCGTATGTAATTGACTTCATGTACATTACATGCTTCAACTAGCAAAGACACATTTGGTGGCTTAAAAATTTCCATAGATTCTCAATATAATTTTTGCACAACGATACTTTGAAGACAAATAGAGAAAAAGTTAAAAGTGAAAAAATAATCATTATTCCAAATAGTACCCTCTACAATGTCACCAGCTCTGCTTTTATTGACACTGTTCACAACAAAGGCAAAAGAATAAAGCAAGAATTTAACTACAGTTTGTCTCTTCCTGTCCTTTTTATTTCATTTGTACCACAAGAGGATTTAACGTTTTAAGGTTGTGCACTGCAACTTGGAAAAGGTCAGGCCATAGCTGTACAATAACAGCAGAACAACAAAATGGCTAGTATAACATATTAAGTTATTAATGCAATTTGATTTATAAGAAAATATGGTAAATAAATACCTAATGAAAAGGACCAAAAAGTTGATTGTCACTTTAAAACAGAGGTGCTTTAGATCACCTATGAAATTTTTTAGTGGTATTACATAAACCAGATAGATTTTTAGGTGTTTTCAAAAATCATTTGACATTTTACTCTTACAAAAACAAGAGAAGTTGGGTATTATCAAAAGTGTATAGTGACTTTAGGTTCTTCATCTGACACATTTAAAAGATGTCTCCTCTTCAGAAGAAAAAAATTGATTGCAATCTTTTACATAGCATTCCTCTATGTTGTCTAGCACTGAACACCTGAAACCCAACACACTGAGAATTATTTTTCAATGTAGGCCTGCTTCTAAAAAAAAAAATCGGCCAGATGAGTATGGAAATTCCCTTCCACTGGTTACTTAACAGATTTCAAGTACTTCCCAGAAAGTAAAAACAAATTTATTAAGTGTTTCTTTACACATCTAAGAATATTAGAATTAACACCAAGTTTTATCAGCAGCAGTGTATACTCATAGAAGGTCATTAGGATTTGCCAGGTTGAATGTCACATCAAGCGCACCAGATTCATCCAATTAAGCCACAAGATTCTGATCACTTCAACAATTGCGCTGAGTCAAAGGGTAAGGAAAACTATAATAAATATAAATAAATAAATAAATCTATGAAGGAAATTCATTTGCTGTATCATGGCTTGGACCCCAGGTGTGTTTGGCAAATAGCCAAGACCTCTCTGTGTTGTATGAGCACTTGTCATGCCCCTTACATTGAGTCAGCTGGCAGCCTTTAAAGCTCCTCATCTCTTTAATCTTTATTGCACCAGACAGCAGTTGCAGACAGTAACTATTTATGAATCTCTAATTCCATTTAATCAGTCTAGCTGATCAATGATGGCAAGCAAAGAGAAACAAATGACAGAGAAAATGAAATTACTGGAACAATATGCTCATTCTTTTTCATAATATAGCTACTGTCAAAAATGCTCTTAAATTAATATGAACAAAGAGGGAATCAGGTGGGGTCAATGTTGTACTTTTTTTAAAAAGCTGCACTCTTCAGAATGTGATAATATAAAAATCCTCATAGACCAGAACATCAGCTTGCCATGGTACTGACTGTATGAAGTCATGGATGACAAACTGCAGAACATCATAAGCATAGTAGGACCACATATCAGTACAAAGCAATAGAAAAGTTCACCAAACTAATGAATAAAATCTCACTCAAGAAGCAGAGGGGTTTTTTCTTGGTGAAAAGCACCTCTTTCAATCACAAATATAACTCATTCTGTACAAAGGAGACACTGGCTACGACCTGGCTTGATGAATTTGCTTATTGTCAGGGATCAGTATCATTGTAGTAACCAAATGTTCTGATTCACTGTCCTACGAGGACCTGTTGCAATGGCGTAAGTGGCTATGCCTTGACCTGCTCAATGGAGACGACCATTCCAAATTATAAAGAACAGCCAACTGACTCCATTCCTCAGTTAACAGCTGCCTGTCCGAGTGTATTAACATAAATCACCTCTCATTCAGCTTATGTTAATACGCTGTTTTAGACGATGGCAGCTGGTCACCTACACCTTGGTCACACCCATCCTGCAGGCCACACCACAGCCAGTAGAGAAGCTGTGTCAACTGCCTTGGGCAAGAAGAATGCCAGCTGCTGGAGTTAATTACCACCTGAGAGCATGAATCAGCCCTTCTGCCACCGATTTAGTTCAACTCTGAATTTCTTCTCATTCCATAGAAGTGATTGAGCACCTTTTATAACATATACCTCAGAAAATGAATTTACCTGTTTCACCAACTTTAACAACTTGCCTGTAATGTCTATTTAATATACTAGAAAGTTAAAGAAAACAGTAAAACATTCAGAAGCTGTTCAGCCTACAATGTTTGGAGAAGCACATGAAAGAGATACAATTTTCTCATCTCTCATACAGCTTTGTCAAACACCCATACAAGAGGATACAGCAGTGATTGTAATAAGTCATCTGAAGTTCATCACAAAAAGTACTTAAATCTTCTGGTGGATAACAAAAATTGCCACAAAGTCAGATCAAAGGCATGCTGAGATGCCAGAACAATATGACTAATTGTTCTTTTTTGGTCTCACTGTATAAAAAAGAAGCTTGGTCTTGTACTCAGTTATTAAGAGCATATGACTAGAGGCCATTCCAGTTTGCTGACCCCTTTTTTGGCTGTACATACAGAGATGTATACTGACTGTGTCTTCAGGCACTTTCTATCTGATAGGAAGAAACGTAAGAATAGAGAAGCAGTAATAAGGAAAGAGTGTTCTGAACCCATTTGCAGATTACAGTTTTACTTGCCCATATCAACTAGCTGCATAAATATTTGCTGTAATAGATAATAATGCCAATGTACAATATTTTGATAAAAGAATCATAAGCACTAGTATTTTAATTCTATATTCTTGTTCTTGCATCTGCAGCTAATGGGTACAAATTACTACCACTAATTATAAATCTTCAAACTACTGAGTACTTCAGCTGTACTAAGGAACAGTATTTCAATAATTACTGGTTTCAAAATCAGGTTAAATACACAAGATACGATGACAATTATAGTTTAAGACTGCAACAGATGAAATTATTCTGATTGGAAGGAGGGATCCAGCTATAAAGCTTTCAACATTTTTCCACATAAGCTGCCCACGAACAAACTACATACAAACCTGGATACAAAGTGGAGGCACCACACTTAAGTACCTAAGTGGAAGGAGAGACTACAGGACATGTGAATTAGCTCTAGCACTGGCTCAGCAGAAGCAATGACTCATCTGGACAAATACGCCCTAGTTTCAGGTCCTAAATTTCAAGAAGGATGTGAACTAAAGAATCTCAAAGAGAATAACACTGTGATCAAAGGCCTAGAAAACATGACTTACGAGGAAAGATTAAATGAATTAGGCATTTTATAGCCTAAAATAAAATAGAACTGAAGGTGGACATAGTAACACTCTCAAAGTATATAATAGATTCCTTCAAAAAAGATGGAAGACTAATCTATTTTCTATGGCCATGGTGAGCAGGAAAAAAAGTTAATGTACTTTAATTGTAGCAAGAAATATCTGGTTTAGCTATGATCAAAAATACTGCCCCCAACTTCCTACATTTCTTATATTAAGAATGCTGAAGCAATAGATTTCCTAGCATTTATGCCAGTTTTTAGAAACAAGTTAGACAAGGATGCATCAGCAATGACTTAGGTATAGGTGTTGCTGTTTTAAGAATACACTAGACATTTTTCTGAGATCCCTTGCAGTCTTATGGGTCTATGATAATCAAAACTTATTTCTCATTATTGTTGATATATATAAATTCTCAACTTCAAGAAGGTCATGTACCTCTGATAGCCAGCTGCTACATTTCAAATATGCTTTTTTCATCACTGCCCCTCTGGGATGAGCTTCCCATGAACTGCTGCAAGAAGTAATGCATTACACTCCTTCAGAATATTCTTAATGTTCACAAAGCCTCAATAGCACTTCACTTGCTAGCGTGCTAATGCTGTCATCTGAGACATTTGTAGATACTGCCACCTGAACTTTCCCATATATGATTGTATCCACTGTTTCATTAAAAGCATTATGTTTTGACTGTGCACTCTTTGGGGCACGGTTTATCATTTAGTTTTTAATTTGTACACTGTTAAGTACAATAAAGTCTTCTTCATTTGTGAATGTTAGCTGCCATAGTACTGAAAACAATAATGACACAATGTGCTAACAAACCAACACATCGGGGTGCTATGGGAATGAACTAAAATTAATTTCAATGAGACTGCCCATGTAGCAGAAAGTGTTTGCAGATGGTTTGGTGTAACTTTTGTCTGGGTTGTTTCCTTGGAAAATCCTGCATCAGCACTATATGCCAGTGGCTAGTGTGTAGTGATTCCTAGTCATCCAAAGAAGATATATTCTTATTTATCTGCCTCTTCTTGAAACGGCTTGTGGATTCAGGACCCACAAAAGTAATCCAACTGCCCCTTCTGTTTAGACTGTTTTTTTCATCACTGGTGGACTGCTCGTAGCTACACTCTTCCTTGGTTTTATTTTAAACTTTTTTAAGCCTTTGTAAATTATTTGTAATTTTAAGTACCCACCAATGAAACAACATTAAACATAAAGGATAATGGTGACTTTGAAGGTAGATACTGCATATATTCCAACCTTCTGGTTTCAACTGGTTACCATCCAGCATTCACCCTAAAGGAACAGTGCTTTGTCTGGAGAGCTTTCCTGTCATTTATCTTTGGAAAATTTGAAGTTGTTGGATTTACTTTCACAAAACCAAGATCTCTGTAGATATCCCCATACTTCTCTTTCTAAAATTTCAGAAACCACTTATATCTTTGGTGCTCTTCTGTTTAAATTCACATTGCTTTCTAGCTCTGTGGGTGCAAGGAGTCACCACAACTGTTCTCTGCTTTCCATTTACTCTTCCAGCTTTGTGTCAGTATCCCAGAAGCCTATCACAGAATCACAGAATCACCAAGGCTGGAAAAGACCTTTAAGATCATCAAGTCTAGCCTATGACCAACACCACCACACCATCTAGACCATGGCACTAAGTGCTACATCCAGCCTTGCCTTGAACACATCCAGGGATGGTGCCTCCACCACTTCCCTGGGAAGTCTATTCCAATGTCTAATCACCCTCTTCGTGAGGAAGTGCTTCCTAATATCCCACCTAAACCTCCCTTGGAGCAACTTCAGGCTGTGCCCTCTTGTCCTGTCACTGGTTGCCTGGAAGAAGAGCCAGCCCCCACCTGACTACAACCTCCCTTCAGGTAGTTGAAGAGAGTGATGAGGTCCCCCCTGAGTCTCCTCTTCTCCAGGCTAAACAATCCCAACATCCTCAACCTCTCCCTATAAGACTTTCCCTCTAGTCCCTTCACCAGCCTTGCTGCTCTCCTCTGGACCCGCTCCAGCACCTCAACGTCCTTCAAGTGAGGGGCCCAGAACTGGACACAGTACTCGAGGTGAGGCCTCACCAGTGCTGAGTACAGGGGGGAGAATTACATCCCTACTCCTGCTGGCCACACTATTCCTGATACAAGCCAGGATGCCATTGGCCTTCCGGGCCACCTGGGCACACTGCTGGCTCATGTTCAACCAGCTGTCCACCAGCACTCCCAGGTCCCTCTCTGCCAGGCCGCTCTCCAGCCACTCTTCCCCCAGCCTGTAGCGCTGCCTGGGGTTATTGTGGCCAAGTGCAGGGCCCTGCACTTGGTCTTGTTGAATTTCATGCCATTGGCCTTGGCCCATCGATCCAGCCTGTCCAGGTCCTCCTGCAGCTTCTTCCTACCCTCTGGCAGATCAACACTCCCCCTCAGCTTGGTGTCATCTGCGAATTTACTGAGGGTGGACTCAATCCCCACATCCAGGTCGTCAATAAAGATATTGAATAGGACTGGGCCCAGTACTGATCCCTGGGGGACACCGCTGGTCACCGGACGTCAGCTGGATGCAGCTCCATTCACCATCACTCTCTGGGCCCGGTCATCCAACCAGTTTTTGACCCAGCAAAGGGTGCACCTGTCCAAGCCACGGATTGCTAGCTTCTCCAGGAGGATGCTGTGGGAGACTGTGTCAAAGGCCTTGCTGAAGTCAAGGTAGACCACATCCACAGCCTTCCCCTCATCCACTAGGTGGGTCACCCAGTCATAGAAGAAGATGAGATTAGTCAGGCAAGACCTTCCTTTCCTAAACCCATGTTGGCTGGACCTGATCCCCTGGTTGTCTTCCACATGCCACTTGATGGCACTCAGGATGATCTGTTCCATCACTTTGCCAGGCACCAAGGTCAGGCTGACAGGCCTATAGTTCCCTGGATCCTCCTTCCGGCCCTTCTTGTGGATGGGCATCACATTGGCCAACCTCCAGTCACCTGGGACCTCCCCAGTGAGCCAGGACTGGTGATAAATGATTGAGAGTGGCTTAGCCAGTTCTTCCACCAGCTCCCTCAGCACCATAGGATGAATCCCATCTGGACCCATGGACTTGTTGGGATCTAAGTGGCACAGCAGGTCCCTAACTACTTCCTCCTGGATTACAGGAGGGGATTCTGCTCCCCATCCCTGTCTACCAACTCAGAAGCCCAGTTGTCCTGAGGGTACCTAGTCTTTTTGTTACAGACTGAGGCAAAGAAGGTGTTAAGCACCTCAGCCTTTTCCTTGTCCTCCATTACTAAGTTCCCTTCCTCATCCAATAAGGAATGAAGATTTTCCCTGACCCTCCTTTTATTATTAATGTATTTATAAAAGCATTTTTTATTATCCTTTACAGAGATGGCTGGTTTAAATTCTAGCTGGGCTTTTGCATCTCTGATTCTCTTCCTACATGACCTTACAATATCCCTAAATGCTTCCTGATTCACCTGCCCTTTTTTCCAAAGTTGATACATTCTTTTGGTATTACTGAGTTTTTGCAATAGTTCCCTGCTCAACCAGGCTGGTCTTCTTCCCCGCCGACTCCTTTTTCGGCACACAGGGACAGCCTGCTCCTGCACCTTCATAAATTCATTCTTAAAGTAAGCCCAGCCTTCCTGGGCTCCTTTGTTTTTGAGGGCTGCTTCCCAAGGGACTCTCCCAACCAGCGTCCTGAAGAGGCCAAAGTCAGCCCTCTGGAAGTCCAAGGTAGAGGTTTTGCTGACGACCCTCCTAACTTCACCACAAATTGTAAATTCTATCATATCATGGTCGCTGTGCCCAAGACAACCTCCAACCACTACATCTTCCACCAGTCCTTCTCTGTTTGTGAACAGTAGGTCTAGCATGGCACTACCCCTGGTAGGTTCACCTACCAGCTGTAGCAGGAAGTTATCTTCTATACATTCCAGAAACTTCCTGGATTGGCCCCTTTCTGCTGTGTTGTACTTCCAGCAGACATCTGCCCAAGTTGTTGAAAGAACATCTCATCAGTCTCTTTATCCTGGTCAGGTGGTCTGTAGCAGACTCCCACTAGGATATCAGCCTCATTGGCCTTCCCTTTTATCCTCACCCATATACATTCTGCCTTGGTGTGTCTAGAATTGACCTCTAGGCATTCAAAGCACTCCTTAACATATAACGCCACCCCACCACCTCTCTTGCCTTGCCTGTCCCTTCTAAAGAGCCTATAGTCAACCATTGCAGCACTCCAACCATGCGAATCATCCCACCACATTTCCGTGATGGCAATTATATCATGGTCTCTATCTTATGGGTCACATCATTAACTAAAATAATAACTATGCTGGGTCAGAACAAAAGTCTGCTCCATTTGGCACTGCTTCTGACAGGGGTCTATAGCAGACCTATGGGAGGCACAAGAACATGTCAGGCAAATTCACAGGTGCTCCTGAATAAAAAGGTCCTGATTGCAGGGATCTGTGGCTCAGAGACTTTTCAAGACAAAGGTGATGTCTTAAAACAGCGTAGGAGTGGGTTTTATTACATTGTCCTATGCCTGAAGAAGTATCTCAAGGGTAATTTAAACATATAAGTCGACATGTAATTTTAAGGGCTGTAATTAAGTATATTCAGGATTGTTCCTACAATTCAAAGAGGTCTCAAACCTTCTTCTCACAACCCTACTCTTAAAAATTCAAAAGGAGGCATGCAAAGTGTTCATTGATCAGGAAGCCAGCAAGGCAGAGAGCTGTTCACCATGGAGCCTACAACTCAAACCAAAGGTATCATAAGCACAGTATTTCTACAGGTGGTGAGCAGTGCTCTTGGAAAATGAACATGGTGCACTCAGGAAATACACTGACCATTATATAAAATTATGAATACTGAGGGGAATAAAAGACAATCATAGCTGACTGAGGTATTCATGAGCAGAAATATCTGAAGATGGAACATTATGATTAATGGAAAGCTGCAGTATGGAGTAAGAAAAACTGTTTTGTTCACTTTTACACACCAGCGAACTGGAAGAAGGAACTTGTAAACTGGTCATGAATTTAGGAGTTAAACAAATCTGAGCAAGGACAGTTTAACAATAGAAGAGTTAAAAATACAATTAACAACAATTAAGCTGGAAAAGGAATACAGTCTACATGTTTATATGTAACTCCGCAGTAAATCTGTGACATGGAGAAAGCTAAGAATAAACAAACCATAAGCCTGAAATACCTTTAGAACAATACATATAAATATTAAAAGCATGACAGAAAGCCAAATATAGAAGTCTCATATCTATGAATATATAGGAAGATCATTTTATCTAGAAATAGATAAAAGATACATAATTTAAAAAGTTACTACACATCCTGCTTTCAGTGAACAGAAAGCCAAGCAGAACCCAAGTATCACTTAAAAGCAGTAACTATTCATTTTCCTGTGAAGTACATATTAACTTGTAACTGCAAAGCTGACAAACATAGCTAAACATTGAAAGCACAGGTATGTTACCACACATATATACCTACCCACATGGTCTGTACGTAAATACAATGTAACTTTCTTCATCACTTCGTTCAATAAATGTAACGCACGTGTACTTTTCCCAGTGCCTCATGGCCTGTTTGAACATGGCGCGCTGGGTGCCTGGGAGAATAATAATATGAGATGAAGTAAGAGACTTTTCTAACTGCATCTTGTTCCTTAAAATCAGATTTCAACTCCAGGAATATAGGACTGGAAGGAGCCACCGGATCATGAAGTCCCAGTAGTCCCATGTACTGCCAGACTCCAAATAAAGGGATACTCAGACCATCAGCTCATTATAACATATCTGCCTGCAAGGGGACTAATACTACCTGACACGCACTAGCAAACATAAAACCTGCAATAAAAAGCACAGCTATGTTACACCAGAGGAAGACAGCAGAAGAAATATAGTGTTGCTTATGTGCCTGCATTAGCATAATATTTGCAAAGCAATTTCCCAGATTAAGTTATCAAGTGAACCACACTGGGGAGGGGGGGAGGAAATTGAGGAACCCTGGCTATCTAGCCAGAAAAAAAAAAAAAAAGAAAAAGGAAGGAAAAAAAAATCCTCCAACCTTCAAATCTGGAGACCAGTTTAACCTAAGCCATGAAAGCAGGCGTAACAGTCAAGGCCTTTGATTTTAATAATGCTTTCTTGAACAGGGACCAGTCTACACTTCTTTGCATCAAAATCCTTCAGAATTCAAAAGATCCACCAAAAGGGGGAAACTCTTAGTTAGGTACAATACTAAGCATATCTAGATATTTGTTTCAAAAATGAGAAAAAGTAATTCAAAAACAATCAAAACTATACTCTAGAGGCAGAAGCAGCAAGGCCAGCTCTCACCACAGAACACAAAGTCAGCTAGTATACAGTAGTTCAGATAGTACAGCAATGTAATTTCATTGCCTGACAAAAAATAAGACTTAATTACTTAGAGGCAGCATCTGAGAATATAGCTTCTGAGCTGGAAATCCACAAAGAACAGTACAATTTGGAATGAATTTGCTAGCAGAAATGCATCCACCTTGCAGACTTTTGCAAAGATGCATGTAACAGCGTAGGATAATTAAAAAAAAAAAAACTTTTTTAAACTTAAAGACGACAAACCCTCAAAGTTGATAAAAACAGTAAATTTGAATTATGTCAGGATCCTGAAAATTAAAGGTTATTTCATCCCATCTTGCCCTTTTGTTTTATCTCTAGGCAATGTTTGCCAAGCTTTAAAAAAAGTCCATCTTTCATCATGAAAAAGGTAAAATGTTTAACATTATATGCTTTCATTTATTTTACTACCAGTATTTCAGAAGATGGTAATCCCAAACCAAAGGTCACATTTGGTATAGTACTATGTAAATACACAAAATAAAAGTTTGACTGTAGCTGTCAGTTTGAAAGGAATTACTCTGGTTTCTTCATATACATATGCATACAATGTGCCAACATTTGCATGTTTCTTTTGGTTCCTTTTATTATACCTTATTAAAAATGTTTTCCCATCCATATTTGCTTTTCTCCCTCCCTTTTTTGTTTTATATTATGTCTTACATCCACATCAAAATCCATTTACGTTTTTCAGAGATAACAGACATTTTCAACTTTTTGCACAGTTTTCTACTAAGAATGCTATATATATTGAACTCAGTCTTGCTTATTGTCATATATAGTGTCCATGTGTACCCAGATGGAAACAAAACTGAGGAATTACAAATCACATTTGAGTCAGTTTGTTGAGTGAAATCAGTTTAGTAGAATAGATGTCATAGCAGTTAAATCAGCTGTGTTCTTGTGCTAAATATCCTGCATTAAAAAAAAACAAAACAGATTTCACAACATTCTGTTACTTAGGCTCTTTAAAAAAACATGTAACAAAAAATATTAGGCAAGGAAAAAGAGCCTTCAATTTCTAAAACATAGTTATACGTTTTGATTATGTAGCTTCTCTTTGGGAATAATTTTTTTGAGGAATGACTAATATTTTCAGAACAGATGTACTTCAGGCATGATCCAAAAGAAACTCTTCTATTGACTGCCATAGTATGCCTTTAATTAAAAAAAAAAAAAAAAGCAGCAATTTAAAGAAAATATATTCCTTCTCCCCATCCAAAGCACAAAGCTTACCAGTGAAATTTCCACCTATTACATATGGAATGACACCCCCTGGCCATATTCTTTCTGTTCGTGATGTAGCAGCTCTGGGAAATCGGTTTTTCTCATTTTTCCCTGAGAATTTTACAGTAGTTCTTCCTTTAGATGTAGTATTTTGCTCAAAGCCTGTAATGATAATTAAAACACTGAATGAGATCACACACATACAAAAAAAGAGAACAATTCTTTTTCAGCAGGTCAAAGTCAGATTATTTCTTTATGCCCTTTAAAAGTAGGACATTTCTGTTATGCAACAGTCTATCACTAGTTAGTTTTCTGATAAATGCTTGAAATGAAGAGTCTAAATCTTCATGTTTCAAACATAACTAACATAAGTAACAATTTGCAAATATTTATTAACTTGAAGGCACATTGGATAATTTCATCAACAGTTTCACAGTTAATAATTTTTTTTTTAATCACACTCCCTGTGGGGATTTTTTATCCATAAATAAGGATTTTTCCAGCAAAAGAGGGAAAGACTTTGGACAGACACAAAGTAATCACAATATTCACTGTCCCTTTCATTTTTATTTTTTTTTACAAGATCTGGAAAAAGCAAGTGCATGACCATCCTTAAAGCACTACCCTTAAAGTATTAGATTGGCTTTTATTATTCAGGAATTACAAGGAAAAAAAGAGGAAATTGTTTGCAAAGTTTTACGCACATGGAAAAAAGTCAAAGAGGGTAATTTTTCCTTCTGTTGTCCATCACTCATAGCTACTCCCAGTAGATACATTTTCAGATTAGAATGTCACTTTCATTTTGTTAGTAACCCTACAGCACTTCAGGGTTCAAATATGCATCTCTTATAAATCAGCTTTTGGAACCCTAAGTATTATTCATGGCTGAAATTTCTTCAGAACACTAAAAAACATCTACTATTTTCAGATATATTACCACCATTACAGTCAAATCTTTCCCAAATCAGCTGAAACTTACTGTGACAACAGAATGGGATAAGGATAGTTAGAAAAGGACTCACACACCATAACAGGTGCTTCCTCTGAAGCAATTTATAAATCTGTATGCACATCAGGGCAGCTGATTAAAAAGGATTACTTAAAAGGAGCTCAACAAATCCTACTCAGTGGTGTCGAAGTCTTATTCTTCATAGAAGGGTACACCTTCCCTTTGTGAGCATCCCCTCTGATACCAGTTCCATCTAAGTGTTCATGGCTATGTCAGAATCAGGGAGGACTCCAGGGCGGGATCTTGGTAGGGTACTTTGGCATAGCCCCAGGGTTGGGAGAGCAGCAGGAGGAAGAAAAGGAAGAGGATACCACACAAGGCAGGGAGAAACCTCTTGATACGATGAAAAGCCTGCCTTTGTAACAACTCACGCATAGCTTAAATTGTATCAAGAATGACACAGAAAATTTCAGGGTTTAAAAATTCCACTCAGGTAAAGCAAATAACTTATCCTTGTAATTAAACAACTGTGTAAATGAGAATTACACAACAGTCTGCAACACAGGTAGAAACTGCAGAGAAAAAATACTGTTACACTTAATAGGCAGTCATTACTGAACCACATCAAACATTAATATAGATGTTTTAGTACTCAAATCGGTTTTATCAACTTTCTTTTGAAGTACAAGTAAGAAATTTATGCCGAATTGCATGCAAAAGATGACAAGCATTTACACAATGCACTCCAAAGGCTTTGAAAGAACGAAGATAATACACCAGAGCACATCTGCAAAGGCAGTTACTGTGCTCTGGTTAATCTTACAAGATACACAGGGATGCATTTAGACATAGTGTGCTGTGATTACAATGGAGTTTCACTTATTTTCCTTTTTGAGATTGAGGTTTCATGGCGTTAAAGTGACATCTCCTTGCATCAAATTCAGTGAATAAACTCAACTAGTATTAATGGGGATTACACTTACAAAGCCTGCTGAATTCAACTATGTTCACACCGACAAGAGTATAATTAGTACAAAAAATGTGTTTGCTGAGTGTAACACACCATAAATGCTTCAAACACAGTATGAATCATCAGAATGCCCCAACTGAATCGAGAAAAAAATCAGCATAAAATCAGCAGCTATGCAGCATAGCTTATCTGTACTGAAAAGACATTATACTGGTATAAGTTGAACTGGTAACTGTGAACACAGCCATACAAAAAAGCTAAGGAATTTTTAACACGAGATTTAAATCTACGTATTTATTTTCCAGATTTGGTGCTGGAAATAGACCTCTAAGAAAATGCAACAAAGAGCTAATCTCTTCATTACTATTATTATGCTGTTCATTTTATAGTTTGTTTATGCCAGAAGTAATACAGAAAGTGCTAAAGTACTATCATCATTAATGTTCATGATACATTATCACATCAGGCAACCTGCTAATTTAAACAGTGAAAATACCAGAGCCAAATCTTCTTATCCTGTCTATAAGCTGATAGAGGGCACCTCGTTTTTTTGACATCCCATGCTCTCCAAAGCCACCTTTAAAAAGAAAAAAAAAAAGGAATTGTTAAAAAGTTAAAAAAACAGTACCTTACACTTATAGTAACTATATAGCTTGGGAGAGATTAGAAAATACCCTGGAAAAACTGCAATGTGTCTTAAAGGAAGTTTAACATTCTTCAATGACTCACATACAAATGTTTCAATTATTCGTGACAATGAAATAAAAACACATTTGTAGCTGAAAAATTTTCTAATATGCATTCCAGAATGTAAGCCAACATGTCTTTGTTATTCAGACAAGTCATGACAATTACATCATCTAATTATTATTTGGAGCTCTTTTTCTTGCTGGTGACCTTGACATCCTCAGAGCCATATTGATTGACAGCTAAAAGCCTTACTCTCACAGAAATTTCCTGAATGCATGCCATAATTTTCTCATTTCAAGGAACGGGAAAGATGGAAAGCGAAAAAAAAAAAAACACAAAAACAACACGCACACAAAACACCAAACTGATAAAAACTTAATACAGCTGATTTTACCATGAAAGATTTTATTTTAATGGTCAGCATGCAAATAGGTGTCCTACGCACTCTAAAGGCTTTGAAACATCACATGCCAGTGTATACTGCAATAAGACTTCACAGGCATACATGTCTGTGTCATTTCAGTAATCAGTGAGCAAGAATAATTAAGCTAATAAGTAATGTGCCATTTACAGGGGTCAACACATTACAGAAAGGTGTCCATTTGATGCATCTGCCACCTATGGTCTTCACCTGTACTCCTTTTTGTGGCTGCAAGTGCCTTTGCAAACACACTGGTAAACAAGAAGAGAGAACTCCAATAATACTGCACTAGTCAAATAAATTGTTCAGAATTGTTCAGAAAGATTCGATTTTCAGAATTTCGCAGCAGGTTGTATTTTAAAATTCAGTATCTGTTCTAGGAGATGAGTTTTCAAAGTACTTTTACAACAGCAAAAGTAAAAGGATAGAAATAAAAGGACCATTGAAACTCCAACCATCACTAAAAAGACCTTTCCCAAATTCCCATAAAAACTTAAAAAAAAATAAATGTATGGAAATATATTTATTAAACAGCAACTTAAAATCATATTACAGATGAGAAAATTCCATATAAGGCAAGTAAGTTTGTGTGGCTGCTCAGTGAATAACAATGTGTCTAATTATTTGGATTACACTGTCACATAGTTGCTGGCTCCCTTGAGAAAAATTTTCTAAATTTTTAAAAACATTTTAGATAGATGATGTAATAGTTCCCCACATTCCTTTCCATCAAGTTATATGGTAACTACAATATACACTACAGAGAATATAACAATTCCATTCCTTATATTGATCATAATTAATGTAATTTTCTCTCATGTTAACAATCATCTTGTAAGAAAGGTCTACAGCTAAAGATTCCAAACAAATATTAAAAAATCCTTAAAAGCATCAACTGTCACAGACATAACAAACAATTCATTATTTACTTAAAAAAAACATTTTATATTGTAATTACTTCTGGAAAAAAATACTACCATTTCTGTGTTAACATAGCCTGTGCATCCCATTTAGTGAAAAAGCTTTAAAAGTACCTCACATAACTAATCTGTCTCATATGAATAAACCTTGACAAGCCACAGCGTAAAAAAGTTGTTAGTTTGGTTTTTTTCCTTTTAAATAATATTTGCTGCACTTTCTTATGCTCCAGGCAGGAGAAGGAGGATATTTTTGGCAGTTGGATCCATGATAGTATACACATCACGGTTTTATCAGGTTTACTGTTTCTTTTCACAATGATTATGCATACTGCTTGGACAAAATGACAAATGAAATGACAAAGCCACACTCTGAGAAGTGCACAGATTAAGTATCTGACCCTGTAAATCCAGGCAGATAATCCTCACCAGAAGGAGTAGTCACAATTATGTGAATCAGAGCCTGTGAGCATCAGGATTTTTAATTAGTAGTTCCAATGAAAAATGTGGTTCTGCAACTTCATCTTGATAGTGTGTACCCAAGTTGCTAACCCTTCTGCCTGATGTCATCTTTAGTTTGTGGGGGTCAACAAAAGAAAGTGCTCAGAAATCAAGCTTGTAATTAATTGTCGCTGTATCTGTAACTAAGGTAAAACATTAATTTGTTCTCCATTTTATAGGTGTATGAAGTTCCTTTTCCAGTTTTCACCTAATATCAACTAGTCAGTGGTTGGCAATTTAGTCTTTTGAAAATTAGAGGTAAAAAAGCACATTAAACTTTGCAGTTTCCAAATTTTGTAAATTTAGAAAAAATAATTACATACGCAAAGTGTAAAATTGAGTTCTCTAAGTATGTTTTTAGAAAAAAAATCAAGAATGCTGCGGGCTCACTGAGAACCATTACAAAATCATTAACTTCAGCAGAGTTTGTTCTACAAAGTCCAGTCCCATGGACCATTGCAGTGGTTGGCTCCTCTTATGCAATAAAGGTAAACAAATTTGATCCAAATGCACCAGTAATCCTCAATAGGATGACTCAATATCCTAAACAGGATACTGTCCACAGTGAAAGATAATGCACAAAACTCAAGACAGGTGAGGTAATAAAATTAAATAATAGAATATTTAATAATATTTTAAAACAGTGTCAGAATCTTCTTTCTGTGGCAAGTGACAAAAAATCACCTGTGCAGTTAAAGAAAAAAAAAACAACAGAAAAAAAAAAAGAAAAGCAAGAATAAAAAGGAAAGTCAGCAGGCCTAAGAAATCACTTGACTGCATCTATTTAAGGCAAAATGACCAAACTTGCTCTCTACATTTTGTCAGCAAAACTAGCGCCTGAAATACCTTCAAAGCCAATTAAACTATTTGTCTGGAGGGGAGGAGGGCAGGAAAACCACTGACTCTGTTAACATTTTAAAATCCAGTTTTCATCTAGAAATGATCAAAGGTGTTCCCGCCTTGAAAAAATGAGTGGCTTTAAATGGAGATAAAATAAATTTTCAAGTTGTTATAATAGTCTAACCACAATATCAAACTAGGAAGTATAAAAGTATTTTCAATATATCAATATTGAAAGGTTACATTGAAAATTGCTTCTTTAGTCTGAAAAATTAATTTCTAATCATTTCTCAAAGCAGTCCTTATTTACACATATGAGAAATCATCAAGTTAGTAATAGCTTAGTTCAAGAATATATAGAACCTGCTTGATAGAAAATACATTTAAATTATGCATTTACACATTTTCTTATAGAAAAAGTATGGGAAAAAATTCTAAGTAACTTGGCTTTTTTGGGATTATAACCTGAAAGTTTACAAACTCTTAGTTACGAATTTACAAATCAGAGCCTGAAAGCATAGATATTTTTTAGACATCCATTTAGACATGGATTACGTTTTCTCCCTCCAACACACATATATTTACACATAAGCAATATGTCTATATCTATCTGAATATCCAACTGCCTGTGTCAATCAGATTGCAGCTTCTGGCACTAATGCACTGCATGTTAACAATGGCAAATAAATATGTATTATAATGTCAGAGAAAACAGTTGCTTTTTAGACAAGGCAAATTCTAGCAAGGATGATGTGTTCTTGTGTTGCTTCTCAACATGGATAGAGATCTGGACGGAACTGAAAAAAGAGCAAAATGAGGGGCTGTAATCCAAGACTCCCAGTCTCACCTCCAGGATTCCACATATGTTCTCCATAGGGCATTTGGGCTCTGCTGTCAGCAGCTTTTAGTGACGAAAGCAAAGCTCTGTACAATTTCCTTTCCCACATGACCACCTGCAGAGTGGGCTTACAGTTCCTACCAGCTTCTGCTCTTCAGTTCAACAAGATATTATCAACCAGAAATGCCAGAAGAAAATACAAATTTTAGCTTTTTTCTTTCTTTCCCTAAACTGAATTTATACTCGCTGTTTAATGACTTTTTAAAGTCTAAATCACCCAAAACTTTATACTGACTTTCTACACGTAAAAGAGAGATTGCATTCTATGCAGAAGTAACTAACATGAAAAATAAGTTAAAAGAAGCTTGAAATATCATACCTGTGTTATGGCCAATTCTTTCGTTGGAGTGCTGCGTAAGGTCAATTGTCCTGTCAATTTGAAAGATTTTTAAGTCTTCATCATCTAAGGCAATATCTCCCCAAAAGACAGCTTTAAATAGAAAAGAGCTCAATTTAATCAAAGAATTTATTTAGACATTAAAACCAATCTGAAGACTATAATGCCATGTTACAATCCTTGGGGACATTTATGACAAATATATATTCATATAATATATATTTGCTTAGTGATCTCTATTTTTATACAAAGAAAACAAACACCTAGCAAAAGACAAATAATTTGTTTCAGTATTCTCCTAAAGTCTTTTCAATTTCTTTACACAATGGCTAAATGCAATCATTTAAACAATGTCAATCTATTAAAAAATGTTCAGCATGGTGTTTTTTTCTGTAAATACAACAAAGTAGAAAAGACACTGAAACATGTTAACATCTGAACTATGAAGTGAAAAACACACAGTTCTGAGAAAATACAACCTTTACATTTTGTAACATCTTCCTGAAAATGAGAATTTTTGAATTAACTTCTATTATGTTCCAATCACTTTCTGTATTACGTTTGCCTCAGAGCATTAACACATTTATCTGTTTTCTGTTAAACTGAATGAAATTTATTTTTTTTCCTCTTGGTTTATTTGTATGCTTTCCTTTCATACTTAATCTCACTATTAGGATTCTTTCAAATACTTTGCTTTTCAAAGCTCCGTTTTCTCTCTTCTTTTTAACTTATCTCTGGGTTTTTTTGGGGGGTTTCTTGTTCTCTCTTTTCCTATTCCTTTTCAGACTCTATCAGGTTTTTACTGTTCAACTTCGACACAGTTAACTCATCTTACCTAAGTCACCATCACAATCCAATGAACCAAGATATATGCCCACTTACAAGAATTTCATAACCTCAATCTTTCATCTCTGTATATTTTTGCTATTTTATCCTGAAATCTTCCTGCCAACTCAAAGTTATCATTGAAGCTGAACTCAACAGGCCCTATCCTCAACTGCCGTGAATGAAGTCAACATAGCATATACCAATTAACATAAGCTGAAGTGGTTATTTATTATCTTTATCCAAATTCTTCTTTTTCCTTCCCTTCACTGCCTCTGTCAATAGCTCTATTATTTGTCCTGTCAGAGTCACAAAACAACTTGGCTCAATCTTGGTGTCATCTTCAATGCTTTCCCTTCTTTCCTTCATCCAGGAAGACATCATTCACACTGCTTGGTTGTTCCTTATACAGTTCCACAGCAAATTGCTTTCTTTGCTTCCAGACAACTAAAACCTTGCCCAAAGTCCTGTTGTTCCCAAATCCTTCTCTCTGGTCTACTTCTACTTTCATGTGATCCTAAACATTATTGTTAACTGGTATTCTTTTTCATTTTGTAGAGACGATTCAACAGATAATATTATGAGTAGTTTTGTATTGCTGCAAAAGTTACCTTTCTTGTATCATTGATGCTCATATTCATTAGTATTTAATCAAATAAATACAAAAAAGTCTTTACTTAAGCAAAAAGATGCCTGTTTCTAAAGAACTCCCAGATACTACATTACCTCATCCTATCTCCGTTATTTTTCTTGAACACAAGGAAACTAGGAGAAATTACATTGAAAATGCCTTTGGTCTGCCTTGTAAAATACCTCAAAAAACACAGATCACCTAGACAGAGCTCCAAAATGAAAACAAAACTTTTCAATTAAAAGCATAATCAACATCTTGTGTCTTCCCTAATTATGGATACATAATTTTTACACAAAAAGATTTGAGACCTCTTCTGAAACTGTTCAGTCCTTTCTAACATACTTCTGAACACACTCACTCAAGGATCACTATGTCCTTGTGTTCACTTTGGGAGCACTGGGAACACCTCTCGTCTGGCTATCCTGTTCTCACCAGTGACGGTTTTTACCGCCAGGTCAAGAAACAGAGCTAGTGGCAGCTCTAAATGTCTTTTTTCCCTTAAGCTTCTAGGAAGAAGATCTCAAATTGTCAGGGTTTTGAACAGTGAGGGGACAAAGTCAGTAATCTCCATCTGACCTGAGTTAAATATTATTATTACTATTACAAACACCTTCTAGAGACTTCTCATGGATGTCATTCATAACAAGGACCCAGTATAAGTACAGTGAAAGATGGCAAACTTTAATAAACAGAACTGAAAATGAGAAGAGGAAGAAACTATTAACATTTTGGTCTACCAAGACATGATGTGCCTCAGCAAAGGTTATACAGGTTGTCCACACCAGACTTAAGGAAGTGCTGAAGCTTAATAGAAAGCCCATTTTTCTTTCTTGGTAGTATGGAGAATTAACAAAAGGAAGATTCTGAATGAACAATAGATGATGCAAAAAATAACTAACAGAAATGCATTAGCAGAAAACACTTTGGTTTCAGTCTGTAATACTGGTGTATAAATATGAAAACCCAAGGCAAACTGAAATTCAGAGAAATAATAAAGTAGAAAAAAAAAATGGTGAAAAATCTCCTCCCTAGTCCTAATGGTGCTTCTTTATCACTTCACTGTGGTAACATTCAGCTTCCCATGAAAATACAAATAGCAAAGAACAAATCCTGTGAATTTGTCTGACACAAATGCATTTAATTTGTGTGCACAAATAAAATACACCTCAATGTTCAGGCAAGGTTTAGTAACTTTGTTGGGTTAGAAAGGAAAACAAAGCTATGCTACTTTTGTCAGACATCTGGACTGCTGGCTTGTTTTTTATTGGCAACCAAGCACAAAGTTAAGTTTAACAGTAATATAAGCATAGTAGTATAACAATAAGTGCTGATGGAAGTTTGACATAATAGTAAACAAATAATATGTGTGACCAATAGGAGCTAGGCTCTCTAATGTAGTAACTAAACATGAGTTAACAGGGAAGAAAGAAATATATAGCATTATTTGTTTAAAAGTATAACGGAAACTTCAGAGCTTTCTTCAGGTCACTTTTTTGACACAAGGCCATTTGGTTTTGCAGAAAAAGAAAAAAAACACGTATAAGACAAACATTATGAAAGGCAGAAACCTTGACAGAATTAGACTTTAGCAACAATTTAGTAAATGACGTTTTACTTTTACTGAAATAAACCTGTGCTTTTCTGAATTAATTTCAGTACAACTGGGAAGATATAAACCTCTCAAAAGAAACAGCAGTTAACTGGATGCTATCTAATTTCAACATAGTCCTAACAGTAAGCAAGTGTGACAGAAAGGGAGCTGATAAATGCTTTTTAAAAAAATACACCTTTTTTTTCCAACAAAAGGTCTGCACTGAATATAAATTTTGCCCTTCAAAGCCTGCAGCGCAACCACCACCTGAATTATCCAAAAATAAAACCAGGTATCTCTTAAAAACTGTTAAAACTATCCTTTAATTTTTGTAATGCCTGTGTAAGTGACAAACTACTTCGTAACTAGAGAAGACCATATTTTTATCTCCTGCCTTAAAGTTTTTATGGCCTCAAAGTTTTTATGGCCTGAAACTATCTGAAGAAGTCACTCTGTATATTTCATCATGTCACACACCAATCTTAACCTTACAGAAAGCAAGCAGAGGATTGTTTGGGTATGCAAGGCATGATGTTAAAGACTTTGCTAAGAGCATGTTAGGATTAAGAACTTTATTAGCTCCCTCTAAGAAATTTCAGACAGAATTGAACTGTTCAGCTCTGCACCTCCCTCCTTTTTCACAGATACTTAATTCATAAATTCCATCCAGAAATTAACAAGAATATGATAACCACTTAGCATGCAAAAAAAAAAATTAAAAATTTGAAACAACAGGATGGAAAAACTTTCAAAATTATTCAAACAGAATTCTAATGTACCCCTACTTATTTCAGGTTGTTTCATATTTGAAACATGCAAGATTTATTGTAAAAGTTAGGAAAAATATTTTTAAATCTGACACAGCATTAATTACAGTGGGAAAGTATTTAAAATACTTTTAATTATGAACAGATTCCTAATAAAGCAAGAAAATGAATCTTTTTTGTCCAATGCTAGATAAAGAGATACATACCCTGTTAAACCAAATTTCATGCCACTTTGTTTTTATTGTTGGGAGTTTTATGTTTTATATGGCCACTACATTATACATTTACACAAACTCAGAGACAACACATCTGTTTCAGCAAGATGGACACAAACTGATTACAGTAAAATTTCTTTGTAACAGTGGAGAAGGATTTATGTGGAGCCATTAAAACTGAAAATACACTTCACCAGCAGGTGCAGTTCTGCTTTCACACAACTCAAAGCCCTGAGCCAAACATCACCTTCAAAAAGGTCTTATTTTATTAAAAGACAAAAACCTGTCATGTAAAGCAGCTAAGTTTGCTACATTTCAACAATCAGTTTACAAGCATGAAAACAAACAGGAAAATAAGTAGGCTGTAAAATGTATCTGCCATTCAGAGAAACACACCTTAATATTACCACACAAGTAATGCGAGCGGAAAGGAAAAATAAGATGATCTATAAAATAAATATCAAGCACAAGAATTAGAGCTACATCCTACTACTTGTAACAGGGACTATTATTCTATTATAAATAAATAAGATTCATCTGCAAAGCTCTCTTTGCTGCTGTCTTCCAACAAGACCATCACCGCACCAAATATCTAGTATTCTAAAGGAATAAAATATGCTACTAAAAAATATTTTTTTTTAAGATACAAAAACTATTCTATCTATATGGATGTATACACATAGTATGAATCAATTAGAGTACACAAGACAAAAAATCCTTTCATGTCTTTCTAGAAGACGGTTGGAAGTCCATGGAACAAGAAAGAAATCAGGTTGTGAAATCCATGGGGCTGCCATATGCAGTAGGATGGCTCATTCTGGGACTTGAAATATCAATCAACTTGTAAGTCTCCAAAATATTTACATGAGTATATTCCTTATAATCGCAATAACAAAATTATCTACATCAAAATCCCTACATGACTCATGCTACAATTATAAATTTTTAAAACTCAAATCCTAAACCACCATTTTTAATAGGATATATTCCTGACAGTATTCCTACCAATCTCAGTAACGAAGTATAAAATGCAAGGAAGTGAACACTGCTGGTGTCCACCCCTGCAGCACAGCAGTGCAGCAGGCAAACCATCTCAGCCCTTGGCTAGGCAAGGTACATGGACACCAGCAGGGACCATCCCGACAGCCTCCTCAGAACCGGACCTGTTCTGATGACTGGGCAGGCTAGGAAGTGTTCGACTTGGGTACAACTATCCCACAGTTGGAAAACTGGTGAAAGTAAGATTAAAGGAATTCTTTCTTAGACTTTGTCAAAGTGAGATGTGAAATGTGATCAGCCACACAGGCATTCCTTTGATCCATGAGCAGATGCAGAACTGTGACAGGGAGATTACACCTGCACCAAGACGACAGCAATGAAAGGATTAAAGCAATATTAGAAGACATTTCAAAAGCAAAGCCTCAGATTTTGGTATGCTACTGGAAGTGGAAAGCATAGGAAGTTTATGCTTCATCCCCTTCTTAGAAGCTCCCAAGAACAGAACACATAAATACTAGGTTTAACTGCAAGGCCAAAATGAAATCTGAGGAGTCCTTTTAATGTCCTTCAATAGGAGGTGGAACACCCAGCACTTTTCAAAGTCTGACCACTAATTCATATAGCAAGAGGTGCCAAAAAGTGTGTTGGCCCAGGCTCAGGGTAGATATTCATCTAAACCCACATGTGCAGCTGTTCCAATTAGCAGCCTCTTCTGTAGCTGAGCCATCGAGTACTTCCGTGTAACAACACAGCTCTGTGCATTATAGCCTATCTTGGTGAGTCATTTTGTTCTATACAATCCATCCATGGTTTATATTACTGCCTCTAACTCTGAATAGAAAAAGGGAAATTGAGAGCTAAATACATAAAGAAAATTCCACCTCATTACCAGTAGGGCAACATATGCCACAATAATTAACTTCATTTTGTGTTTCCACTGTCTTCATATCAGTTCACTCTTTCTAAGATTTTCAGGTGCAATGTATTTTTCTTAGAAATTACTAGAATTAGAACAAGACAGCAAATTAACAGCGAAAGATCTCACATGCAACCACAAGCCTAAGACTGCATGCCATACCCTGAATGCTCTCTATCATTATTTGTCATGGGTGCTTCTTCAGCCATAACCATGTAATACATTTCCATGTTACTATACAGAGCTCGCAAAACTTTCAAATAAATTTATGAATTGAAATTGAAGTTTATCAAACACTTGATTAAATTATTAACTAAATCCCTTTGACTTTTATTGAACAATATTACAGAAAAAAATGTTAAATAAAACTTTAACAACATTAAATAAAAGACCAAGGCAACCTATTTTCACAGCCACACCAAAACAAGAAATTAGATACTTCATTAATTTCACCATGCAACACTTTCAAATTTGCACATGACTATGAGCCAGCGCTAGTGAAACCTCTTGGTTTACTTGAAAAAGCTCATATAGACACACTTGAAAGGGATGTAACACCTCTAACTGGCTCATTCCATGTTCCTACTTACTGTAAATTATGTAAAATTGCAAGATCATCAACATTCATACCAATTCTATTTTTCAAGACTCCTGCTTCAAACTCCTCAGCAGAAAGCCATCCTTTTCCCTAAGGAATGCATCATTTCCACTTCTATCACAAATGAAAATAATGATGGCAAAATACTTCAATGATCTCCAGACTGTATACCAGTTAGAGATACATTCCTCCATTCTTCTGAATGTGGCACCTCTTGATAACAGCTACTTCAAGTTATCCTGAACATAGGTATACTGAAAGACATACTGAAATCAGCTAGCTTGTGTATGGCAGTGATGTAGCTTTAGAAGCACAAATTTTAATACAATTTATTCAAATCTTCAAGGACTCAGTTTCCCTGCTGACATCATTACCTACTACTCACCACCGTCTCATGTCCCCTGCTCTTAGAACCTTCCCCTAGGTTCCCCACAATGCCTTTAGCTTCCTTCCTTCATTTCACCATGAGTTGACATGTACAGGTAGGGTGCTGGAAAGGCACCATCCCTGTTAGAGCCAAGTTACATTTGTGCAGCCCCATCTGTGGTATGTAGCATTCCACTGCAGCTCCTTCACACTGGTCTATAAACTCTGCAGGAAGTTATTAGCAAACTGACCCAACTAGGACAGAAAAAACCAACCAGGTATGAGATGACTATGGACACAAAAAACAGCCCTAGAGCCATAAAGCCAGCTGGTTCTAGACAACCCTTCCAGGCACACAGCAATCAGATCATAGAATACATGAGCTATGGGGGAAGTGGCATCCAGCACTGGGACATGTTCCAAGGTTTTCGAAGCAGAAAACATCTCCAAGATAAAACAATACTCTCAAGGAAAATAGAGTATTTGTGACACCCTTTACCAGGGTAAAATCTTCACTTACCAAAAGAGGCATTTGTAGAGCTTGATCTTGGTGAAAGGGGATTCTAACTTGCTAGAGATGTTTCCCCGTGACACAGGATAAATATTGATTTAAAGATGTCCATCTCCTCTGAGCTAACTACATCTTTCAATCTGTTCTTAATTCGAAAGTGGTGACTTTTTCAATTCCATTTTTTCTGTTTCCTTTTTTGAGAGACAGCTTTTATATTCCTTTAAATTTAGTAAAAAAAAAAAAAAGTCTTCAAGAAAGCAAAAGCTACTTTGACAGAAGTTACAATCTTAAGTAAAAGGCCAAGCTTCGCTACTAAACTTACTGAACAGTATTTTGAGGACAGGCTCTTTGACAATTCAACAGCTCCTTTGTGAAAGGTTTGGAACGTGGTTAAACCTGGCAATCTCCCTGACTTTCAGGAACTCTTTTCTTTTTTTTTATGATCATTATCAACACCAATCACACTTTGTAACTACTAAAATGGGTTAACTCCTGAACCTGAATGCAGAGGACACTGTAGAGCAAACAGTAAAGATGTCTGCCCACCCTGTTGGCAAAGCAAGCAGCTACTCTAAAAACTTTCTTCATCACTGATCACTGCCTCAAGCCACATATTAACAAAAGAAGAGAAACACTCTGAAAGAGATCCATTTATCCACCCTAGTATTAACTTTTATATTGTTTTCTGCTATTGCTAGTTTCAAGACTGTAGAAAGAGCCAAAATTATAAACAAAAGTTGAGACATGAGCTTTTAAAAAGAGTAAGTTATCAGTCACTTTGAAAGGAAAACCACACAAAAAGACCAGTGGCTCTCAAAAAGATCAATGCTTGTCAGAAACATGGGCAATCACAACTAATTTTTCTTACCAAAACAAATGCTAGCCTGCTTTGGATGAAAAGACATACAAAATTACCATAATTTCCTGGGTCTGTCACTCTTTCTGTCCCCAGGTAACAGAAGCAGTGAGAAAAAACTATTTCCTCCTAGGAGGGGTGCACGCCATCCATAGCAGAAGCCACTGCTCCAGAATTTCCTGACCATTCCTTTAGTGATAACACACTGTAACTGCTGGCATAGGAGGAGAAGGCCCATGGGTCATAGAATTCTTTGCTGCCCCCAGTCACCCACGAATGCTGACTTCTGCTATAGCTAGCTTTGTTAAGGAGGCTAAAAAAAATACGGGAAGGGGGGAGGGGCTGAAATTCAGGTCCCTACTATCACAATAGTCATAATTACCCCAGTTATCCCTATATGATCACTATGATGTTCTAACATTCATCTTCATTTTACTTTGAAACTCCATTATCCTGTTAATAGCCTCAGGGTAAAGATCCATACAGTTAATTATAGGACTAAGCTTTCTTCCAGTAGAAAGAACAGACTCTATGAGGCAAAACTATCATTCTTGAAGTGATAAAAAAAATAAAATAAAATAAAATGCATAAAAGTATGAAACTAGAAAGAACGAAAATCCTTTTTTTTTAAATTAAAAATAGATACTAAGAACAGCATTGAATTAAGTCTATTCCTTAAAGAACAGAAAAAATAACTTTAAAAATAAGCTGCATATAGAAGAATGAAGAAAAACCCTTGTTGGAAAGAAAGTTGTCAGTCTGACCATGCCATCAACATGAAACAGCTGTCGGGGTGAGACAGACACAGCAGCTGCTACAAAGCCTCCCCAAAGATACAAGCCTTAGACATATTCATTTGAACACCAAGCAAACAGAACAACACCATAAAATCAAGTGAATTACCAAGCTGACTGATAAAACATGGCACAAGACAAAGGATTAAACAAACAATTTTATTCTTCACCATTACACCCATATTAATCAACTGTATCTACTTTGTATAGAATTTTGTATAACACAGCTGATGTTTTCCAGCTTTTTGTTTTCCTCATACTGACTGAAATCCAGGTCAAAACAGCTTCTCTAGGTTCACAAAACAAATCACATTTTATAAATGAAGTCTCATACCTTTCATAAATTTTTCCACGATTAACAATGCTTTTTTAGCTCAGAGCAGACTTAGGTATTTTTAAATGAAAATAATACTTTCATGACCATGAAACAACTGTTCATCATTTGAGCATAGTACAAGCTGTCCCAGAAACTGAATGAAATCTGTTCAGCATGGTTATTAAAGGAAAAAATAATTTTCTTGTTTTACTTGTCAGTTTTGAAATATTATTTTTCTTCTAACCAGAAGGTAAAAAAGGAGTCAGAAGCTTACATGTACAGATTCACCCACATGAATGCATTTGGGGACAGAGGAAGTGTTGCAGTGTAGTACTCCCTGTTCAAAACACAAATCAATTTCTAGTTTGATGACTTTGATACTTCAATCTTGAAGCCTCTTAGAAGAGTAGGAAGGTAACAGCATTGCCTGAAAATAAGAAACTGCAGCATAATTATCAAACCGTCATACACTGAAAAGAACATTCAGTGGAGTTTTGCAGCTCTTGTGGTCTTCAGCCCAAGGCATTTTAGTGTAACTTGTGAAGAGCAAGTGGGGTTTCAATGTTACCAGTAAACCTCACTTAAGCAAAAAATCATGCAACCCAGTGAAAACAGAGCCACTTTACAGACTAGGTAGCTGCAGATGAAAAACTTCCAAGGATTTTGGAATTACACATCTGCACCCTGACCAGTCTACAAGCATGGAAACTTTCACCACATGACTGTCATACAGAAAGTGTACCAGGGGAACAAACCAACCCATCTTGAGTAAAGACCATCAGGACTACAAATGCAGCCCATACGTCCTCTCCCGTCTTTAAAAAAAGGCACGCATGTTCAAGCAAGAGAGATTGACTGAAGCAAGGAAATGAAATTAAATGAAGCACAACAATGGAAAAGAGCTATAAAGTGGAGAAAAGGTGAAAGAATGTGATGACTAGGAAGACAATTACCATGTAGAAGGCGAACAGCTACAGAGTATTTAACTTTAGTCACCTACCATGGGGGTTTTTTTGTTTGTTTTTTGTGGGGGTTTTGAGAAATATTTCTAGTGAGGTGAAAGAGCTGGAAAGACCAAGATCATTTCACACTGTGCCTAAATGTTCGTATTTCATAGGACAGAGGTAAAATCCTTTATACGCTTTTCCAGTTTCCAGACCTTTAAAAAATAGAAGTTAAGTTCCTACCCATTCAATGGAATTGAGATATTTTTGAATAGTAAGGAGTTCAGAGACTAAAATTATTTTCAAGGATGAAGAACAAAAAAATAAAACTCAAAATTCACCTAAACAGACTACTGAGAGTGTAGGGAAAGCAGTTTTGGTCACAACTTCAATTTAACATCCTAGCCTTTCAGTTAGAGTAAGTTAGTGTCAAAATTATTGTTTCTGATAAGCTGAAGGAATAGATTTACATACATTACAGGAGAAGGAGCATTTTAGATGAGTGGGTCCCAGGTCTTGAACCTTTGCAAGCATGTTTTCCTGGGGGTTGGCTGCTTTCAAAGACACTCAAGCAAGTTAGATACAATGCCCCTGGAAGAACCCTAATGCAGAGAGGATGGAGGAAACTGAGCTCAGCACAAGGATGGCCAGAGGCAGCAGAACACTAGCCCAGCACAGCAGCCAGGAGCAGGAAGCAGCAGTAGCTCTCTGAGGATTAGGAGGGCAACCCAGAAGAAGGCTAATTTACTAAAAAAGATTGGGAATTACCATTTAGCTAAGATATCTCACTTTTGAAATACCAGTCTTGATAAAATTTCACAACCATGTCTTTCCTCTAGTGCTACAGGTTGTTACTATGGAGTAGAAGTGGACAAGAAACTCGGTAATAAACGAGATAGCTCCCCTAGTAATTTTGCTGTGCTATGACAACACGAGGGCAAACATTTAAACAGTAACCCTTTCTTTAACATTTGGCATTAGAATATAATAAAAACATCACATTAATGTTATAGCATTAGCAGCTCTGATCTATGCGGAAATCTCCCTTCTCTACCTTTTCCTGATCTCTGGGAAACAAAAAAAAAAAAGGCATTTCATTTTCTCACAGACATAAAATCCCAAGTAGGCTAAAGCAGTACCTCTAAACCAGAAAATCCCTAAATAATCATTAAAGATTTATACAGAAAGCCAAATGGCACAGAAAGGAAAGTGCATATCTGAGGGATTATCTGGCGTTCAGGATCAAGGTTCTCATCATACCACATGAAATAAGTGTTGCTCCATTTGCACCATCTTAAATTTAAACATGGAGAATTATTAAACTGTATACAAATAAAACTTTATTTAGGCTTCAGAAGTTATTTCCATTATCAGCTGCAGCTTCCTGTGTCAGTCATTTTTGTCACAAAATTCACTTATGTCACTCCATCTCCGTTTTTAGCACATCATTCTGCGACCTGACTCTGTGGAAGAGACGATGAAAAGTATTAAACAGCTCTTAATGCTGCTTTTTTTGGCAGTGATCCTGTGCTTAATACAGCAAGTTCTGGGTGTTGGACCAATGTAACTCTATATTCCTGTCCACTTATTCAACAGATGTCTTCTACCACATATTTGTGTTACCAGAGAACAAATTCTAGACCATACAGCTAACAAGTTGAAGCATGATTATTTTACTCTATCATCCAATTCACATCATGGTTTAAAATAAAAATGATGAGCCCCATTCATCACAAGTATTTTGCTTGCTAGTTACTGAATGCTATTTTTTTTTTCTCAGCATCTGTAATTTAAGGGGTTGGGTTGTTGTTGGGTATTTTTCCCATGGAGACTCTGCACAGCTGTTGATTATTTTTTGGACACAGCAAGTAAAACAGAAACTGAAAAATATCCATAGAGTTAGTGAGACAACATTGAATGAGCAGCAGAAAAACACTGATGTTATCTAATGCCTAATATCAAACTGTAAGTTAGAATTTAATGTTCCATACATCTGAATCTTGCATAGCTTAATATTCTGAGCAATTTTATCCGTGATAGTACTTGAGACAGAATTTATATAATCACTCCAATGTTTTGGCTCTCAATAGATACAATGAAACCTCATCTCAGTTTTGCATTTGTTTCCTCTTAAAAAGCACTCTTCTGCTACAGAAAACCAGTGCTGCATAGCTGCTGAAAGCTTTTTTAAATCCTTGTTTTTAAACAGTAAAGAGTATTAGCCTGTTACGAGCACTCTGCTGCAAACCAGTGGAATCTCTGCCCCATTCTGAAGAGAATTAAACATGCTGCACACAGTCCAAACTTACACCCTAGGTTTTGGCACTGTTGGTAATTCATCTATTATCAACAAAACTTAAGTGGGGGAGGTAGGGGGGAGAGCAACAAAAAACAAACAAAAAAACCCCAACCAACAAAACACCTCCAGCTTTGGCTTTCTCCTGTGCTTACAGTTTATTTGCAAACTTCTGAGGTTGCAGCTGCTATCACCCCTCCCAAGCTGCCACAAAATTTATTAGGTTAAACTGTGTATATTTACAGTGGTATTTTACATAACAACTTAAGAGTTTGTCACTTGTTAGCAAATGATTATCAAACTAATGTACTAAAAGCAAATAAAGATAAAAGCAATCAAATTACAAAAAACACTTAAAAGTCTCATGGATTTTATTACAGACAATCTCATAGTGTAAAATGGTAGCTATGTAAAAGTTCAATAATTTCACAAATCTTCAGAGAAAGCAAATAGTTATACCTTGGTTAAGCTTCTAATTCCCAAAAAATCAGCCTCAAGCTAATCCCCATTTTAGAAGGCATTTTAGCTTGTATGTCAAACAGACACACTAAGGGGCCAATCCAAATCACACATCCTGACTTTTTCTCCACTTTTACTATTCTTCTTACTTTAATTAAGCCACTGCAGCTCCTTCCGTACTGCTTACCATCAGATCTCTCAGAATGCTTTATCATAGCAGCCCATATGTCAGCAGGAACAGGACACCATGGTCCATTTGCCATCCTGCTGGCAGGCATTGCTTCTCCCATCGCAACTGCAACAGTCTTAACTACTGTTGGCATGAATACGGAGAAGATAGATATTAAGTATATAATGGTTTTTACTGCCTTTGACATTACTGCCTAAATTAGTCTCAGAGTATTTTTAGATGTCTTTTAATACAATTCAGCAGCTGGAACAAAGACCATGAGCCAAGCACAATGTTTGTAGCCAGCTCACCCTGGGCTAGCCTCGTCTGCTGGGTATGAGGGGTGTGTCTTTTGACAGCAACACAGTAGTGGCCTCAAATAACCTCTTAATATATCTCTGGAAGTAGGAATTACACAAGATACTGCAAATACTAAGCTTCCTTCGAGCTCAGAGGAAATAAAAATACTTAGTATAGCTAACATACAGAACAAGTATGCCAAATTAAATATTAACCTTTTCAGAGGACTGCTATTTAGCCTATGGCATTTAGGGTCTAATATTTCAAAATTCCTTGACCATTAGGATTTTTGGAAACAGAAAATTTTAATAGGCTCCTTAACTCCTGTATTATCTTTAGTCTTTCTACATTCTTTTATACTGTCAAAGCAAACTACTCATCAACAGGAATGAATATGGAGAAAATAAAAAAGCACTTGATCAACTAGAACCTGAGCACTCAGAAAACATGTTGCTGTATCACCTACCCCTTGAGTAGATCATATGCATTATTACCTGATGTCCAAATGTTAAAGGAAAAATCCTATATTATTAAAAGGCATACTCCTGTTAATATTTGAGACACTTCTGCTCAACATGTGGAAGTGGGGAAAAAAAACCCAAACATGCAAAACATGCACTTTCGTCTACCCACTATCTCTTGTCATATGCATCCTAGTCTGTAAATCTAATTCAAAACATCCACATTTCTCATATAAAAATTGTGGCAGTTCACATCCTTGTTTTAAGTGTTGCCCTGAGTTAACACAAGAGTAATTGAAAATAGAATTCCTAGTAAAGAACAAAATTGAAGGGTTTGCATATCCAGTGCCCTGAAGCAGTGCTGTTCACACCAGCCAAATCATTTTGGACATGAGAGTGCTCAAATAATACAGTGTATTCTGGGACAGAAAAGATTTTACGTGAATCATCCCAAGGATTGGAAAGGAATACCTAAACTTTAAATTTTCAGCTCAAAACTAAAATATCCCAACACTGCCAAAAAATATCTGTTTAAAGCTATTCTAGGAAGGATTATATGACAATATTTCAGATTGTGGATTGGTAGCATGAATACTGCTTCAGGTATTAAGACAGATGTAATATTACACTCCTATTGTAAAAGTGAGCGCCTTTCAGTTTTAAGTCACTCCCCAAGAACACAACTCCCAAAAAGAAGATAATTTTATAACATTACCATGACTCCCAAAAAGACAAGAATTTTATAACATTACCATTACTGGTATAAACACATCTAAGGAGAATTTATTCAAATGCGATATAAAAATTAACTGTAAAAGTGTCAATTACAAGCACCTTCACATATGTGAAAATCACTGACATTTGTAGTTTATAAATACAAACAGTAGAAATGGATCTGCAAAATCTTTTAGAAATTTCATACTAATTTTCAGCTGCAGTACTGACATTAATCTTTGAAATAACAAATATCTAAAGAGGTAGAAGATAGAATGCAGACAGAAAACTCATGTAGTCAACAAGACAGAGTGAAAGAAAAACAAATAGAAAATCCTGTACTACAGGACATGGTATTTTTTTATTTGTTTCATGGGAGACAAAAGGAAGAAACCTAGTTCTAGATTGTAAACATACCCAAAAACTCTCTTTGCAGCATCCTAAAAACTCTTTTAATTTTGATAAATGTCTTAGAAATTCATGAATGCACAAGGGACACTTCAGAGAGCAGTAAATGACCTAACCCAAAGTTTGAGAACAGAAGACATCTTCATGTGCTAAAATGACTTCATTTGTTTTCATAAAACATGGGAGGAACATCTGGCAGGACAGGAAAGGATTCTGTAGGTTTTTAAGGCATCAGAGCTGAAGTTAGGGGAAGGGATTTGGGGTTTACGAGTTTTTCAGATTGCTTATTTGGCTTTGGCAAAGGTGTACATGACATTTCTGGGATTTAGAGAAAACAGTCTAGAGCCATGGAGTCCAAAACTGGATGGTAAGGATTGCAAGGTTCTACAAATTGTGAGAAGGTATAGTAGATTAAAGACCCACACAGTGTGGATTTTAAGAGATTGAAACAAAAACCTGCAAAAGAAACAGCAGTATTATACCACCTGCAACAACTCCATTTGGAAGAAAATCCTAAAAAGCTTCTGAGTCACTAAAACAAATACTTCTAGTAGAAGTGTACAACTCCCAGTTCTATGCTTCAGCGGCTGGACTGATCTAATCTGTTCGTGGCAATTTGTGATGTCTCAAATGTTATTTATTGGATTTGCACTTAAAAAAATTATCTTGAAAAACAAAACAAAAATCTCAGGGAATAATGTACCTGGCTAACTCCGCAGGGGTACTTTCAGTATTAACAAAAATCCCGAAAAGCTAAATGCAGCTGCCATTGCTCTCATTCCACAGGCTGCATGTAACAGAGAGTAGTGCTAACTACTGGTTAGCTAATGGTGATAACCAGCCCATACTCTGTCTCCCAAGACCCAGTATGGAGCTGCACTGTATTGCCCAGCATCTCACATGTCACCTCTCAGAGCTACCCCATGGCATTGCTCAAGTGGTGTTGCCCTATGAAGAGCACCCCCCAGCCTCTAGCATCAGCAAAGTTTCACACGCAAGTGTGAAAACACTGATATGCAACACTGTAGTCATTGGATCAACAAATGTGTTTTCTCCAGTTATCGAATTGAATATTATTATTATTTCCACATGGGAGTACGAACTTAACCTTTCCTCCTAACAATTACACAGTTTTCCATGTGGTAAATGGATTTCTTCTTTCTCCATGTTTCAAAAATAGAACTAAAATTAAAGTAATGGGTTTTTGTTAATTTATGTTGTTGGGTTTTCCTCTTATTTAACTCCCAAAACATAAACACTGAGTGGGTGAAAGCAGAAAATATAAAGCATTGTAATAACTTATGAAGTAATATACCCGTTACTTTTTCCATGTTAGTTTCCAGTTTCTCTGTCCAATAGTATCCAAATTAAAAGTCCAACCATATTTCCAATCAAAATTTTCATGGAATACCCAGAAGTTCGTTTTTTTTAACAGCACACCACATAGCAATACAATAAAAAGATTTCACTCCGCAGTTTTGTTAACATAGAAACTGGCCAAGTTACTGAATTCAGAATCCTGCTGGCACCATCAAATTTATCATATGCAACTTCCCATGTAAAGAACCATTTTAAAAACAGTGCATTCCCTTCACTATTCCTACTAAAAAACTTTTTCTGTGGCACTTCCAAATTGAAGCTGACCTTTCTTACTTGGCTTTAGACTTGTTTTTTGCAAGACCTGTTAACACTACCACTCAATTTTCATAAACCAGCACCACAAAAGCAAATGTTGAGGTCATCCTACTGTAAAAGTCTAAAATATATCTAGTCAGAACGTACAATTTTCCAACAGTGTTACTGGAACTCCTACTGTGTAATAAAATTCTGTAAGAGCATTTAACTGCTATCATACTTCATTTTTCCAAATAATAATGTTAAATGAAAATTATTGAAGCCCTATTGCACAGCAAGATACAGATAGCTATGGCTTAAAATTACTAGCAAAGTAATGAAGATAAGTGGATTCTAAAGAGAGGCATAATGACAGCAGGAGTTAACTTATCACACAAACCTTACACTGAGAGATAAAAATAATTACTTTAAGACTTCTAAATCTCTAGGTTAATATAAGATTGATACACTGATTTCGTTTTTCATTTGGTAGCTATGTCACACTTTCATGTCAAAAACTAAATGTTTCTTCCACACACAATTTAAGCAATTATCTCCATATTACTAGCATTACACAAAATCAGTCATATTAAGATGATTAAAATGGCTTTTTGACAAAAGGAATCGTATTTAACTACAAAGAATCATCATTCAGCTGCATCTTTTTTCTTGCAAGCATTACAATTTAGCTTAAAGATATTTAACTATTTTTCAGCTAGAATAATATAACCAAATGTTTATTAAAAAATCAAAATGCATGGGGCTACCATAAACGTATGCAATAGGAAAGGCAGGTCATAAATGCCAAGTGACCTGGATTCTTGCTAAACTGAATCCAAAGCAGTCCAAAATATTAAACTCAGGTGGATGTTAGGAAGTTCACATGTTGTCATGGTTTGGGCCTAACACGAAAATAAAGCTCATGGGTCAAGACAAAGGGTTCTTCACCGATTAAGGTCACAGGCAAAACAGACTCAACTTGGGGAAAAATATTAATTTAATTTCACACTAATCAAACACACACAGGACACAGACAACACAAAGAGCAGTGCTTACATATGTTACCCCCCACTTCTCCCCAGGCCCAAATTACTTTGCTCCCAGTTTCTCTACCTCCTTCCCCCCAGTGGCACAGGGGGACAGGGGATGGGGTTTAGAGTCACTCCACAGTCTAGTGGTTCCTGCCTCTCCTTCCTCCTCAGGAAGAAGGTTTCCTTACAGTCCTCCCCTGCTTCCTCACGAGGTCCCTCCCATGGGTGACAGTCCTCCACGAACCCCTCCTTCATGAGTCTTTTCCACAAGGTCCGGAGCAAACTGCTCCAGTGTGGGCTTCCCACTGAGTCACAGGCTTCTTCGGGAACAGTCACCTCCCCTGGCACTGAGGTCTTCCACAGCTGCAAAATCCTAGTCCACTGGCAGCTAATCCGAGTCCACTGGCAAAATTTACCCCTCCTGGCACCTTCAAGGAATGTTCCACCATGTTCCTCCATAAATGCAGGGGGACAGCCTGCCATCTCGCCATAGGTTGCAGGGAAACTTCTGCTTGGGCATCTTCTTCCTCACCAACCCACAGATCTTCACCCCAGCACCGCTCTGCCTCTCTAGCTCAGCTCTTCCAAACCGCTGGCTATGCTCAGGTCTTACGCCAGCTCTTTGGTATGTTAATCGCAGAGGCCCATCTATTGTCCCTCTAATGGCTCCTTGGCTGGTTTTGGAGCAGGGAGAGCTTCTCAGCTTCTTACCGGAGCCACCCTTGGAGCCCTTCCCCCACTACCAAAAAAATAATCCCGCCTAACCAAACCAGCACACATGTTTAGAATGTTTGTGTTCTCCCATGCACACACATGAAGAATGCAGGACACATTATGGGAAGCCAGACAGTATCCTAGAAAACAGACTCCCCAAAAGGACTTTGGGCCTGCATGGTATGTAACTTCAAAACCAACGGTTTGGTCCAACAGCAACCAAGAAGCAGCACATGACTTTTGACTTGACTGGCAAGTGAGCAGCAGTTCTTGGCCACCTTGTCAGGCTGTGCGTTATCTCTGGCCATTTCATCAGAGACGCATTTGGCAGGTAGATCAGACAGAGCTTGCTCAGTTTCTTATCAAGTTGGCAGCCATGAAAAACAACATGGGAGGGAGCTGGGGAAAAGCCCAGGGTACTGTGGTGTTGCAGTTGGATAGAAACAATAGAAACTGCTAATGACCCACTTACTGACTGCATGTGGAATTAGCAGAATGGTGAATAACCAAGTAAACATGATTTTCAGTGCAATAATATGGCCCAAAAAGTGCAAGCTATTTTAACAGAGGGATGGTGTATAAGCACAGTAAGTATTTTACCTGGTAAACAAACTTAACAGACCTCTGGCAGAACAGTTAGTTCAGCTTTGAGGTGCGCTCACTCAGCAGAATGCTGACATACTGGAACAGGTTCAGAAAGCACTTGTGCAAATGATTTTTTCATCAGTATAATGAGACCTGAGGAACTCAGTATATATTACTTAATAGAAACAATGTTAAATGATTCAATCATCAATAAAATATTGTAATGACAAAATGTTTATCCACTGTGTGACTTTCCTAAATCCAGCTGACAAAAGACAAAGCAAACAGAGAGAAACTGGTAACAGGAAAATTCAAACTGGATGAAACAAACCACTATGGAATACAACTATACAGAGTTAGGAAGGCTCTAGAAAACACTACTGATCATAAGTTAAACACTTGTCATCTTTTATCTTTACTTTTTTTTTTTTAAAGGAACCTCTGCCAAATCACAACTTCTTTTCACTCAAAAAAAAAAAGATACAACTACTGAGCTACCCCAGATTATTGCTGTTTTTATTAATTTACATATTACTAAACGATTCCTAAAGGTCACCAAGAATGAGATTGTATTTTGCACTCTAGAAAAAAAGAGTAACAAGTAGATCCTCTGCCATCTCGAGACAAAATAAAGCAAGGAAATGGACAGAGTTTTAGTAAGCAGTTAGAAGGAAAGATAAGTGTTTGCTGTAACAGTCACAAAAAGGAATTACCAATTGAAAATACTCCCTTTATGGCCCACTTGAATACAGTCCAAAACACTGCATTCGAAATAAACTCTATCCCTAGATATGAAGTGAAGAGAAACAACTCTCATTGCTCTACAGACCCCACAGAAGAACAAAGCCCCTCCTTAGAGGCAGTACAAAGGAGCCAGTATCTGAAAAAGAGACCAGAAGAAAGGAAAATTACTCTTACGTTAATTTATCAGAAGTAGTAGCCACCAAAAGTTAAGTAGTTTCTTGATCAAAGAAAATAATAACATTATTGTGTTCTGGAAAAGTAAATTATCTCAGTTTCAAGAAAGCTGGAGATAAACCAGGTACCTAGCATGGGCAATTGGAATAACAGACTGCTCTAATCATCTTCATCTCTGAAGACAATGTGGAACCTCTCTCATCGCCTTCAGAGGAAAAATTTTACCAACTCAAGAAATATTTTTTTTTTAGTATATTAAGATTAAATATACACCTTCCAGTGCTGTCAGAAAAACCCACTCTTTACTGTTCATAGCATATAAGCAAAACTCTTGTACAGATCCTATGACGTTTAACAACTGTAGAAAATAAATCCCAATAGTCACACAAGACAGTTTCATAGGATGATTTAATCAGCAGACAAACTGACAGAACATTTTCATTCTCACCACTTAGTGAGAGGTCAGGATAAACATATCAAGGAGACAGCCTAAGCTTCACGGATCTGGCTTCTGTTGTCTGTCCCTGATGCCTGACATTTTGCAGAAGAACTTAGCTTCACTCAAGAACTTGTTAAGGTATTGGTGGTAATCAGCTAGAGTCAGTAAGCACACTACAGCTGACAACAAAAGCTGTCATCACAAGATGTGGTCATCCCTCTTCTGACCAGGTTTGGTACCAGCTGGAAGGACACCTGCATGTTAGCATCACACTTCCCATTACTTTCTACTTCAAACCTTTCAAGTACCCAAAAAATCCCATTTTGTATACAAATGCCAACACTGCAGAAAATGCAGAAATATATAAATCCTGAACTGAAAAGACAGAGCAAATTCTTAGCACCTGGTTTGAGTTGGTTCTGGTGCCTTGGCACAAATATGCCTTATTTTTCTGAAGGAACACAGGAAATGACAGGAAAGATTCACAGTAATCTCATGAACATTGAGTTTAGGGCAATCACAAAAAAGACACACATAACAAGATTTGACTTGTGGTAAAGTTATCTGGAAAACAAAGATCTCTTGGATATACATGATGGACAGATAAATGAACTGTTCTGATCTGCCCAGTTGTGTTCTTCCCATCAACCTATTTGATCTGGCAAAGTCATCTGTCAGTGAAGCAAAAGCAGCTTTCAGGAATGGCATCTTTGGTATTTTCCGCTGAAGCAGAACTAAACTTCTGAAGTAACTCTGTATTATGATAATCAATGAGGTGAAATTTAACATGGAGCACTGTACAAATGGTATTAATAATGCACCACTGACGAAGGTATTCACTGAAAATGCAAGTCCCAGAAGCACCCTCATCTTCAGCAGAGAAATACTAGAACAAAGCAAAAATCCCATGTCAGCACTCAGCAGGAAAAAGAGAAAGCACATGACTGGGTCATCATTCTGATTTGTTTGGAAGACGAGGTAGCTTGGGTTTGGGAGGAGGAAAAAAGAAAAGAAAAAGCCTTAACAGAAATTGTGCCACCATGAAAAACACAAGAAAAAAATGTGACCAAGTTCTAAAACATAACAAATATTTAGTGGTAAGTAGCTACCAAGGATAAATTATTGATTTTCTACCAGTATTAGCTAGAGTTCATCAGTGTACACATACAGTGTACAGTTATGTACACAACTTTTCCAATACATGCATCTAACACCACTTGCTTCTGTAACAGCCAACAGTACTCGCTTACTGAATGTATGTACACTAAGAAATTTAATATTATGGCTTTGACATTCTTTAGAATAATGTAAAACAATTTTATTTCCTGAGAAAATGATGATTTTTTTCTGAGTGCATAGAATTTCTTCCCTGCTACATAAGAAGTTTTAAAATTTTTTCAGTTCGTTTTGAAAAAAAAGTAACTTTTTTTCCTTATCTTACATAATATATACTGCAAGGGTATATACCAAGATTTTACTTACAGTAAAATACCTTAAAAAGCAAAACTTTCTCAGACGTATATAGTAATATATTAACCAGAAATAGCAAGGAGCTGGTTTAATGGTGCATTTCACACTATAGTTTTAATCTGTCAGCAGATCACCTTACCATATATTTGTAAGAAAAAAATACTGCAACCAGTTAAATGGTAACAATCATTGGCATTTCATATACTGAATTCTATTCCATCTCTATTATTTCTGTCCTCCCTTTTTAATTAAAGCAGAAAGGAGCAGATTACATCTGAAAAAATCTAGGCCTGCAGGTAAAATATGAAAGGTAAATTTAGGTACAAGTTATGTAGACAGAACTGGAAAGAACCCAGTTCACATATGCTTTAGGTATTAGAACAACTTTTTCAGTCTTAAAGATCTTGAAATTTTTTATTAACTTTTTCCCATTTTTCCACTCACAAGACAGTGTACAATTGTAAAGAATGGTATTTTTGGTTTTCCCTTATGGAAGTCTATTCAACAGTCCCTATGTCTGGAATAAACTTAATTACTTTTTCCCATGCACTCTTATGTATTTCTGTGTGCAATGTAAATAAAAGTATGTCTTAGTAGGAAGCATGAATGAAGAGTGTGTGACATTTACAGCTAAACAGCAGGATGCAGGCTACCAGGAAAAGGTAACTAAATCAACGGTGAGCACTCACAAAATGTAAGCCTATTTGGCAGAACTGCAAGTCGGGGAAACTAGATAACAAAAGGTTGGCAATGTGCATTCTCCTCTTTAATAGAAAGTATGATATCAGATAAGCTAACAGCCAAATAGTCACATCGCATCATTCCTCACAAAAATATGGGCAGGAATACCTGGCAGTCCTAAAATTTCATGGTATTTCATTTGGAGGAAAAGCTAATTTGAAAACTACTCCTGAAAAAAAATTAAAAAATAAAAAAGAGCATAATTCATTAATACCATTTTCCATAAAATTGGTATCTAGCCATTGTTAGACATCTCACCACAATAAAATGTAAGACTATGCCACTAGTAATACTCATATGGTTTTCTCTATAAGGTCTGCCAACAGACCTTAATTAATGAATTCAAGAAAAGGATATAGCACTAAGGTGTTTGGGGTTTTTGTCAAATACAGCAACCTTCTTTATAAGGTTTACTTTCCCTTTTACTTTTTACATAAACTTAATTTTCAGTTTGCAGTATACATTTAAAACAAACCTTTTGGAGAAGCTGAAGCCTGCACACTGGTATAGTCCCTCTCCAGTCTCACCCATCATATTTCAAGTTGATATCTTAAAAGAAAGGTAAGTTTTCCTACAAAAAAAAGTACTGCATTGTGCTTCTTATTTTGGGCCTTTTATTATGATGTACTATGACCAGAATAAATTTAAAAAATTCTACATTAGCTCTATGTGAACAAACAAAAAATAAGCTAAACTGAGAAATAACAGATATACAGCCACTTTAAATATTTTCTGTTACACGACTGTTTTAAAAGAATTGCTTCATCCTTGAGCTTTGTGGCATAAAATATGCTTCCCCTACTTATTGTGATAAAACAGGTAAAAGCTATTTCCTAGCTTTTGCTTTAAAAAGCGAAAAGACAAGTCAGTTTCTAATATGGACAACAAGGGCTTGTAGCCTGCAATTATAGCACAGACCTCTGTCAGATGAGATGTGGGACATTAACTGGCAAGAGGAAAGCTTTCATCCCAGAGAAGGAAAGGGCCCCTGGAGCTCAGTGCTAACTGCAGCAGTGGTCAGGGGAGTCCTGGCCCAATTTCCCTCTCTCTTTTCTCTCACCCTGGAGGTGGGATCCATGCCACATTTTTGTGCCCCCAAAGGAGTGAGAAGGGTTGCTGAGACTATGGTTTTATGGAGTAAGCCTGGCCAGGCTGTCTGCCTCTCCAAGCTTCCCAGGAATTGTGAGAACTTTTTCTCCCAAGAGGTATTCTGAGAGGTTGCAGTGATATCATTAAGGATAGGAGGTAAGCCTTCACTAACTTGCTTCCTTCCAACTCACATTGCTCTGTTTACTCTGTCAGCTTCCAGCATAATGTGATCTAATGCTCCGGTGGTAGCCTGGAACCCCCTCCTTGGAAGAGCCACATTCAGGCATTGATTTGGCAGGTTGACACCATTTTCCTGAGAAAAATAAGAAAGTAAAGGGAAATGGTGTGTCTGAACTGTTTAAACTCAACTAAATCTGAATGAAATTGTATGGGATAAAGAAAAAGGTGTTTTTCTAGCTCCAGGGCCTTTTTGCCTCCAAATTTTAATGAGTTGCAATGTAATAGCTTTTGTCTATCCCACCCTCCTCTAAAAGTCAAAGAAATCTTAAAATACCAAAGGTGTAGTAATCCACTCCAATTATAAAATTATGGACAGTGCATTTGCAGGAATTTGCATTTGAGGATTGTGATCCTCATTCTTCCAGTCTATGATAAGGCACAGAGGACAAAATGGACAAATGCATAAAACAGACCAGAGCACTTGATGGTGTGTAAAGGATGCCTCTTCAGCACCAAAGTGCAATTTTGTTCTGCAATCAGTAGCTGAAACCCAGTCTAGGACCTGTCGTGATCATTGGACATTACCATATAACTTTGAGGAAGTCTATCAAGTGTGTTTGAGAAGCTCAGTCCACTACACAGCAGACATGTACTAACACTATCAATAAATAACAGCTTTATTGGCAAGTTCATCAGAGTCTTCATCACAAGGTAACTGCAACAGTCTAGAATTGCCATGTTAGGCACTTCATACTCTGCATCACTTTCTAACACCTATAATAATTAAAAAAGCAAAGCTACAGTCAGACCTTATCATCCCTAAATGTTGTGTACATAGCCTGGAAATTAGGTGTAATTAATATTTTAGCAGTGAAAAATTTTGTACAAAAATACTGAGGAAATGGGGTGGGTTCATTCATACTTACATGATGATTTGTTCTCAATAGCAGGAAAAACTTTGTGTGCAAACTCAGAAATATTTGCCATTTACTTCAACTACAAATGTCAACGTAAGCATAATTCCTGTTCTCGGCTTGCTGTCTTCTAAATGCTAACTATGAAGTACAGTTGGTGATTTACAGTGTTTGCAGATTCATAGAGAGTTTACAGATTTCTCTTTGTTGCCCAAAGTGCTTCTTGCATCCCAAGTGAGTGGTGGATGGATGACCAGAGACAACTAAAAGCGATAACATGCAAAACTAAATTAGGGCTGCAATTGGCACATAGTCTTTCCTCAACTTCTATTGCATCCTAACATTTGTTTTGCATAAACTTTTGTTTGTTTTCCATACAATTTTAAATTTATGCCTTAGTACTGTGCAAGAGGCACAAAGCCTCTTGGATTATTTGAAAATATATAAATACTCACATATTTGATTAGTAATAAAAATTAAAATCTTTGTTGAATGCAAAAAGAAAATTAAAGGAAAATAATCGTTACTAGCTGTTACACAAAAATAGGATTAAATATGGAAGAAAAAGTAACTTCCAGGAAGCACATGACAACATAAAAAGGCAAAGTTTGTAAGAAAAAAATAGGGTCAAAGTTAACTAAGGTTTTCATACATACATTAAGGAAGTCTTTTTTGTAAAACTTTCTGTTACCATCTATACATAAAAAAACCTGAGCACTCACCAACCAAAAAAAGAGTAGTATACAGTTTCCCTGTTACTTACTTTCTATGGTTTAGTAAGACAGTTTTTGGAACTACTATGGTGATTTATATAATCAGTCACTTCCACTGCACTGAATAAGAAGAGGGCTACCGCTCAGTCCCACCTCACAAACCACAGCACCAAACACCTCACAGACTACAGAAGGCTAGCAATTGTTTCAAAGAGCTCTTTCCTTCCCACCTACTTTCCAGGATGAGGAGGTACCATCACTTTTTTTGAAAGTCTTGGGTTTTATCTTCTCTAGCATAAAACATTCACTATTTTTATGAAGAAGTTCTTGTTTTTCAGCCATCCTTTCTTTGGAAGGGAGAAGAAGAGTTCAGCTCTTGCAATAGCATGTTTACTTTTGCCAAGAGCATAGAGGTAATGCCAAGTCCTAGAAGAAATACCTAATACAAAGGAGAATTACTGGGGAATAAATACTTAATGCTTTCTTTTTTAACAGCTTTACTTTTTTCTAAAACAGAATATATTTTTCATAAGTAAATGTGACTGCAGAGCACATGAGCCAGGCCTTCCCTCCACTGAGTTAAGAACATTTTTTTAAATGTCTCTAGGTCTAATACTAGAGCTCTCTTGAGCTACTGCAAAAGGAGCAGATAAGGAAAAGGAAACACCCTCAGGTATGCCTCAGTATTTGAAGATCTGCTCTCTGTCAATGTGGGTCCCAGTAACTGGAAAATCACAGAATCACAGAATTGTCACTGTTGGAAAAGACCTCTAAGATCACGGAGTCCAACCATCAACCCAGAAAACTTCTCCACACCTGTCCCGTTATGCAATAGTTGATCTCAGCCATTGATGTATGACTTGACTCTCAAAATGGACATTTTACAGACCAGGAAATCTTTGGAAAGAGTGCCTCACTATCATTTTTAGTTCACGTAACCCATTCTTCAATATGAAAATATCAAGACCTACCAAGCATACAAAAGCAGGGAAAAATTAAAATCAGAAGAAAGTGTCACCAAGCTTGCAATGGTGAAGAAACATCGAGCACACAGAAACTGTGCTTCCAACAGGCTGTCCTTTACAAGGAAGGTTCAGAAAAATGGAACCTCTTTGTGTAGTGTTAAATGAAATGCCAGCTATGTGAATTCACATGCTAAATGGGCATTTCCATAGACAGTTTTAATGAAACAGAATACCTGGTTACTTGTTCAGGAAGTCTAGATATTTCCTCCAAACTCAACAGTACCTCAAGTGCACCTCATTTGATCCTAGGCATCTATCCTCACTTACCCTTCCAGCCATATGAAACAGAAAAACAGGCATCTCAGGCCAAGGTCATGCACCCCTGTCTAGCACAGGTATCTAAAACAGGCAGGTCCAGTGACTAACTGATAATGCCACCTCTCTCTTTCAACTTATTATAGCAGGATGAGAGATGACTACTTTAAACTAAACACCTGTCTTTTAGAAGGTTAATCTTAAGGGAGAGAAATATTATCCTTAGTGTTTCTAATGCTTTAGCACATTTCCTTCCCAGCATTTTTCAGTTGCAATACAGAAAATGGATATGCAACTTGGGGCCATCTTTATTGCAGCACAGTAACATTCTTCCATGAAGGCACAAAAGCTGTTGGCAATGTAACTAATCTTCCATTCACCAGGCAAGTGTAGCATGTGTGCAGTTAAGTAAATAGAAGGTTATACATACATACATGAGCAAGTGATTTAAAAAAAAAAAAAAACCAAAAAAGTTTTTGAGGTTTAAAAAAATAGTGCTGCATTATGTTCCTGTTCAAGAATTTTAAGATGCAACAGTCACCTCTGTTTAGACAATGTCTCTAGGATTTGAAATTAAAACCTAACAGTGAACTAAAACTGAGGACACAAATCAATAGCTTCATGTGATTTTCTCTTTTTTTTTTTTTGCATAGTAAGTTCATGCCTTAATAATTACAGTTACCACTCAGCAACCTGAATACTAAAAGGTGCTTGCCAAAATTATGTCTTGATCTTTGTCAAAAATTGCACAGTTCCCTGAAATAACTTTTGCGGGTAATTAGCAATTTTGGCAACAAAGTTCCACATTGGACATGAGACAGAATCATCCCTGTAGATTCTTAGACTAATTACCTCAGAAGTAAAAGAACAAACACTTACAAACTTAAAAAAATATTCAGCCTAAAAAAAGCACAGTTGATTTCGGAACTAACTCAACTTACAAACCAACATGTGGGCTTAAAATAAAATCTTTACTAAACTGAGTTTAAAAGCAATTACAGAAAACAGAATAAATGAAATTTAATCCATTAAGCCATACATAATGCTCAGTACATTAGCCAAGATCATCTTAAGGCCCTATTCAAAAGCTTTATCAGTTACCCTGGTAGGTTTAGAGATATTTAAAAAATAACTCTTTTATGGACTTCTTGGTCTTACACCACTAAACAAAGAGAGGACCAGAGCAAGGAAATTTGAGCACTAGGCATGTGATTACCTGTACTCCTTAACTGTTAGTTCATTCCCTCACTGTTTCTAATTGTTCCAGCTTGCTGTTTTCAAGACAAAATTTCAGCATGGTCTTAAATGTAGTTCACTCCAAGGACCATTTCCCAACAAAACTGCAAGCATTCAGATCCCTGCAGCTGGGCTCCCAGGAGGCTCACCTGGCTTCTGACACTCTGCAGGACAGGCAACAGACACCCACCCATACCCTTCATGTCACGCTATAAAAACCATCGCTTCAGTGGGCCACAGCACAGCCCCTGCACTAGATAGATACTTGGAACCAATAAGAACACCCACCATCACAATCATCAGTTTGTCCCAAAAGTACAATTTTGGAACTCCTCTGTGATGATGCAAGAGGATGAAAGTTAAACATTCTTCAGTTTTTCAAGTTCATGAAACGGCGTCTGAACAGCAGTATTATCTCAAAGTGTAAGCAGAGCTTAAGATTCAAAATTATTTCTTATTATTCTTAAAAGCATCATTTGACCTCTCAAAGTACTGGTTTATATTTCTGAAAAATGTGCTATACATTTCAGAGAAACACTTCATAGCCTAATTAACATAGAAAATGTTTTAAGGTCCTTGGATAGAAAGTAAGATCTCATGTAAATTCTGACATCACACAAAATCTTAATTGGCAAAACTTCAATGACTTCTTAGAGAATAACACAACCTACCCACTAAATTACTGATTTGCCTGAATACAAGGAAGAATCATTCACTCTCCCATTAATGAAAGACAGATTTTTCAAATTACACACTCTTCTAGTTGAGAACCTTTTAGTTTACCTGGAAACTATCTCCAGAATTGCAGTACTTCAAAGCAGAGCATGAAACACTGACAGATCAGGGTTTTTTGCTCCAGAAGGATATTCTGAAATTAAGTGTAAAGGCCAGAAGCTAAAGTGCTTAATCCTCTTACGATTTAATAATCCATTTTATTAAGAACAATGAGGTTATCACTACATATTTTTCTTAACCATAGCAAGTAGGAAAAACCTAGGGCTTGACAAATAAAAACCAAGTTCATTAAAACTACATTTTCTACTACAGGAAGGAAAATAAAGCCCCTTTAAACATTGCCTGAAGGCAACAGACTTAGAAACATTCACTTAATCAGCACTCTTAAACAAACTTACTTAACAGTATTTCTCCATTGCCATCTACTGTGAGAATCCTTAACTTAAAAATATTGTAAATCCCTGAAAAGAACAGTCAAGATGAAAGGCAAATAGACTAGTGTCTAATTGACAAAAGGACTAACGTTTAAAGAACTGGTAACACCAACATCAGGAAAGGTAAGTATTATCTCTAGCACCTTAAAGCAACAAAGCACCTTTACTGCTCCAGGACTCAGAGAATCGAAACAAGTAAAAAACAACAGCAAGCAAAAAACCAAGACAAAACAACAACAAAATAAACAAAGACCACACGCAAAAAAAGCACAAAAATAACAAAACAAAAAAAAACCAACAAACTAACAATAAACAATGCACAAAGAAACCAAAAAAAAACACTACTCTGAGAAATTTACAAAAAGAGATTGTAGCTAGTTGATATTTAGAAAAATGCAAGATATGGTCATGAAGCTCAGCATCAAAAGGATCAACCACCACCCCACCAGCCCAAATATCAGCAAAACTTGCACTAAGATCCTTTTCTGTGCAGAAAGGCAGGCATTCAGGGGCAAACTACAAAGTCCCATGCCAATCAGGTATCCTCGCAAAGTGCCGACGCAAAGTGCCGACCCAGGAATAAAATACCCTGGTTTATTCCCTCTTTGCTGGGAGTGATTAAGTCCCATTAGTGTCACTGGGAGGAAGGCATGCATAGCAAGGGCTGGGGGCTCCCTCCGGGACAAGGGCTGGTGGCACTCCGGCTGCCCAGCAATTAACGCACAAGGCGGTGATGGAGACAGCAGCTGTGGGAGAGAAAAGCACTGGAAAAAATAATACATGTATCAGACAGAAATGGCAGTTTCAAGCACAAGGAAAGCTCGCCTTGTCTTTGGGATTTAATCATGCATTTTAAAAGGGAACAGAAAGGAGCAGAGGGGAAGAGATGGGCTCTAACCCAAACAGTATCATGAGCAATAAACAAAAGGCACTGGAAATCAGAAATTCTTCCATAGCAGGCAACAAGCTCCACAAGTTTCCATCATTTCCAACTCAGTGCTGATAAGAGTCAAGAGGAAAATCCGTAGTTTTAGGAATGTTTGCTGTAATCTGTTCTTTGAAAAATGACAGCTATGGAATGAATCAAGTAACTGCTGTGAAAAATCATCTGTTCTGCAAAAGGCAACTGCCAACTTCTCTGCCAGCTGGTATTTAGGAGACTACTTTATGTAAAGAAAAACAAAACATAATTTACAGAATACATTAATCCAAATTCACCAAAAGGTAAAGTACACTTATTTTCTTGACTGTAAATAAACAATTACTTCTCTTAGATGCACAAAAACACCAGTATTGCAGCTGATGGGCAATTCCTAAATCTGAAAAATATTCTTAGAAATCACGTGTGCAGATTATCAGTGCCAAAATCCATCATGTGGATCCAAGAGAAAAAAAATTCATCCACTAGCCTGTTCACCAGTAATCCTTTCATGTTCATCCCTCAGTGAATACCTAATCAGAGTAGCATACAGGAAGAGACACAGAAAGGGCCAAATTCTTCTGAGACAGGTGCGCAGTGAGATTTGAAAGGTAAGTACATACTTACCTTTCACAACAAGTTTTAGGACGATTTGTAGTTTCATATTTTAATTTAGTAGATACTTCCCAATCCATTTAAGGATAGTAATTTTGTCTACTTTGTTGTAAGTATTGCAACCTATGTTTTATAAATCATTCACTGTGCAAATACATCTCCCCAGAGAGTTACTTACAGCACAAAGAACCCCACGTTGCAAATCACTGCTTAGTCTCACATTAAAAAGCAGGAAAAAAAAAACCCAACCAAACCAAAAATAGGAATCCAAGGGTGAAATTGGCACATATTAAAATAAATTCACCACATTTTTATCCTTTAAATACGCAGAAAGAGTAATCTCTATATACACCTGCAATGCACGAATTAAAAATTTGATCACATATTTACTTTACAGCTCCACTAACTGCAGAAGTTTATTCCATGAGCTGTTAATCAGAGGTTCTGAAACAAAGATAACTTCAAGCTTGATCTCAGAAGCATAATGCAGAGAGGCACGCATAATCTCTATTTGAACTAAACAATGCACATCCAACTAATGTGCTGAGATAAATTCTGATCCTGCAAATATTTAGTTATTAAGAACATCCAACGGAACTGGCCAAGGATGTCAACAGAAGTTCTATTTGTTGACTTACGCTAAGCGCCCACAAGACAAAAATCTACTTATCTTTCTTGATAACATGCTTAGAAAGTCAGAGGAATGGGACCATGCCTACCACTTGTATTCAACAACACTCACCAGGCCCACCTTACCTACTCAGATGATTTGACTATAGCTGCAGAGCAAGTGGGAGAATAGTTCAAGTCGCAAGTACAAGCTATTTATTGTCTTTCTTTTTAGCAAACATACAAAAGTTAACTTTATTTACAGTGGCTATCAAGAGGAAATTTTGAAATATCTTATCTCACCAGGCACTATTCACAGGAAAAAGGCTTCTGTTTTGTCACCTAAACTGATTAAATCAGTGTTGACAAACATGAGTCTTCACTGTAAAAATTAATTGGCTTAATTAAGCACCTATGTAGTTTAAAGAATTAGACTTGTTTCTAATACCTACAGAATAAAAGATTTAACTTAAAGCACATGCTTACAGGTTCTACAATGTGAGATGCTTTCATAATTAAAAAAATACTCCTGCTTATTTTTGCAATTTTTCTCTGAATTTGTATAATCAATTCAGCCCCATTAACATTTCACAGACTCCACCTTATTCGGGTTTCCTCTTATTCTGAATACAGAAACACAGTTAATAGAAATCAGACACCTGGACAGAAGCTCAGGTCAGTGTTTAGTAAGCATGCTTTCCAAATACCCCTGTTTTGAGAAGCAGTCTTTATAAAGCAGAATTTAATTCCATCTAAAACAAATCTAATTTCAGTAGAACTGCTATCTGTGTTAGCCTGCTCCCTGCTCTACCAAACCAGGCCACCTCAGTGGTAGCATTCAGTCAGTCTCTTAGCTTACCCTCAAAAAAACTGTTTGTGCTAAATGGTGGGTAGATATATTCTCAAATATTTTAAAGCTCACTCAAGTACTGTATCTCACAAATCACACCAATAGATGTGCAATGTACATTTTATTTTTCTTATGTTCTAAAAATGGAAAAGGTCATAAAACTAAATGCTTGTAGTAAACTAGAGATAAAGAAATGCAATTACACATACTTGGTAAGAGCTACTTTTTAATTCAACTGGGCAGACAAAAATTAACATATTTCTCCACTAATGACACTTCAGGAAAATCCTCCCTATCAGAAAATGTTCTATGTATGATATCACTGATTTCACTACATTGACCTAGTGTTTTATGTGAGTGTAAATAATAAATTTCCAAACCAAATCAGCTAAAATAAAACTGGATTACGTATTTCTTTATCTCTCAGCTGAAGCTGTTAGATCGTAACCCATTTACCATTAAGATACCTAATGACTTTTCAGATGTTTTGTCATCCCATCATCCTACATAGGGCCCCTCAAAACATAAATGCACAGACTGATTCAGCATTTGGCACCGCTGACAGGTGAGCAGGAGATGGGCTAGCAACCTTTTTCTTCAAGCCAAATATATCCTTAGTTGGATTATCAAGGTAATGCTAACAACTCCATCTTAATCTATAATTTTCTTCTGTGTCTACAATTAAGCACTGAGGAGAGGAAAATTAATGTAAGAACCTTCAATTGTATCCAAGAGGGTTGTTTTAGCAACTAATTTGACTAATTAATGCTGTTTACACACCAAGTTTCCTGGAGTTTTTTGCTTTAAGAATGGTTTATGTTGATTTAACTTTGAAACATTAGCATAAGGTGATCTTAAATTGAAGCAAGAATGTCTAAAGAAGGCAATGCCTCGTTTAACTAAACTGATCTCTAAACCTACTTAATTTAATCATTACACTTTTCTTGTGTACACAAGGTCTTTGTGTTACCAAAGCCTCTTGAAAAGGTGTAGGCTTCAAGGCTACTGAGAGAAGAATGCGTGATGAACCATGCACCCAAAATTAACTGCAGTTTAGGTACACAGGCTTTGTTTCATTACTTCCTCCTAACCAGTGTGCCCTATACTGATGGCTGTTAGGACAGTTGTATTTACATGACAGGGAAGGAGAGATTTTTAACCATTCTATGTGTAGGTTGAGAAGTAGCAGATACCCATTTTGCTACCACACTAAGCTAAAACATTATAATCGAGGCAAGGCTCAGCTGGATAGACTAATTTATTTTCCAACTCTACGCATGCACACATGAACACAGATTAAAAAAAAAACGCATTACTCAGCCAAAAATTTACATTTAGCAAAAGGGATTTCATTTGCCAAGGAAAAAAAAAAATCTATGTGAAAGCAAATTTCACGTACAAGCAATCTGCATAACAAGCTTTTCTCCGATAGCACTTGTCTTTTTCCATATAATCAAAGCCTACATGGATGCCAGTGCACACGCTCCTTTTATAACGCCTTGGCAGAAAACCATAATTCAGTGAGGCTGGGCCCCACCTCACTTCCTTCACTGACAGGTGCCTGACAATCCTTGTGCCCAGGGCATACAGCTGTGGCTTCCCCTCTCCTCTTGGGAGAGTTAACACTATATTCACCAGCCACTGGACAATCCATATGGCTTGTAAAGAACTCTACACACCTCCTTCCCATGTCATTTGTCTCTTGGGAGGTCTCTAGTACTATTCTTAGCCTTTTGAATCTCAGAGGGTTTTGCTTCCAGGCTGCTCTATACCCTCCTTTCCAATCCTTTTAATAACTTCTTCAGATTTTTATATTTGTGTAAAATATGAGAGATAGCTTTGTTAATCTATTGGTTCCTCCTTTAGTATTCTATTCCCTTACTTTCATTTTCACACCCAGATCAATAAACATCAAAGTGAGTTTTTTCTCTCCTTTTTTCCTATCTTATACCTCACATCTCTGTGCCTATTCTCTCTCGGATTTCTCTCTCCTGCCTTTGATTCTTCCCCCTTTCATCTCACCTCCCTTGCTTGGTAATCACTAACAACCATCTAGATTCTCCAAAAGCAGAGGGGAACCTCTTTTCATCCAGGAAACAGGACACTGATTTAAACACAAGGAGACGCATAAAACACAGCTGAGCACCTGCACAAGTTGCACGAGAACAAATCCCAATTATTTTTGCTATACCAGATCACTCAAATTATTAATGACATACATTCCTGCCTCTTTTTCAGTTTCCAGCGATTTTGAGAGGCAAAACACGATTTCCTCTAGTATACACCAGTACTTTACGTGGGTCTACAAGAAAACTGAACATTTAAAAAAAAAAAAGAAAAGGCAAAACCCTCCCATTTTTCTTCTAAAACAATCATCTAGGAAATACATAAAGTGTCTTCTGAGTGTCACAGCTGCGTCATTTATCTTTGTTTCTAAAAACTGACCTGCATCAGAAGAAGGGAAGATGTAGCCAACTAGAAAATGAAGCTACCCAGGACACATGGACATCCACCTGAATTACAGATTACGAAGATTCAATACAACTATATATAAATATGTGCCAACTACATACAGATCTCTAAATTAATGCATAGAAGAGTTCAAAAGTGATAGAGGGTATACTAGCAAACTGCTGGAAAGTTCCCCAGTGTGAAATTAGTCCATTCCAACCAGCACTGTGCCTAAGCAGCTCCCAGGAAGGATGTGGCAGCTGAAACAACCCTTAGCCTATGGCCAAGGGTAGGCAGCTCTAATACTGCCACAGTTGAAGGAGAGACAAAATTTACAAGCACAAACACTGGCCACTGCACAACAGCTGGCGTCAGCATTCAGGGACATTTTTAGGCATACAGACATGGCCAAAGAGATTCTAAAAGGATTTGACATAATTTTCCCCAAGTTTTCCTCTTTTTCCACCTTACCCTACATCAACCCAACACTGGAGGCTCTGTCACTGAGAAAGGTCAGAGATATCACACTACCAGTACTTTCCTGGTGTGGCTGGGAAATCTCCTTGCTATCTGCAGACAATCCCTTACAGCTGAGGCCATCAACAAACATCTCCAAAAAGCTGAAAAAGCTAGTAGAAGTTTCCTTACCCCCTGCATGACTGCATTTTTAAAGCACATATACAAAATACAGTCCTTTTGCTAGAGGGAAAAATCCCAGTTCACTTTTGGCTCTCTCTGAACTCCACACCCGTCTCTGGTGTCGGCCGTGGTCGTGGGCGTTCAGTTTGATCCAGGGTTTGGCGTCAACCTTCTAGAGCTCTTCAGTACTAGTGTTTTTGGAGAAAGTATTTTCCATCATCTTATTATTGCTCTGACATATTCATTTAGCTTTTTACATAAGCAAACTCTCATTTACTTTAATTTACTGCCAGAGTAAAGAACTCAAGAGTTGGGACTATTATTATTTGACCTGATCTCTTGCCATACATGGGCAAGGCACTCTACAGATAAGCACATCAGGCCCTAAACAGGCCAAAGGGCTAAGCAGCAACAGATTTTCTTGCCTTCACACTTGATTTCACATGTGTGGCACGTTGCTTTCTTTTGTGACAATATTTTGTGTGTGTGTAGGTAGAAGTGGGGTTTTTTTGTTGCACAAAGCTGGTTCAAAGCAGAGTTCAGAGCTGAGGAAGACTGCGAGGAGGGGGTTCCGAGAAACTAGGAGGAGAACAAGGGAGCTTTGAGCCACTCATGAAGTAATTTCAAGAATATTGCATAAATATGACACTTATGGAAGGGCTAAAAGGAGAAAAAAAAGAAACAAAAAATCCAAGCACTGCTCAGAAACTTGAATAATGCATCTTTCTGAAGCGACATACATAGAAGCAGAAAACCACAGCATTTGTGATGTGAGCTCCATTTACTTAATGAAACTCAAGTGCTATTAACATCATCAATTTTAAAGAAACAATTTTCTTACTGAGAAACTTTATGTTCTCCAGCCAATACACTTGCCCATAAGACCACCATAATTTGTCATGCAGTTCTGCTCTATAACAGAGATCCGAGACAGTGTCAGGGCATACACTGTATTTTCAGACAGCAGTGGAAGTGAAGATTTTTGTAATCAAGCAACAGTGACATCTTCCATAGAAGCTTGGAGTCCCACCTAGAACCAGTGCTGGAACACTGCCACGAGAACTGTAAATATCTTTTGTGTTTATAGGGCCAGATCTCCCAAAGCAGCTTCTAACAAGGTCCCTGAAAGGAATATTTTGTGTGTGCCATAATTTCAACTTTTGTCAAGAGCAACATATCAGCATATGCACTGAGTCACCACAGATGATCTCCCAAGCCAGATACCCATCCATACAAATGCAGAATTTGCCTGAGCAAAGTTTGCAAGAGATCATTTTTTCAAATGGAGTGCCCGATACATCTCATTTGAAGCCCTCAGTTACTTTAGAAACAAAACCATTTTAAAGTCGTCTTATTTTTAAAAATAGCAGTGTGAATAAGGTAAAATAAATAACTAGGATAAGATTATACACAAAGTAATTCACAGCAAAAACAGAGCCATGGGAAGGCTGTTTTTCTCCCTTGGAGCCTTCAAATCTTATCCAAGCAAGCACTTTCTTCTTAAGATTATGCTTTTACCCACTGGATTTCTGGGGCTAAAGGCAGACATAACTGAGAAGTTATAAATAGCTGCTGTCCAACTGCAAAGTTAGTTAAGATCACAACAGAAACCAACTTCACTGATACACTTTGCCACCTGCCTAATGACATTTAGGCTGTATTATGTATGTATGCCTACAATGATTTACAGTGCAATCCCAGTGACACCCAGTATATCATGTTGAAGCTGACCATCATAAATTTTTATACTGTCAGAACAAAAATATTTAGGACAATGATTCATTAGTTCTAAGTAAAAAAACAGAGTCAAAGGACAAATTCTGCCTGTATAGAAGGCAAAAGCAAAATTTCTCCGAGTTTTTAAGCAAAGAGTAAAAGTGAAGTATCAAATGGACCTTTGACCAGAGCTTCTGCTTCACCAGCCCATTTGTATAGTTTTGCCACATTAAGCTATATCATAAGCTAGTCAGTTTTCATACAAGTGCCCTCCTCAAACATCTTCACTCAGAAATTGTTCTTGTCCTCAGGAACTAAAAAAAAACTGTCATTTCCACAATTTCTTCAAAGACAAGTGAGGAAAGAAATCTTTTCATTTCACTTCCTCCCTGCCACCAGCATGGGAAAGCTCCCATCCTGTTGGCTTCCCTACCTGCAAGCAGTTCCTCATGGCAATCCAGGCAACAAATCATCCACCAGCCTTTATTGATTCTGATACTGGCAGGCAGTGGTCCTTCAGCACTTGCTGATGGCAGTGATGGTAAGCACCTGTCTGCAACATTCTGTTTATGGCATGACCAATTTTGAGTGGAAACTGGGTCAGTTCTGAACACAGAAGAAAACGCAGTAGGGGTATGCAAGTGATTCTTGTGACAAAGGGTTCCGCAAGTGTTGCCAAGTTTAATTTAAAGCCTCTGGGCTTAAATCTGGGAACAGGTTTCCCCTCTGATAAAGAAAGAATCGATTTCCCCCTTCTCTTTCTGGAAAGATGACAGAGGCTGCATCTATCCCAGACAGCTTCTATATACAGGGTACCTTCTTACACTCAGAAATTGATAGAAGGAAGAAGGTATATTAAGGCAGCAAGGTACAGAGGGAGAAGAGATTGCAGAGGCTAAGAGGCTCGTGTAGCTGGCAGGTCTGCAAACCCTGTTGGGTGCTGATGCAGTGCCCCCACCTGCACTCCTACACAGTCTGACAGGAGTTACAGGATGCATATTTTCATCCAGCAGCTGCCTCAGGCACACTGGGCACAGCTACCTGAGAGAGCAATAACCAGCTGCCTCCAACTCTTAGAGCCAGTGGGAAGCATTAAAATCTGACTTAGGCAGATTTGGGGGGTAAGGAATGAAAGATGAATCAGTGCAACATTTCTTCTCCCCCCATTTTGTCTGCCACAACCACATCACTGTGTCTGGAAACACCCTGAATAGCTGATTGCTAATACATGTTAGTAAATTATTATTATTTTTTAAGCTTAAAAGATTTTTTCTACTCCTTTAACTTTATCTCCAGTAGAGACAGCTTCATACTGCATTCTTATGATTTTACTGATCAAAGGAAAGCACTTGTGTTCATGGTTATTTTTGAAAATGTAAGGGAGATAAAATTAAAAACCAAAATCTTCTATGTACAATTCTGCTGTAAATCTCTCTAGTTTACACAATAGATAGAAGAGAGCAAAAGTACTAGTGGAATATAAAAAATGGTTGTCTGGAGGAAAAACAAGAGCTTGTGTGGATTCATTAAATGGATACCCTAAAGATTTTTATTTTTCAGCATAATAAATCACTTTTTAACTTAATAATCTTTTTCATTATTATTTTTAAAAGCTTTTACATGGTAAGTGTTCAGTATTCTATACAGCAAAAAGCTCAATAATTGAAGAGAAGGCTGCCACAAATGTCAGTGCTAGGAAGACAATGGGCTATTTCTTTCTTTTTTTTTTTTTTTTAGTATGTTCTGAGTATGCCAAAATGTACATCGCAAGAGCAGGTGAAAAAAAAAAGAGAAAAGCACTGAATTAACTAATTCATTATGCATCTATTAATTACCAAGTTCTTCCTTCTTCTGTTAATCTACCTTCTAAACCTTCCAGTTAAGCTTTACATTTACTCAGACAAGCTGTCTCCTACAAGTAACGAATACGTGGTTTTCACTAGAACATAATGCCTTCCAGAACACAAGCACTACATAACTGCATCACATTTTCACTAGCTAGAACTTTGGGAAACTTTGATTGTGGTTTCTGTAAAAGATCCATGGATAAGAGGAAAGGAAGAAAAAAAAAGTTAAATTAAAAGCACATTTATAAGTGAAATACATAAATAGAGAGCCATGTATAGGTGTGATTTTTTTTTCTACGTAACGCAGTTTGCTGGTTAACAGCTTAATCAGCTGAGAGCAAATGATTATTCAGCACCAATAACCTATTATGAGTTCTGAACATTTTTTTACAAAATTAAAAGTGCTTAAATAACAGGACAAGTATGAAATTACTGCAAAAAGTTAAAAGCTTTCTAGTTAATCTAATTTCACATGTTCATAAGCACTTCATAAGCTTTGTTCTGCAACTTATAGGTCTTTAATTTGAAAAGTTAATCAGATAAAGTATTTCCCTTAGCCTTTGTGACATCTTTAACTTTATAGATCTGTTGGTTTGGGCTTTGTTAAGTAATGTATACAGCTCTAGGTTAAATCATTAGACACCTGTGAGGGAGAAAGAACAAAGGAACACTCAAAGCCGCAGGGAATTGCCATATCCTCCATTTTAGCAATGAGATGAACTACTGGAATATTCTGACCAAGACGCAGAATAGCACCTGCATCCAACGACATACTCTCAGAAAAATCAGTGAGGTTTTCACTTACTTGCAATTGTTGGTGCTGAATCGGGACCTGAAGAAGAAACTGTAGAATAAAAGAGCAGATGGAAACCCCAGGAGAGCAGATGAAGAACTGCCAAGAGTGACTACAGTGAAACAGAGCCAAATATTTTATCAGCTCTGAAAACAAGGCATTCTTGGTAGTGAGATCAGAAGCTGAGCAATCACTCCAAATTACATTTCAACCTGAGATGAAAATTTTAATATTCTTCTTTCAGCCAGTATAAACAAGAAAATAAAAGGAAAACATAATAGGAACTCTCTAAATATATCCAGCAAAACCAGATAGAACTGTGCAACTTACAAGCTCTGAACGGGAAGTCCACTGGAAAAAATAATAATAATACTGGATTAAAAGGGGAGATGCTACACAGCAATTTTGTTTCACAGAGATAAGTGTGGCTTTTAAGATGAAAGTTACTTATCTGTTATTGTTTTATGGAGTGTTTGTTGTGCTGATGGAAGGCAAAGGTCAGACCTAGACTAAAGAAACTTTAGATGATTATTCAGAAGTCAGGGTTCAAGTTTTTATCACTGGGGTTTCTATTAACAAGCCTGCGTCTTGGGTGAGCTGAAGGATGATGTCCTGTTCCAAACTACTGTGCACAACTGCCTGGTTCTGTGAGCTGCACTTCTGAGAAAGAAGTCTGTGATGGGCTGAGAGGGCAGTAAAAGCTTTCAGGCACTGTTCAGGTATGAGTGTACCTGATTTTAAAAAAACAAACAAAAAAATCAACAACTGTGAGTTCTAGCAATTTCCCCCTAGAAGAGAAGAGGAGAGAAATACTGGGATTCATTCAAGACCTCTACTGAGTATTACAACAGGCAGATCTAAACAGGCTTTGCACACAGACAATGGAGGGGGGAGGTAGTATTAAAAAAAAAAAAGCCAAAAACAAACCTACATATTGTTTTGAGTGGGAACAAGGAGGACCAATGTGGAAGACCAGATGCGTATCTTTGACAGGAGGAGCTGTAACACTCCCTTTTGAACCTAAAACTATCTGGAAAAGCAATCAAACCATCAGAACAGACCTGGATGTTTTAGAATATGTCGTTTGTACCAAAGCCTGTCCCTGAATCATAGAATGGCTTGGGTTGGAAGGGAGACCTCAAGGATCATCTAGTTTCAACCCCTCTGCACGGGCAGGGACACCTTCCACTAGACCAGATTGCTCAAAGCCCCATGACCAGCTGTGAAGGGGACCATGAAACTGGGCTATAATGAATTTTAGCTTCTCTTGGAATTACCCAACAACTGCACAGCAAAGGCAGTTTCTTTCCCCCCCCCCTTCCATCCAGCTCCTAGCCCTCCCACAGCTCGTCCCAACATGTTGCTCAGTCCTCACCGCTCTTTCCATACCAACGTGTTAAGAGGCTGAAAAAAAGGAACTGTCTTCCCATGGTGCCAAACCTTTGGTGTCCCCCCAGAAGCCACAGCTTGACGGTGCTTTCTTCTTAGTCCATCCTATCCAGTGTTGGTCAGGGAATCGGAGTCCCCAGAGAACAAGCATTTGCACTTGGCACTGGCAACAGGCAGCACAAGCATTTTGCTTGCTGCCAATAAAAGCTAAGAAGCAGATATGAAAGTAAGACCCTAGATGACAGATACGACACAGAAACAACCAGCTGTTTCACAGTTTTACATTGCATGATGGAAAGCAACTGGAAATAGGTTTGACCTCTAAACATAAGGCCCAACTGGTGAAGATGACTTTTGGGCAGCCCAAAGAGAATATTCAACACCTTGAGTGCACACAAGGGTTTGCTGAAAGTCATGTCGGTAATGTGGTTGTCTGCCAGTTTAAAGCAGATGCAAAAGATGTATACAGTGAGGGCAACCCTGCATATACATTTTTAAAGAAACTGTCCTTTATATCATGTGTATAATGTAAGCAGTGTGCTTTGGAAAAATCAAAACAAAAATTAATACACGTCAAGCACCTGCAAAATCTGAACTGGTGATTGCAATTTTGGGGAGACAATTTGGCACAACACATTCCTACTGAAAAGAGAAATGTGGTTTTGAAGGCAGCTGTATATTGCACTTTATTGAAGAATTTACTTTCATTCTTCCACAAAACAGTCCATCTACACATTAACTCAATACTAGCTTTTTTTTTTATTACTAGAGGAACAAGTTTTATGTTTGCATGAGATACAGCTGACAGCTCATTTTTCCCTTGCAGTCAACTCAATCTCATCCAAACTATTAATGTAACAGAGTTCCAAGACAGATTTGCCAGTGGATGTTAAGTCAATTCCCACTGACTTAACTGAGAACAAAATTCAACCCTTAAGCAACAGAAGAAATGCTAACTGGCACAGCTTCTGAGTACAGACAGTTTATTTTCTCTCTATGAGAGAGAGGCATAAAGCAATATATTCAGATCAAGAACTTTATGTAATCTCCTTGTTACCTTTATCAACATTTTCACTATGTGCTTGCAGTTCCCTTCAGTATGGCTTGTGAGCTCCTATACCACAAACATATTTCTGCAAGTACAGTAACCGGATCAAAAAAAAAAATTTCCAGGAAAAATATACATACTATACAGAACAGTAAGCTTTTAAAGCGAATCATCTTCAAACACAGAAGTGTCGCCCAGACAGGTTTTACTATTATTTTAATGGTAGCCTGTTTTGTAAACCAGTGAAGTGGTTGGCAAATACTTCTGCAAGATTTTATCTAGAACAAATATTGACAGCAATTTCCCATTTTCATTTATAGTATTAAATTCCATAAAATCTTCACAATTAAAACTTGAGTTCATGCACTTATTCAGGTTACAGTTTATCTATTAAACTGTTCCTGACTGACATATACTACATCTATATGTCACAGCACCCTCAGTTTTAATTGACCTTATGGATCTCACTAAACGACAGTGGAGTTTTGCTTTGTAACTACCTATGCTCATTTCAATAGCATAAATGAAGCAGACGTTTTATAAACAAAAAGTTTGCATATTTTTCAGTACAATAAGTATCTTAAGTCTAAGCTGATGACCTAAAAAAATTCAAACTGCCACATTTATCCATATACGTAACAACTAAAATGCAAGGTCATTGACATAAGCAACAACTGGAAGAATAATTTTAGAATTACCCAGTTTCTTACTTCTCTGTTAACTTCATTGTGGAACAAAACTTGACAGCTCCAGTCAGGGCAAACCAACGATCTCCCTCAGGCAGTCCTCCTTTGGAATATTTTTATCTCAATTACACTTCTACCAGCCTGTGATGCCCTGATGAGCTTCCTCACAGACATGTCTCTGGGTGCATAAATAAATATCACATTTTATTACTAGCTATATCCCAAAAAATCAAAACCAATCAATCCACAGGCTGCTCTACTTACAGATGCACTACTCCCTCTACCAAACTTGCAGTACCTTATGTCTATTAAAGACCTACTTCCTCCTACACGAATATAAGAAAACTGACATGAAGATATTCTGTGCAGGCTTTATTTCACAGAGAATTAGCAACATCCCTGAAATAAACCCACAAACTCAGGAAAGGAAAACTCTTTGAGGTAAACTATAGATGCAACACAGTATCATTATCATTAGATAATGACATAGTGAAATACAGATATTAAACAGCTAATTAATACAATGATATGCAATATGGGCAAAACATAATAGGCCACACATTGCCTACCTAGCTGAAAGGTAAATTACCAATAATGGACCCAAATCCCTGCTTCAAATGTCAGGATGAAAATACTGTAAATAGTTGAGGCAGATTTTGCCCTATTTGTTCATACAATAGCAGAATCCTTTAGCTTGCATTTTTCTTCCAGAAAGAACATTTACATTTAATTGCAGGAATTCACTTAGATCACAAGAGGTGAGTATAGCCCCTCTAACATAAAAATAAAAATACAAGGAATTAAAAAAAAAAAAAATCTAGATTAAAAGAACTTGGAAGCAACACAGCCCTCGCTAGAAGAAAAAACATGACACACTTACAATTCTCTATCAGTTACCATTTAAGCTAAAAATTGTTTGCTAGTAGAACCACTGACAATATATTATGCATGTTTAACAAACGTAGTCCTTGGGTAAAAGCAGGGGCAAATTGCACTAGAAAACAACAGAAATTGCCTGGCCTCACAATTCAATTGAGTTTGACACTTTCTGTAAAAGGTAGAGGGTAGGGTGGTGCAGATCCCCTGTCCCAGGGTCGCACTGCAATGTCAGCACCAGCCAACATTGTTCTTGTTTTAATTACATGTGCAGTGGGCCCAAAATTGTCCTTGTTTTAATGGCAAGTGCAGTGGACTGGGGAAATCTGGCACTTTCTGATCTTGCCTACTAGGGCAGGGAGTTGAGACAATCTAGCACTTTCTTGTCCTGGTACAACTACAGTGAGTTGGGACAATTAGGTACTCCCTAATAACCATACCTGGAACTCCTGTTGTTTGGGAAATGTACCTGAGACTCCTCCTGCCTGGACCACAGCCCACTCCGAAAGTCACCAACATCACCTGACAAGAATTGGGGCCACAACAGAAAAATACTGACCAAAGTCAATCATCTTGTGACCCTATAAATATTGATACTAAAGTGAGGCCCTTTAGAACTCTCCAGGGTTGCAGCAGGCTGCTACCCTGTATTTCATGAAAGAAGATGAATTCCAACAAAGGAAAAGAGTTAATAATTCACTGCTTTTCATATTTCACAAAAGAAGCTTGAAAGACTGAGCAATTCACTATAAATCTTTTTTTTTTGGTGACGTTCTATCAGAAAACTGAGTAATTCACTTTAATTCAATCTCATTATGTCCAAAGATCATTGGGTACCAAAACATACTAACATCTTAATCCTAGGTTAACCTCTATATCTCCATATGTGATTTAATTTCAAAACTTTGTTGAATCTTTAACTAAACTGCTGTGTTGATTCAATTCAATCAAATTGTTGATTATTGATTAAGTTTTGCTAGAAAATCATATAATCTAATGTTGTGATTTATAATAGTATTAATGAAACTCAAATTGCTGCTATTCCAAAATCACACAAGACCCATCATCACCTGTTGATTCCAAAGTCACACAAGACCCATAATCACACTGAATTCCCTATACCTAATACCTTTAGACAAACTGCTGACCAAGTCTGGGACTAGGATTGGATCCAGCTGCACCCAGGCTCCTCTCTGAGAAGGAGTTTATAAAGCAAAGTGGGACCACTTTGATCCTCTTTGACTCTGCAGGAGGATCTTCCTCATTCTTCTCCCTGATCCCTGTGCAAATCTCTCCAACACGATCCTGACTCAATTTCCCCTGCCTCTGCATAAATCTCTCCTCCTGATCCCTGTGTAAATTACTCCAACTCAATTCCAAACTTTCTATGTTCCTTTCATATAGTAGGTAAGAGTGAACCTTGCCGTCAAGTTCTGCTAAGCCACACTTTTACAAACGTATATTAAAATAACTTTTTCAAAGATCTTTTAAAGTTTCCTTAAGTCTGCCAGCTCCCATTCAGGAAAAAAGGCTGTTCTTGCTTCCCTAAGAAGCATGAATAACACAGCTACTTCGACTCTGTACACCTGTGCTGAATAGACTTTAAGGTAACGTCTTGTGTTATATTCAATCAGTTGCTTTATATTTAGTAGAAACAGATTTCCATGTTTAACAAAATTGTGCTTTTGGCAGTATTCTTCCCTGAGCAGTTTTAACTAAATCATATACTACTAGCTTTCTAGATTATTTTGTTGTGCCTGATAAGATATATTGAAGTATTTGAGGTTTTTTTGTTTAATTACTCCTCAAATACACTTTACCTCAACATCGAGCCTGTAGCACATGATTGCATCCATGCAGGTGAGAAAGCTGACAACTCTTTCAGTGGGAGAAGTGCTGTTTCTATCACCCTCCCTAGTGGTACTCCACGAAAGCCACATCAATTAAGTTTACATCAAGACTCTGGAAAGTCTGAACAATGGATACACAATAAAAACTATGAGACAAACTATCAGGGCTGAAACAAAACAAAACAAAACAACCTCACACAAACAAGCCGATCAATACTTCCTTGTTGAAATACACCATGGTGTTAAGTCTTTTCTGTACTCTTTTCCATGTATCCCCTAAATTTCCAGCTGGACAGCTGCTTGCAAATGAGTCCTTTGAAAGATAACACATACAGAGAGCTAATTATGGTGAGCACTTCCCATCTCCAAAGAATTAAAAACATTTTTTCCTCTTGGATCCATAGGGCAAAACAAGCCAAAAATTAAGCACTGTCCCAGTCTCTCTTCTGTTATACAGAAAGGCTATTGGGAAATGGTGCACATTTCGCCAAGTTTCCTTTGAGCCAGCTGTGAGTTTCTTACTTGCCAAATGTAGCTAAAACAGAAAGTATAGAAACTGACAGTAACAACCAAACCAGAAGTCTGGTGCTGTGGCTTTAAATTGAATCAATTTAATATAGGATTCAGAATGTTTTGGGGTTTAATATGCATGTCAGAGAAAAATTTACCAAAGACAACAAATTAAAGAAGACAAAAATTATTCTGAAATCCTCTTCTGTACAGAGATGATGACAGATGCACCATCTACTGAAACAGCACTTATGTTTCATTCTTTCTTAAGAAGCATACAAAAAGCTTTCTTACCCTATTTTTGTACTCTACAATAAAACCGTATTTAGAACTTCAGCACATGTACTAATTAATGTGGTAAAAACTTCGGGGGAGAAAACAAGAAAATCAGTTATTGGATTGAATGCATATCTAAAAGTGATTTTATATTAAACACATCTTTGGTACTTCTTGTAAGGCACACTATGCTATTTTCATTTTAGTAGTATCATTTTCCCAAAATGAAAATCCAAACATACTTCAGTTCTTTAACATCCCTTAATTCTCATGGAAGTTGACATTAACAAATGTCAACGTGTCTACCACTCTCAAAAAAAATTCTCAATATGTACAAAAGGAAACCTAAAGCATTATGGCATTCATGGGAAGGCTGGGTCTGTCTTGCTACCTAAAATTTGCTCCACTGGCCCCTAGGAACTGAAGCAAGTACCCTCTAGACTCAGGGGGGAGCTGCAGGATTTATTCCCGAGCACGGTGTGGCATGCAGCCAAAGGAGTAATTTAGCAGGGTTTTTGGCCAAGCAGGAAAGTGTTCCATTTCTTCTGCCATTCATTGAGACCCACGAGGAAACTGAGACAGGAAGTCAGGCTTCCAGATAATAGGAGTGTTCCTAATGATGTCCTTTGGCTCACAGCGCAGCACAGTTCCTCTCTGCTCGCCCTTGCTACGTCTTCTCTCTATATAATTTCCCACTGTAGAGAGGGAACAACAACAAAAGCATTTAAAATGAGTTTTTCTTTGCATCCAATTCAAAGGGCCCATTTAAATTGCATGGATTATCTGCTTCTGTACTGTGCATGAACAGCAACTAATTGTTATCTTAAAACAGCTATTTCCACTTGGAAATTAGTCTAGTGTGATGCCACTTCAGAAAGATTCTTCCACTGCAATGTTTACATATATATGTATTTTAAAACATCACAAAACACCATTGAAATGGACTGTTGAAAAAATATACCTCCAGTAAGTCTCAATAAAGTGGTCCTAAATATAGTTTTTCCTCAGGTTCAAATTCTGACCACATTCAGGTGAATTCAGCCTTTTAAGTTGCAGCATGTAAACAAAATGCATTTAGTATTCCTGCATGAATGTTCCAGGACATACCAAATCAGATAAAAAATGAAGACACTACTTTATGATAAAGGGAAAAACCTTCATTGGCTGCTGCGGGTCCCCGCTCTGGGCCACACCATGGCCCACCTAAACAGTCCAGAGCCTGTTAACACATCATTAACACAGGTTCTTCCACATCTCACCCACATGATCTGCCGTATCACATGGAAAGATACAAGGTAGTGCTACTGTAGCTGTGATGGATGAAACTCAAGAGTTTGCAAGGAAAGAACTATCTTTTCTTGGACCAATCTTACAGAAAGAAAATGTCTAACAAACTTTCAGACACAATCTTAATAAGCCATGGTATTTCACCAGGTGGAAGTGTCACTGCACAATCCACAGCAGTGATAGAGAACAAAACCAAAGAGCTATGCATGAACAATTCATGCATGTTTAACATGTTGAAACAAAATACCACTAGGAATTTTGATCTGTGTATCATTGTTTTAACTAGAAGTTATTACCTTAGCAGCAGCTGAATACGGAGAGCGGTTTGATCTGCAGACAAAATGCATTAAACAAAGTTTGTGCTGGAAATCGCCTATCTGCAGCTGCAGAGGGCTCAGCAGAGGATAATTCACCTCAGTTTTTACCCTGTTACTTGGCTTCCCCTGGCAAATAACCCATGCAGCACCTTTGTGATGTAGGTTATTCTCTATGACTTCTCTAAGCACCTATCCAACCTTAAACACAGTACCTGTGACTCTTCAGACAACAAACAGGAAGGAAAACTGAATCCAAAACTGATTATGAAGAGGAAAGGAAGGAAAGGTGTAGCACGTGTCTGGCAGTGCCCTGGGGAGCTAGCAGTCCCTGAAGCTTTGTCAGTGCAGGAGCAAGTCTCATGCATGCTCCTGTCCAGAGGACAGCCAGCTGTAGAAAGGGTTTATCTGGACACCAAAACAGCTATAAAAAACTAATAGAAATCAGAATTGATTAGCAGATAAGAACAGGGATGTTAACTGGTTTCTTTAGCACGTACAAGTAGATTCAAATCTTATCTAGATCTCTGGTGATTTCTGTGATACATCATCTACTTGTTAGAAGGAGAGGAGAGGAGAATTTCCTTACTGATAAGACCTAGGACATTTTAGGTGAATGAAGCCAAGCCAGAGTATGTGAGCAGAAACCAATGGTCAAATCATGTTCTTCTTCTATAAAACTACATAATTGGAACTGAGTAGTCTATTTATGTTAATCTTTGTTTATTTCTTCCTTAGGACTGTTCTTTAGTCTGAGCTTGTTCATCATAAGGAAAGAGAGACAAAAGATTTACATTTATAATCAAGCCTTTCTAAAATTCAGGAAAACTCTACTTCCTATACATCCCTGGGCCTAGAATGACTAGATCAATGAATCAGCAAAAATACATTATATGTAATGGAATACTGTATCGTACTCCAAATAAATCTAATAGACACTTTTTTTTAGAGTATCAAAAAACAGCCAAGACAAATTAGTTTTATCCAAGTTAAAAAACTTTTTATGACTTTAGCTGGCTCTAAACATTGTTGACTTAAATAACCATAGAATCGTTTGCATTTCTTTCTAAAATTTTCGTTTTAGTCCCCCAAGATCTGCATTTCTCCATAAACACAGGTACTGATTAAGGAGGCATCTCTCTATCTGGCTCTCTTCCATAATGCAAAAAAAGAGTCTATGCTATAAAGTCTCTTTACCCAAGTTTCACTTCTGTAGACACGCTGGCTGTGATCCATCAGTGCTACAATTCATACGTAATTCAGCTTCTTCCAATGTAAAAGTATTATGAATGAAAATATTCAAAAGATCTGAACTGGGTTTCTGTATTTTCACCTCTACTTCATTTGTGAAAGGGTCTCATCCTCAAGAATGCTGATAGAGGACTTATTAAAAAAAGAAAAAAAAAAGGGAACCCCTTTCCTACATTCCCTACTCTCCACTGCTCCTTCAATTCTGGGATTCAATGATCTACAAACTGTAAAAGGAGAATTGTGTCATGATGGTCAAAGATTTTTCTCCTTCCTTCCGCTGCCATGTAATTCCAGAAAACTGTAACTAAAGCCAAGTAAAGGACTTTTCTTCAAACAAGAATCCTCAGTCAAATCTGGACTCATTTATCACCTGCAGTTCTCACTCAGGCCATGACTGAAGTTCAACACGCTGAAGAAACGATATCCAAAAGAAAACAGAAGTTTGTGAAACACAAAAGTAACAACCTACCTAGTTAAAGGCAAGATTTTCACTGAGTTAGGCTATGTCCTAAGGTTACTTAGGTTTATACTGCAATCTAGAGTTTTTGCAATCCATACAAACTATACATAGCTTTGGAAAAAAAAAACCAACATATTTTCTATTCTCTTTTTATTTTACCATGTAACTAATTCTTGAACTTATTAAATAAATGGGGATGTTAGTACACCTGTTCCTCCTAGTTTTCCAAGATCTCTTTAGGTTCTAGCAGCCTTGAGGATATTAAATGTTTTCACTTTGGGATATTGTAAATTACCGAAGCGACTTGCTGTGCTTGACAAACTTTAGCTAATGGTACATGATTCTGCTGATATTATTACAAACTACATTGACACTAGTTTTGCATGCCTGCTGTCTTTTGTAACAAATGGCTTATTATCTTTGACTTCACATTTCTTGAAATTACACAGATAAGGGACTGTACATGGCACTGCAACCATCATGCTTGTCTGCATCTTTAGCCATCTATCAGATTGAACAATTAATAAAGTATTCAGCTGTGACAAGAAGAAACCTATGTCTAAAGGCTGAGGAATTATTGCAGTAATCTAAATCCAGTCTTATCCTGAGGCTCCCTATGAGGGAATAAAAAATAAATAAATCAGATGCTCTTGCAAGCTGCTGGAGTTTTTTCACACCCCAGTCCAGCAAGAAAGAACCTGCATTCACAAAGTCACTGAATGTAAGATTTCGTGATACTCTCGTGTTAGTGATGACAACTACAGAAACTGGGGCAGAAATCCAACTGCATTCATTAATGTGCCTGCAAAACATGTAAGCACATGAATACAAGTGAGCTGTAGTCCAAGTACAGAGGAGTAAATTAGTCAGCTCTGCACTTTATTACTTATTCATCTATGAATATTACGTCTAAAGTAACTGGGAACATTCCCACAGTTCAATAGCCTCTAGATCAGGTTTAACACAGATTAATGTGGCATTTCCCAGTGAAGAAAAAAACAAAATAAAACCAAACAACTTTAAAAGTCCTCTATGTATACTTCTACAGGTATCTGTGCTTCAACGATACTTCCTTAGGTAATCAGGTGGGCGTGTGTATATATGTGTTTAAAGAGAATCCATACACATTAGATAAATGCCTTTTTCTTGTGTTCTTGCATACATTCATTTTCATCACATACAGTTGGTCAATGCATTTACAGTCACAATGAGCTTTGAAATTCATTCACTTCCCAAAATAGCCAAATTGCATTTATCTTTCAGGCATGCTACAAGACATGAGTTTTTGAAATACCATTTAGGGAGGGCTGAGGAACAAAGGAACTGCAACACTGGATCACATCCAAGGTCCTGTATCTGACAGCAGTCACCACCAGCTGCTTCACAGAAAGAAAAAAGAAACTGCAATAGGTAGATGAGAATAATCTTGCCACACATTAAGTCTCATCCAGGTTTTCAGCTACTAAAGACTGGCTTGAACTCAGAAGCCTGAGGTATAATACCACTTTAAAATGTTACCATTATTAATTATCAGAGCTCCAGATCCCCCTTCTATCTATGGAAATGCTGTATCATCTATCCGAATGCTGCCTAACTGGAATCCTTTAGCAGACTTCAATCTAAAAAGTTTTCTTAAAACTCCCACATCGTAGTTCTGAATTTCCCACTTCAGAATTTAACAGACTAATGGGAATAGAAACAAAAAACTTATTTATCTTCTTAGATGATTTCTTAAATTGTACATGTGTATCATGTCTCTTTTATTTTCTAACTTTACGGTTTTCATTTAACAGTTTTTCCAATAATCTAACCTTTCTGGAACAAAACACTTATCCATATGAATCTGGTTCCTCAGCTATTTATAGCTCAAAAATCACAGATACTAACAGATGAAATATCCTGATACAACAATGAAGATCATAAAAAGATGGGTAACATCCCTTCATCATAATGCTGGCAGTTCTGCATGGAAACACACTAAGTTCTTAGAAAAGATTGCCTGAACAAAAAATACCTAATTTATCAGTTTGTCTATATGCATATACACCTTTACAAGGGATGAAATAGACAACTGTAAGTATGAAAACAGTTGTCAAGTAGTGGACCTTAACCCACCTGCAAATAAAACTTAAGTAAGAACACAATTGTAAGAGTAATGTTGAGTAAGGGGAAAAAGTGAGTGCAAGTAAAAATAAAGACGTATGCAAATTTGTTATAAATATAAGGACATTTTACCAGATGGAGAAATTGGGCAGTTCATCGTCATGTTCTCACACCCGTCAAGTTATTCTAAAACTACTCTTCATGAAAATATAATTGGCCATGCACGTAAACTGTTTAAATAAATCTTGATATCATATAAGAACCATCTGAAATTATTTTCTTTCCTTATCTGAGTACATCATCTGGAAACACAGAGGAGGTCTGTTTCTCGGCCACTCTTTCTAGAATTGCTCTGCCCTATTCAAAATTCTTTCTACTTTGTTGTGGAAGTGGAAAAATGTTGAAGGTCTTCAGTGATACAATACCCAGGACAGAAGGCACGTAACTAACTAGAACCTATTAAAATGTCAGACACCAATAAAATTTATTTTTGTTTAATAACAATTAAGAGTTATTACTAGGAATATGTTTAACTGCTGCTACCAGCATGAGAGTAATGTAAAGCATCTGCACAGATCTTTAGATACATCCTTCTCAGCTGATGTCCATGACCCCTCCCTTCATCCAAGAGCAGATATTTAAACTCCACCATAGTTTACAATACCCAAGAAGCATGATGTGGCTGCAGAGGTACTGGCACCTTTCAGATGCAGCTATGTATCTCTGTCATTTAATTTTTGTAGGAATAGGAATGAAATTCATCAAGACAGCAAGACAGATCATTTTTAAATGCAAATTTAAATGCACTGAAAACCAGTTTTAAAAGAAGCATCTTTAATTTGCATTTTTGTGTCCTGATTTTTTTACTATTTCCTGATAAGACCGAGTTTCGATACTTACTATTCTTTAACATAATATTTAAAAAATTGTATTTTATCAATGACATATGAGAATACCAACCTAGATACCTCTGAAAGTTTGAATCCTGATAAGATTAGACTGACAGTGACCATCCTGGCACAGCTGAACTTCTCTTGTGGGATAGCACCAACTTTTAAAGCATGATTTATAAATATTTTTAAATTGAATCTCCCATGTAATTTACACAAAATTACCCAAAATTATAATTGTAAGTGTTTCATGTAACAGAAATTGTTGCTAAGAATGTTCATATGTTTTAAATTACTAAAAGGATACTTCAGATGAGGCATATTGCCCTGCAATATAATTTATAACAACCAATATGAATAAAAAAAATAAAAATTAAAACTCAATTCCTAATCTATTATTGATAGACTTTATCTCAAGTAAGTATATATAGCAAAGCAGACGGTTAAGTACACACGGCATATCTGATTAGGCATCACATTTCACACACCTCAAGCAAAAAATTAGAGGTTATTTTAGAAAAAAAAAATTGCGTGTGTTTTGGTCTTGGCAATCTCTGCTTTTACATATTGAAGGGAAAACCCACAAACCTACACTTTGGTGCATTATTGCTCTGTAAGTACTCAAGTATTGCTTAAACATTCGATGCTCCCAGATTTATAGTCACTCAAAATTTGCACTTGCAGACCATTCCTCAGGCAAAAATCCCAATAAAAGTCATCTTAGAGTATCCGTATTAGTAGAAACTGCCTCCAAAGCAGTCTGCAAGAGCAACCACACATGGGTTGCACACAGACACTCTACATATGCCCATGGCACAGCCTTCACCTTCACACTCCCCAGCTCAACCTGTTCTGGTGCATTACTATTTATACAAGTTTTACAGTTCAAATACTTCTAGTACTCTGATGTCTATTGTTCAGCAAGGACAGTCTTCACATCGGATCTTAGTATTTAGGTATGCGAGTCAACAGAGACAGAAGGCTCATGTATGTGTTCTGTATAAATATTTATAGCAGGATATTTCAGGGTTTGATGTGCAGTGTTTAACAGATCACTGGCAGCCCACTAAGCACTGAGAAGCCTCTGAGAACATGCTAGCCATGCACAGCCCATCTGTCCTCCTCCTCCTCATTTCCAGCTGTGGGCACAGGTGCGCAGTTTCTTTACTACAGAACTCCCAAAGCAATAGAGGACAATCTTACATTATGATGAGCTAGAAGCTATATTTTTTGAGAGAGTAACTGGTAATTGAATGGAAGAAAAGAATATGTCAAGGGAAAAAACACAGAGGACTAGGTGACTGGTCAGGCAGCACTGGACAAAGCAGAAAAGCATGCAGAAAGTGCCTTCAGCAGAGAAAGGGAATCCAGAAGCAAGGAAACTTGTCATAGGAACAATGAAAGAGATAAGAAAAGAAGTAGGAGATGAGCAGCAGACATGCCAAACAAATACGCATTAAAACACATTAACAGATTAGCTATTAGCTCTCTCTTAGCCAAGAAAAATACCCTGAGAGGAGAGAACTAAAAATACCCAAAGAGTTCTCTAGTCACGCTTTTCAGCTGCTATCTGAAGGAAAAGTAGTAGGAAGGTGAACAGAGGAAAATGTGGTAGAACCTAACATTTTTCATTAGTCTAAAACTAGACTATAAAAATCTATTTCAGTTTAAGGATTAACACACATTGTCTAAACAAAAGAATAGTGCTTTCTCCCCTTGTTTAGTTTATTCACTGTTACAAAATTTAGTATACTGTAATGCATCCAGGAATAAAAATAAAAGGTCTGTGTTCCTCCACAAGGTTCCCTGTGCCTGTGAAAACCAGAAGTTGACTCTTCCATTTTACAGCCCCTTCTGTCAATACCATGCATCACAGATGTGACCGTTTCTCTCCAAAAAGGAGTGAATGGAATTATGTCATAAGCCTATCAACCCTGTTTTCCAGAGGGGCAGTAAGAATGACATAAAGCAGACATCCAGGTGAGGTGAATGTTTCTGAGCTTGCCTGGGGGACCTGATTCCAGGCTCAACTAGATTTGTCAATTAGGTTTGTTTAGCAGTGATGTAATACTGCTCCTTGCAGGTCACTTGTTTGACACACCAGAAATATACACAGAAACAGATCCCAACTGAAAGTGGTCTGGACATGAAATTAAGCCTTTGATATGGGAGGATATTCACAAAGTCAGAACATCAAATATATTCATTTGAGAGAGTTTTGCCAGAGTTTCACTACTGAATCAATCTTTTCAATTAAGCCAAGGAGAAACAGAACTTCATGTTCACAAAGATCTCTTGCGAAGTTGTTGAGATGCCACATTAAAGGGCACCATAGATAACAAAATGTTGGAGAATTCTGAAAAAAAAAAAATTACTTAAAAACTTCATTTTTCAGTCGTCTGATTTACCCTATAAGTTTACCCACAGCAGGAGGTAGGCCATTTGGGACAAACTATTCAGAAAAGCTTGTTTCTGTTTCAGCTGCCTACACTGCATTTACTACATGAATAGTCACAGTTCTGTCAATCTGGCAAGTGACATTAGCAGTACAACCTCTATATTAGTAGAAACTGCACAATGTATCTTTCAGGATTTACTGCATGACTGAAATACAAAGATTAAATATCTCAATTATCTAAATAAAAATGTATAATCAGAGGTTTTAAGAATTTTTGCATTACCATACTGCACAACTAGCATGCTTAACAGCCGAAAGCACATCCCAGAATGCAAGACCCAAACTACAAAACACAACCTAGCAGTATAAAAGGCTGCTGCTACAACATCAATAAACAAGAGTTAGGTTGCAGTTACAGATGACACTGTATAATAACTATACTTAGCATCTACCACCAACTTTCCATGTTCAGATATTTACAAATAAAATATCTAACCAGGTTTCCTACCTGAGTGAGGTGTGAAATATTAATAACCATGTTATGGACAATCAAAACTTTTTAAAAATGTATATGGGTGCAAAGAAACCAAGTGAATTCCTTAGTTTCTCAGTCCTGTGAGACACAATGAGGAGGGTCTTTCTTACTTTTTCTCTTATTCTCAAGCACGTCCACAAACATACAGAATTTGTTCTTAGTTGAACAACTGCAAGCTAACCAACTTCCAAGTTACGAAGCTGTAGACCTAATAGTTTTCTTTATTATTATTCTTTTGACAATTTGTGTCTAGCTTTACTGGGAAACAAATGAAAAGTTTCTGTTCCAGGGCAAGCAACTCACACATAATTTGAAGGAAAAAAAAAATCCCAATTAAGTGTTTTGTGTGAGAGAAGTTTTTCACGGGAAAAGTTTCACAGTGCAAGACAGAATTCCTGGTGCAAAGAAGACCAATGCCATACCAGGGAAAAACAATAGATGAAGGAATTTAACTTCAAGCCTATTCCCCAAACCTTTAACATTTTTTTAGGAAGTGAAATACCTATCAGAAGAAATGCTAGAAAACACTTATCTGAGGCCAGCCAGCAGTCCAGAGGCTGGAGCAGTCCTCAGTGAGGTGGCTATGGAGCAAAAACTAAGACGTCTTGCCTAGTCTCCCACAGATCACAGTATTTTAATTGGAAGATCACACCAGAGTATCTCACATTCTCTTTTTGTTTTTGTTTTGTTTTAAAACAAAACAAAAGCCTTCAAAAAAACTTTAATATCAACTAAGTGCAGACTATGAACAACTATTAAAGGATGGGAAGTTCCTTTCCTAGCCCTCTCACTCTGTATATTTCAACAGATATCATTAATACATTATAAGCTGCAGTAAGAATGAAAAAAAGGAAAAACTTCTGGAATCCTCTGATAAATGTAGATGCATGCTGCAATCTGAAAAGCTTGACAGTGTTGATTTAAATCTAACCATGCATTTTATTTTTTGGAGTAATACCTGAGTTATATAAAAGCTGATCTATGTTCTTAGATTCTTTAAAGCTTGACATTGCAATGAGATTGGCATTCCCAGTTTCACATCTTCTGGCAAATTAGATCTTGAAGACGAACTAAGAATGCCTTACACTTGAACTTCACAATGGTAAACACTGAGGGCGATATCCTGCAGAGAGACACAAGGAAGTATCTGAGACATCAGAAGCACAGAAACCGTGCTACACCACATCCCGCTGTTACAGTATGCCAAGATACTTGTTATAAGGAGAAGTAGCATGACTCAAAAGTCATACGTAGGTTAAAGGTCTGCAGACTAACACACAGGAAACCACACAGCTCATCAAGTTCTTCTTCACAATGTCAATCGCTTCCTTACCAACACTCATCTCCTCAACACCATCACAGCATTTGTCCAGGCTCTTCTTTTCCCTGGAGCCCTTACTCCATGGCTCCTGCTGGCTTCACTGCCGAGACTGAATTTTGGGGTTGTTGCATAAAATAGCTGCTGTTTGAGATGCAGTTGGAAACACCCATTCCAGAAACAACTCCTAACCATACTGTACATCTGTCAGACTCCTGTTATCTGTAGATTTTTCACAAAACTGGAAACATTGTAAGAAAATGGGCTACAGCCTCTACAGCATCCTGAATCACACTGCTTCTGAGAATTTTAAGTCAAAGGAACAGTGTGAATCTAGGCACACTTACTAAAATGATCCCTTCCTTACAAAAATGTTAAAATACACACAGAATATCCATACGTAATCCCACAGAATACCTATAAATAACATCTCAGAGACTGCCTCATTTTGTTTCTGGTAAATTTCTCCAGCTCTTCCACAAAAGGGAAAAACAGGAAAAAATGGACCAACCAAAAGAATATTGCTTTGACTGAGTTAGGACTGTATGTATAAAGAGTTACATATAGAGAATTATAACTATTTCTAACTATAGATCTGAAGCCTCATGCTTTCTGTCAGAAGATCACAAATATTTTCTCATGTGCTCTATCGAATAAAAACTAAGCAGCAAACACTACTCACTGGAGAAAAACAACGCAAATAACTTTTAAAATACAGGTGAATCCATCTTACATCAGCATATTTGGGGGATCTTAGTTGTGGTTTATTTCAAAGCATTTTATTTGATCACAAATTGTGCTAGGTCAAACTATTCTAGCACGTCTGTAAAATCTGCATGGAGCTCACTGGAGACTGGAGTTTGCGAAGTATGTCACTAGGTAAAACCCTACCTGGCTATGGGCATTCCCCCATCTTGCCAAGCTGCAAAAATTCACTTACATCTGAGAGTTAACCATTACCAGCATGAACAGTTAAAAAAAAAAAAAAAAAAAAAGGCACTTTTATAGCCTCAGCTGCAGGCCCTCCAGATGCAGTAAAAGCAGGTGTTAATTATATCTAACATACAAAGTTTGCATACACTGAACACAAACTCAGCAAGGATTATCTTTGTTTTATCCTGTTATCTTACACGTGGAGCGACCACACAAATGTGGGTGTGAACAACTCACACCCTTGAGTGTGAAGCTTGGCTTTGTCATTCTTTAGGGCCTGCCTGTGGAAACCATCCTAATGACAAGTATCAGTAAAATTACTCCTGGGAGTCCAAAACCCAAGCCAGACAGTAAGACCTGACCCTAGGGAGAACAGATATTTGGGTTATGCTGCTAAAAGAGGTTGAGCACCCGCTATCCCCATCACCTTTGATCAGGTATCAGTACTTAACAGGCCAAGATTAATGGACCCTTTAGGAAAGGTTTAGCAGAAAAAGTAATTGGGAAATACTGCTGGAGGATCAGTTTCATTGATACACAGAGCTTTCTAATTTTTGTTAAAAACTATTGGTACATGGTACAAACCAAATGTACAGTGGTGACAGACCTTTTCATTTCTGAAAAACTACCACACACTAAAAACATATATAAATGCATGGGCTACTTACTGCATAGAAAACCTCAAAGTGATTGCTTTTAAGACTAACGGAAACTACGCACAACTAACTCTTAACACATCTACCTGCCTCTCGTCACAGTGATTATCTAAGCAGCTTATGAAGAAGCAGCAGCAGCAGCAAGGTTTTCCATAAAATACTTCAATGGGCCAAACTTTTCAAATAAATGCTTCTTTCACCAAACAAAACAATGGCAAAGAATTGTCAATACTGATCATATTGCAGCCTTACTGTTCTCTCTCTCTTATGCATAACCTTAAAACACTTAGTATCATGAATTACAATTTTTAAGTATTCCCACTATGAAACAAGAAGTACTAAAAAAAAATCCCACAGCAAGCTAACAGTAAATATACGTTTCTCATTATATGAAATGACACATACAATTCTTCCTAAAGAATTGCAGACTAGAATAAAAGTTATATATATTACTAGGAAGTTATATATATTTATCTGTGTGCCCCAATTGGGGAAAAAATATTGTTTGCGGTTGCTTCTGCTCTATTTGAACTTGAGCATTCCACAGTTGTACACAAGTAAGACCTAACAATTCACACTCTGAAACAAAAGATTTTTGTGATTAGAGAAACACGGTGTCTGCATATTTGGCATATATGTTCACCACATTCTCCTCAATAAATTAAACAAAACCACACAGACAAAGTGAACACAACCTTTGGCTGAACCAGTTTTCAGAATATAAAATAACTAATTAATGTAAAGGAGGCTTCTGGAAAACTTGAGCACTTATTTAACAGTAGAGCTGTTGGGAATGGACCACTGCTGTTGTTCATAACATATTTTTCAGGGGGGAAAAAAAAAAGGCATCCTCGAGATACACTTGTCTACCGAAGTACCGGTGTAGCCAATTCCTGAGGTCAGTTCTGGTGGCAGATAACTTTAATGGAGAAGAACTGTACCTGGCATTCAGGAGGCTGAAGTCCTACATCAGTAAGATAACAGTTCTAGAAAAGCCCTCGTTTGCCAGCGGGCGACAGGTTGAGAAGAAGGGATGCGAGAGGCAGCCGGCGGGAGGCGGCACCGCTCCCGCCGCGGGGGCGGGCAGAGGCTCGGGAGGAACCACCACCCTCCGGCCGCGGAGTCCGGACCGGCCGCTCGGAGCTCCCGGCTTCTACTGCCGGGCACCCGGTTCCGCCTCGGAACCTTTGAGTCCCACCGAAATGCCCACTGCAACTTCCGCGTCCCCGGTGGCGTCGTGAGCTCCGAGAGCCCTCCCGGGTCCGTGGCCGGCACGACGCCGCCGGGGACGCAGAGCGGAGGCGGCCAGTCCAGCCCTGCCCGCCGCGCCCCCTCTCCCACCTAAGCCGGAGGCTTTAGGGAAGTGGGAAGTCCCAGAAAAGCAAGTCCCGGGTACCTTCCCCAGGTGATGGAGGCAGGCGTATGGCTCCGGCTCCGCTTGTCGCTGCTGCCCCGGGAGGAAACAGGTGAGCCCGGGACTGCCCCCCCCCCGCCGCAAATAAAGCCGAGACAAAGTCACCATCTGGGGAGGGGGTGGGGAGCTGTATTAGACGTGGAAGTCACTTACCAGCTTTGCAAGGATCCTTATAATCTATCGCCTCAGCTCTATCCTCTTCAGTGAAATCGTAAGTGTAGTCATAATCAAGGCCAGAGCAGGAGGAAGGCTTCCCACAGACAGTCCACCCGGCCAGCCACAGTGCCATCCTCCAGCAAAGCATTTTTTTCATCCTCCCTTGGGCAGAGAGGTGGTGGGCAGGGTGCAGATGGATTAGGTGGCCGGTTCAGCTGTCCACGCCGGCTTGGGAAAGGAGGATAACGGATGAAGTACAGGGGTTTTTTTGGGGGTGTGTGGGGGCGAGTTTGTTTTTTTGTCCCCCTTCTCCACCTGGAGGCTGTTCCGAGAGACTGTGTTCCCTAGGTAGCCCAAATCAGACGGATGCAACACAGAGTGAGGAGCATGAGCGCCGCTGCCCCTCCTGCCCCCCCGCCCGCCACCTCGCCGGGGAGAAGTCGCTGGGTGTGTGGGTGGGCGCAGGGGGTGGACTCAGGCCGGGAGATCCTGTCTGTCAGGGCGTCCCCTCGCCTCTGTCAAACCCCGGACAAACTTCTCGCGGAGGAGGAGGAGGAGGCGGCGGCGGCCGCTCCCCGCGTCCCGTTCCGCGCCCGGCTCGCGCCCCGCCGCGCCGCCGACCCCGGTCCCTCTGCTGCTGCCAGAAGATGGATCCGGGCTGCACATCAGCGAACTACCACGGGGAGAGGGAGAAAGAAGGAAAGAGGAAGAAAAAAAAAGGGAGCCGGGGAGTGGGGTGCACTGGAGCAAACAGCTGAGCCCTAGTGATGGGAGGCAGCAGCTACGCTGGAGGGAGCAGAGAAGTGTCAAGCGCTTCCCCCCACTCCACACACTTACTCTAAGCTCCGTCTCTGGTCTGTTCCCCCCCCACCTCCTCCGTCCCCCTTTAACTTACGAAAACCTTACAGACAACTAACACACAGTCGTCGGCATCCTGCTTACTTATTCATACAGTCAGGGTCAGGATCCGGGCTGCTTCTGATCTGCTCCCCTGATAGTCTAATGGAAACACACGCGCATTCACTATATGCCTCTATCTCCGTATAGCTTTCTCCCTAGATAAGCAGTGCATGGCATTTAAACAACAACAAAAGAATCGACATCAGATAAAACAATGCACAGATCGACACCCGGCAGCCAAAAAAGCTCAAGAGAATGGGTGATGAGGAGGACGATGAGAAGAATTAACTGCAATTTAGGAGACGGGAAAATAAATCAGTGGCTGTGTATTTCTCCCTCTGCTGCGGCTGCTTTGCAGTGTTAGCCCCACGAGCTGACGGGTGGGGGTTAAGGAGCGAGGGGGAGGGGGAAAGAGAAAAGTTTAAGCGTCCATAGTTTGCTTAAAACAGAGGAAGGCAATATAAAAGGTCCATTGGTCTCCAGAAGTTCAGCCAAGCAGCTGGGAATCGGTTCCAAAATGAAAGTAAGAACGAACAGGGAAAAAAAAAAATAATAACCAAGGCAAACAAAAAGTAAAATTGCAGCAGCAGCGCCGAGTTCTTGTAGTCGGGCTTTCCTGTTCTCACGTGGATCTCCAGGAAAGTGGTGGAGGTTTATTTTCCAAGCGAAGTTTCCGCGGGAGCCGCCGCCCCGCTCCGCGGGGTCCTGCTTCGCCTGCCGCGCTTCAGCGCCGAGGCGCCCCGAGCCGCTGCTGGCTGCGTGGGGCCGGGTTTTGTTTTAAAGCCCGAGAAGGGATCAGCGCGCAAAGCCTCATTTCAGCCGATCAACCTGGAGAGGGAGGGGGGGAGGCGGGAGAAGGGGTGGAGATAAGTGCTGCTGGAATAAAATAAGATGAAGCAGTGAAAAAAAAAAATAATTATACATAGGTAGCTAAAGATTTCCGTCCCTCCCTCTCCGCCTCCTCCCCTCCCCCGAGACGCGCAGCTCCGGTCCTGCAGAAACGGCTGAAAGTGTTTCAGACCAAGGTGAGACTTTTCCGTAGCAAACTCTACTCCTCCTCCTTTTACGAGTTTCCATGGAAAAGGGCGGGGGGGACGAGGGGTGGGTAGCGGGGAGTTTCTTCTGCTCCCATTTCGCCGGGGTGTCACATTTAACACGGACTTTTGAAAGGGCTGCCGCTGGGAAGCGGCTGCGCCTTTCTCTCACGTCCGAGTCCGCACAGGCTCGCTCTCCCCGCAGCGCTTCCCGGCCGCCCTCCCCCTGTTGCAGGGGTGGAAATCCGGAGATAGTCCCTTCCCACGGCCGTGCCAGGAGCTCAGGCAGAGAGCAGCGCTGCCTCGGAGCTCGGCCCCGTCGCGGGCAGCCGACTTGCGCGCTCCTTCCCTCCGCGGGTGCGGACCGTCTGCGCCTCCCCATATGCGCGGGGAGGGTGTGGGAGGAGGCTGGTGCAGCGCTGGCGTGGGCGCGGTGAAACTACAGGTAGGGCACAGTTTGCTATTGCCGCTATCGGGGGGGGGGAGGGGCGGGGACGGGGACGGGGGCAGCACATCTTGCTACTGCCGCTATCAACGCTGAGCTGCTCCCAAAAACGAGGGAGAAAGGCGGGACAAAGTGTACTCGCTCCATCTGCCCCAGCCCTCCTACGAATGAAGGGTTAGTGTTGCTATAGATAGGCACTCTCAGCAGTTCATACCATTAAAACTGGAAAGGTCGGTTAAGACAGAGCTAATAACAGCATATTAGAGAGTCTAGCATCGAGTCACTTCAGTGTCTCTGAAGCACCCATGTGCTTCCTTACGTTTTTGGCATCCAGGTTGTGTCCACTTACTCCCAACTCAATCTTTTTGTTCTGAAGTTGAAAGCCAGGGAATGAGTAGCTGCCACTACAGGCTTCAGTAAGGAATAACTGTTCTCTGTCCCAGCTGTTGCATTTGCTGTGTGTCACAAGGCCCGCAAAAAGCATCACGCACCAGATTGTGGTTGGACTTCATGATCTGAAAGGTCATTTCCAACCAAAATGATTCTGTGCCTGAGAGACTTGTGGCCTTTTGCTTTCTCCTCTTCCTCAAGGTAATTTCTTTGACCAACCACCTCAGCCATTTGCAACTGACTCCAAGGAAGTTGGTAGAGACTTTTCCCTGTCAACCCATCAGTGTCAGGGCTGACGGCTACTTCCGCTTGCACAGTGTCATCATGGTTTGGTGGACTGTGTTTTGCTAAAGAAGCCAGTGTGATCCAATCAAAAATCTAGTTTGTGTTATATATGACCACAAATGAAGGAATTTATCTTACTGTCATTAATTATGTGCTTGTTTCACATGTTGGACACCCCTAATCTGGTTTTGTTACTCTGCTCGGTCTTGTTTCATACATGGACAGCTTTAAAAACCTAATTTTATTTCCTACGCCCAAGCACCTCAACCCCAACCTCTAACATGCACACATTTGTCAATAGAAACACTGACTGTGCTGATTGCTTCACAGCCCCGGAAGAGGAATGTGCAACGTGCAGTCCTTTACACACCGGTCTCTCCAGCGAGGAGATTATTAGAGTCTCTCTCCAGTGGGAGATTAACTCTCCCAGCAAGGTAGGCACTGACGTCACCCGCAGCCTCCAGCCAGCAATCTGCCCCAACCTCAGCATCACCAGTGCTAGCAGAGCAGCACCAACCACTCGCAGCCTTGAGGACAGCTGGCCTTGCAGAGCCCTGACTAAGACAGAAAACTAACTCAGAAACACTAGATGGGAATCACGCAGAAATCTGGGCACAGAAGTGCTGCAACAATAAATGTGTGTATAGGTCAGGGTGAAAGCTGTTTTCTGCTTGTAATCCAGAGCAGCTACACATTAGAATTACTGTTTAAAATAGATGTTGCAGCTCTGCAGAAACTGTTCTACATCAGTTAAGTATTAATAGTTCCATCAGTCACGTTAGTAAAAACTTCTCATTGTATTAGGGGAAATTCTTTTGCTAGTAACCAAACCATTTGACTTTAAAAACAAAACATTTTCCCTATGTAACCTGTTAAGTATTCAACCTATCTTCTTTCATGATGCAGAATTTTGAAACATTTTAAGTACAAACTATTTTTTTTTCTTATCACACATTCATGTCTACCATTCCAAAAAGCTCACAACTCTGATAATCCATCTGACAACACAGTCAATCAAAAATCCATCCTACAGCCGTTTCCAAAGAAACGAACACATAGCCAGGAAGACAGAATGCTTAAGCTGGAAGGAAACCAACCAAAGGAACACAACAACAACAACAAAAACACCAAGCATTTTCCCTTTTCCTTTAAATTCCTGGTTTGGAAGTATATTACAGGGACACAGATAATGGTAGATGCAGTTATATTAAAAGTGGTGGTGGTATTTTTATAGTTTTTTTGATCAAGGAAGCTGGAGGCTTTTCTGCTCTTCCCACACACACACACAAAAAAGAACTTTAAAAAAAAGGACAACTATGTAAGAAAGACACAATCACAGAACTAAAAAAACACATCTGAAACATCGTTGTTCACACCTCCTCCTCATTCTTTGGCTGTCTCCTGCTTAGGCCTCCATCTTGTGTGGAGTTTTAGGTGGGTGGACACAATGGGCTTATTCACAAACATCAAGCTCAGCACATGCCTAAGGCTTTGAAGGCTGAAGACCAGGGCTGGTCAGCTCCTTAGGACTGGGTCTCGTGGGATTTTTCAGGAGGCTAACTGAACTTCAGCAGGAGCTGGTTACCTTCTGCTTTTATCTCCTAATAACCCCTTTCCTTGTCTCTGAGGTGCCTAGAGCACTTGTGAAACAGCTGAGACTATGTTTAAGTAGTTCCCAATTCACTAAATTGTTATTCTGTAGGGAAATATTGACACCGATAGTGCATTGTGGCAAACAGACTGTCTACAGTAACAGGCAGGCAGACACACAATCATAAATATATACTGAGTAAGCTATATAAACTAAAATTAAACTTTTGAAGTTAAAAATCAAGCACTCATACTAACAGCAGTGAGCTCACCTGTGAAACCTTATTTCTCCATCCTCTCCCACATCTACTCATGTATCACAGAAGTTGTTTATTGAGTGTTCACATACAATTTTTTTCCACACATCTCTGTGTTTAATTAACAAGAAGCCCTTCGATGTTACGTTTTCTGTTTTATTTTTGAAAGCATGCCCCATGCTTTATTCATTACACACTTCAGCAGATCCTACTGTGCATACAGAGTTACTAATTTCCTCATGGGCTTTTCATGGAGCTTGTTTCTACAGTATTCATGTGCTTCAAAAATATTAATTAGTTTAGTTTCATAATACATCCCTCAGATGAGGGGATATTGCAGTGGGATATGAATATTACACATGGGGAAACAGTTACAGATTGCTTGGTTTGATATCTTGTAGACCTGTCAGGACTTGGCACTATAGAAAACCTTATTTCTTCAAGTCCTGCTTCCCACTGGTTTCAGTTGCAGTGATTTTACTCACCAAGTATCCCGAACCACTTCTAATCAAACTCTGGAGTTTTCAGACATCTGAAAATGAGAAGCAAACAATTAGCAAGAAGTGTAATTTAAATGCCTTGAACCAGCTTTATCAAGGAACTCTGGGGCAGAGGCAAGGGCAAAGACTCAAATTTCAAGCCATTCTGCTCTCTGAAGACTTCAGACACTGTTTCTCTCCCCAGAATTCCTTTTCTTAAATACTTCCTTCAGTTTCTCAAATAAACACGACCGGAATCCTGCCAGCAACCACCCTCCAACATTGATGACACCCACATAATTCATCCACCACTTCGAATCTTTTGCTCCTTCACACAGTACCTGTTAGCAAAAGTAGGCAGTCGCGTGTTTGGCCCAGCATTTGAAAAGATGTGTCTCTTCACCACTGGATATCACAGTTATTACTGGCAGAAGAGGGACAGTGAATCTTGGGATCCCTTCCAAACTCTGGGAGAGGGCCTTTTTTGATAGCACACTCCCATCTGCTTGCTTCCCATATCCATGTTTTTTTGCCTTATCTTGGCTTGTTATTTCTAACCTGTCTTCATTCTCTCTTCACTCTTGGCTGTTCATCCCAGTTTTGTTTTTCTTATGTAGTTAATGCTGGTGTTTGGTTTTCATCCCAGTTCCAGCTGTCCTAGTTGCATTTTTCTTTAATCTTATTCTGGGACTTCTCAGATTCACCTTCAGCTGTGCAGGGTTTTTTTTACTGTTGTTTTATTTTTACTCCGATTATCTAGCCAGTCCTTTTCTTATGCCTTCACACCTGATTTAACTTCTAGTTACATCAACATTCGCCTCCCTTGCCTGTTCTTTACTGCAGGTATGCACCACAAACCATGTCTTACTCTTTGATCCTATTTCCCAGTTAGAGAGTTATCCTAGCTCCAGCCCCTACTTTGCTGTTCAGGCAGTATTGTTTGTCTGCAACCCTCCATCTACCTCTCTCCTTTCACTCTTACTTCTCAGGCCTAGTTTTCATATGTAAACAATTTCATTGTCCCAAATAAAGTCCACCATTCCCATTGCTGATTTCTCTTAATCACATACCACATTCAATTTCTCAGTCTGCAAGTTCATTTTTCAAATACCTGGCTAATTTAAGCTAACATTCTAAAAGAAAGGTTGAAGAACAAGAAACTAAAACTAAAAATCAGCTTGCAGCAGATACCCAGCATGAAAAATGTCATATAAAATCCTTATAATTTTACAAAGATATATAAGCAACTGAATATATATCAGCAGCCAGTGCCAGGGAAATTTAGTATTAGATACTCAAAGATATGTTTATAACATCGTGAGTGTTACGCAGTCTCCATTTTTAATGCTCTAAGAAGTGCAGAAGAGCACAAAACTACCTTGAGAACACATATTGATGTTAAGTAATCAAGCAACAACAACAAAACCAGTGGTGCACTACTTAAATTAGAAACTGTTCTGTGTTTGCTCAGCATCCCTGATCCTCATCAAGCAATAAATCAATTTGCAGTAGCTGTGGACAGCTATTTAAACACAGCGCCAGAAGAGCTTAATTGTTAAAGCTATGTTCAAAGTTAGAAGGTATAGGAGGTTAGTACAGCAGGTCATATTAAATATTCACTTGTCTGAAACCAGCTGCATTCCAAGTATGAGGAGGCATTCTGCTCTCCACTTAATTAAAAAACAAAGTCTGTGAGCTCTGGGCTTAGCAGAGCTTAGCTTGCAGTTCTTCAGAAGACAGAGACTGCCAGATGAAAAACTGACATCTAAATGTTTGCCAACTTGATTTTGTTTGATTTCCTTTATTGTCTAGCATGCAAAAAACAGCTAAAAGCTGTTTTGAAGTTCGAAGTTTATTTTTACAAGTTAGTAAAGCACTCAGGATTCAATTCTCAACTTTTAAGAGGCTGCTCCTTGTCAACGTCGACAGCAACCTTGCATTTGAGTTGCATAGGAGCTGAACAGCATCAAGTATCTGTCATCATTCTAGACATTGGTAGCTGGTGCATATAACTTCTTTGGCAATTATATGATAATGTAAGTATAATAAACGATAACAATGATATTACTACTAGATCTGATTTGTTCAGCCTTCATCTGTGAACAAATGTTGCTGTTGGACTGAGAAGTGACATTTGTTATTAGACTCACTAGGCGTACAGGGTTAATCTTACCCTCCAGTATTCAGCATACTGTCACATAGCTGGGAGTCAGCAGCTGATTTTTGAAAGAATAAAGCCTCTCATGAACCTGATCCTGAGTGATTGCTGAGCATTTTGATCTTCCATTCATTCTTAGAACATGAAGCAGCTCAGCACCTTGCAGAACAGGATTCACTGTTTTGAGCCATACGATGCTCAGATGAAAACTCGTGTTTTAGTTTACATTGTAATGTATCACATATGATAACCTCTCTGGCACTTACCTCAGAAAACATGTACCACCGGGACTGGAGGTAAGGAATCAAAGCAGAGGAACCCTGCCATAATAGGGTTTTCTACATACACACAATATATTCTTGAAACTCCTTATCACTGAAAATGAGTAAGGTGTATCACCAACTCCCAGGAGGCAGAATGGCAATTGTCTTACAGAAAGCAGCAAGAAATTAAGATAGAAGCACTATCAATGACAGCAACATTGTCCTGTAGTTATTAGCCTTATTTTATTTGCTTAATATCTCTACACGACAAAGACTTTTTACGTCTTTCAACGTTGTCTAACATACATTTTATTAATACAGGTAGGATTGTACCCACTGAATTTTACAGTTCAGCTATCCAAATTAATTCTCATATACCTGAGGTGGTGTAGCCAGTACCTTTTTCTAATCTTTAGAGGCATAAGATCATGAATGTCTATGGCAAAACTAATTTAATTGCATTCACATTATCCAGCTCTCCAAAATTATTTGCACTGTGCTTATTTTAAATTCTTCTTTGCTATAATAGAATATTTTCCTAGATTATGCAGCATAAGCTTCTTTTAAAAGATGACACTGATGCACCATACAGCAGTAATTCATAACCTCTGTCTGGGAGATTCAGGGATTATATATTGTATTTTAAAGATAGATGCTCTTTCACTCACCAAGGTGATAGTTTTGTGCAAACACCAATTATTATATGCTGTAAATAATACATATTTTACAGCAATTACACATATATACAGAATATCCATATGCATTACAATTTGAGCTCAATTTGCAACCATTTCACTAGTTTTCCTTCAGCACTGTTAAGAGCACTAAGCTCTGGCAAATAATTTTTTTTCCCCCTCTATTCAAAGCTATACAATTACTAGAGATGTCACAGACAAGTGACTAGAGAGAATTACTGGCATTTGTGCACACATGTATGCGTACACACACACAATATAAAGGACACAAACTAAGGTCTGAGATCAGAGCACTTCCAAAATTAAAACAGAAAATAGAACCACTATTTACATGAAATTTCCATCCTTTCCAGAAAGGGGTGAAAGAGGTCCCAGGCACCACTTATGCACAGCTCTGTGTTGCATAGAATACAGAGTCCAATCTCACTGCAAAAGCAGTACAGATATACTTTCTGCATATGCTGCAGATGTGAAGAGGCAGATTTACTAAACACGCTCCAGGCATCCAGGCTTTGGTTTCCCATGTGCTGCCAGAAGTGCCCTTTTCCCATCAGGCACCAAAGACTTATAAGTTCAGACTTAAAACATTGCACATGTGAACAACTCAGAATCTCCAAGTTTGGAGCCTATGAATCAAGATGGGTGTTTGTACTTGTGTTTATTAGTGTGTAAAACTGCCGCAACAGCTAAGACTTTTTTTTTTAAGTATGTTTGTACACATACATTTTATTTGTTAAAAAAATTGCACTTAACGCATAAAAATGGCACTTAATTCCTAACGACTAAAAAATCCCTAACTTAGTTTACCATAAGCCAGCTTGTATCTGTGTGGATTCTCTTTTTCAGCAAGTGCCATTAAATGCCAGTAGCTGTTTGCAGGATAGACGTGCAGATAAATGCAACACATTATTGAAACCCTTTTACTGGAAAAATCTGTAACATAAACCTTCAGATTTGGCACAGTATGCTAACAGTGAAAACAGTCAGAAATCTGGTTTTAAGAGTTAACTGTACTGATGTGATAGCTCATGACTTCTAAATAAATTGAATAGTCTTCAGTTTGTGGAAAAACTCTTCTACTACTGCTTCTCCTTCCTAAGCCTGTTTTCTTCCGTCTGTACGGGTATGCAAATACGCTGAAAGCCATTACTTTTTCACTCATCTCTAGAAATCTGTACTATTTTTATTTTCATATTTATAAGAAATTATTTCAATTGATGTCACATGGCAAACTATATATTGAATAAAATTGTTGATATTTGCATATTTCTGTCGCTTCAGAATAAGGCTGCTGGATATATCTATAATGATTCCTTACTCCTGTCCCAATTCCGTTTACTTTAATGAACAAATCAGTTTGCCAATTATCTCCATCAGTAAATTTGGATCTTTTGTTGTTATCGCTTGTTACATTTCTTTCTCTAACTTCCATCCTCACTGTCACCACAGTAAAAGAATATTTGTCTGTTTGGGAAATAAAGACGTAGGAACATGTTTGAGGTTTGGTTTAAAAAGCAAACTAGATGAGAAAGCTTTCTTCTGAAATGCAACCTATGATTCTGGTTTAGTATTAGAATTTTCACAAGGAATATTGTTGATGGAGGCCACGTCTCAAATGTAGTTCTTTGGATAGTGTTGACATAATTAAGTTAATCAGGTGGTTTGCCAGAGAAGTGGCGAAATGCCAGTTGCAGTTCAAGGACTGCACTGTGGAAAAGGAGACTAGTACTTAGAAATAAAGCTTATTATTAATTCTCAACAGTGAGCACTTGCTGAACATAATACAGAAAACACAACCTGGCCAAATCTCCAGTTAATATCCAGATTAAGTTCTGCAACACAGAACATCTCACCTGTACCAGCAGTAGGCCTTTCTTACGGATTACCTGACACATGTATGTAACAACAATTAGACGCCGTCTTCTTCCCAGGTTTAAGCCTCTTGCCCTGAGCACACCTGGTTCCTAGCGGACAGCCAGAGCGGTAGGCGGCTCCACCCCCGCGACATTCCCCTTTTTTCTGAGGGTCACCCTGAGCCTGCAGGCCATGGACTTCCCGAGAGGTCTGGCACCCTGCCCTGGAAGGATTTTTTGGCAACCTGCGACCCCTAGTGAGAGCCAGCCGAGGGCAGCCGGGCGGGACCGCCCTTGTCCCCCCTGCCCCCGCGGGGTGCCGACCCCCGGGGTTGCCAGCGGCGGCGGGCTGCGGCCAGGCACCGACGACTTCCAGGGGACGGGCAAAACCTGCCTCGGGGGAGCTGCGTTTCTCCCCATTAACTGACCGAAACGCTGCTATAAAAAAAAAACAAAACAACATAATAATGCCTCGCCTTCGGTTGCTTTGAAACAACGCGCCGATTGTGTTGCAACTGCACAAAAAGCTGCTGTTTATGTAAACTGTCCTGGCAAGGGAGGGAGAGGTGAGAGACAGCATCCATCTTCTATGTACTGCCCCCCCAAAAAAAAACAACCAAAAAAACTGCCGGCTACAATCCAGTGATCTTTTCTACTTAGCAGCGTACATGTAAGGCCTAAGCCTTTGCAAATAACACCGATAGGCATAGAAACAGTATTTGTTTGCCTGCTGGTGTTAGGAAAACATTGGTGAGAGGTTTATCTCACAGCATTCAAAATTGCAAGCTAAGCTTTTTGCTGTTGTCATCGTGCTCAGAATCCACCACAACAATGGAGTTTAAGACAATGATTTTGTTCTAAACACATACACTACTTAAAAGCTGAAAATGTAAATAGGCAAATATTGAAGAGGAAAGGGTATTTCTTAAGTTGGTTCAGTTCTCTCAACTAAGATCCACTTGGCATTCACATATATGCATAGGAATACATGTGGTTTTATACACAAAATATATATCAAACTGATTTATACACTTAAGCATGGTGTATACACATGTACGTTTAGGGCCACAGTTACACTGTGAAAGGGCTGAATCTGCTGGTTTCATTCCTACAATTTATTAATAAAACCCCAAACAATTCTACCTAATGCTAAAAATAAACAGGCCAGAACTTTAATATTGTGATTGTCCAGTGGAAATGAAAATACATACTAACAAGTTCAAATAGCTTACTTTTTGATAGAAAGATCTTGACAATCTCCCTAGTAAAGCACTGTTTTCTATCAGATTAAAAGATTCCAGGATATGAAATGTACCTGGTGTTCAAAGATCCTTATTAATACCTTGTGATATATTCTTTTCCAAAAAAGCAGCAGAGGCTTTTCATTCAGCCTTTTGCATAAAAATAATTGTTATTTGCCTTTAATGAATATTATTGCTTTCTGATTCATAGTTCCTGATGGTTAAAAAAACCCCTAAACTCAAAGGCAAGCTTTCTAGTCATTCAGTCTTCTTTTCCATTTGCTCACAAGCTGAGTTGGGTCCAAGCCATCCTGAGAGCGTAAACTAAAAATTTCAAAGATCTTAAGCAGTTCAGATCTGGTAACCTACTTAGAAATTTCTCAGTTTCCTTTGGGAGTTGAAATTCTCCCAGATGATTGCATAAGGAGAGCACGGATAACATGAATGTTGGACAAGCTTCCAATTACCATCTCTGATTTTTCCAAAGCTGCTTTTAAATGGCTTAGTGCCTCCTATCCCTTGGTCACTTTGCTAAATCACCATTTTAAGCAAGGTGCTGTCAATTCTATAAATTGCCTCTGAGAAAATGACTAGTGCAGAGAATTCATTGTTAGCTATACTGTTTCTGTGTATTTAACATACCTATCTTACACTTTGAAGGAAAGGAGTTAGCCTTTCTGCACCAGTGTGGTGGATATCACAGCTTGCATAACCCATAATATCACATTGGTAAACTAATAGTCAATAAACCAGCTATGTCTCTTCTATATAATCCCTCCTTCAATATGTTAGGCTAATTTTTCTTTAACTTTACTCCACATATGGGCAACCTTTATTACACAGAAGTTTTTATAGGTCTGTTTGGCTGAGCACAGAAGCTGCAAGCCCCAGTAATACTAATATAATCCTGTTGTGTCACAGTGAGGGTGGGATGGGGAAACAACCCATCAGAGACAGTAAAATCTGGTTCTGTGCAGCAATGTACAACATGTTGATGGCTTGGTTCATGGCTATTGGGTCCTCCTCAGCTGTATGAATCAATTAATTAAAAGTATTTTTATGCAATTGGAAGTGTACATTATTGAAAGTAACTCAGAATTTTTAAAGCATATGGTTTATGTTCAAAGTTTTATCTGATTTACCAAGGACTGATCCAAGCAGAAGGTAGATTTCTTTTTCTTAACAGCTATAAGAGCTTGCTTTAAATAATTTGTTCTTTTATCAAATAATTCTGGAAAATCTTACAGAAAATGCAAATTCTAAGTTGATATTTACATACATTCTCTGTAGGTGTCAGCATTGCTTTATATTGTTGTAGAGAACTGTATTTTTTTCTTCTCAAAGAAAGAAGCACACACTTCATTTTCCAAATGAAAGCATTTTTCTGCTGTCAGTTTGTCTTTTACTACTCATTTCAGACTAAGATTTAATACTATGTTGTGTAGGTGCAACTAAAATAAATGTACAGAAAAAGCCTACATTGTTTTCCTAGCACCTGTTTTCAGTTTTAAAACCTTCTGATTCCATTCCAGTTATTTTCTATATAAATATCATCCTTACTGATGTAAACACAAGGTTCATATAACATTCACAAGTATTTCTCAAATGCTGCAAGGAGCAACCATTCAGTGATGCTAAGTAAAATGTGAATCTGCCTTCTTTACACAGACTGTTGAGGAATACTGGACCAGAATAAGTTCTTACAAGGTTCTAGATGGACTCCTTGAAGACCCACCATGTGACAAATACACACAAACTTACCATACAAAATAAAATTATGCAACTGATGTCATTGAGATGAATTATCTATGCAGAAGGCAACTGTACTATCATACTAGAAGTTAATGACCTTGTGAGCCAAAGTAATAACATGTAAAACAGTTGTACAGAGTGCAAAGTCATAAGTAAAGGGTAACAACAAGAGTTATTTCTGGGATCTCAGGCATAAAGGGTGATAGAATAGAGATGGATTTCATAGTCAAACACAACTATTATCAACCTCGTATACACATGAAAGAGAAAATCCAAGAATCTCTGAGGCTAGATATTTACAGTTAAAAAAAAAAAGCAACATTGATGACATGATTGCAAGCGCAAGTATACATGAAGATTATTTGAAATCGTGCATATAATCCTGACCATTTTTCTGATCAAAAGGAAAGGAGAGCCTGTCTTCTAGGAGGGTATTAAAGAGCACTTCAAAATCAGGTGAAGGAGTAGGTTAGCTTTCCATAAAAGTAGCAGGTACCAAATTAACTATGTAACAAAAAGATCAAATGCTACTTAAAACTTGTGGGCAGTTTTAGTTGGTCTGTTTTTAAGTGAAATGGAACAGATGAGGGATTTTTTTTGGAGTAGTAGCCTCACAATCTCTGTAGGGTAGAACGATCCTTCTTCACTACAAATGACAAGCACCTTGACTACAAAGACTTCAGTGTTGGCTGGCTGACAACCGACATTTTCAAGTTACTGCATTTCAATTTAAATGTTGATTTTACAGTGGGCATTTACTTGAATGCAAGTTTTAACTGCATATTTGCATAACACACTCTAGAAAAGGTTGCTTCTGAAGATTTGTTTACATAGACATTTTTCTCTTCTCTCACCCCCTCCCACCATGTCTCTAATAAATTTGTCTATAAAACAGAAGAGCTGCACTGACTTATTTTTAGGTCATCTCAAAAGTACTTAGAGGCTCCTATTAATGGCGCAGTAGAACGCTGAGTTTTCTATAACTCTGCGGCTGCAGAATCTTGTCTCTATCATAGATTTGCCCTTGGGCTGCAGAATAAACAAAGAGTATTTATAGCCCTACTCATACAAAGAGATTTGATAATTCAAAAAGAAGGCAATGAATTGCACAGTACTTTCTATATCCCCAGGCTTGCTACTAATATTAGTGTTAAGGAAAAGCTGATGTCACCTGATCTGCCACAATCTCTGCTTTTGTACATCTCTGGGTAACAGTGGGCCAAAAAGGTTAAGTGTTATTTTTGTATTCATTTATTTGAACACAGTTCTGTTGAGAGATTTAAAAATACTGTTCTCCACCTGAATTACATCAGATTGCTATAGCTGATACAGGAAATAGGAAAAATCAAAGTAGCACTTCTCAGAGTCGGTTCAAAGAGAGATTTAAGGAAACAGCTCTGGCCATTTGAAATGGCCCATAGTTATTACTCTTACTAAATAAGAAAAGCTGGAAATGACGTGGGCAAGTCCTAAATTATACTTTTTCAAACTGTAAATTAATTCTAATCTAAGAATCAGTAGATTATTGGGAAAGTTGCAAGTTGCTTTTACTGTAAGGCATAAGCCTTACAGAATAAGCTCTATGACTTAAGTAGCCTTCTCAAAGTCATTCTCTACTTGCTAGACCCAATATCCTTGTTTTGGAGGAGTCCACTTTAAGGTACATCTTACAACGTGGCACACAGCAGGGCTTTGCTTTTGTGAGAGCACCCCTGGCTGGAAGCCTCACTTACTCAGCTGGATTTGCTCCTCTCTGGCTCAGGGTACTTGTGCTGCAGTGGCAGTGAAATTCCCCTTCCCATCTGTGCTGAGTACACACACTTCCACGCTCGGAATCACAGCCACATCCGGACCCTCCTCAATCCTGGAATATTCTCATAAGTCTCAGTTTTTATTATCCTGGACTAGGGTTGATTGCTGTGAATAAAAACTCAAGTAAAAACATCTGATATGAGTTTATTATTTTACCTAACTTCCATGATGAATAATTACTTAAAAAGCAAGATAACCTTTTCTGACTCTAAAAAATTTATTACTCTGACAGTTCTGCTGGATCCTAATCTCCCTTTTTGTTACTTCTCCCTTTACTGTTTGCTGTCAGAAACACCAAATCCAAATTCCAAATTCTCACTGAAAAAAAATATTTTTATTTTCAAATGCTTAAAACAAACTGCTAAAATGCAGAATAATGACAGATTGGATGAGTGCTCACATGCAAATAAATATTTTTAGACCACTAATGTATTGCAATTACACTTTGTCATGTAATAGGTGAAGAGAAAATGGGAGTGTTTGCTAAGTGATCAGCCACTTAGAAAAGAAGTGTAAAATTTTGGGAATCTCAGGTTGTTTTCCCCACTGCAAAAACGCCACAGTGATTAGTTCAAAGCATGAGGACTAGAAACCACCAATATCTTGGAAAGTTGAGAATTGCCTTGTGAGCTATAGCATAGACACTCTGTATTACTGAAGGTGATAGTTTGAAGATGTCAGAGATAAGAAAAAAATTCTTTTTTTGGTCTTATGATACTATGATTTAGAGAAAAAATACTAATATTAGCAATAATTCCTCTGAGCAGAGTGGCACTTGCAGTCAGCTTCTGGGTATGGTGTGGACCTTTCTCTTAATTGATTAGGGCCTTCTGAAGTAAAAGCTGGTAACACAGGAACACAAGCCAAGTGAACTACTTCTACTTTGTTCTAGAATAAGGTAAAATTAATTCTGGCCATGTCACTATAGCATTGGCTAAATTGATGCCTAAAAATAAGTGTTGAAATGGAAATGGAAAGGACAGCCACAGTGAGTTACATGGAGAAAAGACTAGATGCAAGTTAAGTATGTGAAAGCTGATAAATCTGTTTCATTTGAGCCCTAATTTTAAAATAAACCCTTACAATGGAAAAAAAGAAAAGATTGCCAAAGAAAAGTCCTTCACAGAGAGTTTGCAGCTACTGTAGTAGGCTATACAGCTGAATGTCAAAGATAAACACAAACTGTCATCAGAAATTAGGAAACCTGTAATTAAGATGTTAGATAGTTTGCATTAGTATCTCCTATGCCTATTTACCAAAGACAAATTTACTATTAGTCACTTTTTCTAGTTTTCTATTTAACAGTTAACTAAATGTTAGATGGGTATACAGTGTGTGCAGATAACTTATTAATACACCAGATAAGTTATAATAAGAGTGCAGAATATGAAGTATTGAAAGCATAAGACGTTTCTACAACCCCTTTGCAAAACAGCTTGTAATTATGATTGCACACTACATTTCCTCCAAGTCAGTGCTCACTGAGTTCAACAGTTGTATGATATTGGTAGCACAGACTGTGGACCCACGCCCTTGAATTTCTAGGAAAATTAGGTCTTTACAGTTAATAGATACTTGAGAAATGTTTTTTTGTTGGTTTTGTTTGTTTGTTTTGGGATTGTTTTTGTTTTTGAGGTTTTTTTCCCCTCCCCCAAAACAGTACCTCACAGGATCTTTTTGGCAAAGACAGTGACAGAAACTCATTCTCCAGGACAACATATAGTTTCCTCAGCTACAAGACCATCCTTTCTTTTCTTGACATCCCAGCTCATTCAAAACACATATCCCAACTTCCTCAACAACTGAGATGAGTCTTGCAAACAACAGACTCTTTCACTGTGTTGTGCTGATTCATTCCAAGCACTGTTCATTCTGCGCACTGAATGAGACTGGGTCCTGTGGGAAAACAAAGAATGAGATCATGTAATTAAAGACTATCTCATAATGTACACAGTGACTGAACTATAATGGCCTCAACAGTCTTAATTCTATTTCTTAACTCTTGAGTGATTAACACTGCAAGTTATTTTAATATTGTTTTCTGAATATAACAATCAACAGTTCTGAATAAAAACATTTAAAAATAACCTAGAAGCCCAAGACAGAAGAACAGCCACATGGAACCATATCAACTACTACTATATGGTATGCAAGGAGAATTACCAGTAGAGCTAACGGGAGAGGAAAACAACAACACTGCTATTTTTATTGAACATTTTTCTATTCTCAATTTGCCTATCCATTAATGTTTAAATGTTGCTCAGAGATGTTTCAGTTTTAATGAAGTTCTGCCAGATTAAACTATTTTCAAATCTTGTTTTGTGATTCCCACCAGTTCACATACTTCCTCACTCCAGAAGGATGCTGATGAGCCTATCCATAGTCTATCTCCAGGCCAAAACCTGCCTGACAAACACAGAGATCCTACCAACCCTGCTCCCAGCCTTGCCATTTCTCTGCTGAGTGCTGTCAAGCCAGACACAGAATGGTAATTTAATTGTGTAGGAAATTTAGCCTTTTGCAAGGGTTCTAAGATATGCTAAGCTTCTAAATCTCTCATAAAATGGACAGCAAGCTGCCCTCCCCCAGCACAAGCCTCTGGTACACGTACAACTTGTTTTCAAGCTGAAAGCCTGAACCATGCACTGGGCGTTCATCATTCTTTGACTCTTTCCAAGAGTTGGGATATTCCCCAAGTTCTGACAGCCATCTCACAGCAAGAGAGATTGTTTTGATAAAACACCCCCCTCCTCCCTGAAATTCTAGACCCTGAAAGCACTTTGTTTTGAAGCACCAGAGAAACAGATTTGGGATTATCATACCTCATGTTTTCTGCCTCAGCATGCCAGGCTTCTTCCACTAAGTGTTGTCAGGGGGCAGCACAGGCAGGGCTGTTCTGCAAGAGGGGGCTAAACCTCTGCAAGAGGAGCCCAGGGCAACCTCAACAAAGGGCATACCCAAACTGGCCAGGGCACAGTCCCCACAACACATGAGCACCATGGGCAGAACAGGGTACTGAAAATAGGGTCCACCCAGGCACTCCAATGGAGACAAGACTGGAGGCAAGGCTATAGCATGAATCAGAAGGGTTCACCCAAGAGATAGTACTAACACACCACCTGCAATGCAAGTCCAAGGTCCAACAAGGGAGGCTGAGATAGACAGACAGATGGACTGAGCACAGCTCAAGAAGAGACAGAAGCCCCAGGTCTGAGCTCAAATTGAACCCCAGGGCCAATGGGCAGAGAGTGTGTGGGCAGGGGGTCACAGGTGAGGCTACTTAGGGACATTAATGCCTATTTCCAAGTGTGACCGTTAGTGTTGGGGTTACAGCTGAGAAAAAACGGGCTGCAGTGCCTCAGCACATTCAGCAGTTTGTAACCTCCAGAGGAGGGTGTGAGCTTCTATGAATAATTCCCATTTGTTCTTTTTTTCCCTTATTCATTTGGGGCTTTGTGGTTAATATTACTTATTTAAAGGATTTACTCTTCCTCTCTTTCTTTAGCTGTATTTTAACTTATATTGGCTTCATTTGTGTGAAGCCATATCCTTCCTTTCTCTGTTCTTTTTGTTTGTCTCCTTTGTTCATATTTTATGTTTGTTGAAATGTAAACTTCTGGGGACTGTAATGTTGAACGAGTTCCTCAACTCTAGTTGAACTCATTAATGTTGGGAACAAGAGTCATCAGAGCATAAAGGATGTAAAAACTTTTGTTCTTCACTTCTGGAGGTTTTTCCCTCATATCTGCTTGGAACTCCACTTCCAAGAACTATTTCTAAACACATCCTTTAATCCTTTGAGAGCCTCTAAACTGGGAGGACCCAGAGAGCACTCAAGACCCCTCTTTTACTTAGACAGGGAGCTCTGTGTTGTACATTGTAGACACGTCACAGGATTTCAACAATTGGTCTTGCTTTAAATGTCTCTGAGGCTATCAGCATGAAGATCATACACAGTAGCAGTGCTTTATTAAATGAAAAATAATGTCCAGAAATACTAAAAATAATGCCTTGTTGACATGCAAACATATAAGTCATATAAACGCAAGCAGCTACTGTAACTTGAGGCACTCGCAACTGAAGGCTTCAGTGAAGAAATGTTTGTTGCTGTTTGAATCTCTGAAGGATCTTTTTTTTTATCCAGAGCCTCAGAATACCTTGCAAGCCTTATTTAGCTAAAGCTCATCCCATTCTTGTGAAGCAAAATAGGAAGACTTTCATCAGCTTCTGCACAGTTATATCTAGGGTGAAGCACAGGTGGGGACTTGCACAGCAACATGGCACAGATGGTGAAAAAAAGGTGCCATAATCCGTTGAACCTTGGGGCATCTTAGGGTGCTGTTTCAGGAGTTTTGCCAGGACATTTTTTCTTAGAGAGTGCCATACAAACATTCACATCAGAAAAAGTTATCATGTCTTGGATCACGTCTGAAACAAAAGGCAGCAGGTCATATTTGCAGTTGTGATTTGCCTCCTGTACTTAAGAACCAGAAATGTTTGTAAAGCATTCAAAAAACTCAGTGTGAAAAAATATCACTGGGCTTAGGGATGCCATGCAACACTGGACTTCAGAAGCACTGAACATTCAGAGCAATACAGGTATGCTGAGAGAATCAAATACAGTTAAGAGTAAAACTTTCTATGTTTCTCTGCTACAACAAGAAATTGCATCCAGCAACATGGTTGCTACACATCATCATCATGGGGTAATGGTAGTACAGCACTGGGGTACTTGCTGTTGACTGCACCCACAATGTTACTGGCTGTTCTCTCTCAGGTAAGCACAATCAGATGCGGACAGTCATGAACTAGCTCCACTCATACTGTGATCTAGCATCACACAAGATTTTTTTGTTCCCAAGTTGTTTAGTGATTCAGAAGCTGTCCCTCTCAACCTCTCTATGAAGCACATGCAAGCAGGATTTACAAGCTTAGACATGGTCTCCTGCTAACATGGTCTAAATGCTTTTCAGACCACAGAGTGAACAAAGTGGGGTCATAACTTATGTGACTGTACTTGGACAGCTATCCAAATACTAGAAAATCCAACCTTAATTAAGTTGTTAAAATAAGCTGTTAAAGATGCAAGACCTGACTGCTTACATAAAATAAATTATGCTGGTTGGATAAGTATGCTTATCATAGCAGTTTTACATCACTTCATTATTCCAGTGGACTGCTTCCAAAATAGTAACATTTTTTTAGATATCTTTACTAAAAACCAGGATACATAGCAGAGCACTCTGTGCCTTCTAAGTGAGAAGACAACCAGAATTCATAAACATGCATTCAGTAAATCATTCAGCCAGTGACAAAAGGTACCCTTTATATGGACTTTTCAAAAACATTCAGCATGTGAGGTGAGTTGATTAATATGGTGTAGCAGATAGAGAACAAGATCTCTTTTCAAGCAAAGATTTGGCCTAGGGCAAGAAGAATGATCAGGTTCATCACCACTGGTTTTGCTAAAATATTTTTCTGATGTCACAAGATAGGACTAAAATCTCTAAAGAATAGGTGTTTTCCTCATCCTCTTTCTGGTGCAGAGACTGCTCTTGAAGTAATTGAGCTGTAATTCTTAGTAGAAAGTGCTCACACAAACTCAAATGAAATACAATACTGAAACAGTTCAAAAATTTAGTTATGCCTAAACCACATAAGATATTTAAATGATTAATGAATCAGAATAGAATGTGGTGGGGGTTTTTTTGGAAGAAAATAAGAGTTTCCTTATTAGCAGCAGGTCCAGAGGAGAGCCATGGAAATGATCAGAGGGCTGGAACACCTTGCCTGTGAAGAAAAGCTGAGAGAGAAAAGAAAGCTCCAGGGAGATCTTATTGTGGCCTTTCAGTATATAAAGGGGGATTATAAAGAGGGAGAAAGATTTTTTACCAGGGCCTGTGGTGAAAAGAAAAGGGATGACAGTTTTAAAATTAAAAGGGGTCGATTTAGACTGGACCTGAGACAGACTTACTTTTAATGATGAAGGTGGTGAGGCCCTGGAACCCATTGCCCAGAGAAGCTGTGGGTGCCTCCTAATTGGAAGTGTTAAATGCCAGATTGGATGGCTCTTTGAGCTACCTCGTCTAGTGGAAGGTGTCCCTGCCCATGCAGGGGTTTGGAACTAGATGATCTTTATGGTCCCTTCCAACCCACTCAAATCATTCTGTGATTCTATAATTTTACTCTCTTGACCCATCTTAGAATCATACACCTTGGCCTTTTTGAACTTCCTGCGGTTTGCACGGGCCCACCTTTCAAGCCTGTCAAGGTCCCTCTGGATGGCCTCCCTTCACTCCAGTGTGTTGACTGCACCAAATAGCTTGGTGTCATTGGCAAACGTGCTGAGGGTGCATGCAATCCCACTGTCCATGTTGTCAACAAAGATGTTAAACAGTGCTGATCCCAGTGCTGACCCCTCAGAAATGCCACTTATCACTATTTCCACTTGGACATTGAGCCATTGGCCATGACTCTTTGAGTGCAACCATCCAGCCAAGTCCTTCCAGCAGGTCTAGGGAGGTTCTCCTCCTCCTCTACTCTGCCCTGGCGAGACCACACCTGGAATAGTGTATGCAGTTTTGGGCTCCCCAGTTCAAGAGAGATAAGGATCTACTGGAGAGAGTCCAACAAAGAGCTACAAGGATGATTAAGGGACTTGAGCATCTCCTCTATGAAAAAAGGCTGAGAGAACTGGGGCTGTTTAGTCTTGAGAAGAGAAGGCTGAGAGGGGATTATATTAATGTTTAGAAATATCTGAGTGGTGGGTGTCAAGAGGAAGGAGCCAGTCTCTTTTTGGTGGTGCCCAGTAATAGGACAAAGAACAATGGTTAAAAGCTAGAACATAGGAAGTTCCACCTCAAGATGAGAAGAAACTTTTTTACTGTGAGGGTGACAAAGCACTGCAACAGGCTGCCCAGAGAGGCTGTGGAGTCTCCTTCTCTGGAAACTTTCAAAACTTGCCTGGATGCATTCCTGTGTGGCCTGCCCTAGGCAGTCCTGCTCTGGCAGGGGAGTTGGGCTGGATGATCTCTAGAGGTCCCTTCACACCCCTAACTTTCTATGATTCTATGATTCTATGATTATGCATTGAGTGGTCCATCCATCAAGTCTATGTCTGTCCAATTTAGAGACAAGGATGACATACGGGACAGTGTCGAGTGCTTTCCATCTTGAAATGTAACAGATTTTATATTACGATCATTCTTGCTTATATATATTTTGACAATTATAAAAACATTAATTAATCACTTCAACTCAATCTTATGCATTTAAGTTAGTTAAACAATTTTCTTTACAAATATAATTATTGTAGTATTATACGTATCTCCAAAATATGCAAAAACTGGAAACTCCTCCCTATCCCTGAAGTCATTCAATACTTAGAAAATGGTTCTATGAAGTTTTGAAGTGCATGTCTGGGATTTACATGGTACACATTAGAGTTATAGAAGGTCCCAGAAAGTACAAACAAAATAGATCAAATTCTCTTTCATGTATCAAAATGTAGTCTGCCCAATATAAAAAGCAACAATTGACTTCTGGTTAAAACATAGCCATTTTTTTATGTTCAGGTACTCAGATTGAACTGCTCAGAGAGCTTCATCTAGTCAATGAAAACCACAGGATTTAAAGAAATCTTCACAGGTTTTAATGGCTGTAAGTGTTTTGATGAAAAATCCATGATAGAATAAAAAATAAACAGCATTATATACCATTTTCCTTGATAAAAGATGAAAAAAAAAGAAGTGGTATCCTAGCAACTAGACATCAGAAGTTTTCAGTGCGAACACCTCACCCCCTTCGCTTTCTCAAGTAATAAAAAGATAATAAAATTCCAAACTTGCAACCAAATCCTAATATAAAACCTGAAAATACAACAGCTCAACAATAACTAGTAGATTCAAGTTCATATATTCCCTGACAGGAGTATATGTTCAGACCATTTCTGTTATACAGGTCTGTGATTGGAAAGGCAAGATAGTGTGCTTTGTGCTCTTCTCCATTTAGGTCTTTAACTGTAAATATGTAAAACCTTATTGCATCAGGTTTCTTCTGATTATTTTTATCTCATACCCAACAAATATCTTTTTCTGGACTCTTTCCTTCTATATAATGCAGGCTGTCATGAGCCTTGGTTGTGGTCCTTGCCTTGATCTGATCCAGTCCTAAAACAATACAAAGTGTCGTTAATACAAGAGGATACTTGAGAATGTGGCTCCCTGGAGCAGCTAAAGAAGGTTCCAGAAATGGGCCATGTGGCATAAATCAATAAACGACAAAGCCATTTTATAAAGGCAGCTGGACACTAAAAATATTTCAATCTAATGTCTCCTCTCTTCTATGCTAAATATTTCCACTTTCAAAACACTTCCTGGTCCCACCAAATGAAACACTGTCTCTAGCTTTATCATATGCTAGTGATACCTGTTTCTAGAAAACCATTAAAATCACTTTTAGTTCTGAATGTGCAACAATGACCTTTTTTTGGTCTAGTATGATATGCACTCATACCACTATTATTTTGGGTACTTCCTGCCTTGTTTTGATTTTGTGGCCATAAACCAGAGAACAATAAAGTGATTTGGATAAAGAGGCTGACATGAGGATGTATTTCATCTGCACAGCAATCAATAGTAGCCAGAACTCTCAAGGAAAGCGTGGGTCGCAGATCATTCCCTCTCTTTGGCTGGAGCATAGGTGAAGACTAAATGTGCCAAGCATCCTTTCCTGCAAATGGCATACTGAAATGTGTGCACTATTTCCAGTAAATTCAGAACTCCTTGTTGACCCAGTGCATAACACAGAATAGCACAAAGGAAGTTAGCTTTAAATATATTGGTGCCGTTGGATGAAAGGGTGCATGGATTGAGGGGGAGAGCAGGCTGAGGGAGAGAATTCAGGAAGGCAAAGGCCCAACTTTACAAAACAAAAAAGACAAGTGTTGGTGTCAGGCAACATCTTGCAAGTGACCGTCAGCAGGAAGGAAGGTTCAGCTTCTAGGTGGGTTTCCAGTCCAAATATCACAGTGATTTGCCAGCCAAAACCCTTCTGTTTGGCCTTCTGCTCTACATGCTGGGACTTGGGCAGAGGTTACTCGGGGAGGCGGCTAAACAGTGCATCCAGAAACTGCTGTGGCTTTATCAGATAGCCGAAGGTTACTTGCAGCTCACATGCTTGGTTGGTCTGATTTGGAAAAGGGCCCCACTCTCCCAGGAGGGTATTGCAACCATCAGGTCATCAGGCAGTTCCTGTACCTCTGTGCAAAGCTGCTCCACTGCGATTTAGAAAAGTACTACACTTAAAACAGAAGAAAGAGAAATAAACAGAAGGTCTACATAAAATTAATAACCTAGGCAAAATTGATAAAGAAAACTGAGAAGATGAAGAAAGTAAGTGTATTTGGCAGTGACTAAAGCAAAAAAAAAAGAAGTGTTTAATAGTACAGATGAATGAAAAGGCTTACACAGTGAAATGCTGTTTTCTATCTGGAAGAAGGATGAGATACTCCATCTTATAGGGAGAATGAACTTCTTCCGAGTAGACTAGTAACTACAGAGTACGTCAAAAAACATATGCTAACTAGACTTAAATATTTTGAAATTCCACAAAGGACTCCCAGAAGACTTTCTGAGAGGATTTCAACTGATTGTTTTTATTTTCTGACTGCAACTTTTTAATAACTTGAGTCAACATCAGGAAACTGGAGCAGTACCAATATTTTTTTCTGTTATTTAAAAGGTCACGCAAGATGAGTTGGGGAACAGAAGGACAAATGGTCTGACGTCAGTCCAGAGACATAGAACCGAAACAGATCAGATTTTTCATTTTTATAAGGTATTATTCATACTATAACACAGCTATAGAAGCATTCTTTCCCTCGACCTGATGAGCCTCTTCCCAAGAGATCTCCATTTCAAAATGCTTGACAGTCCCAAGCTTAAGGCACTTGCCTAGAAGATGGGAAAACTTTCTTTTTACCAGACTGCAGGGAGGATGTGGACCCTCTTCACACACCCAAGTTAAGCATGCTAGCACTCAGACTTACGTAGAAGATCACCTCTTTCCTGAGCATCTCCAAATAGCTTTCCTGTGTGTGCTGACAAAACAATTTGGATGTTTCAGAAATTTCCATTATAACTGAAAATATTTGCCATATTCAATCCAGTCTATGAATGTGATTTAATTTATTAATAATAACTGACAATGGCTATTTCAGAAAACCTAGCCCCAAAACTGATCACCAAACATTCTTGCCATCGCTTATTTGAAGTAATATATAAGAAATTCTTTTTTTTTTTTATTTCAAGTCTTTCCACATCTAAACCATGCAGTCAGTCTGCCCATTACATCTTCAGGCAGCTGTAGTATTGTTTAGTTACCGCACATCCTGCTTCCACACTCATCAACCATGAAAGAAAGTATAAATAAATCCATCCACGAGTGTAGCTGCAAACATGTTGCACACAGAGGCACACTGTCCACACCACCAGAGCTTCTCTCTGCTACCTTATCCTTTGCCTTACTTAAATGTACAAATTAAAGCAATGTAAGTAGATGTGTAATGTCATTTAAGTCACTGGGGGTTTTTTTTGAGTTATACAAATTAGAACACAGCTTTTCAATCTCATTTTACAGTATTATTATATGGAAATGTATTGAAAATTAAATTTTTAATATTTATCTACTATTTAATTAATAAAGTTCTGTACTAGCAGAGTTCATAACAGAAATTATGCAGGCTGAAAACCTAATTATTGAAATTGACTAAGTAAGTCCATAATGTAATATATCTGCTAACTTACACAAATTGATTTGTTATCCTGAAATAAAGTAAAAGTCAAGTTTTTTGAAAAAAAAAAAATCCCAGTAGCACTAATATCTGTGTCATCTCAAAATAAGCTATATTCAGCTTTGACAACTAGTTAATGTTATAGATGTGAAAATATCCAAAGGTCCAGGTCCATAATGTTTGCATTAGTTCTTTATATACAACTCTGACACAAGTTTCAAACTTGATCTTCAGGTTTTGAGCTGAACTAGGTGTCTAAATGAATTTTCAAAATCCTCTAGGCCCTCCTTTTGTATTGAAATAAAAGACACTTAGGGAAGTATCTAAACTGAGTGTATTTGGCCCTTGATCGCATTTTTTAATACACAAGGGAAAGGCACTTAAATCAACTAGGATCATAAATCCCATGACTTTAAACCCAGATGAGACAAAAACATTTAAGTTTTCTTGGCTTCTGGAAGGTCTTTCTATCCAAAGCCGTTCCTGATTACGATAACAGATCTTGCTGTTAGACTACAAGGTCATTTGTCTTTTATTTCAATGTATGCCTTTTAAAGGTAAGGATCCAGATTTTTTCTTTTAATGTAAATAAAAACTGTGCATAAATTTGTAAACCTGAATCGTATTACAATCATAAAATTATTATTATTTGTTTAAGATCAAAACCAACAGAAATAGTATTAATAAGTGACTTAATTGAAAACACACCTTAAAAAGTCATGCCAAGAGCTTTCAAATGTCTTGTTAAAGTAATTGCTTTTCAGCCACTCTGCACACCTGAACCCAAGAAAATAGCCAGATTTTCTGAACAGAAAACATAGGATAAGGAAACCAGATTAGTAGCTATGTAATATTCAACCTGAGATTTGAGATCTCTCATTTTAAATATCTCTTTCTTCTGGGATGTTTTCTAAATGTCTCCTGAAAAAAAAAACTTTATAGTGCCATGTGGAAATAAAGCCAAATTACTTCACTTTTCCTATAACCTACCTCACAAATAGAGCTGTCACTTCTCTCAGTGCAATTGCACAGTCATGGCACCAGAAAGCGAAGCTATAGCTGCAGACCATTGGTACCAGTGACAACTATCCCAGCTGGGATAGTGCCTCAAGGTTAGCTCCTGGTCCCTGTAGGAGCTATGCAACTGGTACCTACCAGCCGCCTGGTATCAAAGCTTCAAACAATTAAAAGTATCTACAAGAAAAGAGACCTTTAAAACAGCTCAACGCTTACTCAGAATCTTTCATTCCCTGTGGTTAACTATTCCCTAGAAGATGGGGAAATGTTGGGATTTATGGAAAATTAATATGGGATTTATGGGAAATTAATATGCCTGAATTAAAACAGTAGTGTTGCAGGTACTGCTCACCAAATTGTCAGGCACCCTGAAGTAGCCCGTGAGATCAGTAAACAAGCTGGTGTCTCACAGCCTGGTACCCCACGGGACCAGCAAACAGCAGGTGTCCTATCTCACGGTTGTTATCTCATGAAGTAGTGAGAAAAGAATGTTGTAGCAAGAATTGAGAGGCACCGTCTGGGAAGCAAAACACCTTGGGTCATCATAACATGGGCAGCAAGTGACAAGACGAGTAGCCAATCATATATGAACTGTGTATGTATGTAACCAACGGGGTTTGTACTGGGGTGGAACATCTGGAATTAGAGGGGTATAAATTGCCGCCATTTTAAATAATAAACGGCTTTCGCTTGATCACATTGGTCGTGGTGCGTTAGTCCGAGCTCTCGCCGCAACAAATGGCGCCCGAACAGGGACCCTCAGATTCCTCAATTACTGCAGTCAGGCAGTTGAAAGTAGGACTGTAAGGGGGCGGGAAAGCCGGCCGAAATTAATCCTTGCTGCCCCGGCAAGAAGTCTTGCCAGCAGGGCAAGAAGAGAATCCTTGCTACCTTAGCAAGAAGCCTTGTCGTTACGGGAAAAGGACGGCAGGAAGACTGAGCGGCTAGCCAAGAGGAGCAGCCGGGATCGGAAGGGGGGTGCGCACCCAGAATTACGGAATCTCGCCCTGATCAGGTGAGCGGTCGGGGAGGAAGATGGGGTTGGACAAAAAGCAAGAGGCTGTCCTAAATCTCCTCCAACATACGCTCTCTATGAGAGGAATTAAATATGCTTCCCCCGTGTTAAAGGGGATGACGAAGTGGATCTGGAACAAAGGACTGATCCCTGAAAGAAATGTAGCGTTTGAACTCTCTGTCTGGGAAGTCATAGGGAAAGAACTATGGGATTATATCAGTAGTGGGGGAGCTGCAGCCAAGGAAGCACGTAAATATTCCACCCTTTGGAGGCTGCTAAAAGAGACTCTGAGAGTAATAAAAGCGGAATGTGAAATGTTTGCGTCTGTGTTTGCCGCTCCGACTCCCGATGTCTCCAATCACGCTAGCGGCATTGTTAACTCCTCCGCTGCTTCGCCGCCGCCAAATAGTGCTGTTTCTACCTTTTCTATCCGGATTTCCATTCCTCTGCGTCCCGCGCCACCTTTAGCGAAAATGCCTGAGCATGCAGTGTTGGCTGTGCCTAAATCAGTGTCCGAAGTATCCCAAACAACTAAGGGAAGCGATAATGCAGTCGTAGCGAGAGTTAATGGCGCAGTAAAAAAAGAGAAAGTTGGGCGGGGCGATCCGGGAGCTGATGGCGCAGTAAAAAAGAGAGCGGAAGTTGGACGTGGCGATGCCGGAGCTGATGGCGCGGTAAAATCAAAAGCGGAATTTGAGCAGGCCGGCACCGAGGAGCCGACGCGAACATCAGAGCCGCAAGATACAGGTGATGCGCTGCTAGATAAGATCCGACAAGTGATATTGAAGGAGTGTCCGCCCATTTGCCAGAGCTGCACCAATCACTGCCCCTGTGGTCCGGAACTGCACCGACCAGGGCCACGAAGAAGGTCAGCAACGCGACCTCACCGGAAGGAAGAGAACCTGAAGATTTGTATCCACCCTTGCCCAGCAATGCTAGTAACTGGGGGGAGTCAGGGATTGAATCTAGCGCGCGGGGGGTGGGATAACGGAAACATGCGTACGATCCGAGAAGGAGGTGGCGGGAGGTGTACTTTGCTGCCTGGGGGGTGGGAGAGTTGCTTGAGTTGGATTTGATTTCTGTGTGTATGGTATCTTTGGTAGACAAAGGTTGTAATCAATCTGCTTTAACATATGGGTTCCAAGCATCGTTTACACAAGCTCTGTTAGGTAGTGTATATGCAGGACAGGAGGCCTATGTTTCTTTCATGAATTGGCTTCAGACGGCTATTTCGAGGCAGGTAGAGAATGTGCATTGTGTGTTTTTTCAGCTGGCTTTTAGATATGTAAATGCTGATTGCCAGGAGGCAATTGCCCCAATTAGGCGCTCTGCTAACTCGATTGCTGAGCTGTTAAAGGTGTGTCAGAATGTGGGCTCAGAGCCACTTAAGGTATCTATGCTGGCTGAGGCCCTTGCTCAGCAGCTTACGGTAGGCAGGGTGGGTTTGAAGTGTTCTGGTTGTGGAAAAGTGGATCAAATTAAAAAGGAATGTCCGACCGGGGGGGCGGTCAGAAAAGACTTAGTAAATGTCAGCCGATATGGATATGCAGCCCCGCACCCCCAGCCTGGAAAAGGGAGCGGCGGCTGCGGAACACCGCCCACCCCCCCCCCCCCCTTTTTTCGACCTGTCGCGAGTCGGAGGCTACAGAGAAGCGCCTTCCCCCCCGGCTCGCCCCCGGCCCCGCCGCATTCTTTTAACCTCTCGAGCGCTGACGGCGTCTGGCCGCTGCTGCGGTTTGTTTTTGTTTGGGTGTTTTGTTTCTTTTTTCCTTTTCCAGCAGAACTCCTTTTGTTTCTTAGTAATGACGACAGGGGACCCTTTTCGAATTTGTTTGGTGGGGCTCCCTTTGAGTACTTTTACTTCCTTTGCTAGGTATGTTAAGGATAAAACTGAAAACAAACAAACAAACAAAAAAAAAAAAAAAAGAAAAAGAAAAAGAAAAAAAGAAAAAAATAAAAAAATAAAAGAAACGAACGAAACGAAATAAGCTTTTGGATGAGGTAACAAGTGTTCCACGAGTATGATTGCAACTTTAAATGTAACTGACTTTGACCCACAGGAGATGGATCTGTTAGGTTCCTTTCCTAGCAATATGGCATGCTACAAGATAGAACAACTATTGGTTTTTTTTGTTTTGTTTTTGCTATTGGCACACGGACATGGATGTGAGGCTTTTGAGGGTATGTGTTGCATGAACCTGTCTGACCATTCTGGGCCGATAACACAATTGGATCCGGATCTTTAACATCTCACAAAACAATTAACTCACTCGAGTGTAGGCCTTGATGGATGGCTGGCAGATTGGGGTGTTACTGAATGGTTGAAAGATTTTATGGTATATGGACTTATCATACTAGTAGTACTATTGGTTGTGCTCTCTGTTGTACCATGTATTTTAAAAATGCTTAACCACATGATAAAGAAAGCTGTAAAGGAGATATGGGTAGTTCACAGAAAAAAAAAAAAAAAAAAGGAGGAAAAAAAGGGAATTGTAAATTGTAGAGTCCTTTTTGGAGGAACACGGTCACGGGTATTTGGCTATGAAATAGAAATAATTAAGGTGAATGGACAATACTGAACAGAGTGAGACAGCTTGTGGCACATGTTGGCCCCATGAGTCACAACCTTGTCCCACTGTAAATGTGCATCCTGGGCAGGATGGCTTGCGACACATGTTGGCCCCATGTGTCGGAACCTCATCCTCCTTATAAAAGTTATGTGGACCGAGTTTCTCTCAAACACTGTAGTTTGTAATAACAAGAGTTTATTGCACTTTATATTATGCACCTTTTATTTTGTATTGTGTGGTATTGAATAATCGATTGTATTTATGTAATCTGTGTGTATCTTGCTACCTGTATTGAATAACCTGTAGTACTGATATAATCTGTGTGTGCTTTGCTACTTATATTGACTAATTTGTTACATTGATATAACCTGTGTGTGTTTTGCCATAGTAGCAGTTTATTACTGGATAAAGAGGGTGAAAGGACCGTGGCTGGCAAAGCATCTCCTACCATCATCAAGGGCAAGCCTGGGTTGGTCTCTGTGTTTGCCACCAAGAAGAACCTCGAGCTCCGCTGCTGGCTGCAACCCAGTAGGCGTTGAGTGGTGGAGACATATGCCATACCAGACCTTGATGTGAGGGATGGCCTGCTCTATTATAAGAGGGCCATCCAGGAGAGGAGGACAGGCCACAAGGCCTGTGGTTGACAACAATTGATACCCCAAAGCCTGGATTTTGCTCACCTTATTACTAAAACAAAAAGGGGGAATTGTTGGGATTTATGGAAAATTAATATGGGATTTATGGGAAATTAATATGCCTGAATTAAAACAGTAGTGTTGCAGGTACTGCTCACCAAATTGTCAGGCACCCTGAAGTAGCCCGTGAGATCAGTAAACAAGCTGGTGTCTCACAGCCTGGTACCCCACGGGACCAGCAAACAGCAGGTGTCCTATCTCACGGTTGTTATCTCATGAAGTAGTGAGAAAAGAATGTTGTAGCAAGAATTGAGAGGCACCGTCTGGGAAGCAAAACACCTTGGGTCATCATAACATGGGCAGCAAGTGACAAGACGAGTAGCCAATCATATATGAACTGTGTATGTATGTAACCAACGGGGTTTGTACTGGGGTGGAACATCTGGAATTAGAGGGGTATAAATTGCCGCCATTTTAAATAATAAACGGCTTTCGCTTGATCACATTGGTCGTGGTGCGTTAGTCCGAGCTCTCGCCGCAACAGGGAAACACACTAATTGTTTCATATTGCACCCCCTGGGATCTACGTCCATGTCTCACATCTGTCCCTGTCAGCAAGAAAGCAGACTCTTAATTCCTACTTGCATCCCTCTACCCTCACTGTCTCCTTCCCTCTCTCCAGAGAGCCGGTTTAACGGTGCAGAGCTCCTTTGATCTCTGAATTCCCAGCTTGAATGAAACAGCTGTGTAACTCTGGACTTGGAGGACTTTGCAACTGCATCTCCCATTCCTCCAAGAACTCATCCACATTGCTTTCCTGCCTCTCTTTTGTGTCTTATCAGAGAAGATGAATACACAACATAGAATCACTTAGCACCTCGTATACCATTATCACTTCCCCCTATAATCAATCATATAGGCAAAAGTCATGGATCTCTGAGACTGGAGAGTAGGAAGAACCAGTTGTTACAAATTCAGCATCACTTTATATTGGCCATGTGAACTTCAGCCAAAAACAAAGAATTCTGTTACAAAAAAAGCCTCTAAAACATCCAGCCAGTACCAAGCCCCTGCACCCGTGAGCAAAACCTTTGTCACATACACAGATTTCATAGTGGTATGCCTGTGTACACAATGATGAAGGTAGAAATACAATGAGAAAAGAGTCTTTGGTATAGCTTTAAAAGAACCCTTATGTGACCCACTTGAAGAACTCAGCAGGTGGTAGCCCCGAATGACTGACATCCATGATCATCTGTTTAAAACATCTTTGGTAGGGAAAGATAAGACAAAAGACTTGCGTATAGTGTCCTACATTTGATTGCTACTTGGAAGAAAAGAAAGGAGTAAAGATTTTTTCTTCTGACCAACAGGTTGAGAATTTTTTTTGCTACTTGGAGAAAAAATAAAGCAAGAAAAAAAAAATTTAAAAGAATATCCCAGTTGCTGTATATCACCAATTTGCTCTTTCCCTTTCAGACATCAGAATATTTCTGTTCTTGTCTGGATGGAGCTCAATGACCCTGACATCATTATCTTCTAGAAAGTAGTGAATATGTAAAATTTGTGAACATGAATATGATAGAAACAGGATATTTATACATTGCTTTTAAGCCCGAATAAAATAAAAATGTACTTTCAATAAGTATGCACTTTCAATAAGTACCATTGTCTCCTATATTCATTTATTTCTTACAAGAATCAGTAGTTTACAATTCTCTGGAAAACCTCAGGGAAGCAGGGAAATTATTTTAAATCTCTTCTGATTAAAATAATATTATGTAAAAAATATTTTTTTCTGCAAAGGAAAGCTAAACAGTTTCCCAGTTGAATTCCTCCCCTCCTACCATCACCATGTACTAACTCCCATGGAGAATTAAACTCAGGACCTTCAGAACAGATGGCAAAGACCTTATCTGCTTTCCTATCACAGCATGGGGCAATATAGGTTTGCCTGATAATGCACTCACATTGAGAAAAAGGTCTCTCAACCTCTCTCAGTATATCTAGATCCACAAAACAAGGGCATCTTAAAATTAGTCTACAAGTTTAACTTTTACAAACTAGTTTACAGAATAACCTATGCCATACATTAAACCTCAGATGCTAAACAAACTCTTTTTCATTTTAGTGCTGTTCCAGCTGTACTTTTTGTCAAATCTCAGGCATATTTTATTTGCTGTCTATAATAAAAAGTTAATTTTTAGCATGTAGTTTATATTATTTCAGTGTTAATTTTCTGTTTAATTCACATCTCTTTCCACATTTGTTCTTAAATTGTACCATAGCTTTGGCATTGCTTTGGCTTGTGCTGTAAAATGAGCTCATTGTGGATTAGCAGACGAGTACAGTTCAGTTCTGACACTACTCCAATCCAACAGCTCCTTTTGCTCTATTAAATTGTCAGCTTCCCAGCTACAAAATTCTTACAGCAAAAAGCAATAAAATCTTTCCCCCAAACTACAAAAAATTTGTAGACATCAGAGCAAAAGCAGCTGTTACCCTGAAGTAGAGTCCTTTTCCTTTCAACTAATCTTAACTGGTTAATACTCAGTTCCTGAATGTTTCAGCTTTTATTTGAATGCCAAAGTATTAAAAATTGACACTCTTTTGGTTATTATTGTGTATTTCAAGGCTCTATTAAGGTAACTTTTTAATTTTTAGAGGCTTTTAAAGGCAAAAAAAATAAGTTTAGGATGATTTTTAATATTAAACAAGAGGAAAAAATCAATGAAAATATTTTGAAATATTAGGGAGTGAGAATTACTAACTGATGGTTGTAGTGATCTGATGGATGTTGGAGTGCTGGATGATACGTGTTGCTGGGTTCTTTATGGTTTCTTCTAAATGGATATTTTTTAAACAGAATCTTAGTTTTTCCAAGGATCCTTGTTAGAGCTCACAGGGAACCACAAAGTCATGTGCTTTACAGAAAAAAGAAAGAGAAAGACAAATTATATTTTTAAAAAGAGGAGCTCATTAAATCCACTTGAAATATTGGCTCATTAATACTTCTAAAATGAGTATTTTTGCTGTTGGATCACAGCAGCAAGACCAATAGGAGCTGAGGCTTACAAAGCTTGTTCTAATTAACTCACACATGTTCTTTCCCATAGTGGCAACTACAATGGGACCTTTCAGCTGTTTACAAACAAATGAACGAAACTTGTAGGAGTGTGCACAAGTAGGTAAGAAGGATTGTAATGTATAATTTTACCATATAAGCATTGCCTGTGCATCAAAGTAACTCTTCCATTAGCTGGGAAGAGATTAAGGTCCTGTTTACCTACAGCAAAATTCTTGTTCTTCTCATGACCTAAATATCTTCAGTCCCCTGCAGCTACCCTGACTCCATACGAAATCACATCTGTGTCTTCTTCCTATGTTGCTCTTGTACTGATATATTCTTGCAGCCAGAAGCACCATCTTTATTACATGTGATGGATTCCTCATGACTTTCTTACACAGTCAGTGAGATTTCACACTTCATTAGAGGCTAACGCACATTCTTACATAAGGAAAAAAGGTCTGAGCAAGTCACTTTAGTACTGCATTCCAAAACTTGTCTCAGAAGAGGTTCATGGAAGACCCCTTTATCAAAGTATCCAATCCTCATGCATGCCTTAGAATCAGCAAAATAGTTCTAGAGTTGATCAATATAGTTTTGTCCCTGGTGTTTTCTGCAGTGCAGCACAGTGATGCCTAAATTAATTTTAATTTTAATTCCTTCAAAATAGTGAGCAGTTTAGATATCTACCTCTAGATAACTGTAGAGTTGCCATATAGTCTAAAGACCTTGATCAGTTTGAGCAAAGACATCTGAAAAACAGTTAGCAAAGCTGCTGAGAAAACGAGGCTTTCAGCCCACATCTTCCATTTTTGCTTCTGGGTGATTCTTCCATGGTTTGGTGTCTGGGTGCAACCTGTGATTGCAGTTAAAAAAAAGGGACAGAAAGGTAGACGATGAGATGGTACCATAAATAGCAGTCTGCCACATCATAACTTTTTCAAATACTTTTTAGAATAGCTGTGATCATTTATAATGAATAATTTAACTTGGGGAAAAAAATTAGCATTGGCTATTGCTACATGGTACATCTAGGGCAAGCAAAGATATTTTTAGTTAGGAGCATAATTTTTATATCTTGCTATTTGTATGAATGTTCGCTTTGCTTTTGAATTAGTGTTTGGTCCACCCTAAATACTAGAAGTACTTTCCTCTTTGTGAAGCTTCTATTGTGTTCTTCCACAATAGAAAGGAAATGGGAAGAAAGAGAAAGAAAGCTGGCCACAAGGCTGACCACAATGAGACCAGCCATGCTTTCAGCTAGGAAGCCAATGCTTACGGATTGAAAACATGTTGGCAAGATTCTTTCCCCTTGTGTAATTTCAAAAAGGCAATGCACAGAGCTATATCTTGTAGACCTATTAGGTAGAGTGATATTGAGCAAAAAATAAATCGTTTCACAAGTAGCAAATCCCTTATTTCAAGGTGTATATGCATGTTCAGTCTGAGAACAGTCAGACAGCTCTTTAAAATCCCAGACCAATATTTTATAACATTTCTTCATTTTTAGCTCTGTAAGAAGAGATCTTGTTTGACATTTCCAAATCCCGACTCTGTCTTTTCCTACTTTCAGCCGAAAAGAACCTTAAGACATACTTGCTTCTTCCTCTGAATATTGTTTTCCCACTTGTCTTAAACATTAAGAAATTGTTTTTAATTATAAAGATTTTGTAATACAGAGGAAAAGGTCACATTAGAATGTAATGCGCAATTGAAGGCAAGAATGACTCTGCAGCCATCTCACAACTACAGTATTGATCCTCACTGGCTTTTCCCTTATGATCAGAAATGTACCCAGCACAGAAAACCATCTGCAGCTAATGATTTCTCCTTGGACATAAATTAACCTTGCCTACCTTTTCCTTCTTTTCTAAACACAACGAAGATTTTACCAGAAAACCTGTTCAGTAAATAAAACCATAAACATTCTTACATCTCTGTAACATCAAGATCTTAATTGCCTTGCTTAGAGAGGGGGTGCTCTACAGCCTGTGTTGGTACAGCCTAACATTAGAGACCAGTCAGACAGTGGGCAGCACGAAGGGCAGGAAATTCACTTTTTACAACCCATTGTTATCCCCACCAGCTTCTTAAAGGCAGAATAAGCAAGTTAACTACTTCAGGATTACATATGGTAAGTGTCGTGTATTTCAACAACAAATGAAAGGTTTTTCTCAGAAATGTTCAAGAATTACAAGGAAGGAAAAGGAAGTGCATCCAGCTCAAGCAACCAGTTTCAAACTGTTCCACAGCTGACACTGCTCTATGCTTGAAGGGAAAATGGATTAGACAGAAAGGCTCTCCATCACCCAGGAACTAGGCAACCCTATCTGCAATAGAGGCTTTGGAGCATTAATATGGCTATAAGAAATGAAAAGTGTTATAACAAGAAATGTGAATTCCCTTTTACATACAGCTATAGTAAAGAACAGCAAGGAATGAAAATAAGGCTTAATTTTCTTTTGTAGTTTTAAAGTGTCATTATGCAATACACAGAATTGGGAGATACCAGTACCCTGTGTGCAAAAGCAAACTAGAATATAAATAAATAATTACATTAAATTATTAAAACTAATATTAATTTTTTCTACAATTTGTAATCCTATTCTTATGACTGTAGGAGTAAAAGGCTTACAGTAATTTTAAAAGGCAGTCTGCATCAGAAATATTTCACTTTCTTGTCCACAGAATTTACAGGTGTATCACCACTTGTCTATTGAATTTGAATACTTGAAAATAAGAGAAAACTGCATCAAATCAGTAACATACCAAATATCCCTACATAACTTTGACTATTCCAAGTTCGAAAAGTACAGTATTTCCAGAATTTCCAGTGTTTATTAAAAGTACTTTTGCTTCAATAGGGATTCTCTTCCTTCCCTGTATTACCTTACACTACCAAGGTGTCTTGAATTCAATAAAATCAGCCTTTTTTAGATACGTATTATTGATCCAAGAGCCTCAGAATCTGCTAATCTGTGGGGTATTTTTGGAAAATAAGAAGCTTCATCAGAGCCTGGAATAAATGTCAACCAGGAAGCTACTCCTTTTGAAAGTGTCTGGTCAGTTATATTCATTTAATAGGAAATAAATGAAGGTGTATCAAGATAGCAGTGGCTGAATGGAACAAATGAAACCCTGTCTGCATATTATTAGAAAGTGTGTCTTCAGCAGTGTTTTCTGTAACCATAACAGACTTGGCTGAAAAAGGGAGCAGGATAAAAGCTTATCACCTCTAGGCACACCAGTACCTAGCCTACAAACCAACGTAGGGCCCTCGCTATTAACCATGTGTCACGGTTTGACTCAGGATTGGCAATTAAACCAGAGACAGCAAGCTCTCGATCCCCTCCCCCTCCCACCCAGGTAGGGAAGGAGAGAGAGAATTAGGAGAGAGACTTAGCTGGATTGAAAACTAAATTAGACAGCTTTAATTATATGTACAATTATATACAAGTATGTTCAGGAATGTGCAAAAGCCTCTTGCCTCCCCCCACCCCCAACAGCTCTCCCAGCACGCTCCTTAGCTGTGAGCAGTCTTGAAATGTCTCAGCCCGCAGGCAGGAGATAAGGCAGAGCAGACAGGGGCTAAGGGGAGAGTTATGAGAGTTAGTGAAGCCTGAGCCTAGAGGTCGATGGTGATGGATGGATGGAGTCCTCCCTGGACTCCGGCCATGGATGAAAGAGAAGGGAAAGAAGAAGAAGGAAGGAAGTTGTCTTCTGTGATCTCTGACCTTCCTCGGAGCTTACGTAGATATACGGAATGGAATACCTGGTCAATTCTGCTGTCTGTCTAGTCCAGCTCCCCAAGGGCCGGGGGGGGGGGGGGTAAGGGGCAGGTCATAGATACAACTCTCCTGCCCCAGTAGCCTCTGTAGTGGCAGACCTAAGAAGTGACCTTGGAGTCTCAGCAGAAACATAAACATTCCAGTGTTATCAGTCCACTAGCTGGAACACTTGCTGCTAGTTAAAAGAAAGCTTACTGAAGGAAAAAAAAAATCAGTAAAAGGAAAATTAGCTTCATCCTGGCTCAAACCAGGACACCATGTGACATGGTTACTACTGTTCTTCCTCCTCCTCCTTCTCTTCTAAGAATGGCAGTCAGGAAGCTTATTTTAAAGACTCTATTCCACAGAAATAAAAAATGAAGCAAATACTTGATTTCCTTTTGCTGCCTTTCTTTATTCTCCTGCTTGACACTGTGCTTATTCTCTGAGTATCTGACAATGCCTGGGGGTTTTGAGGCATAGTCTTATTTTGCTCATCCTAGTATCTTTTCCTGTCAAGTGAAGGTGACATCTCAGCTCCAAACAAGTTTTAATACAGAACAGAATATCACTTGTCTCTAACAGAGATTGTATTTTCTCCAGTTGTGCTCATCAATAGCCTCTGCTCCAGATATTAGAGAACTCCTAATAGGTCAACCCTATTTAGTCTTATGTGGGAGGAGAAGATGGACCACTCTCCACACCCCCCTAATCAAGTGTATGCCTCTGACAATTGTACACAGGTGAGCCTGTTTCTCTGCACTTTTAATTAATATTACAGAGGTTAAAAATAAAATAAAAAATTAAAACTGAGAGGTTATCTTATGGTAAAAGCCATTGGTTCAGTAGGCTGTCTCTTCAGAGGATATACTGAATAGACAGAATGCCTTCAAAATATATTATTTACACAGAGTGTTGTTTTCTGTATATGCAGCATAGTGTAATCAAATCAAGCCACTTCGGTGTTTATTGGATTAGCTATAATGACATGAGTAGCAAAATGCAACTCATCATTATCCTTTAGCAGTTCACACCCAGTATTAGTTATCTCAGAAAGATGTGTGTGGAATCTGCATTAAGGAAAACAAACATCTCTAATACAAGTTTTGGCAAAGAATTTAATATGAAAAGGCATTTTAAATTGCTTTTAAAATGATGGAAATTCTTGCTGACAAAGACACATATTGTGCAGAGAAGCACATATTCCATCTGCCTGGGCAATGTGGGGACTCTTTATGCTGAGTAAAGTGGAATGTCTGGTTCCAGCTCCTTTCTGTGGTCAGGCTGCGCACCAACTCCGATGAAAACAAAAAGAACAGACCAATTTTAATTTTTTTGTTTTATTTAAGAAAAATAAATTCAAAGTTAGTCTGTGTGGTTCCCATCATGCAGTCATTTCCTGTATAGAACTTCTTCCATTGTGAGAGTGAGCCATTGAGGAGTGAGTTCAAGATTGCTTTTTTGCATCCACTAAGACGGAGCATTTTACAGAAACACAGATAGATTTAACAACCAAGCACGGATTGGATTCCAGGTAACTCAAGAGTTAGGTACTATACTCACAGAAAAATAAGGTGGGAAACAGGAGCGAGAAGCCAAAACACGGGTGTTGGCAGAGGTTACGGGAGGAAGTCCGTGTGCCCAAAGGAAAGCAAGTCCAGAGCACAACCCAAAGGCAGGCAAGGGCAAAAATCAGCACAGCACTGGGTGTCACTGAGAAAGCGTACAGGGGCCTGAAGCAAAGCTGGCCTAGGTGGTTCACAGCAGGAGCTGAATAGAAATAATGGACCCTAAGAGTGGGGCTACAGATGAAGGATCAGGAGCCAGAACGAGAGGCTGAGCCCAAGGCATTTGCAAGGCAACCACTGCTGCCTGCCTGTTGACGCTGTGGCATGGAGACAGGAGCCTTAATTAGATTGTTGGCAGACTCAATAAATATCAGCTTTTGTCCAGTTTTATTCTTCCTCACCTGCCTATAGACTTGTCACAAAGTGACACTCTTACAACAGTGTTGCAGAAAGAATTCAGAGTTAAGAACTTGTTCACTGATTGCAACTCACTGAAATGTTATATGCCATAATATATAATGCTTATACCCTGACCACCAAACCTCATGCTTAGGGGCTGATGATTTCCGCTGGAAATGTCGTTGTAAACAAAAAAAGAGTCTCCTATAAGCAAAAAATGGGATCACATAACATTGCCTTTGGAATTGTGTAGACACATGACATAGACATTCAGCTAGTATAGACATATTTTCCTATATTTAGATATTACAGCTCTTTGTATTATGCTTCTATGACTAAAATTTCTTTTATAGCAATATTGTTTTCAGCTAGCTTTCTATCTACTAATCTAAAATAACTGCTATTTTTAAGCTATTTTTCAGAAAACTGTAACATTTCCAAAGCCTAGAACTTGAATATTTTATAACCATTGCATGACAGTGTCATACACAGTTCACTGAAGAGATTTCATAGACATCACGACTATAGAATTCATACTCCTCACTTATTAGTGGGTCAACATATTCTTTGATACCCCGCTGAGCTTGTCAGGCTACATGTTTATTTATAGGTCTTCCTTTTGTATCCAATTCATTCTCCCGTAGAGTTGCAAAGCATACAGAAAAAGCTAGTATATCTTGCAGAATAACAATGAAAATAGCACTAAACTGAAAGGGTTTTCTGTGTTCATCCAGGAAAGCTCAAATCAAAATATTCCATTTTTACTAATTCCATTGGATTCCCATCCAACCTATGCAGCTCCATGAAATGTATATAAATTGCCTAAAACAGCAAAAGCTATACAACCTCCATTTCTAATTTTGATTCTTCTAAGCCAGAACTTGTGAACTGTAGTGCTATCTCCATTTCAACAAGTCTCCTATCTTACCACCATATGGTCCAAGCCGTATGGCCTGTAACAACACAGTTCCATTTCCAGGTTAATTTTTTTTAAAAAAATAAAATAAATAAATTAGTAGGTCATAATGGAATTTCTCTCAATATTTGTGGAAGAAGTTTGCAAACCTTCATCACAGTCAGGTTTCATAAACTGGGCTTTTCCTTAAAATCCTTTGATATCACTGCAGTTATACCAGCAGAATGAATTAATCAATTGGAAAGCCATACCCTGTTCAGAATTCATTATGCCCTCAGGAGCAAACAGAAGATTTAGATATTTTATAAGGAGGAAAGGTCATATCCTCAAAGAAGGGACAGAACTTTCTGTACTTGTCATTATCACAGCAAATGTAATCATTATCCATGCAAACATGGATGTGTAAAGACAGACACGCGTCATGTAACTACAGGATTGCCCCCAGTAAAGGGCAGTCTTGTCTTCCACTGAGAAAAGCTTTTCCATGCACACATTTTTATCTAGCTTTATTAGCAGGGTAACAGTTCAAAATAAATTAATTCCACATTTCTATAATGAAGGTAAGAAAAAAGCAGTTAATAGCAGAATTTGAAACTAGTATAATTTTTGGGACTCATCTTTCTGCTGCTTATACTTGCTGCAAGCTGAAAAGTGTAATATTATTAATTTCAAGATTTGAATTTTAAATTATAGCAAAACTCCTACTTGCTTTTTATCTTTGAAATAGGATTGTAATTTCTGCTGAAGTGTTCAGTATATAATTGCTGTATTATAGATCAACACTGTGAGGACAACTGTAGATATGAAAAGGCTTTCTTTTTGCTTTCTGTGAAGGTGGGAAGAGGAATCCAAAATACAAAGGAGAAAAGAGTTAGGAAAAAAGTCTGACTCTACAAAAGAAAAACTTGTGTTTTTCAAAGGATATCCCTTATGCTGACAGTCTGGTGTAGTTTGATCTTGCTAGTGTCAAGTCAAGTGAACCAAGCTGGCCAAAGAAAACTCAGCTGATACCATATTTTAGCAGGTCATTGAGCTTTTCGGGGTGAAAAGGAGAGAGACTGTGAAGCTAATCCAGATGAGATACCTAATCTCTTGTTTATGTTCCACTGTGATAAAGTCATTTTAGAGTAACACTAATAATGAAAAGCAAGGAAGTTGAAAAAAAGTGGAAGGAGAGAAAAAAAGGGAGGGAGAATTATTTGATTGTCATTGTGTTTTGGCAGATAACAACACAAAGTTCAAAGGCTATGAATCTTATTAAAATGTTTCTAAAACAATGAACTTTTGATATCAATAGTGCTTGTGTTGAAGGACATACTAAATAGTGCTAAAAGGGAGTTCAAATAAGAATGTCCCAGGCTGTAAGTAGATGAACAAAAAATGGTAAGAGTGTCAAAGGGAAATGGTTATTTTGCTCTTACCTGAGTACAAGGTGTAAATAATTTTCTCCATGGCACTCTGATGCATTTATTTTTCACTTTTTCCAACTCAATGTAAATATTAAGGAGAGATTCACAAAATTAATCCATAGCCAGTATATATGATTGTAGCTGAACAAATGCCATGTTATGTCAGCTTCTGAAAATTGCAACAACTGACATTTTTGAGAATAATAATTTCCATGCATAACATCCTTATTCTTCCATAAAGCTACGGAATTCCCAATTTTGTACATCACATGAAGTATTTTCTACATATTTTAACTTGCTCTGCTCTCACAAAAGGGTTTATAAAGAATCTTATGAACTTTTCTTTTATTAAGGATACAAGACCTACAGGCATTCTGCACCTCCGTAAACCAGGTCAGTTCTTTTGAATAATTGCTACATTTTCAACTCTTTTTGAAAAAGAGAGAAAAAAAGGCTAATTTATAGACAGAAGTGCTTAAGTGATGGTACATAAATGTATTAACATCCTCTTATGAAATGAAAGTTGATTATGAAACCTGAAGGGTTTCTAAAACAGTCTGTACAAAGCATATTGTGGATTGAAGGAACACTGGGTGTTCAGTGTTCAGTCAGTGAACAGAGGTCTGGGAAGTCCCCAGAGCTGCTATTTGCCTGCTCTGCTTGCAACACTGTGATGAGTCATTTAAAATATAGGTAGAAACTTGTCAACAGCAACGATTTTATTGAAATCAACATTTCTGAAGTTAATTTTCTAAGATCATATTCATCAGCAATGTTAGGTGAAGAATGATTTTTGTTGCAGGGCTGAGGCTTCTACCTTATACAAATTATAGCTCTACTATATAATACTTTAAAAATTTTAGTTATATTTTAGTTCTATAGTGTATTTGTCCCTAGAAGAACATTTGCGTGGCCTAGTATCACAAATCAACAGCTGCAGCTGTAACACATCCAGTCCCTCAGTAGCATTTAGCAGTTTATACAGTGTCTTTTGCACAGTTTAAATATGATTTACTTTTAATGTTGTTTTACTTCAGCCTTTCCCAGGCACAGTGATATTTTACTTCAACAGTTTTGCTGTTTTCTCTGTTTTTGCATACGTGGCAGATTCAGATCTAGAGGCATGAACCCATCTACAACAGATACATTTTCCTGCTAGTTTTCCTGCTGGTTAAGAACATTTGTGTTCCAAGAGCTCCCTTGTTACTCTTCAGACATGGGTGAATACTGCAAAGTAAGTACTCAGAGATATGTATTACAATAAAAAACATGAATTCACCTCAGTGGTATTTATGACCTTTTGTATTTATTTTCAGAAAGCATGTGAGTATTTTTTAGCCAAAATGCTTGCGGAAAACAAGATGTCTCATGAGTACTTGCACGAAGGCTCACGCCTAGGAATGTTCATCAGTGCTTTCTCAAACCTCTGATTTCCCTTCTTCAGTCATCTGGTCACCAACCACAAATATTAGGCAGTGAACGGTTAGCTGAAACAGTTTGATAGAAATCTTTAATATTAGCTGAAATAAACATCCTTTGTTCAGTGGTTCATAGCCTACAATCCATAAGTGGTCCAGAGATTACTTTTTGTCTCTGCGGAGTCATCTACTCACCCAGTACACTCTTATTTCATCTGCTACATCAAACGCAGACAAAGTAGGAATACAGAAGTCCCCGTCCTATTATTTTGCATTTAAACAATTGTTGGGCAATGTGTTTCTAGGAGGGAACAGGATGACCCTTAAGTGACACTTCACAGTGAAATGGAAAACCTGCCACTAAACAAGTATAACGTTTTCTTTTCTGTTGAAAGCTCCCAAGTATGTCTTACTTTACAGATAATTCATAAAGGAAAAGCAGTTGCTATTATTGACAATTTGAGCAAAATTTACCTAGTGAATTTCTTAATAAAAAACCTTTTAATCATAGCAAAGATTTTAAAAATGACAAGATGACTGGAACTGGTTCAAGCGACTTGAATTAACCTGACAATTTAAATAATCCTTTTTACACTTTAAATTCCCGATTCACACTTTGCAAAAGATAAATTTGACATGAGTTTTCCAATTCACTAACAAGTTCAGACATTCACTGTATTTTCCTCAATATATCTGCATATGTCAGGATAGAATTACTGACAATTTCAGTGACATTAGATATTCGAAGAGAAGAATGAAGTATGTAATTAAACTACAAAAGGAGAAGAAAAGACCCTGTGCTTGAATAGGGAGACTGCTTCAGCTCAAATTCATGAAAAGAAAGACATCCAGGACTGAAACTGCTTCCCCATCATATAAGAGTAGTACAACACACATAGCTCTGAAATATACATATTGATCTGAGGTGCTATCAATGCTTAAGCACTTAATTGTCATATGCAGCAGTTTTTAAATACAAGAATTCAAAGTACAAGGGTATAAGAGCAAAATACAGTATAAGATGTCTTTGGATTGCTATCATTTTGGGTAATGGGGTTCAATTCATAAAATACTCTTACTGATAACTTTTGCAGCTCAAGGTATGTTTTTGCATACACATAGACCTATTTGTATGTAAATATTAATGTAAGTACAGTCATGACATGGAGACATTTATACTTCTTTACTTTCTTTGTTCATTGGCTTATTTTGTTATGCTGTGGTCAATCCATATTTAGAGCCCAAATTATTGGCAGATGTTAACAAACTTTGAAAACTTCAATATGGATCTGATTTGAAAGAGAGGATGCAATTATGAAATGTGAACTTCTGCTCTTTACTTTTTTTCCACTGCTGTAAATTTAACAGTTAAAAACAAAAAAAACAATTGAGTGCCCAGCAGAGGTTTCATATTCATGCCGTGTTTAGTATTTGTTCAGCCCAACATGACAGACACAGTCAAGTTACAATAAAGGCGTAACTTAGAAATTAAGCCAATTGGTGTTCACTGCTGGTGGCATAGTTTGACACTGGTATATTTTTTTGGTTTTCATTGATGTCTAGCATGCTGAATTTGATTGGCAGAGGAAATCTTTATCAATTTTAATAATGAAACTTAGCACTTCTGAAGAAAAGTGCCTCACGCTTAGATCCAAAACTGGAGGACCAAGATTCAAAAGAAAATGTATTTTATTTTCTAAAAACTCTGAACTTCAGACTAAAATCCTTAAAATGACTTACTTGTATTTATGAATGCCTAGCAGACCAGGCTATGGTTGTAGGACATGAAAAGGACAAGTAGTAATAGGTACTTAACTGGCTATGTTTGAATAACATTCAAGCATAACCAGTGACCAGTAGCATCCAGTAAGTATCCATCGAATTGCAATACTAGATCACAGCAGAAACTGTAAACCCACTATGACTAAAATGAAAACCAACACAAACATTTATGCAGCCTTTGGAGGGTAAATCCTCAGTAATTCCAACTGAATACCTTCCATTTCCTTGTGCTCACAGTTTCTCAGACTAGTTATTTCAGTAGTGGTTACGGTACACCACAGTTCCCTGTGCTGTGTGATCCTCCCTTCCAAATAATGCATGAAAAACAGAAGAAAAAGGAAACATTACTGTGTCAATCCAGTACTGGCAGAGGTTTCTTCAAAATAGGGCTTGTGAGACTCATTCTGTGGTCCAGACATTCCGTTATTACTAGGAAATACAAATCTCCTCCCTTTGAGGGGACAGTGTATTTACAGATTAGTTATTCTTCAACAGACAAAAGAAGACTTTGGACACTCCTTGGTCCAATTAAGTCAAAATCTTTTTCTAAACAGATCTTTAAAACCAAACAAATGTCTACTTACTATGTAACAAAAAAAAAAAAAAAATTTTCATTTTTAAATAATACAGACACTGAGTGTGTAGCACATACACACACATAAGACAAACTTACCTATCCCACCTCTGTCCATATAGATTCATTTTCTCATTCCCCTGGACTTTTTTCTGACTCCTTGTGATACTTTACAGTATAATAGGTTCATTAGTATATGAATGGATCTAATAGAAGAGCAGAAAAAATTAATTTGAATTATTAATTTACAAATTAATAACAAAAACATTACAGTTCTTATCAGTCACACTGATTGTGAGACCACTTCCATGGTTTCCTGTGAATTAACACATTCATATACTACTATACCCACTGAAGGAAGAAAACAGTTACTGGTTATATGTGACACACTCTTTGTGTCTGGTTTCCATTGAAATAAGCTTTTCTAAAATTGAAGAAAGTTTTGTAAATGTTTTTGAGAGTCATACAGGTTATGTAGACTGGTTCATTCTCAGGAGAGTCCAAGATATTCAAATATTGTTGCACAAGCATCTGAATACTATGTGCTTAATGTACATCTCTGATTTTTTCTATTACTATTTAGAACTGCAAAGAATACCTAGATAGGACAAAAGATTAGAGATGGAAGCTGTTATTCACCTCATAGTAATAAAAAAACTGTAGAACGCATTAGCAAAGAAAAACCTATAGAAATTTGTTGAAAATATTCTCATAGAATCATAGAATAGTTTGGGTTGGAAGGGACCTTAAATATCACCTAGCTCCAACCCCCCTGCCATGGGCAGGAACACCTCCCACTAGACCACGTTGCTCAAAGCCCCATCCAGCCTGGCCTTGAACACTTGCAGGGATGGTGCATCCACAACTTCCCTGGGAAACCTGTTCCAGCGTCTCACCACCCTCACTGTAAAGAATTTCTTCCTAATGTTTAATCTAAATCTACCCTTTTCAACTTTAAAACCATTACCCCTCATCCTACCCCTAATATTCATTTGCAACCAATTTTTCCCAAAGAAAGTTTCATTGAATGTACTCCTTTCTAGTACCACATGGCACAACCCACAATAAATGTAAGTAACACAACAATAAGGATTAATACTAAAATAATGAAAAACTGCAGAAACAAAATATAGTTCAATCTGCACTTTTCTGAACTATCTTTTTTTTTTCATTTTCCACACAAAGAAAAAAATCTGAAATGAATTTCCTTATAGGAATGGAAAACAGGAAAAGCCACTGGGAAAGTATAAATTAAGAGCACCTACACAGCCAACTCAGAGCTGAGCATATCATCATGATCGGTACTTTAGGAGACCAACTTAACATAGCATTCATCATTCATTTTTTAGAGTTCTGTATGACAGCACCACTCTTAACAAGAACTGCCATCACGACAGCCAGTTACAGAGCAGACAGCTTCGCTTAGAGTTGCATGGTATGTCTACAACACAGTGCAGTTGCAAGGCCAGTCCAGCTTGGCCTTTTCACCCCTCCCTCCACTGGCTGCCAAAGTTATCCTCATTCACCACGGACCAAAGTGCAGACCCATCTGTCCTCTTCTTGGGCAACAGCTTCTGGATCTCTGCTCTCCATCCCAGCATGAAGCAAGAGGTTCTGGGTCCTGGCTGACAGCAGGTGCTCAGCTGTGTGGGCAGCATTAGCTCCTGAAGTCATGGTTCTCTTTACCTTCCAAGGAAAACCTAGCTGACTTGATATGTGATAGCATAATGGTCCCATCCTACTACCACAGCATCAATAGTGCAGACGAATGGAAATTCCCCAGTACTTGCTTCTGTGTATGGTAAAGAAGCAGAAAATTACTTGCACAGGAAGAGGTGAGAAACAAAAGTAACTTCAGTGAGGACAAAAATGGCACTTCAAAGAAACTTGCATGTTTAAACCCCTAAAGAAAAGCTCACCAAATCTTGTGAATAGTTTCACAAAACCAAGAGCTGCACTGAGAGGTAGGTAGGATGTGTGCAGAGCCATATGTGTTTACACAATATAGGTCTAATCCATTCACTGTAAAAGTAAAACCTGGGTACCTTTAGCCAAGGGTCTTGAGTTGTATCTAAACGTGCTTTAAACTGTGCAACTTGCTCAAGATTTATATCATGATCTTAGCAGAAACTCTCAATGGAACTATAAACTCTGAAGTCAGAATTGCCCCTGTTACATTTTGGTACACATCATATATAAAATATATAAACTGTTATTTTACTGATTTTTAAAACTTTTATGACTCTGTTCTCTGGAGGTACATTAAAGTACAAGCAGAAGTAGGAGTGATCTGGGCTCATTCTAGAAATGTACCCCATACAACATTCCTGAATAGAAGAGCTTTCTCTTGTCTGATCTTCCAACCATAATTACGGTGAATTCATATTGCATTAGCATACCATGACAGAACCCTGAAGACTGTAATCACAGAAGGTTAAGGTGATAGTAATGAGTCATTTCAGTTCACAACAGCTATTTTCAGCTGTAGTGCTGGCCAGTCACAGGAAAGAGGTATGCGAGCGAGTTTGAATCAAACTTCAAGGCACAGTACATGTCCCTGTCCATTTGATTATTTAATAGGGGAAATATATTATAAGCAATAGAACAATGTAAAATGTGTTAGACCGTCTTCGTTGCCCACATTTCTTCCCAAGAAGAAAACCAATAGCACAAAAAGTGAGGATCAATTTAACTGAATTTTACTTTTTTCGGTCCTAGTACAATAAAATATCATTTACATGATTTTTCAGGATTTTTAAATGTGCCATTAATTTCTTAAAATATGTATTAGTACACTAAGAATTTTTTTTTTAAGTGGAATTATTACTATACTTCTATACTGATGAATATCAGGAAAACAATAGATAACAAAGTATATAATCCAATCAAATAATGTCTTTTTGTTTAACCTTATCCTTACCTCATCACAACTTCCCTTGGCATGCAGTGTAACTCCAATTAGCTACCGAGTGTTTTCAAATGCATTTCAGAATATAAAGGTAAAGCCTGCTAGACCTATCAAAATACAGACCTTTCTCTCCTATTTTCAAGTACTTGTTTGGCCTTGGAAATGTTAGGAACAAGATGAAACTTCACTATTCTGCTACAGGAACGGGACACAATAGTATCCTACTCTTTCTTAGTCACTGACCTTGCAAATTTCTGAGGACTGAGTGACTTCTCTGGGAACTGTTATGGGAACAAAGACGAGCACTTGAAAGCACCGGGAGCTGAAGAAAGGCTTTGCAAGAGTAAGCCCAAGTCTGCTACCTGCAAGGACGACATACACCAAACATAAATGAGCAAATAGTAGCTTCTCCTACACAGATGAAAGTCCTGGTGTGTTAAGAAAACAGTTGCAGAAAGTCAAAGTAGTCAGGCAGAGCACAGACTCATGGCCATTTGATGCCTGGAGGAGACTCTGACAGTCGAAGTTGTATAGCACAATTTCCACAAAATCCCAGAAACAAGTGTACCCTGCACTGTGAGACGCTTCTTCCTTTTATGAACAATAAATAAATCAGCTCTAAATTGGCTGGAATTGTAAATTCTCTAATGAAGGGGTGGCTTTGGTCAAGTCCAGGCAGCTGACCCGCCCAGAGCTGTGAACAGATGGCTAATAACAGCCTAGGACATCCAAACAGTTCTGACAATTTGTCACATTTCCAAGCTGTGGTGACAAGTGGCCCCCTGACACCTGCTGCAGCTCCAACTTCAAATCATGAATGTTATTGACAATCACAACTAAGGTAATTATTTTTTTTTCCCATGTGGTTATAGCAAAGGGCTTTTTAGGTGGCTATTTAAAACATTTTTTTGGTCTAAATTAGGCATATGTATGTGTGTGCTGGATGAGGAAGAGGGAAAAAATCACTGTGAATTATGAAGTTATATGATAATCTGGAAAATACTTCATATCCCAGACACTTTACAATGGGTTCCAAGAGAGACGACGGAGTTACAAATTAAAATGCTTTGGCATTTTTCCAGGCAATAATTTAACTTCCCTGGGTGAATCATTATATTTGCTTGGCTTAGATTACAGTGTAGGGTCATTAAAAAACATTCTGGTTCCTCCATCAGATTGTAATAGCTTGCATTTATCACAGCTGGAACCACACACCACATTTTAAAAAAAATCAGTTCAATATTGGCTAAGAATTGATGATGAAGGAAATTTTTATGATCAGTTCTTCGTGACTGTATTAGAAAAAAGAAGTGTAGGCAACTTTTATGTTTGTTCAAACCTTATTAAAACAACAGCTTTATCTTCCTAAACCATAAGTGAAGCGTTTGCAGCATCAGGGCTGACCCTGATCTTCTGTATATTCTCTGCTTAAAGGACATGAGCAGGAAATGGTCAGCTTAAGGACACAATGAAAGGAAACACAGCAGCAAAGGTTTCACTGATAACATGTGATTTGAAGTCAGTGAGCAGATTCAGTCAGTCATCCAGCTGTTTGGGCCAAAGTCTATAGAGCACTCTGCTGACTCCCACAAGACTGTCACGAAAACATGTGGAAGACTGTCGCTTGACATGGGCAAGGCAGGGAAAGCAGAGTGCTTTCACACCATCAGATGCTCTGGCTTGGTTATTTCATGCCAGAATCAAGGAAAATTATGCTGGTTTAGAAATATTTGTTTTTCTAAGAGTTAACTGGGCCAAACAGAAATAGGATGCTGATGTGAGAGTGTATTCATATGTCAGTGCTTGAGTATCACTAGGTGTAATGGAGTTCAGATCAGAGCCAGAACTGCAAAATATTCCACACCCACAATTAAGGACCAAATTTTTTTTTTAGGAGACGATTTTTCAGAAGACATCAGCACTTTGGATACTGAATGCTTACACTGTGTTTAAAAGGATTTATAAGCTATAAAGCTAATGCCATTTATAATTTCCAAGTAGTTCTTTTCTTTCCTCACTCTCAGCAATAAACTTATACAAGTCAACAATAACACATGAATTTTTGTTGAGTGTAGCAAGGAAGGGAAATGTATTACAAGTCTTGAATGATCTACTTCCCTACTGACTTTATAAAGATAGTTTAATCAATTTTTGGTCTTGGATTGCAGTAATTGCAAGTCTTGTGCTTGGACAGGAACTATATCCTCTATATTTTTCAAGACATGTTAAACTGGAAGGAAAACAGAGTGAGTTTTTAGAAAATCCTTAAAAACCTGACAATTTAAATATAGCTTAACTATTTTTTCAGGAAACAATCACTGCCAGATTGATCGAGAGCTTTTAAAATTCTGTAGGTATTGACAGTCTATCAAATCAATATGCACGTTTCAGTATCAGCACTGTTGGCTAGACTTTTTCAGTCCAGAATGGACTGGTCAAAATCAGAGAGCCTTATCCAAAATAATTCAATATCCTGACTGCTTGAAGGGGTTGTGGGTGACTCAGGCTTCAAACTCCATCTACTGCCTAGCTCAAACTTTTAAACCTCAAATGGTTTTACAGATAGAATTCTTGTTTTCTGGCCAACTCTCCTCTAAAAACAAGCAGACTTGTAAAAGGAACTGAAAGCACATAGTTTTACTTTCTGCTAGTCATTTAAAGGTTCTGTCATGACTGTTCAGTTGCCTTAGCCTTTCCTGACCCTGGGAGCCTTCATGGAAAACAATACAAATGCTGTATGTGTTATTTGGAGTTTTCCAATTACCGAAGATGATAAAGAAATGTGCTATTTACACAAATTTGCTATGTATGTGTCTAGGCAAGAGGCTTTACCATGCTGGCCAAATGGACATCACCACCTGTGATAAATCACAGTTTCATTTTTGTACCCTCAATATATATCTAGACTATGTGTGTGCATGGTTGAGAGGTGACTGTGCAGCAATAAGTTGATGCATAAAATCAAAAGCTATATTAACAATATATGCTATGTCATCACTGAACTAGATAAATCCATACCCAGTGAAGAATCTTTTTGCTTTTCTATTTACATTTTTTAAAAAATAAATTGATAAGTTTTCAAAGGTCAGGGAGAAGCACTTGCTGCAGGCAACTACATTTGCATTTACCATCATCCTCCCTCCATTTTGAGTCAAGCTTTGAGCCAAGAACTGACCAAGAGTTTAGACAGAATCCAGACTAGTGTTTACTAACAAGAACAAGAAAACACATGGAGTATTTCTCTTGTGTGGCTTAAGACAGTCCTTTATCTCTGATTAATGACCTGCGAGTTATCAGAATACTGTATGTATTCTTGCAAATATTCTGTCTTGACAACAGCAGGAATATAAGCAGGAGAACGGCATATAAGATAGTTGGGCCAATATTTTGAAGAATACCCTCATCTCCATGAAAACCCTGATCTTGAATTACACTCTTTTAATCCCTCTATCAAAAAAATGAGGTGAAAATTTTATGTGGCCCAACTGCAGGCTTATTAGTGATTTATGCAAAGTTTTAGCTCATAATGTAGAAATAGAAGATCTTGAAGCAATTAGGAAGAACAGAATATGCATTATCACTGGTTTGATTTTTTTTTATTGCAGTGTAAGCACAATAAGGGATACTGGTGGACCTGACCTGTAATGTAGCTTCCCCAGTGAAGATGAGGGTGGTGAGTGGACAGCTTCCGCCCTGACAAAGACCACAAGAAGTCTGAGGAAGACGGATTTATGATATTTAGAAAGATAAATACTGGAGAGATTCCATATTATGAGTGTTGTTCAACACACGCAAGACAAGGAGAACAAGTTTGGCACCATTCATTTAAGATCTTTTGCTCCTGGAGTTTAGGTGGATAACATGAGACAGCTGCATCCTTTACTGTAGGAGACTTTCACAATTCATTTAGGCTTTGCTTCAAGTGCCAAATTCTCAGCTCTGCTCTTGAATCCATCTGTCATCATTTCCTCCCATGAGCTTTCCATGTCTTCCACTTTGTATCATCTGCCAGTATGCATTGTCATTTCTCCTAGTACAGGTTTTATAGTGCACCAAGCTGCCTGTTATCAGGACATTTATAGCTGAATGCTTCTACAAAATAGTGAAGTTCAAATGGAATAAAGACTGGCATTCTCAACTATAGGGTTTTTTTGTTTGACCTTTTAGATGGCAAATGCTTGAAGGAACTTTGCTTTTTCTAGACATCACTTTCAAGGAAATAGAGCTTTGAAAGCCATTTTGTGATTACCACTCAACGTGAGTAACAGTCCTCACCTCATGAGCAGCATTATTTGGGAGGTTTTGATTATTGCCTTTGTGGATGAAAACATAAGACAACTCATGTATAGATCTAGGCAGGAAACTTTGACAAATGGTTCATTTACCAGAATATATAGTTTTGTTCACCCTAAATGACTAATGAGTTCTGACCTAATCTATTGAAAATTTTTTAGCTAGAAAAGTTTTGTTTTTATAGAAACTACATGTCTGGAAGAGAAAGGAAGAGAAGGGGTAAGAGAAGCTATTGGGCAAGAGAAGCTAAAGTAAATGCTCTAAATGTGGGTGAGGATCAGGATTCAGTTTTCACCTGTGGGGTGGGGGAGAATCTTGCTTCAATGTGCACTAGTGACTGCAGTGGTTACAGGTGTTCTCAGCCTCTGTAGAACATAGCAGTCTTGCTTGTCCAAATAACTGGTCATCTAGTGAAGCACTTAAACAGGTGCCTTACCTGTCATGAACACATGTATATCCAGGTATTTATAGATTTAAAGCAGATTTAAAGAGCTCATGGAGGAAGGACTGAGCAAAGCTCACATCAGAGTGCCCAGAAGCATGGTAGTGAAGTGAAAGCAATGATATGAACTATTACCCTGAATATGGCATAAAGTGATGACAGCACTGAGCTGTCAGGCATGAGTTCCTGTTATTCTAATGAATATTTATTCACTGGACTGGTGTAAATGTTTCCATGGAGGAGCAAGAAGAGCACTTCCAGTTCCCAGTATAGGAAATGACAACAGTTCTTTGACTTTTCTAACTAGCAACCTATCTCTAGCTCAGTATTGTATTTCTGCTGGGTTTCTATTAGGACTGGAACACTGGAAGCAGCTGTGCCCCCCAAATGCTGAAATAGCAGAAGCAGGTACCTCACCTAGGGCATGACTTTCCAGCAGAAGTCCTTTTCCTAAGAGGATAGTTTGCTCATGGATCAGGGTTACAATTCTAGCTCCATACAAGAGAATTCTGGCACATGTCTGCTAAATAACCAGAAAGATGGACAAAATATACAGTCCCACTCTTAATGTATAGAACCTTGGTAAAATACTGTATAGAGAAGAAAAATAATAGTCTCACTGTTCCAAAATCTTCGGCCCCCATCAACTCCAGCTATGCTGTGGCTCCTAACAAGGAGTTCAAGTCCCCCAAGCTAAGTCTTTAAGATAGATCTTAAAAGGAGCACAGTTCAAATAAATATTTGGTCTAACCAAGGGTTTTCTTCACAGGCAAGCCCACAGCTGCAATAGACTATCCTGACACTTGTGTACAAACTGCCAGACCTACTGTTTCAGGCAAGCAGTAGTTTGAGACAAGCTTCTTGTGTTCCTGAAGCTGTCCATTGCCTCTCCCTTTAAGCCTTCTTCCTGGATCTAGCTGCCAGCACAAGTGTCGTAAGATAAGGTTAATTATGCTGTATTCCACATCCTTCCTGGCTGCAGCTTAATTAACTCTCATTTCTCAAACTCTTTAATAAGAATTGTTTCTCATGTGCTCTATCCCAAATAACTCAGGTGACTCTTTTGAGCAAGTATAGTAAGCACTTTTTTTTTTTAATGGTTTACATTGAAACCTTTTAGATAGCCACAGAATTCATGTCTTTCGCCAGCTTTAAATATACAACTTGCAGTTTTGTTGTTTCTAAGTGCACCTTGGATTTGTTGTTGCTTATGTAGCAGCTCAACCTCTTTTAAGATAGGCCTTCTTCATACCACTTTATTCGGTTCTCCCTGTCTCTGAGAAACTGGTTTCCCAGTGCCTTGAATGTTGTTTTTTTTTTCCTGTGAAACCCTTTGAAACATCTTGTTGCTCCAGTGACAGGATGAGAAACCAAAATATTTAAGAAGGGATGCATGGACAAACACGGATCCAATTTTTTCAAGTAGTACCCACCAGAACGCTCATGATTTATCAAGTGTACAAAAATATGTGGCATTTGCCTTATCCTCACTTTCCTTGCTTCTCTTAAACATGTATTATTCTTTTCTTCAGAGAAGTGTTTATCTTTTTATTGTTCTAGAATTAAGTTTTCCCCCAGTAACTTAATGTATGGGAAGCTTGAACTCTTCTGTTCTGTTCTTGATCATTACTCTTTTATCAAGAAGACACTATCAAAGGCTTTTCACTCACTGCATTTGTCTGCTGCTCTAACACGTACATGCTTTCTGAGAGATCAAAGGCTTTATGGACTTCTAACCCAACTCTAGATGCTGCTATCCTTAACAGCTTTATGTGTCTTCTGAGCTAATACCTAGTCAAAAGTGGTTCACGTAAGTGGTTCACAAGGAGTTTTCCTCCTTGTGTTCTGAATTTTTATTTACCTGTGTCTTTTTTGAGGTTTTTCCAGCGTTTCACTGTCATGTTAAATGCTCTATTTTAAAGGAAAGGCTATCCTACATGCTTTTTGCTTGGGAGTCAATTAATCTAGATGTCACTGAAACTGCATCCACTTGCAGCTACAAAGCATTCCTCTAACTTAGTAGTGGTATTGTCCTTTTTGTTCATGATGAACATTAGTCAGTTTAGAAAATGCATTCAGAATTCTTTTTCCAGATATCTGACTTGCTTAACTTGTGTTGATTGTCATGCTGAACACTGTCTATTTAGAGTAAGCTTAGTTTAGCTTGATGCTGTGAAACCCTTTGCTAGCTGTACTTCTCTTCACATTAAGTACAGGCTCCAAACAGAATTATTCTTTTCAGTTTTTTCAGATTGTCTATTAAATTCCACTTTGCTTTCTTACCCAGAGTACAGCATTGTGTCTTCACAGCTCATTTTATCTGCCTGAATTAACAGAAAAGCATTAAGTAGACTAAACTGTACAAAATAACATTGCCTTTAATATTTTCTTTCTGCCTAGCATTCATTGCTTGAGCGTATGGAGTAAAGCATTCTTTGAACTTGCCTCATTTGTCTTATACTTTGCCAAAGAGTTTCAGCTACAATGGAACTTTTAAGTTCTTCATTCTCCCACATAAGAATTTTCTTAATTTCTATGCTACTGGCAATATCCAGTTTTCTGTGACCACCTCCTCAGAACTCAAGATGCTTGCCAGAGAGGTTTTTCCATACCTTGCAACTTGACCAGAATGGTGATGTTTTGTTGAAGTCCATGCAATAAGATTCAAGAGATGATAAAATACTTTCTCCCTCATTGAAGAAACACACAAAACCTGAAGTTCTTTTGTTTTTGAAGAAATACTTTAAAACAGGAATGCTCCTCACACAAAACATGTAGACAAATTCAAAGACCCAAAATTGTAGTGTCTGTTTAAAATCTCATTATTTTAAAACCAGTGTCATGGTTTCTCAGTGCTTAGAATAAGCACGCTGCATCTGGCTAGCTCTCCAGGTAGCCACAATTGCATGGAAAACCGAGATACCCACGACTTTTTCACCTCTGCTGTGAAAGAAGAAGGACATGGCTCTCAGTGCAGTTGTCACAGTCAGGTTTGGGCTTTGCAAAGGGGCTGCATGTAGAGATGATACAGAAGCTTAAGCTCCAGCAGCTGTATTCTACCTTCTAATGAAGTAGCGTATCACACAGAGAGACTATTAAACTGATGCTGTAGAAACCTGTAGCAACTGCTGGCAAGTTTATGGGTAGGATTTAAACTGTTTTTTTTAATATAGAGTGAGCCTCAAAGGTTTTGAATGTCATTACATGAGAGACCACCTATCTTGAGAGTTGATTCTGTTATATAAGTGGTCAGCAGAGGAATTCAAGTTAATCGTCTAGCCATATAGGCAGGACAGACTTGGCAGAAGGTGATCTGGTGGACAGCCTTGAACTGGAACTTATTCTTCAGTTGTAAAATGGGGATAATAATGCTCGTCTACCTCCCAGTAGGGTGCTTAGGCTAAATTCATTATTAGACATTTTCAGTAATGCTTCTGTTTATGTTTCCAAGGTAATGAATAGGGATGGGCTGGAAATCCCTTAACAATAAAACTTGTAGAGCTTAAAGGGCAATGGGAGTTAAGGGGTCATAGCACTTTTGTCAGGAACTATAGTTATTGCAAAGCCTGGTAGATGACTCCCGGCCCAATCATTTCTCGTCAACACAGTAATAATGTTTCTCCATTGCAGGCTCAGACACCTATGAAGACTGACATTTTATGTCACCTTGTAGAGAACTGATCATAATATTGAGACCAAGGAAAAAAAAAAAACAAAAAAAAAACAAAAAAAAAAAAAACAAACCAAAACCCTCTCTAAAGCTGTGTGGTACAGTGCAAAAACAGGTGATTGCCATCAACTTCATCCCTGCAGCCAAGAGTGCTTTAGCAGGCCAGCATTGCATATGTGTCCAGGATGGTAGCAATGGGATTCCTTGCAAATCCCATCAGTCATTAAAAGACAGCTCTTACAGATGGATTTCAAAGTTAAAGAAAGAGCTCAATAAAGACCCCTCCTCTGACAGTACTTTGCATGGGATTCCCAAGCTTCACCCTCCAGACAGATTCCTTTGCTGCCTAACAAGCTAACCAGAAGCCTCTACTGTATCGGCAGAGAGTCAGCTCTAGGTCAGGCTGAACGTGAGGCTTCATGCAGCTTAAAAGGCTTTCATTTTTTCATGCTACCAATAAAAACAGCATCCAAATTTTGAGTTTATGCTTCATCACACTGCTGTGTCAATCAAGCACTCCCCTGCAAATGTCTAAGGTAGGGCCCACAAAAGGATGGCAGGTTTGTGGAGTCAGCCTCAGTGAAGGGCTGACTCCTTCTTGGCTGTCTGCCTTGAAGTCCTGCTGTTTGAACAAGAGGAGAAAGCAGAAGGAGTGAACAATATATGACACAAAGTATACTCAACCTCCCTCCAGGACAAAACTTTTGGTCTGTATTGCTTCATTTGATTAATGTATATTCCATTCCTCCAATTTCAGCAGCTGCTCAAAGACTTGTTAAGAGCAGCAGCTATAATGTGCTATGTTCTGATGTATATGCCTCTGAGACTAAGGTGGCATTTCTCACTGGTAGTATTCAAGGTTAGCTGGATAGCTCAATGATTGAACACAAAATAAAAAACCTTTCCACATTTGAATGTCAGCAGAAACCTATAATAAGCAATGGTTGTTACATCTATTTCTTGCTTGACTCTCAGCAAAGAAAAGCCTGTTGGTCTTTGTCATACCTGGTATATACAGCAGTGCCTGCAGCTTTTTTTTCCCGTGTAACAAATACATTCAGTACACAGAAGAGGTTAATGAGCTAGAGAAGCAGGGTATCTTGCACTGAAATCCATGTTAACAAAACTTAAATGAGCCTCCTGGCACTGGGTGGGCTGAGGGCTGTCTTAGCAGCAGATAATGCATTTTGCACTGGCACACCATGTCAGGAAATCCCGTTTCCTCGCTTCAGAGGACTGAAGTACAGATTGCCAACATACTCGATTAAATGGTTTCTACTGAGGTCCCTCATTTTTTTGAACAAAGGGTTATCTAAGGTGCTACCTTGAAAGGTCTTAAACTAGAACTGTCATCACCACTTGCCACCACAGTTTTTTACAATAAAACCCATCACTGCTACATTTAAACAGCAGCAGTTCATTTCAATTCAGTTATTAGAGGTGTTATGGATTAAAATAAATAGTCATTTTGTTCATGCTTTTGTGTAGACTAAGTGTGGTCCCTAGGTTTCTGGCAAGCTGTCAATGTAGCCATCTGTTTTATAAAGTTTATGCATCTCTCTGGAAATAGACAGCCTGAAGCTAAGATGTACTAGAGCAGCATTTTTCTTTGAACCACATGCTGTACATGAAGAACAGTCAGATTTCAACAGAGCACAGGCTTTAATCTCCATGTAGGCCCAAAGTCAGCCCATTTAAGTATGCTAAATGAACTTAAGTTCATTTCACTTATTTTTTCTTACAACTCAGCTTCTATAACTTGTTTATAGAATTATTATATATACAAACACATACACATACAAACATAGATATAGGTAGAGAGACTGTAGGAGGGTCTGGAGTCCAGAGCCAGGTCACACAAAGACTGTGTGATCTTACACCAGCTTCTGCTTCAAAGAGCTTATATATTAAAAAACAAACATAACACCTTAAGTATATAAACAAGCAAGCAAGGATGAAGACAGAAGGTATCCAATGTGAAATTCTGATAGCAGATGTGCAATTTGCAGGCTATCAGTAAGAACAGATGTCATTCTTAAGAGTCATGGAGGGAGATAAAGCAAACAAAATCAGTACCAAGACTTTGAAGATAAGTGAAGGAAAACTTTTTTAAAGTGTGTTGTTTTGGTTTTGGTTTTGGTTTTTAATTTGCATTTGGGCTTTCTCTGCTACCCTATCTTAATAGTGTGTTCCACCTTAAATGTCTCCCTGATTTTAATGTAGTTTACTCAATTTTAAAGAGACTGCATGCCACATCACATTAAATTCTATTACATGTTCCCACCATAAATAAATAGCATGTGAATTGAACCATCTACTACCATACAAATATAAAATACCTAGTACTGATGGGCTCAGTCCTGCAATCTTGAAACAACTGGCCAGGGCATGGCTAGATCTAGATTTTGTAGATTTAGAGGGGGGGAGTTGACCAATTCAGCTGAAGCATGTCTGTTGCTTTTCCAAAATGTTTTGATGAATCTTTGGGTGGATTAGCTGCCCCTAATGTGGTTTGAATATCAAGTAGCTGCTGTCAGGATGGAAGTAGATGTGCTCAAGATCTCTAAAGCAAAGGGAAACCCCACCTAATTTGTAATTGTTTTATGGTATTGCCAAAGTCTAAAAGATCAGCAGTCCAGTGCTGATGTTCCTAAACCTGTAGACACAGAAGTAATTTAATGGAAGTTTGTTTTAAAATAAATAATTTCTGACAGTGCCCGAGGATCAGAGATGGCCTTGCACTAGACTAAAAAAACAAACTGATGCTAGCCGAAGTGACAGATTCATTGGCTCAGGTGTTAAAACCGAGAACTACAAGGAGATAACTTTTTATACAAATCTACTTCATTTTAATGAGATGTTTTGTCTCAATGCAATCAGCCTACAGACACATACTATTGTACTGTTACCTTATTCCCTGCAAAATTCTTTACGTCATTTTTCTCCCAGTGCCTTTTGGACTGCACTTTGCACTCAGGAGTCCTATTCAGAAAGCATTAGTACACTTTCTAATTGATTTTTTTTTTCACTTCTGCAAAGGTAGAGAGGAAAAATAGCCCTCCAGTGGATTTTTGGTGGCCTGAGTAGGAGTCTGCTGTGAAATACTAAGCAGTAGAACGGAACAAAGGAAGCAGCATCTCACCCTTAGTCATGAAGTGGTGTTAAACAAAGGATTGCAGTTTGCGGTCCTTCACAAGACACATGAAAGTTGTACCCTTCTGTACCTTCAGAAGAGAAAAACTGAAACACCACAAAAGGCATAATATATTATAAGGAAACTAGAACAGCATGTATCAGAGCAACACTAGGATGGGAGGCTGCATGCACTGACCAACACTGTGCACACAGACTGACAATGGTTGTCAAGATTAAGCCATTTCAAAAGCAACTGAACAAAGTTGCAGAGGGGCTGCTGTTGCAGAGGGGCTGCTGTTGCAGCTAAGTAATCACATAGAGAGGAACCCACATTGTATAAATCATGCTGCTTATATCTGTGATAGGAGCTTGTCTCCAACAGCATTCTCACAGTGTCCATTTTAATTAAGGTTAAAAGGTCATGTATATAAGGACTTCTTTTAATATCATAAGATCAGCTCATATTTGTTACTACATTAGATTAGCTTGTAGTGTCTTCAGGGAGAAAAAGGTATGAAAAATCACTCTTTTGTTTTAAGTTATACCTGTCTGAAGCAGTTATTTAGAGAATGAAGCCATTATTTAGAGAATGTAGGAAGGGCTCTGTTATTCCTCTCTGTCCCTGAGATCTGCAACTGACTTGTTGTAGGTCTGCTTCAAATCCAATTGGAATCAGTGGGAGACTTTCCAGTGTTTTTTGTTTTTTTCTAGATCAAGCCATACGTGGGCTTGGGCTTCTGCTACAGTATGGAATTGGGATCCAAGATCTTTCTTCCTGTGCCTTTGCAAAATCTCTCCTTAAATGCTGTACATGTTGTTTTCTAAACCCTTAAGGTAAAGGAAAAATGCTCAGTTTCGTTGTATAGATTCAGATATGTAAATTGCTAAGTATTAATAACACCATATAATTATATTCTTACGAAATTCATACTCAGTAACCTCCAGACACTCTCAGCTGCCCATCTGAAGATGTGGTAAAGAAGGCTCTGCCACAGAAATTTCCTTTTGATTATTTATTTTCAGATATGATCTACTCTCCTTCCCAGTTCGAATTTCAGACGTATCAGATCTCTGGCACAATGACAGCAATCAGGCATGCTGGTGCAATAAAGTTACAAGCTGTCAACAGTAATTCAGGATGGGTGGTAATATCAGACTGTATAGAGCCAGAACTGTTACTGTTTAATTTTCGAAGTTGGATTTCAAATCGTCACATCAACATTAATTCAGTCTTGATTAGAGTTCTGCTTCTTCCTTGTTCATTGCCAGCTTCATAGCTCTCCTGCTGATCTCAAATATTGGATTCTTACAAGCCTGGAATTTGGGTACCCCTTGCAATGGTAGCCTTTGCAGGTCCTCACTGCAGGCCTGTGTAGGAGGTGTAGTAAAACAGTGGGCAGTGGCTATTCATGACTTACTGAATCAAGCTCCTACCAAATCCCACTTCTGAATATATGGTCAGCTTGTTAGTGGGTGGAAAATTATACTTCCCTCTGCCCTTGTTTGAAATATGCATTTATTTGACATTACTCCACAGGCTACCATTCTGTCAAATACATTGGAAACGAAGAGTTATGCAAAAGCTTTGGCAAATGCTTTAAGTTAATCAGAAAATCGTCTGTTAAAATTGTTTTGCTAAAAAGTCAGAGGACTTCAAATCTTTTGTACTGTTGCCATCTTGAAAGCCACATCTGGAGAAGAATACTTTTCGCAAACAGGTATTTTCCACTGAGTAACAGTCACTGAAAAGGCAAAACCAAGATATTCAAACTCCATTTCCTGCATCATTGAAAATCTATATATTTCTGGTATGCTACTAACCCCGAACACCTTACTAGATGTGGTGTAAATGATGCATCTAAAGGAGATTGAGAAATGGCTCAGAATCTCAGATTTCTTAGCTAAGCATACAAAACAGGGATTTTTCCAATCCTTTTATAAAAGGTTACGAAAGCAGTTGAGTGAAAGAGGAAATGGCCAGCTGTCACTTGGAAAAGAAGAGCTTTGTTTACTAACAGATAGCTAGTAGGCCAAGCACTCATATTTAAGTGTTTGGTCCTTCATAATTAAGTTTTTGGTCCTGTACTTATAGAAATATCTCAAAATTAAAATTGTTCTCTACTATCCTGCAAGCTAGAGAGCCTAAGCTTGAGCAAATTCAGGTCCTCTCAACTAGGCAAATGGTGACAAATACCAATGCTTTATTTCCTTCAATTATTAAGGTAAGTTTTTTAGTAGATTAAAGTATGCATGGACTGACTTATTTCATTATAGGTTGCATATTCTTAATACAACACTTTCTTTATCCTTTGCAGCAACCAAACACTAACTGTTTGGATTAAAAGCCTTAAGGATGCTTTCACTATAACAATCTGGTTGTTATATTGTGAAGAGTTTGTTTTACACAGGGACAAAGAATTAGAAATCAGGTGCTGAATGCTGTGGACTCCTGTAGTTGTTCATGTGATACCTTAACAATCTGAAAGGACAAATTTGGTACACTGGGAATATTCAAGTGCTTTCACCGTTCTGCCATCACAGAGAGATCATCACTTATTTCAACTTTAATACTATTTTGAATATTTTATATGCCATTCAGACTATCAAGGTTATAGTATGAAATTTACACTCTTTCTAATGAAAATATGTACAAAAGAGGGCACAGAGGGGAAATACTCCACTATGAAGAGCTTGACTGAAATCTAGCTGACTTCATCCAAAAGAGTTGTGGCCATTAAAATAAATGTCTCGGGTACAAGTATGAAAACATTGGTTCCCCCATTATATACATTTATGGCTGCTCTTTTTATATCAGCTATCTTGTGCTTCTATCCACTTTCTTTCAGCTATTGCACTATATCTCTCCAGGACTGTTTTGTACAGCTGACTAGAGAAGAAAAGAAACAAAGTGATTCAACATTGATATTTGTGGAGCTTTTAATATTAGCACTGTTATAAACATGCCTTTCACAGTCTATTGCTGTATCTCCTCATTTGTTGAAGCTTGCTTAACAAAAGGGGAAGAAGAGTGGAGTAGTTCCATCTCCAGTTATGAACTGTGATTCCTCTTTTTTTGTGGTTAGTGTGTGACCAGCCAGATGAGGAGAAGAACTGCAGCACTGCAACTGAAGAAGATCAGTTCTGGCTTGGCCAAGATGTGACATTTTTATGACCAAATTTACAACCTTGCTAAAGCAAATTAAATCATAAACATACTTTGCATATATTAGTAGTCTTTGAAGACCTGTATTAGTCACTCCAATTGTTTTATGGATATTCCAAGTAATGGCCAAGGCACAGATCACAGCCTATTTTCTACTGTAGGTCAATAGAAAATTAGGTGGGCTAAAAAACCGGGATTCAAGTGATGAGTGAACAATGCATGTACTGAGTTACTCAAACACAGTGAGTTGAATTATACGTGAAATAAAAGTTACTCTTGAGATTCAATGAGAAACAAAAAATATTGTGATTTATTTAATCAACCAAGCATGATCTCAAGAGGAAGTCTCTTGTCTACTAAGCCACTTAGAAAGATTTCTAATTCCTTCTCTTGTAGTAAATAATCTTTGCTTCAAAAAGGTGGGAAAGTGAGACTGGCAGATACAACAATGAGAGTCTTGCAGTCATACCAGCTCAAATTACATCAGCTTATCAACCAAAACAAAGGTCAAAATAACTAAGTTTTTACTTGTAATTAAGCCTACCCTAATTTATTTGCCAACATAAATTTTCTGCAAGTTTTACAGAAGCATAGATGGCACAAAACCCAGGTCTTATAGTTCTTTCACGCTGTTCTATTGCAGCCTTTTAAGCACCGTCAACTGCTAATGCTATGTGTATAACGCTTACTGAACTGTGTTGCAAGAGTTCACTTTTGGCAGGCTTGCTGAAAGCATGTTAACCAAGCACATTTGGCATGGGCGTTTCTGTTTGCCTCATTACTCAGAGTAAACAAGGCAGATCTGAACTTAAAGTCTGGGGTGAAAACCTGGATTCAGTGCATTCAACGGTAAAATTACTGTGGACTACAGTGGTGCTAGGTTTTCTCTCTCCTAACATCGTTCTCCACCTCAATAACAAGAATGTCTCCTTTTGAGGACAGACCTAGCACAGATTCTTTAAGGAATTATCGATTGGAAGTATGAAGGGAAGCATTGCATTCATGTCATTAAAGACACGACCACACAAGTTAATACGCAAAAGCCGACATGCAAACTCAGAGAGCATCCACTACATAATGTTATCATCCCATGTGCACGTTTTTCACCATTAGTAAATGAAATGGAACAATTTACTCCTTGCCAAAAGACGGTTTTATTGTTGGCTAAGTGAGAGAAGATGGGCTGTTACCGAAGAGGAGTTTTTTTGATTATACAGCATGGTAGTTAGAGAATGCCTGAGAGTGCCTGTAGGTAATTACTAAAATGTATTTGATGCATTGTGCATTTCTATTCTTACTAAATTCTGACTTTTTCATTTGCTCAAAACTCCAGAATTCATACTGCATTGAAAGCAACTCCTTCTAGTCCTGTTCTTAATATATCTGTATACATGTATTTATAAACATTTACTTAAAAAAAAAAAAAATTAACTTTGACTTGGAAATCCAAAACTAGCTGTATCCAATTGTATTCAAGTGGAGTTCTTGCTCACAAAAATAATTGCAGTAAGTGGTACTTTTCTGGTGAAAACTGAATACACTTACAAGACAAAGAAAAGCCATTCCTACCAGACAGCAAGCAGAATATGTCAAAAAGAATAACCTTAAAGACGGAAACTGAGAAACAAGACAGAGGAAGCAAGTACTAGAATATTTCATTTAGTGACTATATGACAAGTTCATCACAGATCATTATTTATAGGTCACTTTCCTGTCAGCTGTAGGATTTCTGGCCCTAATCATGAGAGTCAACACAGACTTCCGAATAAAAACTTCCAACATGATAGAGATAATTCCAAGCTGGACAAAAGATACATATGACCATGATTTGCTTCCTTTCTTACATTAAAGATGCCAAGATATTTCCCTAATAATTCCTTGTCATTAATAGTGCCATTTTCTCCTTTCACAAACAAGGAAAAGACATTTCTTTTGCAAGATCTTGAGCCACACTGAATCTGAAATTCAAGTTGGCAAGAAGTTTAAAGGAACTTATTTTTAAATATATCATTTTTTTATAACGCCTTCTTTCTACTCTATGCAGACTTGGAAGATTATTTACCTCTCCTATCAGTTTTTGCTCATCAGCACATACAGGTTTCGTTTGCCCATCTTCATTTGAATCAAAATGGAAACAATTTCTTTCTTTCGTTACTGGTTTTATTTGATGTGAAGATACTTGAAAAATATCACTGTGCCTGGGAATATGGCCCAGACAAACTGGCTCATATTTCTGTTCTAGTGTAAAGTTACACAAAGAGAGCTGGGGGTGTGGGGCAGGTTTGGAGAGGACTTCTGTTACAGTGTTTGGACTGAAAATCAAAAACATCTTAGGTCAGCTTGAAACAAGCAAATAAACAGACAAATCCTTTTTTGTCCCAGACAATCAAAAACATGGTATAAGATCCTGACAAAAGCAACCCAGAACCTTCCCCCTGCACACACCAAAGTTTTAACTTATTTTTAAAAAGAAAAAGACAAGAAATTTGAAGATAAAAAACAGATGTCCATAAACAAAATCATGAAGGTTGTCAGCCTTTCACTGCTGTAAATGGAAGTGAAGTTTTGCCACCTTCACTGTTTGGTTGCACTACATTCTCATTTTCCGCCTCAGATGGCTTTTAAGTGTCCTAATTTCCTGTGTTCACAGGCAATACTGCAGGATGGCTTCAGATTGCCTCTGAAATATGAATTGTCTAAATACTGCTCAAAATGTCCTATACTACTAACTGAGAACAGTAAAGATTCTTCTTTCATTTCTTTCTCTGAGCTAGAGAAATTAAGAGAATTTGAGCAACCTTTCTTACCTCCAGAGAGTGCCCTGATCACCATGACACTATCTAAGGGGTAATAAACCTTCACGAGCACATCTTTTTTTGTATGTACATGCATATTGTAGTTGGACAGCAGAGAGATTATAAAGACAGAAAGTAGAAAAGCGCCATTCAGTTCTGACAATTCAGTAAAAGGAATCTGCTGGCAAACTTTCTTTAAAGTTTGTTGATTTAAAAAAGAAACAGTGAAGTAGGTTTATTTTGTTCACTTGTTCCTCATATTCTGGTTTTATGTTTGGTCTCAGGCAATGTGCCTTAGGTTGCAGTATATGATCCCTCCTATTGACAGCATCTCTAGGGCACTGAAGAAACTAATCTTCTGCCTATACTCCGGTTACTATTTTGCACAACTCCAGAAAACAGTCACTCCCTGGACTGTTTAATCACAAGTGGAAGAATTCAGTGGACAATTTACAGGTTTTATTGACATTCAATCTAAAAAAAAAATCTAATTAATGTTTTAATACCAAGGTTCATGTCTTTGCTGCTTTAAAAGCACTTGAGAACAAGCAAGAAAATACATTTATATGTTGAAATAAAATATGCAGAAGTTTTTTTACTAAGCTGTAATGCCATTTTATCTTTATTACCTTCTATACATTCTGTAATATGAATTCTGTAAAACAAAGCCAAATACCAGTTTAAGGAAAGGTACTTCTTCCATAGAGCAGTGTTATGTCAGTGCTAAACCCAGATGTTCTGATGTAACATCAAACAACCCTGCAAACTGGCCTGTAAATCCTATCTTGTAAGTTGGATAATTTCTGAAGACTTAGAGTATCAGGATCCTTGAGTGAAAGTGCTAATTGTCAAATCACTATTAATTTACATCCATAGGCTTTAAAAAAAAAATAAATCCATTTAACAGCTTAAAAGTTACCGAAGTGTAAGAAATATTAGAAAATCCCTGGATAACATTAGAACAAAGCAAATTAACTGGTATCTTGAAGGGAGACAGTTCACTAAGCTTAGTGCTCACCATCAGCATTGATATAAAGCAACTAGTATGTATTTGCAGAATTTTTCTGTTAGACCTCTACCTCTTGGCTAGTAAATGTGGTTAGACAAACTGAAGATAAATGTTAGATATTACCCAACAGCTAACTTTTGACAGTAGCAAAACAATGCAGCATGAACTAACATAAGGCAATGTTTATGATACCAAATTTTGCTAGCAGACCTGGGTTGCTCAGAGACAGGGAGAGCAGTGGGCCTTATTTAGCAGGTGTCTTTAAAAAAATTTATTCAAGTTCATTAATGCTGACTAAATTTTGCACATTTACTGGGGCAGTTTCTTTCACTTACAGAATGTGGCTTAACTCTATCAAAGCATAACTTTTCAAAACACATTTATATTCACAGGAGAAGTTGTAACATATATCCTTAGTAAATATTTTTCTGGAAAAACACATTAATCTTATATATGAAGAGGATACATGTTGGAAAATAAGACACAAGAGTTGTCTACAATTTTTCTTCGAAGCCACCCCTGCTGAGAGTGAATGTTAATTTTGTTGTTCTGCCTCAGTATCTAGCATCAGAAATGATAATGAGAAACCTGAGCTGGTGTAGATTTATCTGGTCTCTGAACACATCAAATTGATTTATAAGTCAGAATTCTAAGTGCTTGGTTCTGTAATTTTGGTACTTGTTGAAACTTGACAGAGCAGGAGGAAATATCAGATACAAATATTCAAACAGATTAAAATTCCACATAAATAAGTGACAGAAATTGAAGCAAAGTTTATCCAGGAGAAGGGTTTGACCACAGAAGCACTTGAACATAACAATAGACACTTGTTTATTTAAAAAGTTTTATTTAAAGCTTTGGCTTTAGTAATCAGCAAAAAAAATCCTGATAGCTATCAAAGGCCATAATGAAAAAAATAATAATGTGGAACATAGATGTTGCAAATTTGTATTCAGTTTCCTCTGGAAAATCACGAGTTATACAAGTTGTTAAAATAAAAGGCAGGATTTAGCACTGTTGACTCCAGATGTATTAATTAATTAAGTCGCAATTTCAAACAAGACTTTTCCTCACAAATTCTTATTAACATGTAGTTATAGTAACAGGTGATCCAACATGAACAAAAAAGGCTTAATTTCTCTATCCAAGTAACACCACGTACTATGTGTATTCTGTAAAATATCTTCACCACTTAATAGACAAAACACTTAAAAAGATGCCCTACAGAATATATCCACGCAACATGGAAATACCCCTGGAACTGTGTAATCACCTAAAATAGTTATTTATGATGACCGAATTGTCTTCCAGTGGAGTTGTATGATCAACAGTCATTCCAAGTTCTAAGCACATTGTTAACTGATGTGCATTATTTACTGGCCTTCATAGTAATAAACTGTCTCTGAAAACTGGGAGAAGATTCCAGCTTGTAAAGTAGGACATCACTGTGATTCCTAACTACATCCATCTCCAAACAAGTAGGCAAGAGTAACTAAGTGCTCCCCAAGGCTGGAGAAAGACCCTTCTGTTCAGGTCATCCCTCCACAGTGAGATATCAGCAGGGAAAAGCACGGTACTTATGACCTGCATTCTAAGACCCTCATTCATGGAAAAAGTTGTACTTGGAAAATGGCTTAAAAGCATGGGTTTACGTTACGTAATTAAAACCTGTTGCCTCTTACAGGAATTATTGTATTAAACCAGACCAAAACATCCAAAACATCCAAACCCTATAGATACAATCTCTCTGCAGCCAGTATTAAAATCTTTCTTTCTTCTACCTAGTTGCTCTCTGGTGACAGCAGAGAAACTGGGCTTCTTTGCTGAAACATGAAAAGGCTGCATTCCCCAGTAACAGTTTCACAGTGGGCATCTAATCAAATACTACTCACCAGCCTTGCCATGACAAGCACTGAACACATATCTGATCAATGTTAGGATTCTAGTGCAGAGCCCTACAAATTATAAGAGCGAAATGAAGAAGGAAGAAAAATAGTACCGTCTTCTGTGGTCTAGACTGGATGTTTGATTGATGGTATCCTAGCAACAAAATAACATCACACCTTATCTGTCTGTCCTTCTAGTTAAGTGTATAATGCTAACAGCCTGAAGGAATTCTCCAAGGCTGAGGAAAAAAAATTTTGCTGGAAGATGAACATGTGTGCAGAGTCCTCAAGATTAGCAGAATGGCAGGAGAGTACAGCTGGGAAAAACTGCCCAGTGAAGAAAAGTTGCTCAAACAACCGATTTTCTGAGAACAGCAGCTTGAGAAATCTACAGAGACAGAGACAAAACCTGAGATGCTGTAGACAGAGAATGGAGAAAAGCACAACAGATATATTCTTCAGGTAAAAGGCAAGTAATTAATATCAAGAATACTCCAGCTAATCTAAGTTTGCTGGTTTGTGTTTTGTTTCTGGTTGTTTTTTTTTTAGTCTAGTGAACTTTATTAGCATATTTTAGGAGTTTTTTGGCAATTGGCTCAGCAAGAAAGAAACTCCCTACTTTCTGCCCATTGTTTGCAGTGAATTTCTATTTATGGTTCTTTCTGATCCAATTGATATTGACATCTCTTTCTTAGAAGCACAGTGTTGAATTCCTAATGCTAAACAGAAAGGCTAATTATTTCATTACATTATTAGCAATTACTTAATCCCCTCTTAAAGTCAGAAAGGTGTTTTTAGTACTGAAAGTACTGATTGGTAGGACTGGTAGAAAATAAAACATGGCCCTGTCTCAACATGTACTTTGCAAGAGAACTTCCACTGATTTTATTGTATGTCCTAAATGCAAAAGAGCTTGGAGACAAAAGCAAAATATTTCCCATAAGTATAATTTACAGAGAGAATCTCTATTCAGTAGGAGTTAAAGAATATCTAAATAAAACATCAGTTCAACAATTTTTTTCAGACACATTTAAATTTAAATTTTAGACAGATTTAAATTAACAGCTTGAGCGGAAAGAAAATGTTTTCATCTGGACACCAGTGAAAATTTTATGGCCCCCTTGGGTTTGCTAATAATGACAGTAGCTTCTTTTTTTTTTTTTTTTTTTTTTTTTTTTTTTTTTTTTTTCTTTTTTTTTTTTTTCCCCCTTAGACTGGCTCAAAGCCAAGCTGTATTTTGTAAGAATTTTTTGTTTTGTTTTGTAACAAAGATTTTCCCCATCTGGGAAAAAAAAGCCCCAACAAATGTTGTATACATTAGTGTCAAAATCAAGGACAAATATATAAGATTAAATTGTTAAGAGAGAAAGTAATAACACATGTAAAACCATCAAAGCTAAACAGTAGTGAAAATAGCACATAAGGTCACTCAGCATGTTTTCCTTTACAATTATGTCCCTGTACCATGCTACCATATTCACAGCAAGTTGCAAATACGATTTTTAGTTATAAGGCAAAGATTCAGGATATAATGTGTTCTCAGCTGCACTATATGGGGAACATTTTGGTCCTATTACAGTTCAGGAGTAAATCCCAGCTCTCAGCTTCAGTGGATAACTTCAGGGCTTCAGGAGGAAGTGTACCTGCTAATGCCAAAGCTTCCTATGGCCAGGGACATCGTGTACGTCAGAGAAGCAGTTATGTCTATGACTCAAAAAGCCCACAGGGGCCTCAGCTGAATTTGCTGGGCAGGAAAGGACTCTGCTGGAAAGTTCTTAAAGTGAAATATTAAACCAGCTAAATCATAATGCTTACCACATTCTCCAATGGTAGCTAAGATAAAAAAATAACTTATTCTTAAAATAATTGTCCTTCGTGCCAATGTTCTTTCAGCCTTCTTTTTAATAAACTTGGGTTTGCTTGTTTGAGTACAATTCATTTTATGGAAGCAAATTACACATTGTGCCATATCTAAGCATTTGATATGCTTCCTGTCTGTGGCCAAATGGCTCCCCACTTTACAGTAGCTTTTGCAGAAGACCACATATCTTCTACAGTTGGATAAGACACTATTGCCTTCAGTTTTCCCATAGCCCAGCCCTACATGCAGATCATAGTCACATCCATGCTGGTAGGGCTTCTGGTTACAGGAGTCTGGCAATGGTCAGGGAAGTGTCCCAGAACAATGTTTAAATTCACAGAGTACAATTCCACAATATGATTTCTCCAGCAACAAAGCTCCTATAAGCATTTCTCAAGTTTACACCATTTAATTCTGCATCTTCAGATGTTAATTTCCTTCTCCCACAACTTTCTACTCTTCATCTGTGAGAAAGCAATGGCACTTAACATCAAACCGTAAACCATAACTGAAATGAAAAAATTACTGAAAAATTATGACTATTTGTGAGTGCAGCTGCAAGGTGCCTTGGAAGAATTCAGAAATCATAACCTATCACAAATTTTGGTTAGGCAAGCAGCAGTTTTCGAGCCGTCCATGAAGCACCAGTATAGGTAGAAGGCCGATGGTCATGGATCACATTCACGTGCTCCACATAGAGATGGCCAAAGCTGTGGATGGCACACAGCAGCCTGCACTAGGTTACTAACCCCAGGGAGCGTTTACAAGTGAGGGAGAATATTCCCTTTAGGTTGCTTCTCTGCCATGCCTGTCACTTTGTCTTCAGCCCACCAGCTCACAACACTGCCAGCATCCAATTTAATTTTTATCCTTTGTCTTGAAAAGAGTTCTTCATAGTCCTTCAATACCTGAATATAAATGGCTTTACCAGCTTAGGCTTCTCATTATAGAGTCTTCACCTAAAACTTGCCATCTCTTTTTCTTAGAGAAATACAGCCAAATATATCAGACAAAATTAGGTGAAGAGTTATTTCAGTTTTATTTCTGGTGATGAAGCATGAACAACAAGAGGTTAGAGTATACACAGTGACTCAAAAGGACATGACAGGCAGGCATGAAAAGAAACCTTTTACAGTGGAAATAAGGCTCAACAGTAGTTCTTCATGCTGAACAGAGTGTTCAATGGCAAGAACATCCTTTTATCGTAAAATATAAGAAGGTCAGGACCTAAGCACAACCACAGCAGGGATATTTCTAGCTGAAATTACTAGAAAATGGAGAAGAGACTACTGTGGCATGGATATTCCTGAAGTTATTTTATTTTAATCAGTAATGCAATAAACATACTTTTAATTAGTTGGGGGTTTTTTTACTGAAATGCAGTAAATAACAACTGTGATCTTAGATAATATTTATTTCTTCTACAGGAGATTTCACTTCCAGCCTAACAGCTCATGGAAGAAATTAATATAATTTTTGTAAAATGCTACCCTTAGGAAGAGTATTTGTATGGGCTGAGTCCAATAAAAACATACTGCTGCCTAAGCAGCAATGTATTTGAGCAGCTGCCTAATGCATTGGGATATGTTTGATCACAGACTTTAAGGATATTATGGCAAAGCATCAGTTAAATACAGTGACTTCATCTCAATCTCTGCCAATTTAGCACTTCCATAACTTTTGTAAGAGGGGTTTGTGATTTGACATCTGCTAAGTACTTACAGTCCACTGGCCAATGGAACTCAACATCTCAGTTCTGAAATTATGCAGGAAATGCTCCAGTTTCAGACCAAAGAAATTAATATAAACTCATAGCCCCAAAATACTCCTAGAACAGAATAATAACTTATTATGAAAATTAGGAAAGATGATAAAGAAAAGCTCATGAAACTAACCTATCCAACCCATAAGCCCCTCAACATGTGGAGCAATATCCCTCAATGGGTGGGATAGATATACCCATAAAATAAGTATGTTTTATAGCTCTCAATAAAATTTATTCAAAGTAATATTTAAAAAAGAAGTAAGTAGGTAGAATCAGACTCTAGACTAAAGGATAAACCATATAGTATTATAATAACTTAGAAGGTTTGCAAAAAAAACCAAAACAGTACTGGCTTTTCATATGGCTCCTTCATTTCTATTAATGTTTTTGAGAGTTAGTTATCTAGGTCTATTGATCTGAGGGGTGGTAGGGGAAACATATGTTGTTTCGTTCCTCCCTCTAGAATCCCTCAAATTTTACCGCCTGCATTTAGAAACTGAATTCCTGATTTTGTTCTTTGTGTTTTAGAATATCTTCTGAATGTCTTGGTATTAATCCATTTTTAAGTTTGTTGTTAGCCAGATAAATTTTTAAACTTCTAAGTTACATTAGTTGCCAGTCAATCGGAAAAGTTCACTTTCTTTTCATTTCTATTTTTTAGCACCATTCTAACACTTTCTTACAAACAGGCTATTTTCTGCCCAGGATAAGTTCTTCATGTTTATGACATAATGTCTTTTTGAGCAACAAGTGGGTTGTCTAATCAGTTGCCAGTTTCTGAAGTTTTCCTCCTTTGAATTTATGGTCCCTGCCACTTCCAGCCACATGGCATTAAATGTTGGTGAATTGGTCCTTTTAAAGTTTCTAATATATAGACTGATTTGTATGAAATGCAGTCACTAGTACCTGGTCAACTGCTACTTTTAAGTCAGTGAGAAGGGAAAGGGAAAGGGAAAGGGAAAGGGAAAGGGAAAGGGAAAGGGAAAGGGAAAGGGAAAGGGAAAGGGAAAGGGAAAGGGAAAGGGAAAGGGAAAGGGAAAGGGAAAGGGAAAGGGAAAGGGAAAGGGAAAGGGAAAGGGAAAGGGAAAGGGAAAGGGAAAGGGAAGGGAAAGGGAAGGGAAGGGAAGGGAAGGGAAGGGAAGGGAAAGGGAAGGGAAGGGAAGGGAAAGGGAAGGGAAGGGAAGGGAAGGGAAGGGAAGGGAAGGGGGAAGGGAAGGGAAGGGAAGGGAAGGGAAGGGAAGGGAAGGGAAGGGAAGGGAAGGGAAGGGAAGGGAAGGGAAGGGAAGGGAAGGGAAGGGAAGGGAAGGGAAGGGAAGGGAAGGGAAGGGAAGGGAAGGGAAGGGAAGGGAAGGGAAGGGAAGGGAAGGGAAGGGAAGGGAAGGGAAGGGAAGGGAAGGGAAGGGAAGGGAAGGGAAGGGAAGGGAAGGGAAAAGGGAAGGGAAGGGAAAAGGGAAGGGAAGGGAAAAGGGAAGGGAAGGGAAAAGGGAAGGGAAGGGAAAAGGGAAGGGAAGGGAAAAGGGAAGGGAAGGGAAAAGGGAAGGGAAGGGAAAAGGGAAGGGAAGGGAAAAGGGAAGGGAAGGGAAAAGGGAAGGGAAGGGAAAAGGGAAGGGAAGGGAAAAGGGAAGGGAAGGGAAAAGGGAAGGGAAGGGAAAAGGGAAGGGAAGGGAAAAGGGAAGGGAAGGGAAAAGGGAAGGGAAGGGAAAAGGGAAGGGAAGGGAAAAGGGAAGGGAAGGGAAAAGGGAAGGGAAGGGAAAAGGGAAGGGAAGGGAAAAGGGAAGGGAAGGGAAAAGGGAAGGGAAGGGAAAAGGGAAGGGAAGGGAAAAGGGAAGGGAAGGGAAAAGGGAAGGGAAGGGAAAAGGGAAGGGAAGGGAAAAGGGAAGGGAAGGGAAAAGGGAAGGGAAGGGAAAAGGGAAGGGAAGGGAAAAGGGAAGGGAAGGGAAAAGGGAAGGGAAGGGAAAAGGGAAGGGAAGGGAAAAGGGAAGGGAAGGGAAAAGGGAAGGGAAGGGAAAAGGGAAGGGAAGGGAAAAGGGAAGGGAAGGGAAAAGGGAAGGGAAGGGAAAAGGGAAGGGAAGGGAAAAGGGAAGGGAAGGGAAAAGGGAAGGGAAGGGAAAAGGGAAGGGAAGGGAAAAGGGAAGGGAAGGGAAAAGGGAAGGGAAGGGAAAAGGGAAGGGAAGGGAAAAGGGAAGGGAAGGGAAAAGGGAAGGGAAGGGAAAAGGGAAGGGAAGGGAAAAGGGAAGGGAAGGGAAAAGGGAAGGGAAGGGAAAAGGGAAGGGAAGGGAAAAGGGAAGGGAAGGGAAAAGGGAAGGGAAGGGAAAAGGGAAGGGAAGGGAAAAGGGAAGGGAAGGGAAAAGGGAAGGGAAGGGAAAAGGGAAGGGAAGGGAAAAGGGAAGGGAAGGGAAAAGGGAAGGGAAGGGAAAAGGGAAGGGAAGGGAAAAGGGAAGGGAAGGGAAAAGGGAAGGGAAGGGAAAAGGGAAGGGAAGGGAAAAGGGAAGGGAAGGGAAAAGGGAAGGGAAGGGAAAAGGGAAGGGAAGGGAAAAGGGAAGGGAAGGGAAAAGGGAAGGGAAGGGAAAAGGGAAGGGAAGGGAAAAGGGAAGGGAAGGGAAAAGGGAAGGGAAGGGAAAAGGGAAGGGAAGGGAAAAGGGAAGGGAAGGGAAAAGGGAAGGGAAGGGAAAAGGGAAGGGAAGGGAAAGGGAAGGGAAGGGAAAAGGGAAGGGAAGGGAAAAGGGAAGGGAAGGGAAAAGGGAAGGGAAGGGAAAAGGGAAGGGAAGGGAAAAGGGAAGGGAAGGGAGGGAAGGGAAGGGAAGGGAAAGGGAAGGGAAGGGAAAGGGAAGGGAAGGGAAAGGGAAGGGAAGGGAAGGGAAGGGAAGGGAAGGGAAGGGAAGGGAAGGGAAGGGAAGGGAAGGGAAGGGAAGGGAAGGGAAGGGAAGGGAAGGGAAGGGAAGGGAAGGGAAGGGAAGGGAAGGGAAGGGAAGGGAAGGGAAGGGAAGGGAAGGGAAGGGAAGGGAAGGGAAGGGAAGGGAAGGGAAGGGAAGGGAAGGGAAGGGAAGGGAAGGGGAAGGGAAGGGGGAAGGGAAGGGAAGGGAAGGGAAGGGAAGGGAAGGGAAGGGAAGGGAATGGAAGGAAGGAAGGGAAGGGAAGGGAAGGGAAGGGAAGGGAAGGGAAGGGAAGGGAAGGGAAGAAGGGAAGGAAGGGAAGAAGGGAAGGGAAGGGAAAGGGAAGGGAAGGGAAGGGAAGGGAAGGGAAGGGAAGGGAAGGGAAGGGAAGGGAAGGGAAGGGAAGGGAAGGGAAGGGAAGGGAAGGGAAGGGAAGGGAAGGGAAGGGAAGGAAGGGAAAGGGAAGGGAAGGGAAGGGAAGGGAAGGGAAGGGAAGGGAAGGGAAAGGGAAAGGGAAAGGGAAAGGAAAGGGAAAGGGAAAGGGAAAGGGAAAGGGAAAGGGAAAGGGAAAGGGAAAGGGAAAGGGAAAGGGAAAGGGAAAGGGAAAGGGAAAGGGAAAGGGAAAGGGAAAGGGAAAGGGAAAGGGAAAGGGAAAGGGAAAGGGAAAGGGAAAGGAAAAAAAGGAAAAGACCAACAACTTTTCAGGACTAAAGTGTTTTATTCTGAAGACTTGAGGTCCACTGGATTGATGAGAGGATTGAGATTGAGCTCAAGTAAACTTTTGTCCAGCCTACTGCTGGGCTCTGGCTTCTGTGCAGCCCATTCCTCCTTCCATGCTTTCCTTCTTTTATTTTTTACAGGTTATTACACTTGGGGCTACCTGTTGCAGAGCTAAGATTCAGAGTCTGGAAAATCCAGGACAAGCCTGAAGCTCTGTAGCTGTGGTGAGTAAGAATTCTTGTTTGACAGTGGACATGCTGCAAATTCTCCTTGAATGAAGTCACCCAGAACTTGAGGTGAAAGATTTTAGTACCTCCTCCTGCTGCCCATTGAACATGACATTCACAGAGATAAACCAGAGCAACTGCAGCACATAGCTGGATAGACAGAGTGTGTAATAACTTTCATTTAGGGAAGACAATGTACATCTGTTGTTTCCAAAACAAAGTTTTCTTGGAACTTCTGGGTAATTTCTACCAGAAATTAAAAAATTCCTGGCATCTTTCCAGTTCAGACTAAAAACATCTGAGCAAAATTTTAATGGCATAGAAAACCTACTTTACATCTGTATACCTGACTGCAAGATCAGAGATCCTTGTTTGTTGTTTTTTCCCCCTAGGCATTGATGGTAGATATTTCAGAATAAATTTTTCCTGTTTTCTAGTGACATGTTTTGGGTGCCCATTCTTAAGCAACAAAACTTGGGACAAGTGCTTTAGATCCCAGTAGTTGATCCATCTCAGTTTTCCTACAAAGCAGAACTCTGAGTTCTCAGGCTGACTTGCAACCTCAAAGTCTGGGAACTCTGCTGTTTGCTGTTGTGTCAAAGGCAGATTGTAATGCTAGGTAAAAGATAACCCATAGAAAATATTTTTTTCTCACATGGATACAGATAACTTGTGATCACCTTCTCCATTTTCTACTTCATAACTTGATCACATGCCAGACTGACACCGTGAGGCATCACTAATAAAAAAGAATGGGATTTGTAAGGGGTTAAAAGCTCCTTTCCTGTATAGAACAGAAATAATCTAGACACTTCTGACTGGGAAATATGACCATCTACTTCATGTCAGATGTAAAGAACACTTGAGTTTTATTAAACATGAATATTTAATTTAGAAGTTCTAGCAAGTGATTGCTGAAATAATCATATACAGGCTTATTACTTGTAGAAAGTTAGTGCAAAAATAGTTATGTATAATTTCAAGATGGTAGGCACATTTTTTCCCGAGTCATCAGCATTGACAAATGATTTTTTACATTTGTATATCCATAGCTGGATAGCGAACAGAGATTTAAGCATTTGCTGTGATAAGTTGACATGTGAATCTGAGTCTTTACATGTGCAATTCATTTGTGTTCACTCAAATATTCAAGGGAGAATTATTCAGGGGAAAAAAAAACTGACCTCACTGAAGACTGACTGAAAAATATACTTTAGGTAATCCTTTTAGTTCCTTGGGAATACATAAATGATACCATAATATTCAGATATTATTGTTCAGATGGCCTAGCATTACTGATCCAGCATGTAAGACTTTACAGTAATGAGAAGACTTACTGTCTGTCTGACCTAGGAGCAGAAGCTCCTTTAAACTGAATAGAACTTTAAAAGTTCTCTTTTACCAAGTTACACAAACACAGATGATTTGGCTCCTGGTTAGTGAATGACAGCCAAAGAATACTGTACTAAGGGACTTCAGTGTGGGGTGGAGTTAAAATATACAGAATACAGCTTTTGCACCATAGTGGAGCTAGCTCTGCATGGGAAGATGGCCCCAGTGGATTCTGCAGGAAGATACAAGACCTACTGGTATTGAAATTCTGTGAAAGATGTTACCATTTTGCATGAGATTTATGGCTGCTTTCACCTTTTGACCTATAGCACTTAAAAATACGATGGAAACATGTCAAAAATTTCAATTACATATTCATTTCTGAATGTCTCAAGGGAAAGCTTTTTTATGCAAAGCTAAGAACTACGTAAGTAGTCAATATTGACCACTGCACATTCGTTTTCTATTTAAGGTCATAATAATATGTCACATTTCTAGTAATCTACATTGAAATACCTACCTGTGGACAGAATTTTTTTAAGACTAGCTATGAGGCAGCTTTAGAAACTGAACTGAAAAAAAAAACAACAACCCAACATTAATTTTGTCTGGTTAAATGAACAAACACACCTCTGTGAAAAACAAAACATAGAAGTCCCTGATTCCTCAGTGAAAATAATTTGTGTTTTGCAAAACAAAATAAGATGCAGAAAAAGCTTTTCTCCTCCCAAGTATGCAGCTAACACCACTTCAAAAGCTGTATCAAGTGTCAGTACACCACATAAACAGGCTGCTTAAAAAGAGACATGGACAAGTTACACAGTTTCCTGTAGTCTTCTCTTGTAAACAAAAAAAACCCCAAAAAAACAGTGGGTCTTCAAAATTTTTGAGACTGTCTAGCAGAAATATATTTGAATTATTTATCTCTTTTTTCTGTCCTGCTATGAAGCCAAATATTATTTATTTAATTACTCATTAGCCATTATTTGGCTAAGTTTTCAGTCATGGAAGTAATTTCATTTCTTGGATGTTCTATGATACAGCTAATTTAATCTAAATGTGAGGTTCTTCAATGATAAGAATAAAACCTGCTCACAGCTGTTAGTGATAGGGACTAAGTGTAGGTCAGATCAGCAGCTGGGGTAGATTCCTATAGATTAATTGATATAAATGGAACTACATCAGTTGGACCTGATAGTACTGAGAAGGTGACCAAGTTAAGCTCATACATAATGATCTTTACATTGTTCTCCTTCTACAGCTCATTAAGTTATTGCAAAACCTCTTAACAATCACTTGTGAATTTTAAAGCTATATATTGTTTTTCAAGCCAGAGTTCGAAAAAATTACAGAACACTGAAAACACAAATTTTTTATATATAAGACTTTCAAACTCCTTTGCTTTGTTCCCTCTGTTGCTTTGTTACTAGCTAACATCAAAGTAATAATATTCATACTTCCCCTCTTCCCTTTTTCTTTTCAAAATTTCTCCATACTTTAAGTATTCATTGGTACAGTTTCAAAACTTTTTTTTTTTAGTTTGCCCATAATTATTTTTCTAAGTTTGACAAAGTTTCAAAAAGTTGGAATGAAAGGCAATGCATAAATGAAAGTCCCAGATGTCATACTTTTAAAAAACTATTATTTCATAGTCAAATGAGGGAGAAAAGAGAAAACAAAATTAAAAACTGGAGATGTAGAGCTTTAAAAAAATGAAACAAAACAAAACCCCAAGCACCCAAACTGCTTTCTGTACATTTCACTGTAGTTTCCCACACACAGGAAAAAATAAAAAAAAATAAAAAATTGAAAGCAGTATTTATCAAGGGAGAAGATATCTCTGAAAAAAGCCTGTATTATTCCATGAGAAAAATGCAGTTACTTTTTTAACTAGATCTAATTTATCCTGAAGTATTCTTTATCTATTCCTATCAGGAAAATAGGCCAGAGAGACTATGAAAATAAACCACATCTACCAGCAGAACTGGAAATTATGACTATGTCAGTGTCCAAACACAGTGCTGATCTGTGAAGGAGGCACCAATCACTCAGGTTGTTGATCAAACTGAGCGGTTGATCTCGTCATCATTTGAATTTCAGTTCTCACTTACTTAAACCAATGATAAGATCAGAGAAAACCAATTTATATTTCCTTAATTGCAACCAAAAGCAATGTTTTCCTTCTTGTTGTACATCTAGTTGTACATAAATTGATCCATATTTTAATTCTAAGGGCAGCAACCTTTATTATTGCAGGCATGTGACCAAATATACTTTTCCTGAATTTCAGATACCGGCCTCATTTGCACTACTGACAATTAAGAAAATACTCATCTTTTTGCTTGAAAACTTAACATAGTCTCTCTGCCATTTGAATTTCCAATGCCGAAAACCATTATGTCTTTTTTACAGAAATTCAATATAGACCTTCAATTTAGAATCATAGAATCATTTAGATTGGAAAAGACCCTTAAGATCATCAAGTCCAACCCTTAACCTAGCACTGCCAAGTCCAGCACTAAACCATGTTCCTAAGTACCACATACTTTAAATACCTCCAAAGATGATGATTCAGCCACTTCCCTGGGCATCTTGTTCCAGTGTCTGACAACCCTTTCGGTAAAGAAATTTTTCCTAATATCTAACCGAAACCTCCCCTGGTGTAACTTGAGGCCATTGCCTCTTGTCCTATTGCTCGGAGAAGAGACTGACCCCACGTCATTACAACCTCCTTTCAGGTATTTGTAGAGAGTGATAAAGTCTCCCCTCAGCCCTCTTTTCTCCAGACCAAGCCACCCCAGTTCCCTCAGCTGCTCCTAATAAGTCTTGCGCTCTAGACCCCTCACCACATCTGTTGCCTTTCTTTGGACATGCTCCAGCACCTCAATGTCCTTCTTCTACTGAGCGGCCCAAAACTGAACACAGTACTCAAGGTGCAGCCTCACCAGTGCTGAGTACACGGGGACAATCACTTCCCTAGTCCTGCTAGCCACACTAGTTCTGATACAAGCCAAGATCTTGTTGGCCTTCTTGGCTACCTGGGCACATTGCTGGTTCATATTCAGTGGCTGTCTATCAGTAGTACTCTCAGGTCCTTTTTCCTCTGGGCAGCTTTCCAGCTGCCCTTCCCCAATGGGGAATACGTTGTGGCACAGGTGCAGGACCTGTACCTTGGCCTTGTTGAACCTCATACTGGCCTCAGCTCATCAATCCAGCCTGTCCAGGTCCCCCTGCAGAGCCTTCCTACCCTCAAGCAGATCAACACTTCTGTCCAACTGGGTGTCATCTGCAAACTTCCTGAGGGTATACTTGATCCACTTGTCCAGATCCTTGATAAAGATATTATAGTGAACTGGTCCAAATACTGAGCCCTGGGTAACACCACTTGTGATTGGCTGCTAAGTGGATTTAACTCCATTCACTACCACTCTTTGGGCCTGGCCATCCAACCAGATTTTTCCCAGCAAAGCATACACCCATCTGAGCCATAAGCAGCCTGTTTCTCCAGGAGAGTGCTGTGGAACATGGTGTCAAAGCCTTCAGTAAAGTTTAGGGACACAACATCCACAGCCTCTCCCACAGCCACTAAGCAGCTCACCTTATCATAGAAGGAGATCGGGTTAGTCCAGCAGGACTTGCCTTTCATAAACCCATGTTGACTGGGCCTGATCACCTGGTTGTCCTATACATGCTGCATGATGGCACTCAAGATGATCTGCTCCATAACCTTCTCCAGCACTGAGGTCAGCCTGAGAGGCCTGTAGTTCCCTGTATGCTCCTTCCAGCCCTTCTTGTAGATCAGCATCATATTTGCTGATCTCCAGTCAACAAGGACCTCCCCGACTAGCCAGGACTGCTGATAAATGATAGAAAGTGGCTTTGTGAGCACATCTGCCAGCTCCCTCAGTACCCCTGAGTGGATCCCAGTGGGCCCATAGGCTTCTGCATGTCTAAGTTGTGTAGCAGGTCACTAAACATTGGACTGGTTTGTGACCGGTACACTCTGGAATTAATTATTTATTGTGGGTTTTGTTCGAAAGAAAGAGCACAGAATTTTGACAATCTGCTATGATGCCACTTAGAAATGTATCTCTTGCATACCACTATGGATGTATTACTTTCTTTCAGAATATCACAAGTGCACTGAGTAATTTTTGCACATGCAAAAATTACATAGGTCCTACCCAAAAGACCTTGTAACTGAGATAATTTTTGCTATAAATAATTTCAGATTTGTCAAGATATTATTAAAACTGTGTTGAGGGGAAAAAAAAAAAAAAAAAAAGCTGACATCTGTAGTCATCAACTGAGCTGATAATAGAATTACCAAGAAAAAAAGATGCCATTATATATTTCCAGCCTAGGCCCAAATTGAGCACCTGCCTTCATGTGTACAACAGATTTAAATTCAAAACCAGTCATTATTATAGGTCATAGAGCCATCAGCATCTCTGGAACCATTTATACAAATAGAGAGAGGAAGAATAGGCTGTTATGCACATCTTCCACTCAAAACACCAACCAAACAAACAAACACAAAAACCACTGCTGCTGTTGCTTGAAATGATGAGATAAATGCCTAAGAACATGCTTGTCTTCCCTGTAACAGATGTGGGGGAAACTGTAGTTTCTGAACGCATGAGTGTGAGCTACAGATGAGACCCAGCTGTCCATGCAGGTTGTTGTAAAGGAGACTGAAGCTTTTGTCAGTTGTAGTGCTTAACTCATCCCTACGAAGGAAAACAATAACTCTCTCTACACAGAAATGTTGAGATCTTTGCCGACCATTTCTAAGGATTGCAGCCAAACTTGGTGATAGAGATACCTCTGTATTTTCAGACAGAACGTTTTTCTAAACAAAAATACCAGTTCCTTCAAAATTAACTGCTTCCCAACAATATGGCAATTTGAACAAAATTTCTATGAAAACCAGACAGGTCTGATCATAGAAGTACCTGGTTTCTTTCTAGCCTGCCAGATGGATATCTTTGCAATTCCTCTGGCCAATTGCTTGAGACTCGAAGGCCTGAAAACCAGCTTCCAGCCTTGGGGCTCCAGACCTGCTCAAAAAATGGACCCTCTAACACCACAGGTGCTTGGAAGGACCAGTGTTCAAACTCCTCCTATGGTGTTGCTGTTTTCCCAACTTTGCGGAGCTTGTAAAAGCAGCTGAAAAAAATACAGTCATTTCTTCAAAAGAAATTTTTAGACTTCCTGCTCCACCTGAAGTTTCACCACATCATTCCACAGGCCTGTTTTAGAAGGATTTTGTCTGAATGTGTATATAATTTTTAGTTTTCCAGGAAATTGTGACTTTGGTTCTGAACCAACCTAGAATCCTAGACAATTCTCAAAATGACTGGGAGTGCAAAAAATATATCTCCATATAGTAAAAAATCCGTAATTCAGATGTAAAAAAAAACCCTGAAATCTAACTATTGTAGAAATCCTTGGGCCTGGAAGACTTCAACTGCAGGGTCTCAGCACACTAAAGACCTCAGAGAGATATAAAAGTTGCTTCCAAAATTTGTTCATGCTTCAATGCATTATAAATGCCTCTCGTTACTGAAAATAACAATATAACAGAGTTTTTTTGGCATAAATCCAGATTGAAGCTTCAATAAAAAGTCAATGTTTGCATAATAATCTGTCAATTCTTGATAAGCACATTACTTAGGAATTCTTGACAATGTGTAGGAACACAGAAACATGAGATTAATCCAATGCACGTTTTATTTTTAATCACTGCCCAACTATAGTTATTTTGTATATGCAATATATCATAGTTGTTTTTTGCATAGATGATCTTGTCCCTTTGCTTCAGGAAAAGTTACATAGTGCACTCTGTGGGATACAAATTGAAAAATAAAAGGATCAATATTTTAATTTCCCACAGATTTATGAGGATTTAAAAGTAACAGTTCTTTCAAAACTGGAACAGACTTTAATAGCTTAGAGCTAAATGCCTACATGCTATTTGAAACCTTGCTGGTTTGTGACTATTGATCCAATATAATTTTTGTATGTGTTTTTATGAATAATGTATAAATGCCTCAAGCAGCAGCTAGGTGCTTCTGATCAAGAAAAATAAGACTGTGAAATACATTTAAAATTGATTTTATGCTGAAGTACAAGATTAGTTCAAGTGTGATCTAAGCTTGGGAATATGAAAATATAGAAAATTGTCACAAAGACTCTTCGTTTTATATGTAATGTCATTAAAAATCTAGCAGCAAAGAGTCTAAAGATATTAAGATAAGAATGAGGGTTTTTTAATCCAACTGCTTCTCTGCTTAGAGAGGTAAGGACAACACATCCAGATACTAGTCCTGAGAGAAACTTTCAGTGATACACTGATGAGAACTGCATCTGTAGCGATGACAGCAATACCAGCCTTCAATGAGCATGCTTTATAAGATTAAATATTTCATTAAACCCCCAAAGACTCATAGCATTTTAAGCACTCCTGCACTTGGTCAAAACATAGATGAACTGATTTATTGAACACTGGAGGTGGGAGTGTCTGCTGTGGCCTAGACTCTTTGACTTTACCTGCACTGCACAATACACCGTTATGGGAGACTGTCTGAGCCGTTTGGATACCAGAAGTGTATCCTGATGTTCCTGCCTGGCACGTATGGTTTTCATGCAGCTACTTATCTCTGACTGACTACCCCACTGATGCCACTAGATTATTGTGTTACACTGGGGGCCCAAATGCCTAGCATTGAACTGACTTCTGTGGTGTTTGTTCCAGTCTAAGACCAAATGGCTGGTAAAACTAAGCTCACTGATTTCATAACTATGAGATTTTCCCAAACGTCTGATGCCAATAAAAGAGCTAGGCAGGATCCTTCAAGTGCTGACCTGGAAACCACAGTTCAGCTGCTGCCTGTGCCTACAGTTATTGAAATGCTGTAGTAGCTTTGAGCTACATTCACGCTGCCATACTGGAGTATTGCAATATGTATCTATTACTTCTCACCTAGACTCCACTCTAAGGAGACATACAGAGGTATCGTGTTAAGGAAATATAGATGCTAATGAGAAGACAACATGCTCTGGTGTTCTAAATGTACTGTCAACACAACGTGCTGCAATTGCTTTTTTTCCAGCCTGCCCAACCTAAATATGGCAGTGTGTCTTATACTGTGTTATGCCCTTTCGTGACCTGACTTAATGTCCCAGTGCAGCAGCTTGCAACCAAAATACACATCCACCAGCCTCCCTCCCCCTGCATGCACTGCCAGAGATGAGAATTCTGCACAATCAGCTCCCAGTGCTAGGGCCATGGCTGCATCTGTAGGCTTCCTTTTAGGGGAATTTCCAAGTGGGAAAATGAGAATATCTCAGCACAGCTGGAACACTCAAGCTACTTGAACAATGCTGGTGCAAGTTTAAAACTGAAAGCCACGTACAGGGCACACAGGGCAAGGGGTATAAGCCAGCAGTGGGGTACAGCTCAAAATTTCCAATAAGTCATGTGATAGAAATGCAGCCTCTCATCACCCATGATCCTTGTTTTTGGGGCTGGAGTTCCAGATTCCAACATTAGAGTCTGAAAGCCAGGGCTTTCTGGATGTTTCACCACCGAACCAGAAGATACATTTTCCATGGGTAGAGAGCCACCTTCCTGCCACCCCACTCTGCAGAAATGAGTCACAAGAAAGCTGATGGCCAAAAGCATCACAGCCCATGACTCTGGATCCTGTGCTACTAAACATGGCACTTTCAGGGACTCCCTGAGCTCTCCTACAGCCTTGACAATCTCTGCAGGGCTCAGCAGGCCATGAGGATATACAGCCAAACACAACCTTGAGCTCTTGCTATTCTGGTCAGCCTACTGAAGACAAGCACTGCTCTGTTCAGGCCCAGATAAAGTACGTGCAAAGATCTCCATTGCTGTCATGGGCCTAAAGGCTCAAGGAAAGAAAAAGATATATTCCTTACTTGTCATACAAAAGGATAGTGATTTTCACTGATTACTGTTGCCCTCTATGAGGGAAGACATTTCAACAAGAAAACTTTTTCTCACATAATTCTTCCATTTGACTAATATCTTTCTATGAAGTGCTCCTCATACACTAATCACTTGGAAACTGCATTTTCTGAGGTTTCAAGTTTGATCTTAAAATTACTTTGGGTGTTTTGGGTTGGGTTTTAAAGACTGAAAAAACAGAATAGGAAAATCATTATTACTCTTTTTGCCAGTTGGAATGGGTTTTAGAAAATCAAATTTCAAATAAAAAACAAAGCCTGTACTAAAAAACCAAACCAAAACAAAAATAATTCAGACTGTATAGGTACAAATGCAACTCCAATCATGGAACATGGTATTTCAGATCCAAAATTACTGGGTTTTAACTGCAAACAACCCAAGACTCATGCATGACAGGTTGCAGCCCAAAAGTAACTAATATAGACCAATATCTAAAACACTACCAACAAAATAATGTGTAATGGAAATTCTGACAGGACTTTAGCTAGCTGATGAACTCTCTCTACATATTCTTGCAGATACACCCATTGGCCAGAATAACTATTGGCCACACTCTGATTGCCAAAATGATTATGTACTGGGGGAAGAATATGCCAATAATAACAGCACTAGTATGCCCTATCTGATGTGGAATGCACAAATGCCACTAAAAGACTAATCAACTTAGGAAATAGTATTCGTCTTTTAAAGGTGCAATATCACACACATCCAATGGAACTTTAAATTTATCTTTTATTTCAGCAAGTTTTCCATTAAAGGAACCAAATTTTGACAAGGTTAGGTTTTGCGAATGTGCATAGATAGCCACATATGCCTGCCACATTTGTTTGTTTCTCCTCATGAGCTTTATCTTTTTCTACTCAAGAGACATCCTTTATTGCTTGTGTTCTGTTCCAGAAAAATACATTCCTCCCAGGACACTTGGTTTCTAGCTTGTAAACCTCAGAACATCATATTTTATCAAATATAGATATAGAGCAAAGAATTCTGAATGTAACAGCAGGGATGCTTGCCAGGTATTTCTCATTAGCAGCTTTAGCAAGGTGGGGAAGGAAAATGTGGTTTCTATTAAATATTTACTCTTACGTGAGCACCTTCTAATATTACTTCCCTCTACCATACTTTTGCCCTGATATTCTTGGTAAAGAGTGGGTTTAGGCTGTTTTGATTTCATTATACTATTATACATTTCACTGCATATTTTCAACTGAGAAAGCAACACAAAAGGAACAGTCTTTCCACTTAAGACCTAAAAGTATATGGTTTGTGATTTTCTTTTTTTTTTGTTACAAAGAAAGGATTGCAGTGAAGGATAGGCTGGCAGCTCACTGATCAGCTCATGTATTGACTACATGTTTCACAACACAGAATATTGAAAATGGTTTAGATTTGGACTCTCAGACAGGAGGTACAGTAATGGAGGGGTCATGTTTCAACACTACTCCTGTGTACATCACTCCAGAGAGATGTCCAGCCACCACCTGATCATAGAATCATAGAATCATAGAATCATAGAATCATAGGGGTTGGAAGGGACCTCGAAAGATCATCTAGTCCAACCCCCCCTGCCAGAGCAGGGTCACCTAGAGCACATCACACAGGAACGCATCCAGGTGGGTTTTGAATGTCTCCAGTGAAGGAGACTCCACAACCTCCCTGGGCAGCCTGTTCCAGTGCTCTGTCACTCTCACAGTAAAAAATTTTTTTCGGATATTCACCTTGAACCTCCTATGCTCCAATTTGCACCCATTACCCCTTGTCCTATCACTGGTCATCACTGAGAAAAGCTTAACTCCATCTCCCTGACGCTCACCCCTTACATATTTGTAAACATTGATGAGGTCACCCCTCAGCCTCCTTTTTTCCAAGCTAAAGAGACCCAGCTCCCTCAGCCTTTCCTCATAAGGGAGATGTTCCACTCCCTTAATCATCTTTGTGGCTCTGCGCTGGACTCTTTCAAGCAGTTCCCTGTCCTTCTTGAACTGAGGGGCCCAGAACTGGACACAATACTCCAGATGCGGCCTCACCAATGCAGAATAGAGGGGGAGGAGAACCTCTCTTGACCTACTAACCACACCCTTTCTAATGCACCCCAGGATGCCATTGGCCTTCTTGGCCACAAGGGCACATTGCTGGCTCATGGTCATCCTGATGTGGTTGCTCAGCTTCCATGAACACAGCAGTGTCTTATCAACAACAGCTGCTACAGAAAAACCACGGAGACAGAAAAGGGGTATCTACTCCTACCTTCTTCAAATTTCCCTGTGAACTATTTACCAGCACTGGTGTCTGGGTTAGACTACCAGTCCAACATTGCTGATTTCACAGCTGCACAGGGACTGCTGGGGAATGTGGGGCAGGACAAACTAAATGTTGGTCTCTGCTTAGTGTCCGAGGTAATTTTTTTGCTGCCTTTGCTTTTTCATACTGCGAATGTAGTGTACAACTTCAACATGGGCTGAGGTGAGTGTTTTTGTTAGCCTACTTACTGTCCACAGTAAGAAAATTTTAAAAGCCACTTGCTGTCAGACCTATCAAGGATGTTCTGCTGCTGGTTGGGCTGCTGACTAGCACTGCTTAGATTTAGTGGCTATAAAGACACTGTGTTTCAGTCTTCGTGTTTTGGACCATGACTATTTGCACAAGTGCTCCTCATAAAACTCTACTTCCAAAATCACAATAGCACGTAATAAATTAGTAACATAACATCTAAGTTATTCTGGGGTCTTTTCTACAGAGCACTGTTCTTATAAACATCAGTGTAAGCCATTCTCACAACACAAGAAAGCAAACAGGCACAAGCAATTATGGAGAAACATCTGAGAAAAGTGCCAAATGTTATCACAGCCCAGCGTGTCTGTGTGTGGGTAACAGAAAGTGAGGCACTGCTGAAGCCATTTTGTTTCAGTTAGAAAAGAACACATAGTTAGTGGCTGAAAAGCCATGCAGATGGGCTTCCATCCTGGGAAAACCTGCACTGATGTAATATTGAGGGACCAGAGCTCAATGGACTTCTTCAGGGGGAAAAAAAAAAGGAAACAAAAAAGCAGTTCTGAAAAGGAGGTTCAGTGCAATAGTATTCAGATCTTTTTTTAATTAGAAGACAGAAAATAGCTGCACATCCTCCTATGTTTCTAATCATGCAATATGTCATTATAGAAATAAGATTCAAAGATGCACTAAGAATTTTATTACTTTTTGTTCCCTTTGTTTTTCATTGTATCTTCAGTAAAATATGATATCCATCATACAGTAAGCTTTTCTCTCAGAAGTACTATTAAATGTGCTAGGGTTAGGAACATCAGACACTCTGGTATTTCTACAGAAATAAATACATACTGAAGTAGCACCGCAGAGCATTAGAAGGGATAAACTAATAGTTTAAGGAAGCTTCTGAATGTTTTTTGAGTTTGGGTCTCTTTTCCTCACCTAATCTGTGTCAATATTATTAACTAAAAACAGATCCACAAATATTTACCATGTAAAGCAGAAACACATGCAAGACACTTCAGAAGACTCCGTTCAGCAATCCAGTATTTGTTTTATTCAGTTCAACACCGATACACCGGGATCAGTGCCAAGGTTATGAATGTTCTTGAATGAATCCCAAAGTGTCCTTTTCTGCTATGTTTTGAATCCCCATTAATATAGTTCACTGTGACAATAAACCTCACCCGCTTCTCACCCATCTTTCTCCCTGTGGAGCAATACACACTTTACTTAAGATCTTATATCTACACAGAAACACACTGATAATACATTCACAGCAGAAGGCTGTTGTATCATATCAGGGACAAAATAATTAACACAAGTCGTTTCAGATGGAAACAGGATTGCAAACATGTATAGCACAGAGCGTAGATGTTTCAAAACTCCAACAAACCCATCACGTCAGTAGGACTGTTACCAAGAGGAGAATTTGATGCAATGACTACAATGCTAGAAAACCCAAGGCTGATGTGGTTTCCCAAGTTTCATAAAATACAGGTGAAACCAATTTCATCAGTAGAACTGGATAGTTCTAGTAAGAGTGATTTTACAAACAAATTTAATCAGCACATAGAGGCAAATCCTGTCTCTTTCCCATAGAAATAAAGGTGGTCAAACCAGTAGAGCCTCTCATTGCAAGATGAGGCTGTTTATGTCACATTGTCTATCCCATGTTCTACTGGTCAAGGTAGAACCTATTTTAGTCAGTGTATACACAAGAACTGATGAGCTGCCAAATACTCTGTGGGCAAGGATTCTACCCTCCCAGGCCTAGCCATCCAGAAGTCCTAACACTTCTTGCATGTTACAAGTCCTGCAGTAGCAAAATAAGTTCCTGCTTATTCTGCTTCAAATTTCTGCTCAAATAGGTTTATTTGCATGCTTCAAACAAGAATGTTTCATCTACCCCAGTATCTTTCTGTTCTATCACCTGTTATATTACTACACGATATGCAAATATACATGACCTGTTGATATACAAACTGTCATAAAACAAGCACACTGCAAAATCAGCTTTCTTTATAACAAAGCGAAACTCCACCCTCACCCACTCTCAACTTGCATTTATAATTTTTTGGTTCTTTCCTTTGAGAACATAGGAGCTCCGGTACTCTCATGCCCCTTGTGAGTTCACCATCCAATTACCTATCATCACCCAGCAGTGATTCACACCCTGAAGTTAGATTTAGTAGTTTGAAAATTCACTTCCAGCAAAGTTCAAATGAGGCAGGTCAAAGGGACACATCACTGGTAACTCTGAGCGCACAGATGTTTAACAGAGACAAGTTTGAATTTCATTCTGGCAATAGCTTAGCCTTTGAACTCACAAAGTGCTTAGCCTATTTAGCAACAGAGTATCCACGACAAATTCATTTTCATCAGTGTATTTGATGTAGTAATACTTAAAGCAAGAGCAGTGCTTTTTTAAACAGCCAGAAATTTCTTTATAGAAATAAGGTACAAAATTAGTATTCTAGTCTCTGTGGAATATTTTATTAAGCAAATAAGGTAGGGATGAAACAATGCAGTGATTTTTATCTTCAAACCATTTAATATTAATACCCTTCCATACCTCTGTATGAGTACAAGAATTAAGTACCTGCTTATGTTTCTCAGATGAAGAAATGAGACAGAAACATGCCTTTGTCAAGAGACTGATATGAAGCTGAAAATTAGGATGTAGAATGAAATATAATTATTAGTCAGACTAAATATTTCTACTGTGAAAGTATTGTAAGTCCAAAGTGTTGAAGACACTCCTATAAAGCCATAGAAATTACACAACTCTAACACAGACCCTTCTACATCCTACTGGATCCTAATACTGTAAACATATTAGAATACCTACCATCTTCTTATCCGTTCCTTAATCTGTGGCTAAGGAACAGGGCTGGGGTTTGAGACCTAAATCTTATGCCAGAGGATCACACACAGTTCTTCAGTGATAACGCCAGATCTTTTTGAACGTGATTCCCACTCATCGATGCAATGCTCATTGAAATATTGCAGAGCTAAATAATTCACTTTTTGTGAAGCATATCACATTCCTATGTTGAAGTTTTATTATGAGTTAAAGATGCAGTATTGAGGACTGAGACCAGTAAGTGAAAAAAGAGAGGCCAGAAATGGGAGAAAAAATTTGTCTTTCCAGAGGAGTTTTTAGGCCACTACAAAAGACTTACAAATACTGACCTCTTCAATAAGCTCAAATAAAAAGCAATGGATCCTTTTACACTTCAAAAAGTTCAAGTTACTATAAATTATTCTGCATGTTTAAAAGGTCTGCTTTGCATAACACAGTAAACCTGCCACTACCTTATTTTCTCCATTTAAAAACATATTATAATGCAATTTGCATGAGATCAGAAAGAATACAGTTCTGTTTGTAAAGACTTATTTCATACAAAATTATAAAGCATTGTCTTTTACATTGTGGAAAAAGTAGAGGACTTACAGCTTGCTATAAAGAAATTACTTTGGAATGGTTTTAGTTCTGTTTTTAAACTCCATTACACGAGAAATAACTTTTTTTCCAATGGAAATTGCACATGAGTAAGAAGGTAAAATCAGACTCTCAGCCTACTCCTTTTTTATATATACCTTTCTATATATACATTTCTTTTCTGAGGGCACAGATAGGAAAATATTGAGTGTATTTACTAAACAGATCCAGGCTTGGATGATCATACTTTCTATTTTGTCATGAATATACAGGAAAACATATCAGGGTGATTCACTTTCCTGGGTGAGGATGAAGGGCAGGATGAAACTTACTTTTGGACATCGACTCAAGTCTGAATTAAAACAGTTAGAATAGTAATTTGGAAGGCAAGACCCCTTCTTAGAAAATAAAAATCAAACTCTAAATCACTCAATAGTAGAGGAATCCTAATAGAAGAAACAACAGTGCTGTATTACTCTAGAATCTGGAAACTGAAACACCTTCTTTACATGCATTCAGATATCTGCTCTGGCCTATATATTGCCTAATAAGTTATAGGAGATAAAATATATCTATGTCTTATCATGTGAATAGTACCTAAGTTCTTTTGTGATTTCAGGCAAAAAAATTGAAACACCTTTCCGACAAAACCAAAGTAGTTTCAATATTTCCTATTAGGCTTTAATTGTACTCCAAAACTCTCCTCCACTAATTCAGGTTTTGCAAGTAGGCTTTGATCAGTTGCTGGATAGGATATGCTGTGAATATAAATATATATAACCAGTAGCAAATATTCTAGTTGATGATTTATGTGACCTCGGAATAAAGTCACCAAGCACAAAACTAAAGCCTGATTCTTGATATGATATCTCAGTCTTTGAATTTTTTTCATAGGGTGCAGTGAGATTCCAGGAAGAAATCCCATAGGCTGGACAGAAGGGTATAAGATTCAGTGCTTTTGGAAATGAAGGCTTTTTGCTTTGACATGTAGTTTTTCAACAGATTGTTTCATTCTGCTGTTAATCACATGAAACAAGATATTCCTTTTCAATTTTTGCATTGAAATGCCATCAAGTTTGATGCCAGTATTACAAATTCTGTGTTGGTAAGAAGAGGTGGAAGCTAGATATATTCCTGAGTTTTGCTCTTTTGCAGGTTAACTATGCAAAATGAAGCAGAGAGGCCTCACAGTAATCATTAATTTCTGATCAGTACTAATTTAACATGTATCCTATTTCACAGGACGTTAATGTAAACCTAACGGTGCAATTGTACCCTTTAAGATATTTTTCTTAAAACTAGATACTATTTAAACAAGGGAATATTAAACATCAGAATTAAATTAAACTCAACTGTTAAAGAGTATTAAGAAAAAGTACCAGAAAGCCAACAGAGTTTTGATCCAGGTAAAATGAAGTTCTGTGGCTGCCAACCAATAAAAACTCTTTGGACTGTGTATTTTTTATGAGTATTCTGTATTCAGAGGAATAACTTCTTCTTCTCTGCAGCCCAGATACTAACTGCAACACATTACCACTTTTCTCAACAGGAACACTGTGACGCCTTCATTACAAAAATCAAACTCTTGGAAATTTCACATTTCATTGTCTCTTTGTAGTGTGGCTTCAAAACCCATTGCATGAAAGGCAAAAATATAAATATTAAAAAGGAGCAATAAAATATTTTCATATCTTCCATTACAGTCCTGAAAGGCAATGAAAGTGCTGAGCTTTATTGGCATCAAGCAAAATTCACACCATGCAGTACCTTGCAAGACCTGCTCTCTGTTTTCTATACACATGGCAATTAACTATCCCGTATTTCATAGGCAATGGAAATTATCTGAATATATCACATATCATTACCTACATATACTGATAAACAAGAAGAAAACAGTGAAATCAACAACTCCAAAAAATACAGTCATGTGAATAAATTATCTACTCATTGACCTAGTTACAATCTAGTCAGGAAATTCACTCATATCCAAAGGAAAAAAATACAAAAAAACAGGACTTTGGAAATATACTCAGAACATTTTTCAGTTCCATGGCATCTTTCATCTTATGATTTCTTACTAACATTAATCCTACATGTGAATGTTATAATCCCCTTCTATATAAAAAAAAATAATTAGATACAGGCACACCAAGAATAGTAAATACAGCCAACAAGTGTCCAGGCTGTGACTGAAGTCTTTCAAGCAGGAATAAAGAAAGTATTGTTTTCTCAGTTAAAATCTGCTAGTGACTTATTCTTTGAAGTTACTAGCACTACCTCAGAGGATCATTTCCCCCTTTCTGAGGGATTAGAAGCCAGGATATACAGGTTCTTACAAAGATGACACAGAAAACTGGGGGGAAAAAGCATGTAAAGATCTTACCTTTTATTTTTCAAAGTAGAAAAAAGATTTTCTAGTTCTTAAAAAAAAAACAAATGAACCAAACAAAAAACAAACAAAAGGCAAACAAACAAACCAAAAAAACCCCACAACAGTCCTAACAAATTTGGCTGAGGATGATACAAGAATGTATTAAAGAGAGTAGATTACTTGCAGTGATATTTACACAGTACCTTAATCAGAGAACTGTTCTTTCTTCATGAAGTTATTTTACTTCCTCAGAAAAATAAAATCAGAAGAAGACCCTTAGATTCAATAAACTGTTTAATATAATGGGATTCTAGCAGTCTAGAAGGATTAAACTGTGAATACTTGTGATTACTGTGAGTAACTCGTAGGCAGACAATCCCTCTAACATGGTGAACAGCAAAGTAGGCAGAAAGGAGGAACATAGTGTGTCTAACCTAACATATCAAAATAAAACAGAGTATAAGAAACAAACAGTAAGAATGATTGCATCTATTCAGCAATAACTCTAGGTCATTTCAGTTAATATAAGTTAGCTAAAAGTTTGACAAAGTGTAAAGGTGCGGCAAAACTACACTGGGAAAACAGAGCTTTTTTTTAATTGTAAAATGTGTTTCTTTCCATTTTGTTGTTTTTATAACTTTGCCTCTTCCCAAAAGATTGAATTGAGTGCTATATTTCTGATTTTTGCAATTAAAATAAATCAGATAAGAAAAATTATTTTGAACATAGATATTTGGATACTGTATTTAATAATATTGGCACTTCTACAAAATAGCATCACTAGTTGAAAGCATTGATCAAAATGTAACTTGATTTTTCACTGAAATATTTACTAAAGAGAGAATTTGCTTAAAATGGGCCACAGTTTGGAAACTCATCATTTGTATCAAAAAATGATTTGTGATAATTTAAACTCCACTGTTGAAACACTTTTTTAAAGTAAGAAACAGAGAGAGGGAAGTTTAAGAATACCGACATATAAGACGTCAGTTTCTTTAAGTTTAATCTGTCATATTTGATCTATCATATGACAGACTCAAATTCAGATATCAATGTAGTAGATTAAAAAGTGGACTGATTAGATAAACAGATCAATAGATCATTAAGACTCAGAATGAGATGAAATAATTTCAATTTATGTTACTAAAAGAATTATTTTCCTTGGCAAAAGGCTGACAAAAGATGCTATAACAGCAATACAGATAAGCTGACATAGTTCCAGGTTTAAGAGGAAAACAAAGGGCAAATCTTGAACCTGGTCATTCTAAGGCAAAATTATTAGTAAGTGTCATCAGAACACCACATCAAGGTCATAACATGAGAAGAAAAGTCATTATCCAGAGCAGACCTTTTCTGGCATGCTGTTCACTTTCTGACAACAGGACACCTTCCTCCTAGCTAAAGCCCTAGTGTTCAGAGCTGAGTAGGTGCTAAATATATCCAAGATAAGAGCTTCAGTATCACTTGAAGATTCGTTTTTTATTTTCAGCTTCCCAGCAGCCCCGGGAATCCACAGCCCTTTGCCAGAAGCCCAGGTTACTAATGCAGTGCTGGGGAGGAGTCATAGGTCTGACAATGCCACGGGGCAATGCTCTGGTTCAAACTACTGTCTTCAGACTTCACAAATGCAAAGGAAAACCGTTTTTTTAAATCCCATCACTCCTTCAGATTGCAAGAAGGTTAAAGAGAATTACTCCAAAAATAGATTTTATGATACTGTTGGTGTGGGAAAGTAGTAATTGCTATGAGTCAAGAGCTGAGCTAATGGTGGATTTGTATTAATTCACGCCCTGAACTAAATAATACCATGTGGGAAATATGGTCAGGCTGAAAAAATAAAACACAAAGACTTAACTAAAGTTGCACATCTTTGCTGGGTAATGTTCTAATATCCTTATATATTAGCCACACTCTTTAATTGAGGGCTCATTGACCTCAATTCACATATATACTTGCCTCTTCCAAGACTTTGTCTCTTTTGAAGAAATGTTTCCAAAACATCAGCACAGTCCAAACAGCACTAAACAGTGAAATTTAGGCAACTAAACTGAGCCCAAGGAGCCTCATAGCCACAAAATAAGTATGTCAGTAGCCAGTCAGGCGAAATGCTTCCTGGATAATACGGCTAACACAAGGGTAGAAATAAGACACATAAAGAAGGAATCAAGCTGGATATTGAGAAAGGTTATACTGGAAACCCCAGCCCGTTCTGTCAGTTTCAGACTGGCAGCTGCCTAGTAGAAATTGAGTGGGTGGAAATCATAACTTCACTGAGGTCAACAATAAAACTCTTCCAACTGTAATGAGGCCAGAATGATATCTGTATCCATTACCAAAGAATTAATTATACATGCTTCCCTATGACATTATCATTTCAATAAAATCACACTTTGGAAGCATATTTCATACCAATGTATGACAGAGGACAAACTATAAATTAATGTAATCCAAGCCTTTACTACCTACAGTGAATTACTCAAGTTTTTTCTAAAGCAGAATTTTTACCCTGAAAACAAACATTAACTTCTGACCTTTATAATTAATCAGCCTTTAAAACTCTGGTAGTACAACACGTCCTTAAGAAAATACATTTCTTTCATCTCTGTGTGGTAGTGTTACTTAGCTTTTCCTGAACAAATTGGCAACTTCTGACTCACTCATATTTATGAGAAAGACTCCGAGTAGGCAACTTCTAGCACTGGTTCTCAGCATTATATTTCCTTCTCTACTGAAAATAAGGAAGTATATTACGTAAGAAAACAACAAAAGATGAATAACTTATTGCCCTTTTGGGTAGTCTGGGATATTTACAAATCTACATCCTTGCTGACGCAGTAAAAATACAAACTAGTTATCTTGAGAGACTTACTGTCCCCAGGGCAGCACTGCTTTTAATTTTTTTATTGTTATTTATCTAGTCATGCGAGAACTGCAAACTAGAAGAGCTCATCTTCCATCCATACAGGAGCAGAAAACATATACAGTGAGACTTCTGGAACAATTGCTTCACTTTTTGGAGGCCTGTCAACTGTTGTGTGTGCAAAAGTGCTACTGAAAAGATTCAGATGTCATTTTGTTTCCTGCGATTCCTTCCATTTATTTGGAGGACATTCTCCTGTTTCTGTGCTGGAGGAGCACACTCATTCCCAGCCAGAGAAGAGCTCTAGGTAGTGCTCAGCACCTCCTCTGAGTGGTCTTTCTCACCACTTCCACTACTATTCTCAAACCATCTCTCTATATCCAAGTTTATTCATGTAAGTAATGTTTATAATGTGTGTGTGAGAAGAAAAGGTCAGTAAGATTCATGAGTGTGTTTAAAGTGTTACTAGAGTTCTATACAAAAAATGTTGTGCAAGTGTTTACCCTATTGTACATAGTTTAGAAAGCCTGCAAAGGGCAAAAATCTCTCATAATACTAGCAACAATTATTTCCATTTTGTTCATTTCAGCGATAACAGTTTTCATCCAAAGGACTGAATCTCCAGTGTGTATTTGCTTTTATAGACATAAGATTAGAGTTTCATTTTTAACATCACATCTGTGGATTGCATAAAATGCTCATTAACTTACTCCTTTACTAAAATAAAATTATTGACAATCCCAGATAAAAGAACACAGGCCCTTTCCCTTTAGAATTGGCAGTTCCCAATTATTTTTGAGCAAAACCAAATGCTGAGAAAAATGCTTTCCCAAACAACTGAAGTTCACTGACTGGCTCCATACCAATGAAATCAAAATGACCTTTTCTATTTGGTAGGCAGTAATAACCTAGAACCACCTGAAATAAGGAGAATTGCTTATAATTCTTATCACATCACAGACACAATGTTAATTATTGTTGCTTGTGTCCCAAACATACACAAAGCCAATGTACAGCAACGAGCAGCACAGCTAACTCCTATCCTACTGTCTCAGAAGTGACGAAGACATTTTCCACACTACTATTGAGCACAATGTTTTTACCAAATCTGAATTTGCTGTTATGAAGAAGTAGTGATAAGCCAAAACTTCAAACTCTGATAATGTTTTTAATTTCCTTTGAAGTTGAAAGTATTCAGACTGCCACAGATACAATGGCTATTCACAAACCTGGCTTCAGAGCAAATTTCTGCTTTTAATATTAGAACTTATTTATAACTAAATAAGATCATCTGACGTTTCAGAGACACCTCTGACAAGACCTGTATTTTTATAGGGTTACTGTGTATACTTTAAACAAGAGCTGATCCAGGCTGTGAAGAAACACACACACACATCCTCATCTCCCTCTCCTCCAAAAAATACTACTATTTATACCACTGCTAAATGAATGAGGATCCCATTTGACTTTGCTATATAAGCTCTGTTTAAAATCTTCACTCACCAGATTTCTCATTAATAAAGGTACAATCTAAAAATAACAGATGGTACACTTGAGAAACTTTGTGCTCTCAAATTAATCCATACTCCCATTAATACTCAACTGAGATATTTTCAAACATATCTTGTAGCCCACTTTTTATTGATATGTTTTAAAATAAAATCAAATCTTCTCTTTATATTTCTCATGTTTATGCAGCTATGGTACTTTCGATGTCCAGCTTACTGGAAAAAGTGAACACTGCCAGGAAAAAAACATCAACAAAAACCTTATATGATTTTGAAATGTCAGGATAAAAATGTTACTTATGAGCTTTTCTTGTCAAAATATATTGAATTTTAATATCTAAGAACATTAACATGTAGAACACACCGCTTGATATGAAATCTAGTGACAGTGTTTTCACCACTATGAGAGCAAAAACACATTAATAAAAAAAAATAATATTTTTTGCTTTATTTTGCTTCCATTTATTTTAATGCCTTCTTTCTAAAGTTGTTGCTGCTCACCCTTTATACTAATAAGATTTGGATCTTTTATTTATTGTTCTGGAATAAACAGTGAACCTGAATAATTCCTTATTTATAGCCCAGGCACAATCAGTAAATTTTCAAGGTGTCTGGCCTTGTAGAATGGTTTCTATATAGTCTTTTCTGGTTTTGTAAGAATAAATCCAAGTTATCCATAAGTTTTCTTACCTTCAGAATTAATTAATGAGAGAAGTCTTGGAAAGAACCAGATTATAAAATATTAGGAATTACATAAATACATAGTATCATAGTATAGTATCATAGTATCATCATTCTGGTTGGAAAAGACCTTCAAGATCATCAAGTCCAACCACTACCCTAGCTCTGCCACATGCACCACCAAACCCTGTCCCCTGGCACCACATCTGTCTTTTTAGATGTATCCAGGGATAGTGGCTCAAACACCTCCTCGGGCAGCCTGGATCCCAAGTCCAACTTCCACCCCAGAATAAGACAACCCCAAGGTTCATACCATGTCCCTGAGGGCATTGTCCAAATGTTTCTTGAATATTGTCAGGGTTGGTGCCATTACTGCTTCCCTGGGGAGCCTATTCCAGTGCTCCACCACCCTCTGGGTGAAGAACCCCCTCCTAATGTCTAGCCTAAACCTCCCCCTGCACATCTTCCTACCATTCCCTCGGGTCCTATCGTTGGTCACCAGAGAGAAGAGGTCAGCACCTGCTCCTCCTCCTTCCCTAGTGAGGAAGCAGTAAGCTGCAATGAGGTCTCCCCTCAGTCTCCTCTTCTCCAGGCTGAACTGACCACGTGCTTTCAGCTGCTCTACATACGGCATTGCCCTCCAAGCCCTTCACCAACCTTGTGGCCCTCCTCTGGACACTCTCCAGCAGCTTTATACCCTTTTTGTACTGTGGCGCCCAGAACTGCACACAGTACTCAAGATGGGGCTGCACCAGTGCAGAGTAAAGTGGGACAATCACCTCCCTTGACCAAGCTATCCCATGCTTGATGCACCCCAGGACTCAGTTGGCCCTCCTGGCTGCCAGGGCACACTGCTGGCTCATGTTCAACTTGCCGTCGACCAGAACCCCCAGGTCCTTCTCTGCAGGGCTGCTCTTCAGCCTCTCACTCCCCAGACTGTCTGTATATCCAGGGTTACTGTGTCCCAGGTGCAAAATCCAGCACTTCTTGTTAAACTTCATGCCACTGGCGATTGCCCAGCTCCCTAATTGATCCCTGTGCAGGGCCTCTCTGCCTTTGAGACTGTCAACTGCTCCTCCCAATTTAGTGTCGTCCGTGAACTTAATTAGTAGGCCTTCAAGTCCTGCATTGAAGTCATTTATAGAAAGGTTTACGAAGTGCCATTATGACACATCTTACAACTTCTATTACATTTCATAATGCCTCTCTTTAATACAACCACAAAGTAAAATTGGTAGAAGATTTTTCCGTCAGACCTTGCTATATAGACTATCAAGTCAAAAACATATCAAGCAACCTTGCCTCAAAAATGTAAAGCAGAGAAGATTGTCTTGTGAAATTATCACAATGAATAAATTGCCAAAATATGAAATTATATACACAACAGATCAGTTTAGATAATGCACATGCAGTAGTTCCAAAGATGCTTGCAATTATTTCATTTATTCCCTTACTATTACTTCTGAAAATATTACATTTTTCCCCACTGTTAATATTCAGTGCTTTAAGTTGTGCTATTTTATTATTGCTAAGAAATAACACAAGTCACACATTTTCAGAGGATTAGGACAACTTGATGATTAAAAGATCTATAATAGTAAAGAATATATCATTTTTTCTGCTGTGTCAGTCTTCATGCAGCTGTACCCATCTTTCCTTATCTGCTACCTAGCCATACCTACAAATAGCCTCATGTTTGACCTTTACTTCTTAAGGTATTTCTTCAGCATTTATCTGCTTTTCTGATGTTCAGGACCAAATACATTCACATGGATATTATCACATCTAATTATGTAGGAATGACTATCACCTCATTGATGCAGCCAAATAAGTACTGTATTTTCTTACCGTTGTCACAGTTCAAGTCTAATGTGGACTTTAAGCTCTATATAGTATAATAATTTTTTCTTTAATTAGAAATACTTTTGTTGACTTACATTTTCCCAGATTTCCTCCACCATTTCTATGCTACCAACAAGTTGTTAAATTTCCTAGATCTCACTGTGCAACTCCCTAGTGCTCCAGGTTGTTCGCCAGTAAAAGCATCTAATTTTCTTACTGCCTCAGTAAGAAAACTACTGCCCAGAACATTACTAATTTCACTGGCTGCACAGTAATAAATAAACTTTCATCAACATTGTAGATTTATAGGTTGCGTCAGCTTGCAAATAGTGCAAATAAACACCAACCACATGAGAGTTCTTGTCTGTAAATCATCTCTCTCTTTCTTGTTTCTGCTTTTTGTAATGCTTGGAGAAGTATGTGATGTTGTCCTGTACTGTTAACACATTGACAATCAGCAATGCAATTACTAGTCTTATATTCAAATTAGCACAATGAAAACATCTAGACTGTAAAACATGTGGTCCAGATCATTGGCTCCCACAACAACTAATTTTCCCCTCCAGAAATGAGGGGAAGTGTGGGGGGCTGGGAGAAGGGGTTAGAAAAGTTAGGGCTAAATGAATAAATTATTTCAAATAGTACCAAATAATTGATTGAAAAAAACCCAAACACACACACAAAACCCAAAGATTTTTTCCTGCTACCTGTCTGAATCCATTTTGAGTAAGCTGGAGGGAGCGAAGTGGCTGGAGTGCAGCCACCAAGGGCCCAAGCCTATTCACACCAACAAATGTTTCTAAGATGTTTGTTCCCCTTTTGACAAATTTGTTTTATTTTAGCACAAACCCCTAGTAACCTCAAAAAGTTGTATTTACTCTGGATGAAGACATAATTTAATGTAGAGGTACTTTCTTTTTAGCTTGCAGCCATATAACTGTGTCTTGCTATGGAGATTTTTGTATGGTAAAGTTGTTTCAATCACTTAAGAAACCTCAAGATTTATTTATTAAAGGGTATCTATCTGTCACCTTCATTGAATTTCACTCTGCTTCAGCATGATAATTGGGTGTCAACTTTCCTGTTGTATTTTTTGATTGAAATGCAACTTGCCTCCTGGATTAGATAGCACCTACTGATAACCAGGGCCTGGTCTCTTGCTCCATCAGCTGCCCTGTGCTACTGAGGCACACTGATGGAAGAGAGAAAGTGCTGCACTGAGCAAAATCAACTAAACTCTGCAGCAGCTGTTACCTTGGCCTCACAGCAAATGGCAACGAGCCTGGCAGAGAGATGGCTCTGCATGGCTGTGACACCTCTGTCACAGAGAGGGATGCTCTCCACTGAGGGGACACTGCTGTGCAGCCCTAGGATCTGGAGTGCATGAGGGAACAAGAGGACTGGTTGCTCATAAAGGCTCTGTCTGGCCCCTGAATCTTCTTCTAAGTTTCTTCTTTCTTTCTGCATTGGTGCTTTCATATCTGAGCAGGTGAAATCATCTTAAAACTATTTTTCCAGGGTTAGTCTTTGATTGTCTGAAGAATAAAACTGGGCCTCTCGTTCTGTGTAGGTTAAATTTCTACAAACCTCTAATACTAGTTCAGCAAGCAGTAGAAGTAACTCAAAGCCAAATCTTGGTCTTTTCCTTTACCTCTGCTCCCCTCACTCCCCTTACTAAAAAAATAATAAAAAAAAAAAGACGACAGTTTCTACTTTCCAGATGTGAACAACTGGATTAAATTCTAGGGAGAGCTTTTAAAAAATCATAAGTCAATGGGTCACGGTCTTCACAGCATAAAGGAAAAAAATGTTAAAGCCACATTTCTGAGACAAGCAACATGGCTGCAGCAGCTGCAAGGTCACAGAGTTTGAAACAGAACCATGAAAAAGAAACCACAGCCACAAGAACGACAGCAGAAATTACTTGTAATTTTTTTCCATCATAGTGACTGGAGAAACTCATTTCATTCTGTAAGCAAAGCTGGCTCGATTGTTATACCACCAAAATTGTTTCCCCAGTTTGGGAATGAAAAGGCTTTCCCTCCTCTGTGAAAAGTTTTTGATATTTGAATCAGGATCATTGAGGAGACTCAAAAGAGCAAATAATGCTCTCTGAAACTTGTGAAGATTATTTATTGTGACAGTTATTCATTTTGCAAATAAAAGTGCCTTGGATGAAAGAACAACATAAACAACACTGGAGATGTTACCCAGAAATATCAAAACCTGTTTTCCTTCACCAGCTCAGATTCTTTCTGCCAGTTCTGTGAAAGGTAGTAAGATTAAAAGAGATGAGTCAAGCCTATACACTCAGCAGGAAAATCCTGATCTTTCTTCCCCTACCTCTGTTCAAGAGGCTAAATAAAGCTAAGGCGTGAGCAGCAGTCTTAAGGCCCAGAGTAAAGCTTCATAAACACAACAAAAACCTTTATGAAAAGTTATTTGAAGCAGAAGCATGAGCTCCCTTATTATTTATGACTTCAGCTTTCTCTGGACAGTCTTAATAATGAAATTGCTGATTTTACCAAAACAAACATATTTCAAAAATACCAAATATCTTTACATGACTAAGTAAAAATAATGCTATGTATTTTAGGTAAACTATTATATATTATCAAGTCTAACTGTATTTTTTTTCAAGTAAAAATTAGTTGATTCGCTAAAATCTAAGTAGTAGTATGTTCCATTTTTCTGCTTTATATACAGTCCCTGAGACTTAAAAAGAAGGAAAAAATTTCCTAGACCCTCTTATTGTACTGTACTGCATAAAGGTAAAAAATGCAGAAAGCATCATTAAGTGACTGTTTCTTTTAAAAAATATTCTGTTGCTTAAGGAACTATTTTTAAATCCATATGAAAATATAAAGGTATACAAAGGTATGAAAAAGTGTTTTTTTCTAATAACATACTACATTTTATTAGAAAAACATATCACATTGGCTTAAAGTAACATTTTGCTGTATATAAACTCACATTCAGTGCGCAAATAAAGAATTTTTTTATTAATGTAGAAGTATACTTTCTGCTTCTGCAGTGAAATTCTGTAATTACGTATAACTAATATGTTTATTGTTGCTAGCTTCAGGACTTTCATGTAAAAAATTTACACTTCCCATCAATAATTAATCCTGTTTAGAGGAAGATACATATATAAGAGCAACACCATTTCATACTAAGTGCTTAAATTTTTAAGAAGGCTGCAGGGAGAAATAGCTAAAACTATAATCACATTAACTTATTATTTCCTTTTAGAAAGCTTTTCCTTTAGAGGTTTGATGCTTGGAGTGCCTTAGCACTTTGTCATCTCTGCCACGTCTGTCCCACAAGGGTGGCAGGGGTGGCCACGATGGCTCCACACAAAGTGAGCTCTGTTGAGTGAGGTGAGGGACAGGAGCAGGCAGTATGCGAGCAAGTAGAACCTGACTGCAGCACAATCATGCTTTGGGAAAAGGACAAAAGAAAAGCCCATCCAATCACACCAAAGGACCAGCCAGCCCAACATGGTGCAACTGAGAGGAACTTGTGCTGAATCCAGAACAACTGGGTGGATAAACTGAGCCCAAGTCCTTGCTAGGCTCTTCATCACTGCACGATACTTTCTTACTGTTTCTAGGTACTACATCTTATTAAACACCAACACGGAGGTGGAGAGCTGGCAAAACTCTAGCCTTACTCACCCAGAGAGGGGTCACTAGGCATCAGTATGCATTTGAGGATATAGTTCTTCTCTGTTAAAGGTAGCAAAGAGCAGCTTTACTGTGTAAATTTTGTCCTTGGTGATTGAGTCTGCATTTAAAATGCTAAAGGCTTTCTTACTATTTCTCTAGGAGAAAAATAATTTACTGAGCTTCTGAATTCTTAAATTGTAATTCAATTTTAAGCTAATTAGCCACACCTCAGGCCACATCAGTACATGGGTCACTATTCACTGCCAACAGCCAGACTTACTAGTATTTTATGCCTCTGTCACAATCCTCATCACATTCTAACCATTGCATTTCTGAAATACAGCATACGTAGCCATTCTGCTATATGCTTCACCCCGTTAAAATGCTCCCTGCTCAGAAATCTTTGATCATGTAGAACTGGCAACAGCTGGTTTAATGAAAATCTGTATCAATGCTGTTAAATGAAGAGGGTTCACTGTCCACAACAGTTTTATTTTCAGAAGTGTTTGATTCTTGATTCACCAGCTTGTTTTTACCATGCATCATTCATGCTTAAATACTGAGATGTTCAAAGTTCTCTAGCATACAAGGTCAGGAAAAGTGGCATGTGGCAGTGAGATATGATTGCTGAGCCTCAAGCAAGTGATGGGAATTAAGCAATGCCTAAGATTTATTCACATTTTCATGGTAACAAATGAGAACTGCATGTATTCACTGGCAGGTAATTTAGGTGCAGACAGATAGCTATGGGGCAAAGAGGAGCATCTTGCTGCAAAGGGTCACATACTGTTTTCCTGTATACAAGTTTAGTCTTTAATCTTCTCTGCCTAATGCTGGCTTATTTTTTAAAAACTCAGCCAGTAAATATGATAATGAGATATAAAAGGAACACCTTTTTAATTTTAAGAGATGTAAAGTGTTACACTTTTTGGATTTACTACTCAAAGTAAGAACAAAATCTGAGTATGCTCCAACAGTGTCAATGGAAGAGCAACAATTTCAGTGTTTAGCCCCATTATTCACTGAAAGTGGAGTAAAAAGACACTTGATTCTTGAATACTTAACGGAAATTTAACTGAAATTTAGGGAAATCCATCCCCATGCAGAGAGTCACAAATACTGACAAGAGCATGAGAAACAAGAATACTTTACTGGCAGAAAGCTTGCTTGGGACAATTAATCACTACCCACAGAACATTGTTTAGAGATCTTTTTAACCATTGAATTTGCTTTAAAACTATGCTTAAATGTCAATTATATGCGAGACACATAGGTGGGTTATTGTTTTACCCTCTGGCAATGATCTTAAGTCTTAAAAGACGATAATTCCATCTGAAAAAGTAACATCTATAGTTATGTGTAGTGGTAATGGCCAGTTTTCCATCATCACCTTTGTCATCCTTCAACTTTAGCAAGGTGTATTCTGAGGATGCAACCGTGCAGAAAATTCTACCGACCTGCCATAGTGATTTGCTTTCTAAATTTGTGAATTATCGTCCAAAGACTCTAATTTCAGGAGTGCCTTTACAACTAATATATCATTTGGGACTTAATTCATGTGTAGCATCAGCTAGCAAATACCACAGACATTGGTTCAAGCATAAATTTTGGGTCAAATTTCAATTTGATGTGGATACTAAACTTTAAATCAACTCCATGCAAAGCCACTGGGACAGAAGGAAAAATTTATTAATTCACTGCAAGAATCAGTTTTACTCTGACCTTGTTTCCATATCAATACCTTGTTTCACTAACTGGTATGCTCTTGAATCATGTGCTAGAAACTTTACTTTATATTCACGCTTTTCCTTTTTTTGCATTAACTTTTTACCTGCTTTCTGCATACACCAGTAGTAGAGTTAAGCAAAAAAAATTTTTTACTTTAGTATTTTTATTAAGAGAATGGAAAAATGTCATATAAAATTGTGAAGGTTTGTGGTGAGGCTCTGGCAGATGTTTTAAGATCTTAAACCAAAGAACTTATAGAAAGTTCATTAAAGGAACAAAAGATTTCAAATAAACTTGCTTCCATAGGTTTGATGCAGGAAAACTTTATGACAATGGTAGAAAGGTAATCTTTTGTGGCTCTCCATCTTCAGCAGAAAGTTGTGACTACAAATCAGTGAAGGCCAAACTTACTTTAAGCTGACCAGCAGCAACTTACAGTTTGACCCAGTGGCATAAAGAGAGGTTACTCTTATTTGCAGCTCTATGAGGAGTCAACTGGAATCTTTCCTTTGATTCTTGATTGGTCATACAGTTAAAGGTTACTAACCACTTTCTTGAAAAAACTCTTCAAGACTAGCAATATATTAAACCTTCAGCAAGTGCTTAACATCCATAAATTCACCAGCTGAAATATCAAGCAAGAATTTGGTGACCCTTTGATTTTCATTCCTGTGCAAATAATTATTTTTACAGACTTTCTTACACCTCAAAACACACACATCAGTGTCTTGAGGTACTGCAATCTGTATTAGAGTTCTGTCACTAATAGTGTTGCTGCTCAGTGCTTAAGCTGAAGCTGTGGTTCATCAAACTCTGAACTCTAATGACAAGATCCTCAAGTTGACTAGAGACTAGATAAGAATCAAACTCCAGATTTATTTCAAGAGCATTAATCTCAAATTTGTCTTTCTTCATAACCAGTTTATCGAGAAGAGACTTGATTGTACCCATCTTAAACAAAAACCTTCTTCCTGAAATAATATAGCTACTGCTATATTAAAGTAATGTAAAAAATGTCAGAAAAAAAATTAGTTTCCACCAGAGTTAATTTGCATTAAAAAAAATTGCTGCCATGGTTCCCTTGGATTTAGGGTTATACACTGAAAATATTACTACTGCTGGTAGGTGCATGAATGTCAAGAGGAATTAAAAGATTTTTTAATAACAGTCTTTTGGATAAGTCTTTTTCTTCAGGCATAGTTATTCTGCTCACTGTCAGCTTTCCAACAAGAGCAAAATGTCCTTCTTGCTTTAACCTTGAGCAGTCAGCTATTTTCCCTTTACTCAATAGACAGCTGGATTGCAGCACTGAAGAAAGGGAAGGAAAGGATCCTGTGGCAACAGCTATCAAATTTATCAAAACAGTGCGAAGAACTCCCCCTGGGTGAAATGGAAGGTAGCCATCAGCACCAAGCTAAACAATAAACTATCAGCTAGTTCTGCAACTTCAATTTAGCACTGAGTACAGAGGAGATACGTTGTATTTTATATCAACAGTTAAGCAGAAGAAAAGGAGGAAAAATGGCAAGTATATGCCTTAGCAAACACAATAGGATTGCAGTCCTACAAAGTACCTAGGTAGAAAGCTGAAAATGAGAATTTCACAAGAGTAAGAAAATTCAGAAGCTGCTTCTGTCCCAGCTTTTCCAGCTTTTCTATTCCAGCTCTCTCCAGTTATATTTCCTTTCCTTTTCCTTACTTTTCAATCATTGCCAGTTTTTTGGCAATGAATGAATTTTCCCAAGTATTTCAACAAATTATACAAAGCTCTAGCCATTTAAAGGCTTATGTAAGTTGAGCAGATACAGTCAGTCTTTCCTCAGATGTCTGTTCTTTCATTTTCAAGCATCCTTGCTATAAACTACCAACCCAAGTAAATAATACATGAATTGCCACAAGGAAGAATAAGTGGAATTATCCTGAACTGTGGAAACTGCAGCATGGACAATTAAAAAGCAACAATATGAAAATATATTTTGTATCCTTAAATTTATCATCTATAAGAAGATGCTAAAACATTGAAGCAATGAAAAGTGCTGTAAGAAATATATTTTGCTTTTGGGAAGCAGGTAGTTTACTGAAGTAAATTAATGTTCTTCAGAAGAAAGTATACAGATAAACTTGGTAGGAATAGAATTCTTCATAAATCCAAAGACTGGACAAAATTTAGATCCAAATTTGAAAATCTCAACTGTGATAATTTCAAACTTTATTCATTACAGAGTTAGAATTTCTGTTCTTTGGACCTCTGTGCATCTCTGCTAACAATATTCTGCCCCTAACACTTTGAAAATTATAGCTTGCTTTTTAGAGGAGCTACCCTTTCTACATGCAAAGAGAGCTGGGCACCTTGGGAAACCTGCTCTGTGTTTGCAGTTTTTAGGGTCACTGCTCTGCAAAAGAACAAGTACAACAACACTGATGCAGAACCAGAGCTCTAGGCCAGTGTGTGGATTTTATTTATGTGATAATAATATATAACGATAGCAATGGGAATCTTAGAAAAATACCTTTACATTTTCTGTATCTCTCTTCTTATGCCCTTAATATCACCCAATCCAGTCACTCATTCCTCACTCAAGTATTACTTCCAGAGTTGGGTTTCAGAAGCAAGAAGTTTTTCATTTGGTTGTTTAGGTTTTTTTAGCTAAATATGTGCTGAACCAATAAAAAACCTTCAAGACTGTAGAGAGCTCCTTTTACCGAAATACCAAAGAGTTAATTCCTTTATATTTTACATCATCAAGAAAGTTATTGAACTTTCTCTTGGTCTAAGGTCTCAGGTGTTCCAGTTACTTGCAATGTAGGAGGGTGACATATACTAATATAGAATATATGTAGGATAATGTATTTGAAATAAAATCAGCTGATATAAGAAATTCAGCATTTCTGTTATGGTTTGTGCAACAAATCAGATTTTCCTAAAATCAAGACAAATGCCTCTGGGTTTTGCTACAGCTAAGCAATACAAAGTGGCTTCTTTTATGAGGACCTTTTAAGAAACTTCTTTAGTGTGGCAATAAAACCAGGTATTGGTGAAGAACATTACCACCGTGATATCAGGAAGCATGTCATATCACGGTCACCAGTGGATTAATTTGACAAGGTAAAAGAGAAGGAATAATGTCTTAATCTCCCTGGCTATATCCCAATTGCACTGTAAAGCTCATGCAGTTGCCCATCCATTTCTAGTGTTAAAACTCCACCAATGCTTTGTTATTTCTCCCACTCCATCTCTTTCTCATTGCCCTTTTAACCTTGCTAACAGGGTGTATTTACCCAGGTGAATTCTAATCTTCTAAAACATAGCCATGGTCTGGTTGCAAACCAAAAGCAATGCTAGATAGTGGAAATGGAACATTTGCCACCCACTAACTGATTAAGAATAATAGCTCTTTGCTTATGGTAGTCAATCATTTGATTTACAACCCCCACAGTCTCGTTAGGGGACTTTTGCTGCTTGTTTTTTTGCATTTCTTGCTATTCTTTTGCTTCCCCTATTGTGCTGGTTTGGTTTGGCTGGATTTTTTGGTAGCGGAGGAAGAGGCCCCAGAGCTGGCTCCGGTAAGAAGCTGAGAAGCTCCCCCTGCTCCAAAACCAGCCAATGAGCCATTAGAGGGACAATAGATGCGCCTCTGCGATTAACATACGAAAGAACTGATGCAAAACCTGAGCAGAGCAAGCACAAAAAGAAGAGGAGCTGTGCTGCAGGGGCAGAGCGGTGCTGGTGGTGAGTGAGGAAGAATGGGAAGAAGGTGCCCAAGCAGAAGTTTCCCTGCAACCCATGGCGAGATGGCAGGCTGTCCCGCTGCATCTGTATAGGAAGGTGGTGGAGCATTCTCTGGGGGCACCAGGAGGGGTGAGAGCCATGGCCAGTGGTCTCGGATTTGCTGCCAGTGGACTTGGATTGTGCAGCTGTGGAGGACCCCGGCGCCAGGGGAGGTGACTGTTCCCGAAGCAGCCCCTGACTCAGTGGGAAGCCCGCGCTGGAACAGCTTGCCCCGGACCTCGTGGGAAGGGCTCATGAAGGAAAGGTTCGTGGAGGACTCTCTCCCATAAGAAGGGACCCCATGGGGAAGCAGGGAAGAATGCAAGGAAACCTTCTTCCTGAGGAAGGAGTGGCAAGAACCACCAGACTGTGAATTGACTTTAAACCCCATTCCCTGTCCCCCTGCACTGCGGGGCGGGGCGGGGAAGAAGGTAGAGAAACCGGGAACAAAGTGATTTGGGCCCGGGAAGAAGGGAGGGGTGGGGTAACATATATAAGCATCTGCTCTTTGTGTTGTCTTTGTCCTGTGTGTGTTTGATTAGTGTGAAATTATTTTTTCCCCCAAGTTGAGTCTGTTTTGCCCGGGATCTTAATAGGTGAAGAGCCCTCCTTACCCTTTGTCTCGACCCATGAGCTTCTAGTTGGGTTTGTCCTCCTCATCCCAGTGTGTGTGTGTGTGTGGGGGGGGAGTTGAGTGAGCGGCCATGTGGCTGTTTCTTTGTTGTCATGTTGGGCCTAAACCACAACATTTATTGGCGAGTCAGGCAGGAGAGAGACAAGAAACCACGACACCTACCTATACTTAGCTCTTGAGAACAAATGGTAAAATCTGAGAGCAAAGAGCTTCATGTAGAATGTCTTTTCTATGCCCATCCATCCGGCCAAGTGCATTTAAAAACACAAAATGTAACATCCACCAAAATACTATTTAAAAAAATATATATGGAATTATGTTTGCTGAAAATTGACCACAATACTTATTCCTGGGACTATTTTTTTCTGTTCATAACATACAAACTAAATAAAAATTTGAAAAGATCCTTTCCTTGACAACGTGCAGATAACAAAACAGCTCCTATTAAAAAATTACAATACATTTTGGTGGAAAAAGTTTCTGATTCCTAACAAGGAACAATTTTTATATTATCTATCTGGTGAGTGTCACTCTGGAAGATATTCTAAACAGCTAGACCTAAGTAATTTCCATCATCCTCTGGTGCAGGCAGTATTATCAGCAAAAGCTGCAGGTGAATACCATTGGACATTCAGATGGACTCATTATACAATCAGAAAAAATACAAAAAAGAGTAGGAAAAAACCATGCATACTTAAATATTCACATACACATGCAAAATCACTTACCAATATTGTTACTTTTCAGCTATTTTCTAACCTCAGGATGCTGAGTTTAGGGGAAACATTCATTTTGGGAATAGGATGATAGTGTCACTCTCATATGAGATTTGCAGTATCTGCAGGCCCCCCAGACTTTTCAATGCAATTCTGTAGCTTGGCATCACAATATCAAGGCCTGAATTCACATGGGATCTCAAAAGATGCTTTGTAAGTACAGAATGTAACTCAAATTTCAATAGGGAAAAGTTTAAAGATGTTATACAAAAGAAAATTCCAATTGTTTATAGCCTGCAATCTTATGAATTTAATTTTTTTTTTTTAGGACTACTTATGATCATCAGTAGACACAACCTCTTGATTTTTTACTGCTATACAGGTAGTTTCCTCCTAAACAAGAGAGGTCAGGTTGTCCTCAAGTACAACCACTATACTTATCCCACAGACTTCTCAACATTTCATCTGAAATCAGGCTGCCTTAATTTCTGGTAGACCTTAAAGCAGTGAAACCCTCAGGCCTTGAAATAAGTGCTGGAATGAAGTGCTGCCAGAAATACCATCTTAAGCATTACTCCATGACAGTCCTGGCCCTTTGACTGCTCATTTATTTCCTCTACTGTACCGTGGTTAACTGCAACTCAGTTGTACCAACAAGCCAAGTCTGGGACTACACTATGAACTAGATGAGTAACCTGAAAACAGACTTTATGAAATAATGCCTAGTAAATCTCCTTTATGTTTTTACACTCTGAGGTGTTTTCACTGCACTACTGCAAACAATTTTGTTGGCCCTGCTGAAGAGGTAACAATACAGTGAGGGACAGGGATAGTGATGAGGTAACAGATATTGCCTAAATTAGTATTGCATCTAACAAACACTTCTGATCAACAAAATGTGTGTGATGACCTCCCTGAAGAAATAAGTGGATAGATAAGTACCGGAAGAGCAGAAGTCAAATCTGTGAAGAGGAGGATATAAAGGCAAGGGTGTTTGCAAATAAAATAGAGGAGAGGAAGGAAGGAAGAAATTAGAGACACAAGATTAAATCCTTTCTCCTTTTGTGGCTAGGGTACATGCCTTAGCACACGTGTCCCATCCTAATACATAAGAAGTCATAATAGCATCAATAGATTTAGAGAGTTAAAGTGAGAGACATGCTTAATTTAGAAAGTTAAAATGAGACACATGTTTAAGAACCTTGACATAAAGTCATAGCCAATACCTATGTCTAAAAAACACAACATAATGCTAAACTCCTTTTTCTTCCTAAACTACTTCCTAAGTAAATTATACAGGCATTTTACATTAAATACATGTACTTCTTAAGGAATTGATGCTTGAAACTACAATATAAAAATCACAATTCCTACTTTGAGGGTTATTTTTCTTAGAAAAAACAGGAGACACAAAGCACGCACCAGTCTTTCTGTAATAATGGTAGATTCCTCCATTAACCATTTCTCTGTGCTGTAATGTGTTATTAAGCACTTAAAGGTATTGCTGATGGAACATACTTCAATAATAGCATACCTGGAAAAGAGTTCTACTTCTTTTTCAGGATAATTTATTCTATATTGGGCCAATTGGAAAGCTTTTCAAAGACTGCCAGCACCATTAGCTCTTTTCTGTTCAGGCAAAAGCAAGAGTATTGGATGTTATTCTGAGACTGTATAAGGTTTGGAAGCTGAAGAACTAGATACACAGGTGCACAAAAAAAAAAAGAAAAAAAGAAAAAAATATGTTTAAAACTTATCCAGGTTCTTAAAGCAATTCAGTCTGGGATTTCTTATCAGCACTTTGATTTAATTCTTTATGTTACTTAGATATCTGGATGAAAAGTCCCTTGAAACTCAGAAAGACCCCAAATACTCAAATGAATGAGAACATAACATTATTTATATTTTTTCATATTCATTTGATGTGTGGTGTCATATATTTAGTTCTCCAATATAGATTTTGGCTCTGGTTGCCTCATATCATCCTGAAGTGTTTACCAGGCTCAGTCAACTGCCTGTTGTGGGGCGTATGCATTAATCTCATCTAGCTGCATCTATGAAGTATTTTTCACAGTCTATAGGAGACCAATTACCAGTATCAGAGGACAGAGACCCTTTGCACTGAAACAAAACACTTGATAAAGAAATTATACTGTTGAATAATAATACCTTGAGTAGTTTACACTTACCCTCAATTATTTTGTGGATCTATTTTATAAGACATCCACACAAACTATATCCACACAAAGCTATAACCATAACTGAGATGACAGCAAGTCCTGTATGAATGGGTCTGGGCAACCAACCAAAGCCTCTCACATCAGTTTTCCCTCAAAAAGGAAGTTACCCTCAGAAACTGACAGGAAAACAAGGCCTTCTTCCCAGTCATCGAGACATCTGCAAGCTAGTCAAATACACAGGTTGGAGACTGGACTGCAGACATACCAATTTTTTAACCCAAGGAAGGGGAGGCTGTTTGTAATTTAATGGGAGGTAAATCAAAACTTTCCACTGAAAAAGTTGAGATAAATAGGAAGGAAAATCTGGATCTGAATGGAATCCCTGGAGGGCTCCAAGAAACAATTTGGCTATTAAAAAAGTGCATTTCACATGGAGTGGGATGCTTCTGGGGAAGGCTGCCACAAAGAGAGAATCCAAATCCCTGAGAGCCACAAAAGTATCTAGCAGAGAGCTAGACCACATGAGACATCTTTTTCGTTTGGTTGGTCTCGAAATAGATTGTGATGGTGGGGTGTGCTTTCACTTTGTTACCTGTCTGAATAAAATTTGTAAACTATGTTGTTCAGTAGGTATGAAGTAACAACGTATTTTTATCTGTAGTTTATCTTAAAATACTTTGTTATATGAATCTTAAACAGCATGTTCTAATAAACAAGATATTTTGAAAATATAATCCAGTTCTATTATTTATATAACATAATATGTAAACATGCTGAGGTTTTTTTTTATATGGTGCCTCAGAATTTAAACTACAGTCAATCAATGGAATCTATTATATACATTCAGTAATGGGGGATTTGGGTCCCTGGTACTTTGACAGAATTGCACTGGATCAGATAGAATTTCTCTCTCAATAAAAAAAGAACACTTAGATAAATCTGTTTATAGAAACTGTGCCAAAATCAGCCACTGGCATTGTAAAAAACAGAAACCTGTGAGTACTTCGGTCTTTTAAATGGTTCTTCCATAATGCCAGTGGACTTACACATATTTAATAAACTATCAATCACAATGCCAATAAAAATGTATTTGCATGTACAGAAATAGTCTATTAAAAGTATGTTATAAAATGCTCCAACTTTTCACCTTAACCAAAGAAGCATTAATAAAAGAAGTGAAACAATGATTTATTAAAATAGTATTGCTAAATTTTTAGATAAATCCAAATGAGGAGTCAGGTAGATATGTGGCAGAACTAAATACCAGTGAGAAATAGAAAGGAAAATCCCCATGAGTGGGAAACTGGATAGATGTCAATATCTGTGCATGAGGTAGCAAGCTGTCTTCAAAAACTGAAAGAACTTAAGTAGTTCTCCTGTTAGTTCCATAAACAAATGAACAACAATTATCTCCCTGTATTTCAAAAGAAAGAAATACATTTTTCAAAGTTAAAAATCACATGGGTGCGTTGATGGCTTTCTGACAGTACTTTACTAGCAACCAACAAAACTAATTCCTGGTATGTGCTTAAAGGCAGTTTCACCATGTTTATTCATCTTGTAAATTTAAAAAAAAATCAAAGCAAGAAATAATTTTGAACATGGGGGGGCATTTTTCTGACCTCTTATGAGCAAATGAAGTCATTATGCAAATGCACAATCACGTTTGGCACAAGGAATTTACTAGAGAAGAAATACTCATTTCATCAACTTACCATGTTGTGCAATTTATTTTTCAATGCATGCTTCTGCTTATTATTAATAATACATAAATCAAAAGTTGTGTTTTGTGAAAATCTTACAGCAGGCCCTTCATAAATCTAAAATGCCAATAGACATAAAGTATTGCAGATACACCTTAGAGAGAACATTCCACTTGTTTTGGTCATACTGTATTCTTTGTTTCAGAAATATGATTTTAATAGGGTTTTACTAGGGAAAAATTTGAGTGGTAATGCTTGAATTTTAAAATCAGACTTCAAATTACAAAGTGAATGTGGGAAAATAGGTGGATTCTGTGCTGCTAAACACTCCCCATGAAATTCACACGTTTGAGAATATTTCTAGTACCACAAAAATATTCTCACAAGTGAAATAATGTTTCTTTGTTCCATGTTAATCAAAAGACTCCAAGAGAGCTGTTTTTACAGATGGAGAATAAAGAAATATTTAATATAGAAAAACATCAGCCAGTCCACAAATCAAAAGCCATTGTGGCATTACAGAGAGGAACAGACACCCTAATTGCTAGCATAATACCGAAAAGGAGACGGAGGTCTTCTAAAGGTTGCATGGGCCCATCTTTAAATTTTCTTGTATCATGTCAAACAAAATTCACATGTGCCTGTTTTCAAAATGAGATTTTCAGCTCTTCAGAACACTCTCAATGTCCAAAATCTCAGTGAGGAGCAGGATTGAAATAAAAAGCTATCTTTTTGCTCTGGAATTTTTTCTTTTGATCATAAAATCTTAAAAGATAAAGCAGGAAGGGAAATAAAAAGCTCATTCTTTAAGCTCTCTACCTCCACCAGGCAGGATCAAACTGCATGTCTGCTGTTCCTAACAGATACTTCTCTAACTTCACTGTTAAAGTCCATAGTAATGAAACCCTTTTGCTAGGATCTATCCCAATACTCATTTAATCTTACACTTAGCCATCACATTTTGCTAAACTCTAGCAGAAGCCTTTCATGCAGAGGTTAACTTACTACTTCTTGCTTTATCCACCGCAGACAGGTTTAAGAAAAAACTTTTACTTATTTGAACACTTAACATGCTTCCTTCTTGTGTCCTCTAGACACAACAAAGTTTTAATCAGACCTGTACTTTCCCAGTTTCGTAGGTTCTGATCATTTTGACTGCTCACACAATAACCGTCTCCAAAGCTCAGCCCTCCCAGAAGAGTGGTGCCTAAAGGCTGCTCCTCATACAATATTCCTTCCAGCCTGTCACCAGTTTTGTTGTCCTCCTCTGGACACATTCAAGCACCTTAACACCTTTGGGATTAATCCCACAAAGCCTCATAGCCTTAGGAACATTCAACTAATGCAGCTGGCCCCTGAAAATTTCCATGTCCACAAAGCGGAAGTCACTGTTTCTGCAGTCATGGGTCCTCCAACTCAGAGGACTGGACAGACCCAAGGTCTATCATGGGTATGAAAGGTTGAAGCAAAAAAAAACCAGAAGAAAGCACTGACTGCATCCCCTTTTCTGCATCCCTATTTGCCAGGGCACCATCTTCATTAGTCCAGTGTTGTCTTTGGACCTCCTCTTGCTATGAATATACTTTAAAAATCCTTTCTTGTTGTCCAGCACAACAATGGCTCGTTGCAACTCCAGTTGAACTTTGGCCTTTTGTATCTTCTCCCTGCATGTGCAAACCACACACTCTTCCTGCCAAGCCTGGTCTTGCTTCTAGAGATCATACAATCTCTTTTCCCTCCTGAGTTAAAGGAGTTCCCTGTTCAGCCAAGCGGGTCTTCCGCCCCCTCTTGCTTGGCTTGCAACACAAGGGCATTGCCTGCTCCTGGGCTTTTGAAGGGTGGTTCTTCAAAACCAACTAGTGGTCATGGACCCCTGAGCCCTCAATAGCTGATTCAGAGGGGATGCTGCTAAAGATTCCTGGGCAGCCCTGCCCCTGGTGCTGGGGAGTGGGAAGCTGGGAGAGCTCAAGGGATGCGTTGCCTGTTGCAGCACTTGGGAAAAGGAAATGATGGTGCACTCTTGAGAAGTTCTCCCTTTGGCTGAGACACTGTTGGAAAGCATTCCCTGTGATGGGCTGCTCTTTGGTCACGACACACACGCACGCACACAAATGCCCTGGAAAGCACCAAGGGGTTTATTGGATGTGGAATAGGACGATGCTCAGGGGCTGCAGCCACACTCTGCCAGTGCGTTCGTCCAAAGGAGCAGCAGCAGGGGCAGCTGGGCACTCGCCTGCACTGGGCCCTGTTTGCTCCTGAGAAGCGCTGGCTGCGGGAGCCTGCGGGGAGGTGATGTTGGAGGGCCCCGGAGCTGCTCCCCGCCTCTATGAGCACGGTCGGCCCTTGCAGGCCTGCTTCTGCATGGAGGTGTTTATTGGATGCGGAAGAGGACGATGCTGAGGGGCCGCAGCCGCACTCTCCCAGTGCGTGGGTCCAGAGGAGCAGCAGCAGCAGCAGGGGCAGTTGGGCGCTCGCCTGCACTGGGCCCTGTTTGCTCCTAAGAAGTGCTGGCTGCGGGAGCCTGCAGGGAGGTGATGTTGGAGGGCCCCGGAGCTGCTCCCCGCCTCTGAGCATGGTCAGTCCTCCCAGGCCTGCTTCTGCCAGCCGAGGGGTGGTCGTCGGTGGGCCGCCTCCGCAGGTCGTAGCGCCGCTGCGGGGACCGGCTGCGGGCCCTCTCCATGGCCATCGTCCTGCGCAGGCGGGCAGGCAGGCCCAGCACGTACTCCTCGTACTTGCCGTCCTCTCGCGGCGAGTGGAGCAGGTGCTTGAAAGGCTGCCTGCAGAGCGGGCAGGTCTCATTTTGCCTGGCCCACCGCCGGATGCAGGCAAAGCAGAAGCGGTGCATGCAGTGGGCGACGCAGGCGGCCTTCTTGATGAGTCCCAGGCAGATGGGGCACTCGGAGTCTGCTGCTGCCTCTGCCGGGCCTGCCTGGGCCGGCTGCGTCCTGCTGCTGTCCCTTGCAGCAGAGCCGCTTTCTCCCATGGCTTCCTCGGTGCCCGACGCTGTGTCCTGCCAAGAGAGACGTGCAAAGGGCTGCAGTTTGTCTGGCGGGGAGCTTGCTCTCAGCCCGCCACAGGACACATGGAGAGCAGAACCAGCATAGGCATGGCATCACCAAGCCAGCCTCCTCCCAGCTCTTCAGGCATGCGGGACCACGGGTTCTCCAGCTCTGTGGCCGTGCTTCCCACATGCTGCCGTGGGCTGTGTGGAGCCGAGGATGTCCCAGCACTGCAGCAGCCAGTGTTGCATAAGGGAAAGGCAGAGACGCCACAAGTGTTGGTTGGCCTGGATAGGGGTGGAAGAAATGCCCAGGTCCCTCAAGGAAGATAACCCAGCTCCCCAGGGTGAGGTTTCCTCACCCAGCTCACCTCTGCTGCTGCCAGCGTGCCTCCTGGCTGCCCTGGCTGCCTGAACATGGCAGGGCCAGGGAAAATCCCTTGACGGCTCTGGGCTCGGACTCTGAGAGCTGCAACAAACAACTCCCCAGGCACGACACCAGCACCAAAGGCCTCGCTCAACACTCTAAACCTTGCCGACTGGCTCAGCCGGAGTGTGGGCGCCAACTGACTGGGTGAGACTCAGTGCCCGAATATAAGCAGTGAGGGATGCGTGGTCACAATCCATTGCTAGGTGACGTCACAATCCATTACTAGGTGACATCACAGTCTGTTACTACGGGACATCCCAGGCCCTCCCGGATGCAGTTTTGAACCGTTTCCATGCATCCTATCACTGGATTCCAGGGAGAAGAGATCAGCACCCCTTTCTCCATTTGTTCTCCTTGGGCAGCTGGAAGACCAATGAAGTTGCCCCTTAGCCTCCTTTTCTCCAAGCTAGACAAACACAGAGTCCTAAGCTGCTCCTCATATGATATTCCTTCCAGCCTGTCACCGGCTTTGTTGTCCTCCTCTGGACGTGTTCAAGTACCTTAACACCTCTGCGATGAATCCCACCAAGCCTCGTGGACTTTGGAACATTGAACTAGTACAGCTGGTCCCTGAACATTTTTGTGTCCGTAAAAGGAAAGTCACTGTTCCTGCAGTCATGGGTCCTCCAACTCGGAAGACTGGACAGACCCAAGGTCTATCATCGGTATGAAAGACTGGTGGTTAAAAAAAGTATTGAGCGCCTCCCTTTTTTCTGCATCCCTATTTGCCAGGGCACCATCTTCATTAGTCCAGTGTTGTCTTCGGACCTCCTCTTGCTATGAATATACTTTAAAAATCCTTTCTTGTTGTCCAGCACAACAATGGCTCGTTGCAACTCCAGTTGAGCTTTGGCCTTTTGTATCTTCTCCCTGCATGTGCAAACCACACACTCTTCCTGCCAAGCCTGGTCTTGCTTCTAGAGATCATACAATCTCTTTTCCCTCCTGAGTTAAAGGAGTTCCCTGTTCAGCCAAGCGGGTCTTCCGCCCCCTCTTGCTTGGCTTGCAACACAAGGGCATTGCCTGCTCCTGGGCTTTTGAAGGGTGGTTCTTCAAAACCAACTAGTGGTCATGGACCCCTGAGCCCTCAATAGCTGATTCAGAGGGGATGCTGCTAAAGATTCCTGGGCAGCCCTGCCCCTGGTGCTGGGGAGTGGGAAGCTGGGAGAGCTCAAGGGATGCGTTGCCTGTTGCAGCACTTGGGAAAAGGAAATGATGGTGCACTCTTGAGAAGTTCTCCCTTTGGCTGAGACACTGTTGGAAAGCATTCCCTGTGATGGGCTGCTCTTTGGTCACGACACACACGCACGCACACAAATGCCCTGGAAAGCACCAAGGGGTTTATTGGATGTGGAATAGGACGATGCTCAGGGGCTGCAGCCACACTCTGCCAGTGCGTTCGTCCAAAGGAGCAGCAGCAGGGGCAGCTGGGCACTCGCCTGCACTGGGCCCTGTTTGCTCCTGAGAAGCGCTGGCTGCGGGAGCCTGCGGGGAGGTGATGTTGGAGGGCCCCGGAGCTGCTCCCCGCCTCTATGAGCACGGTCGGCCCTTGCAGGCCTGCTTCTGCATGGAGGTGTTTATTGGATGCGGAAGAGGACGATGCTGAGGGGCCGCAGCCGCACTCTCCCAGTGCGTGGGTCCAGAGGAGCAGCAGCAGCAGCAGGGGCAGCTGGGCGCTCGCCTGCACTGGGCCCTGTTTGCTCCTAAGAAGTGCTGGCTGCGGGAGCCTGCAGGAAGGTGATGTTGGAGGGCCCCGGAGCTGCTCCCCGCCTCTGAGCATGGTCAGTCCTCCCAGGCCTGCTTCTGCCAGCCGAGGGGTGGTCGTCGGTGGGCCGCCTCCGCAGGTCGTAGCGCCGCTGCGGGGACCGGCTGCAGGCCCTCTCCATGGCCATCGTCCTGCGCAGGCGGGCAGGCAGGCCCAGCACGTACTCCTCGTACTTGCCGTCCTCTCGCGGCGAGTGCAGCAGGTGCTTGAAAGGCTGCCTGCAGAGCGGGCAGGTCTCATTTTGCCTGGCCCACCGCCGGATGCAGGCAAAGCAGAAGCGGTGCATGCAGTGGGCGACGCAGGCGGCCTTCTTGATGAGTCCCAGGCAGATGGGGCACTCGGAGTCTGCTGCTGCCTCTGCCGGGCCTGCCTGGGCCGGCTGTGTCCTGCTGCTGTCCCTTGCAGCAGAGCCGCTTTCTCCCATGGCTTCCTCGGTGCCCGACGCTGTGTCCTGCCAAGAGAGACGTGCAAAGGGCTGCAGTTTGTCTGGCGGGGAGCTTGCTCTCAGCCCGCCACAGGACACATGGAGAGCAGAACCAGCATAGGCATGGCATCACCAAGCCAGCCTCCTCCCAGCTCTTCAGGCATGCGGGACCACGGGTTCTCCAGCTCTGTGGCCGTGCTTCCCACATGCTGCCGTGGGCTGTGTGGAGCCGAGGATGTCCCAGCACTGCAGCAGCCAGTGTTGCATAAGGGAAAGGCAGAGACGCCACAAGTGTTGGTTGGCCTGGATAGGGGTGGAAGAAATGCCCAGGTCCCTCAAGGAAGATAACCCAGCTCCCCAGGGTGAGGTTTCCTCACCCAGCTCACCTCTGCTGCTGCCAGCGTGCCTCCTGGCTGCCCTGGCTGCCTGAACATGGCAGGGCCAGGGAAAATCCCTTGACGGCTCTGGGCTCGGGCTCTGAGAGCTGCAACGAACAACTCCGCAGGCACGACACCAGCACCAAAGGCCTCGCTCAACACTCCAAACCTTGCCGACTGGCTCAGCCGGAGTGTGGGCGCCAACTGACTGGGTGAGACTCAGTGCCCGAATATAAGCAGTGAGGGATGCGTGGTCACAATCCATCGCTAGGTGGCGTCACGATCCATCACTCCCAAGTGGAGCTGGAGCTCTCAGGGAGCTGGGTAGACCAATGAGGTCACCTCTCAGCCTCTCTTTCTCCAAAGTAAACAAACCCAGGGTTCTCACTTCTCCTCATATGATTTTCCTTCCAGCTTGTCACGAGCTTTGTTGCCCTGCTCTAGAATTCATTCAAGGACCTTCTCATCCTTCTTAAATAGTGGGTCCCAGAACTGCACAGAGCACTCAAGTTGAGGCCACACCAACACTGAATACAGCATGACAATCACCCCTTCTGACTGGTCATTCTGCATTTGATGCACCCTTGGATGCTGATTGCCCTCCTGGCTGCCAGGGCACACAGCTGACTCATATTAAGTCTGTTGTGGAGCAGCACCCTGAGATCTCTTTCTGCAGGATTTCTCCCCAGCCACTCCTCTAGCAGTTTATACTTGTGCTCAGTGTTAGTCCATCGTAGGTGCAGGATCTGGCATTCGGGCATCCTATTAGTCACAGACTAATTCTCCAGTCTATCTAGATCCCTCTGCAAGGCTGCATCCTGTACAGATCAATGGCATAACACAGCATCCATCACTCCGGTCTCTCAATGCCTCTCTCACCTCGAAAGAGTCAACAGCACCTCCCTGTTTGGTATTTAATACCTTTTTTCTACTGACAAGAGATATTATCCAGTTCTGGGTGGAAATTAAATAGATTTAATTTATTTTTAACCAGCCTGTGTTGACTACAACTGATCTCCTTTTGTTACTCTCCTTTTTCAAATACTTAGAAATGCTTGGCTTGATTTTTAGTTCCAGTATTTTTCTGTGCTTTAAGCAAAGCTAACTCATCAATAATAATTCCTTCTCAGACCCTTTAAAGATAGACTCCAACTCTGTAATTTTGTACCTTTCTGGAGTAATACCCACTGTCTCTGATATTTTAAAAAAATCAACAAAACTATTCAGGTTTTGCTAGGCAAACTGTAAGCACTAACAAATTCTCTGCGTGATCTGTTGCATAATGTAAAAAAATTATTTAATTTTTCACTTACATTAGATACATGGGCATAATCCTATATATTCTACACAGCTATCCATCAATAAATTTCATTAAAATAGTGGCTAAAAGGTAAAACAATAATAGTTATATTTCAGGAGTTCCCAGGCAAAAGGAAAAAATGTATGTGAGATATCTAAGAGAGAAGAACAAAAAAGAAAAACAGGAAGAAAAAAAGAGCTAAAACTGACAGGAGAAAGAGTCAAAAAGAAAACAGAAGGCATGATCCAAGTAGTAAATTCTATAAAAAGCAATTTAGGTAACAGATAACTAAAACAGCCTAAGTCACATTATTACAGGAGAAAAAAAAAAAATCAGCAGAAAAAAAAAAAAACTAACCAAGAAATAAAACCAACTAAACAACAACAACAAAAAAAAATCCACACAACACTATAAAAGAAAATAAAACAAAGGCAGGAGAGAGTAAGTAGAACAGAGTACTATCAAATCTGGATTTGAAGTGGCTTTTAAAATGTAACCATATTCAAAAATTATTCTTTAGGGTAAAACTACTAAGAAAAATGTTCAAAATGTGTTTAAAATAATATGAACAACTTAAAAATTATGTAATTTTTGTTTTGCACCTTCAGCTAATCTATTATTTCTCATTTGGATTACAATAAGAAATTCCCCAAATTAGCACACCTTCACCAAAGCAGAGAATCAAGAGAAAGAAATAGATTTAAGGATACCAAGGTCACTCTTCCTTTATGTTCCTTGGCCACACATAACTTCTGAATCCCTCACACCAGCAAAGCTAGCAGAGGTATTCTGCTTAGCTTCTTATTAACTGACTACTAGTGGTTTACAAAGCCTTTTTCTACAAAAGAACCAAGCCCTATGTTTATTCTTATTTTTTTCTTTCCTACAGTCATATTTAAAATATCCTTATCTGGAATGAAGGATGCTGTCCAATTTACATGTAACACATTATATGTAATAGAATGTTGTCGTATGAATGTATAAATAAGCATGCATAGAAAACCCTGACTCTTCTATGTATTTCAAGCATCGGATGTTGTAACATCACCTTATACTCTTTCTGTGAGGAAAGCTTCCGTCAGATTTCTGTGATCCCTATAGATCCACAAATAATTACTAAAACATTTAGCTTACAACCTACAATGTTTTTCAGGTTGGTTTGTTGGGGTTTTTTTACATCTCTCTGTTTCACAGAAATTTCCAGCAGTCCTGAAATAGTGTTTCGTACAATCCCCCAATCATTATACTTGGCAGATCTTTAATGACATTGCTGTTGCTATTTTGAAGATCATCCAGTGACTTTTGCAGATTATTTACATATCCCAGAGACAATGGGATACAGCACCCTCTGTGAGGGTGGCACTCTACCATCCTCATTCCCTGTTACAGCAGCACCAAGCAGAACAGAATCTTATCCCAGATTCTTTTTACATTAGTTTAACTTACTCTAATAGGTAAACGAGAAAAGAAGGAATCTAAAGTGTGTGGGAAGGCTGGTCTTTAAAAGATCTTTTAAGGAAACATAAAACAATAATTGGAAAACAGAGATCATGAAGATAAACTGAAATTCTCCTAGATCACATTTGCCAATCTGATAAAACCACATGGTTCCATTCCTGCCACCAATGCATGTGAAAGTATTGCCTGCAGAGCACAATTTATCTGCTGTGATGAGAAAGCTGATCAGCAAGCACCCAGTAAAATGAAGAACACAAGTGAGATTTTTCAACAAGGAAGTAAATAAGGCATCAGGGAGGATATGAAGTTGCTGACACTGGATTTTTGCATCCAGCACTCCTTTTGCTTGAGCCAAAAGGCTATTTGCAGACAAATAATAAACACATAAAGCCAAGTAATAAGCGTCATGTTATTATGCTCTTACATTGCTTTCTTCTGTGAAACAAAATCCTTCGCAAATGCTAATTACACTTCAGATGTCCTTTATGAAAAAATTATTTTTAAACAAATAAAAAAAAACAGAAGTGAAACAATACAAGGTCACACAGCAAGCCAGGGAACCGACTGGTCACTCAGTCAGTTCCCCTGCTCCTGAATTACCCAATGATTTTCCCAAGACACCTCAGAATGATAGGAATAGAGGTATCCCAGAGCAGAAAAAAACTGAAAGAGCACTCTCAGCCCTCAGTTCCATGAGACAGGATGGTTGCTAATTTCTACCAAGCTCCTCCACTTGGTATTGTGCAGAGGACTATAGCAATACTCACTCTCCAGGTTCTTACAAATTCACATTTCCCCTTCTCTATTTTCCATCTGTACCAGTTTCACTGTTCAGATTCAATACTGTGGACTCAAGGCAGAGAGCAAAAATCTCCAGAGCTATTGCCAGAACTTTTTCTGGTGGATGTTAACATACTCAGTACTTGGGAAACTACTTGCAAAACCAGATGTAATGGGAACAGATAAGCTAAGAAAGAAACAGTGAAATTAATGCACTCTCTGAAAAAAAAATCAGTCACATTTACTAACAGAAGTTGAATTAGCAACTTTCTCACATCTTTCTGCTCGTTAAGCAAATGTATTATTTGATATTCTGAAAGTGTGATAGCCTGCTGATAAAATAGGGGAGTTTTGACACTGGTCATAATGGAAGTAGTTTCCGTAGCAGCAGTTGCCATGCTGCTTGAGCACAGAACACCAGCACAGTCTGGGAAGAGTGCACTGAGTGCTGCACAGTACAGCCTTGCTCAAAGTTTGACATCTGGTTCTTCCAGGTTTGCAAAAAGAAAGATGCTTTAAGTGAATTAGGAGTGCCAGACTAAACATCAGGTAAATATGGAAAACAGAAAGTTTGTCCAGAGTAAATGTTCAGTTATGTGAATATACACTTCAGCGTTCATACAGTTGTCACAGTTATATTGGCACATAGTACAGAGGAGCTGCCATTGGTGCTATATGGGTTTTCAGGAGCTTACACTGGATGAGCAATGCAGTCTAACTCATGTGCTCTGAATATGAACCAAAATGCAGTGAAAGGAGAGGATCACCACAAGATTCATGTTAAAAGGACATGCATGAGCCAAACAAAAAGGATAATATAGACACATCAATAGCTGCAGTTCAGATGGAGATCAAATTGCACTGAAATAATGTGAAAGCCCCTTTACTAGTGTATTTGAATCATCGTGAAGAAATCTCAAAATTCTAAACAGGAAAATTTCTCAATCAATTTAAGATAATAAAAATGGAGGTGACTTCGTGTGTGGTAAGCATGCTGAGGCAAACAAATTCTAGAGGGCTGCCAGATATACTTTCTACTCTAATTCTCCAATTTCGGATTCTCTTGAGCACTTGGATGGATGCCTAAGGGAGACAAATCATTCTGCTGCTACAAACTGTCGATGAAACTTTGTTTCTATACTCCAAATTAACTAAACAGGATACACAGCCTGTGATTACAAATCTTCTTACTGGAATTACTCACACCACAGTTCCTCAGAGCTTAGTACTCCCACAGCCTGTGTCAAAGAGTTGGATGAAAATAGAATGAATTTTGTGTTCCTTTAATCATAATTGCTTGGTTTTTAAAGATCAGTGTGAATTTGGGTGTGTTTGAAAATTTAATTCTGGAGGAGGGAGGTGAAGATAGGAAGATCTAAACCAATTTCTCATGCACACAAATGCTGCAATATATAAATCTGTGTCAGTTGCTTCACAAGAACTATTTCCTTGCAGACAGACACTGTACAGTATTAAAAATTATTTATGATAGTTATTGAAAATAACTAGAAGGTAACCATGTTCTAGAGTAGGTGGAGCCTCCTACATCTGAACTGCATCGAGCAGGATGAGATGGATCTCCACAATCTGCTCTCCAAGTCTAGTCCTTGGGAACTCTGCTCTCTCCCCTTTTATAGGAGCTAAAAATTGATGGGCCAGTTTCTCAGGGGACAAAAGCAGGGAAATAATTCTCTACTTCCATCAAGATTTTAGCGAATGCCTGTCTCATTTTGAAGAAGAAAAGAACAACTAATCATCACATTTAAATTAGAAAACATTGTAGTGAATGTTTATAGTTTATTGAACTCTTACAAGGACATAGCATGCTGTTTATAAAATGCTAGATTTGTACAAAAAGCAGAGATTTGGCAGTTGTCATGAGCAGTCATTTCCCTTTTCTCCCCATTTCTGGCTCTGACACTTTGAGGTGTTGAATGCTCAGGCACCTTGTGGAAAGCTTGGACAAACGTTCACATTCCAGGATCAGACTGAATAGTCATTGCCAAGTAATCCTCCTATGCTACTGTGAAGCTGCAACACTGCTCCACTGAGCCTATTTCATCTCAGCAGAAGCACATCAGATTCCTCCTGCAGTGACTTAGAGTGCACCTATGGGCTTTGCCTCCTGCCCACTTCACTCTGCTGATCTGAGAGTCTGATGAACTAGGAACCCATCTCAACAGCCAGACATCTTGAGATGTCTTCTTCCTCTCTGTACGGTGAGAAGAAAAAGGTTGCATTGCTCCACTGGATACTTCAGTATCTGCTGAGGTAGGGCTTCAAATCCCTCCCACTGGAGGTAAGGAGAGAGGATACTTAAATGGATGTTTAAAAATAAATAAATAAATCTTCTTGCTCATGCACTGCAGAAAGCCTGCTGAATACTTTGTTTTTTTTAAATTCAGTGGAGGGAGTGGGTTCCAGGCTTTATTATTCCCTGTCCCAGATGCACTCGTGTATGGAAATAAGCTTTCCTGTCAGAAAACAGGCAAAAATCTGTGGGACAAAGCAGACAATGGAAAAATATGCTACACATAAAAATGTGTGATGTTTCCTATAATCCCTGGGAAGCTGAAAACCACAGTATCTAGTCAGGTAGGGACTAATATTTGTGAAATAGCACACTTTAATATCAAGAAGCAGGAGTGTTTGCTTTGGGATGAGATGGGGGGGGAGACAGAGTCTGTTGTGTGAGGGGAAAAGTATCTTGGCTTCTTCAAAGGTCATTCTTACTGAGCTTTTTGTCAACAGACAACTTTCTAAAAATAATGCAAGTAGGATCACTGTCAGAGAAAGGTAGAAAATAACCTCGACATTAGTGTATCCTGCTCAGAAAGTCATTCCTAGATGTGCTAAGTTTATTGTTACATTGGACACAGGTCTTTTAATTAAACAATAAAACATTGAGAATGTGATAAATCTAAATGGGGCTTATATTTGCCAGTTTGTCCATATGGACAAATTTTTCTATCTGCAGAAAAGTAAAAAATCTGTGATTATTAACAACTCACTTGGCTTCACTGTTGAGGTTCCTGGATTGTCTTGGGGTTTTTTTCATTGGACAAACATTTTTAAACAGAACCAAGTCCAGAAAATATGGAAAGAGAAATCTGAAGCAAAGAGTAGCGGCCTTGCCTTCTGATGTACTGATATTTTCATAGCAACAACGTATTTACAGTTAACCAACATTTTTCGGTGAAAAGCTTAGTCTTTTGTAAGAAGCTACATAACTTCAGATTCCACCAGTTTCAGTTGGACTTTGCAATATGTGCATTAACAAATCCACCATAGGCAGACAACTACACAGACATGTTTGTGAGAATAGGAGACAAACCCGGGCAAATCAGCTAACAAAAAACAGGCAATATGTGGGCTAGAAGTGATTCCAGTGCAGCTAGTCACAGATCTCTCAAACACTGCCTTCAAAGTAACATTTCTCAGCCTGCTTTGCATTAAAATGCATACATAGAGAGAGAGAGAGAGAGAGTTGTAAATGGAAACCATTGTGGCAACATGTTATGAAGTGATCCTTGGATTTATTTCAGAAAGTAAGGCTAATTCTTCAATTCAATAGATAGAGAAATGCAAGAGTTTATACCTGTTCTATTTGAGAGCACAATTAATGACAGTGTAGGGTCTTAAACTGGATATTTAGGTTGAACCTAAAGGGGAAGGAGTTCATAGGATGTTTTCAAGGACAGTATTGAAATAATTTTCTGATGCTACTTTTATTAGTATTCTTTTTTTTCTTTTGTATCTTTTCAAGATCAGACTCACAGTTGGGTTTTTTGTTGTTGGTTTTTGTTTGTTCGTTTGCAGGAGGGAAGCATAGGTTTAAACAATACTGCTTTTCAGGTGAAAAACAGACCTGCAATATGCTTTAGGCTAAAATGTGATTTGCTTTGCATCATTAAGTCATAGTTGTAACAAAGACAACTTTAAAGGGTTGCCCCGAATCTGTGAGATTCTGCTGAAAATCAAAATAAATCTTCATTGTAATACCCAGTGCCTGCTGTGAAGGATCCACAGAACACACTGCAGAACTGACACAGATGAAATCTCTCTGATGAAAGATTTACTAGCTCAGCTGATGAGCCCTTCATGTCCCATGAACTTCAAATTATTTCAATACCACACTTTCCTTCACTATTTTTGATCTCCAGAGCACTTGATCTGAGAAGCAGGCTGTGGCAGAAGAGTTAGCTCTTGAAAATAGCCTATTTTTTACCACCTCTCTGACAATTAGGAATTAGTTTGTTAAAAGATTGTTTTTTTTTAATGTACACTCACAGAGAAACAACGTTTGATTGGAAAAATAATTCCAATGCTGAAAAGCAAATCGCCCACAAATTCAAGTAGAAAACAGATGAGATCCTGCAAGTAGTTTCCATGGAACCAGTGAAAACTACTGATATAGGAAATAAAATTCAGTTCCAAAAAGTAAAGTCATTTTACCCAAGGACATTGTAGATTTCACCGGTGCCAAAGAGCATCAAGAGGTGATGACCACACCATTTTAGGAAGTCCTGACTAAGGACGCAGTATCAAGTGGTAAGACTGTGGGTGAGACAGAAACGTTTAAGATTGTATTGGCTCTTTATTCCCATGAATCACAGAGGAGCTGATTACTTATCAGCAATAACAGCCTTTCTCCCTAAGAGAAGGGAAAGATACAGGAAGCATATGCTCCAGGCTATTTACGAGGCTGTTGCCAGAAAGGGGTGTAACACTTTGAACATGCTGACCTGGACCTTTAGATTATAATTGTATGTGAAGTCATAAATGAGACAGAAAGGATGTATAAGAGGGACATAGAAAGGAAATATAATAAAAACCATTAATACATGATAGTTTCCAATACATTATTTTCTCAGGAAAAGAATAAAACATCATATTGCAGAGCTCTTGGACTCCACCTTTTAGTTCCTTTAGTCAGGAACAACTATATTCAGCTTAAATCCCTGTTTTATCTGTTGTAATGACAAACATCTCATCTAGCAGCAGAGTTAATATTTGCTCTAGAGATAGCTACTTATCTCTGGCATTTATTAGGGAATGACTGGGATATAAGAACTGCACTGATGGGCTCTGTATCAACAGGGGCTGCCAATGCTTACTTTAAGATACCTATCGACTGTTTATCCATTTCTGGTATCACTCAGAACAAACTGTCAATGAGTTTGTGCCAATTTCTTCATAACTTCGGGAGTAAGTTTCACAACATGAGAGGTGAGGCTGCTAAAATGCAGTAACATTTAAGACTCAACTCACGTTCTCCTTGGTTATATCAGATACACAAAACTATTTTGAGATAGTATTCACTACCAATTTCCTTTGTCTTAGCTCTGAAACACCCCAGATCTATTTCCTTCCTGGCCCCAAAGGTCATTCAAGCTGTGGGTATTCAACGCCTATGACTATAGTTTATCTGGGTTTATTTTCTGTATTACCCTTCTTTCTATATCCTGTCTAAATAATAGAACTGACTATGTTACTAGATGATTGAGTTTCTAATGACAGGTTTCAACATCCAAATACTAATGTTTAAGTCCTTGCAGAACACAAATTTTTACTTGGCTTTCAGATCAGCAATAACTTAAAAGAAAATAACAAAAAAACTTTCACATAAAAACCCTAAAGAATAAGACACATTTTAATAAACATGTACGTATTTCTGGATGGATTTGTCGCAATTAAAACACTTGTTAGAGAGAACCGAAATTCTCATTCATTTGATTTTCCATAGAAAATTCTACTCCTACTAAAATCAGCTCGAGGTACCAGTCAAAAACCACGAGCTGTTACACATCAGAAGTGGCTGTGAGTTTTTTTGCCAGATTGGATGGTCAGCTAGCACTGCTGTCTGATCATATGGACTTCTGCATAGGAAAGCAGTTTTTCTTTGCACAAATGTTAGGCAAAAGTTTCAGACATAAAACCACAAATACCATTGATATGATGTTTAGCAAGGAGGAGTTCTCAGTTAAGACCTTCATTCCAGTTACTTATTATGGAAGAAACAGGTGGAATTCAATTTTTACCCAACTGTTATGACCCATGAATATCTTTTCAGTCAATGCCAAGTGTGGAGAACGGTCCCTGCAGCCATCAGGCCATGACACCGAGGGAGCACAAAGATGTAATAGTCGGAGACCCAAACATAAAATACGATTCAACATGTAGAATACATACAACCATCTCCTAATTTGTGGATTCCACAGTGACTTACTCACATTTAGTAGGCCACCAGCTTGCAAAAATCTAGTTTTAGACTTTTGCTGCTATATATGTTCTGGTTTAATAATTTCAATGCAATTAAAAGCCCTAATTCAAAGCCACTTAAATCAATCAGCACATCTTCTATGATGTCAGAGGTTTCACTGGTCCTAAGAAATCTGATCTCCAGGCCTTTGCCATTCTAGCAAATGGTCTTTGGCTTTAACCTGAGTTTCTTACTTGCCTTTCGTACTGTTCTGATAGCCACTTTTTCTTCCAAACTTTTCCTCTAAGTGAGGATACGAGCTTTCTTGTTTACTTCTAGTGCATGAAACCCCTCCTTTATAGTAATTACATTTTTCTTTTAGGGGGTTTGTAGTTTCTGGTGTTGTCTAAGCAGAAATATGTAGTTGCAACACCACTGCAGGATTTCCACATAACCTGGGAAAACCAGTTGCATTAAATGTGGCTTATATTTTCAGTTATTTAATAGGGGGGAAGCTAAAAAATACATTCAAATTCTGTTTTCTCAATGCTGAATCCATTTCTCTCTGAACACATTTGGAGGTTTGCCACTGATTTAAATAGATTGACAGGGTTCTAAATCAACTTCTCTGAGATGTGTCCCTGTTTTTTAAACATCCCCCTGCTTATTTTCCAACATTTTCTTCTACCATTCTAGAATACAATATAAATCAGAGAACTTTCTCTTTGTTGTTTGTCACATGTTTTCCTGGAAAATTCATAGTGGGGATTTAAAGGAAGAACATCAGCAATACATGCAAGATGTGTACACACATTTTTCTTTTGAACTCACATCTAAGGTGGTCTTCAGTAATCCATGATTTTTCCTATTGTACATGAAGTGACTCATTTGGATTTTGGCACTGTTCAATATTTTCCTGCTGATTGGAAAAAAAAACCTGAGTGTGAAGAGGCCTATGCAGACTGGCTCCATCTGTGCTTCCTCGCCAGCTCCTGGGCTGCCAGAAAGTCAAGGACAACCAGCACTCCCCATGTTCCAACATCACTTGCTCTTAATGGGTCATTGTTTCCCTAAACACTATTATTGTTTCAGGTTGTCACTTAAAGTAGATGTTAGACTTACGGCTACTTCAGAAATGCCAGGTCACTCTGCCCTCAGAAGTGGTGTTTATAGCTTCACCTTTTGCAGAGGATGGCTGGCTGACACCACTGCTGGCTGCAGTTAAAGGACAGCTGTAAAAAGCTCTTCTTTTACCTAGTGACTGTTGGGTGTTTTATTTCCCCTAATGCTGCATGCTAAGCTGTGAGGTATGCATAGCTACCTCAGCCACTATGAAGAGGAATGTTAAGTTCCTTTATAAATTAAAAGAAGCTTCATAGCTGAGGTTTCAAGGAGCCATGAGCAAAAATTTCTGTGAAAGGCTTCTGAGGAGAGCAGGCAAGCAGAGCAAAATAATTTGACTAATTGCTGTATAGATCATTAGTTAATGATAGGTCTTAATCATCTGCATATTGCAGAAAAGAAACCACGTTGCAAACCAGATCCACTCAGCCAGTTTACAGACTGGCATAAAACAGAAATTGTGCTGGTTTGGCGGGTTTTTTGGTAGTGGGGGAAGGGCCCCAGGACTGGTTCCGGTAAGAAGCTGGGAAGCTCCCCCTGCTCCAAAATTAGCCAAGGAGCCATTAGAGGGAAAATGGATGCACCTCAGCAATTAACATACAAAATAACTGAGATAAGACCTGAGCAGAGGGAGCAGTTAGGAAGAGCTGAGCTGGAGAGACAGCAGTGCCTGTGGTGGGTGAGGAAGAAGGGGAAGAAGGTGCCCAAGCAGAAGTTTCCCTGCAGCCTATGGCGAGATGGCAGGCCGTCTCCCTGCATTCATGGATGAACGTGGTGGAACACTCTCTGAAGGTTCCAGGAGGGGTGAACTTGGATTTGCTGCCAGTGGACTTGGATTATGCAGCTGTGGAAGACTCTGGTGCCAGGGGAGGTGACTGTTCCCAAAGCAGCCTGTGACTCTGTGGGAAGCCCACACTGGAGCAGCTTGCTTTGGACCTTCTGGGAAAGACTCATGAAGGAGAGGTTCGTGGAGGACTCTCTCCCATGGGAGGGACCCCATGGGGAAGCAGGGGAGGACTGTAAGGAAACCTTCTTCCTGAGGAGGAAGGAGAGGCAGCAACCACCGGACTGTGAATTGACTCTAAACCCCATCCCCTGTCCCCCTGCGCTGCTGGGGGGAAGGAGGCAGAGAAATCAGGAGCAAAGTAATTTGAGCCTGGGAAGAAGGGAGGGGTGGGGTAACATACATAAGCACTGCTTTTTGTGTTGTCTGTGTCCTGTGTGCATCTGATTAGTGTGAAACTAAATTATTATTTTTCCCCAAGTTGAGTCTGTTTTGCCTGTGACCTTAATCGGTGAAGAACACTCCTTGCCCTTTGTCTTGGTCTATGAGCTTCTAGTTGGCCTTTGTCCTCCTCATCCCAGTGTGTGGGGGGGGAAAGAAGCTGAGTGAGCAGCCATGGGGCTGGTTCTTTGTTGTCGTGTTAGGCCCAAACCACGACTAAAGTAAATTTATGGGTATTTCATAATCGTAATAGTCTCTTTATCTGATGGCACTGCTGCACATAATGATATTCTGAAATCAAATCTATGCTCTGATGCATGTGACACAACTGTAATAATACTGGGGAAAACAAAATGCAGATGTTCCTAAAGTTAAGGAGTTTCTAAACAAATTGCAAAACATCAGGAAGAAAGATTAAAGAGAATTTACCATCTGCCATAAACCAAAAAGAATAATAAACCTGACAACATGAGCTGAATGTTTAAAATGCATTTGTATATTTTCAGAATTGCTCTGCTGTTATTAAAAAAGTCTCTCTCAAATGATCTTACATTCATCAACCTCTCTCATTATCAAAGGCTCTCACCATACTTGGCTCACAGGTGCCATACCACTGCACAAGCCAGCAACTGGAGTCCTTCACCCAAGGACTTTCAGCTGCTGTGGAGCACCCATCATGCTCGATTTAGTCCTTCTGACACTTATATTCATACTCAGAGGGGAAAAAAAAACCCAGATTAATATGACATGAAATATAACCAAAAAGAATGAGATTCAGTTCCTATTCTGGGAGATATATAGAATACTTAGATTATGACTTTCTAAACAAGTTTTGGGAATCGTCCATGAATTCCTTCATCCAACACCTAGTGGGATCAGGGGGAATTCTTCCACTTATCTGAGACTTTTTAAAATAGGGACAGTCTATTTCGGATTAAATCACTTTTGTGGAAATATCATAGAGGTCATTATGAACTGCCTTCTCATTCTGCAATTTCTTTACCTTTATTTGTGTTAAGCAAGCTATTTCTGCTTAGTCAGGTTGTGTAACCTATTGCATGATGCAGAGACATGATACAATTATTAAATAAGGCTAAAAATTTCTTGCTCCCTACCACAGGGATCTCTGTCACTAAGTATGAATAACATAAAATAAGTAACATCTATACATCATGTTCAGTTGGAGAATCCCATTGAATATTTAACTTGAATTAACTCATGTCCACAAATTACTAAAAAGCATGCAGCCTGCCAGCCTAACCATGCAACTGAGCAGTGGAAAATTGTAAGACAAGCAAAGGCAATGAAAATTTAAAAAACCTTTGTTTTTAAGTAACCACAAAATAAACTTCTGGATCTGGACTATTAACAAAAAGATAGAAAATTACAGCTAGATGCTGGTAAGAGCCATGCAGCGACAGGTCTGTATGACAGCAACTGTCTTCATCGTCACTAAGATGACATCAGTTGTCGTTACAGCAGTTAGAGACTGCAGTGGATCCCCTCATGCTCTTTCTGCAACACATTTGTTTTCCAAAATAAAGCATGCTCCAAAGCTAAGAGAAAAGAAACACGTGAACACATTCACTAGCTTCTCTGTCTTTGGGCCAGGCTTCACAAGCGCAAACAGAGATGGTTTTCTGATTCAGGAATAGTTGAGGCCGTTCCATTGAAACTCAAATTCAATAAACAGTGGAGAACTTGTTTCATAATATAGAGAAGACAGGCCACTGGCTTTCCAGAAGCAGGAAGTATTTGCACTTGCAGCAATATCCAGGACCTTGCAGCACTAGAAATGTAGAAGACCAGTGCCCAAAAGCCCTCTGTTCTCAGTTGCATGTGTCAAGCGAAGGCAGGTGATGCTTTGGTCTATGCAGAAGCTGTCAGTTTGCTTTACTGAACTCTCCACTTCCATCTTCCCCTGCTTTTACTGCAGCTGAAAGGGTAACCAAGGCATACGTTGGTTTCTGCATAGACACCTAGGCTGTGCACTCAGTGCCTCTTGTGTAGAGTTTCTTTGCATTTCCTGACTGCCACATTCACTCCATTTTCATCATGTATTTAGATACTTAGTGTTTTGGGGCAGGAACCATCTGTTTGCTGTGAAGAATAGCTAATGAAATAGGTATGCCATCACTACCTGAGACATCTGGTTGTTACTTCAATATTAATTACAATGAAGAAATCTTCCTTTGCATTTTTAACAGAATATGTGTTATTTGTGTTTTGTGTGGGTTGTTTTTTGGTTGTTTGTGGGGGTTTCTTTGGTTTTTGTGGGTTTTTTCAATATCTCTAATGAGACAAATAACACACCTTTGCAGAATAGCGATAGAAAAGTCATTGTAAAAGATGCGTGCTTACCTCCTTCAAAAGCACATTTATATTCTTACACCACTGGACATTATGTACATAATATCCAGCAGGTGACAGAGATCAAAGCTGAAGAACCCCAAAAGTTGAACTGCTTTGTGACCCCTTCCTATTGCATAAATGCCTTTGTATTGTGTTTTATAATGGAAAGGCTCTGATTAATAATTTCAATAATAAAAGGTACTATATTCATGAGGAAGCCACGGTTTATTTTCTGTCTAAAGTAACTAGTAGTCTGCACTAGGACAGATATCCAAATATAAAGTAATTGGAAGACTAGCAGCAAGGGACAAAATAAGTATTTAATGGAAAGGAAATATGTATTCTGGTCCAAATAACGTGTCCCTACAAATTTACACAGTCTAGCTGATGAACTAGAATTAGATTAACACAACATTGCTCATTTCCAAGTGCAAAGACTGCGTGCAGAAAATGCTTAATGACAATATGAAGAGGAAACTTGCTGAAACACTAAGACACAGATGGCCAGAATTCAGAACTGCAACACTACAGAAGTCAAGTCGTGCTAGGGCTGAGATGAGATTTCCCTGTGCCTTGATCTGCCTTGTAGAGGACAAAGAGTGATTGTGCTGACTCCGCAGGGAAAAAACGGAAACGTGAGAAGAACAATGTGTAGAAGATTCAGGGATGAAGATGTGTCAGAAGGTTCAAAATTTGTATCTCTTGCCAATAATGAGCAAGTACATAGAACATTTTAACATCTAGATATCATTCTATGTGTAGTTAAAAGAAGAAAAAGAAAAAAACAACAAACTTTAAAATCTCTGTATCAAAAGGCCCTGGTGACAAGGAACACATCAATAATTCGATGCTGCTGGATTTATACTGTAGACGCTTTGGGCATTATTTCCAAATTAATAGTACAACCATGTCAAGATGCAAAAATTTCTTTTGCTCTGACTTGATACAAACATGATTAAGGGATTGTTTTAAAACAAAGGATATTGTGAAAGAAGGGTGGGGTTAGGCACTAGGGAAATCAAAATCATCTCATTGGCTCTACTAGAAAAAAAATTGGATTACACTGGGGCAAGACATTGAGTTTCAGTGGATTGGTTCTTCATCTACTTAATACTGAGATTAGAATAATAAAATTTCCTCCCTTCTGCTTTTTTGTGATTTGTGTATTTCGCTCCCCTGAATCAGGTATTTTCAGCAATACTGGTTTCTCCTAGCGTAGTAGTTCACAAATCTAAGCTGGTGACTTTAGGAATCATAATTCTAACAAGAGGCATGGTTATAAACCTATCATTTGCTAGTACATGTATTGGAAAGCAGAAGGAAAATAGCTTAGAGGTGAGCATAACACAACCACACAGGGACTCAGTTTGAACATTTCTATATGAACATAGTTATTTCCATACAGAACAGTCTGTGATACCTTTAAATACCACACTGAATGCTGAGGTAACATGTTTGCCCTCACAGCAGGGTGGAATTGTTCAGCTAGTATGAGGCATTGCAGGTAACAGAAAGCAAAAATTTATCTGGATTAAGGACACTGATACTGAAGATTTAAATGGTCCCCTGAAATCAAAGTTAATAAGCAAGTTTGTCCTGCCATAAATCTTGAATACAAGGCACAATTACTGCCACTTCAGAGCAACAAGTATTGCCCTTTAATGTCATTTTAGGTTATTGGACTCCGTTTTTCAACTGGGATCAGCGAAATAAGGTCTGATGCAGGCAGAGGAGAAACAGTGCATTTACTTCTAAATGGAGAAGCAGAGACAACACAAAATGTTTGAGCAGCACTTTCTAAGTAGTGGTCTGTTACACCTGCCATCAGCACATTCTCAGATGTGTGCCTGAATGGGGGAAGATGGTATATAGTCTCAAGTTATTTGCACACATTATGTCAGAAACACCTTATTAGAGTAATTTTTAAATGAGTGACATAGCAGTGTTTAATCCTTTCATTCTATACAGAGAGATCATATGAAACTCACTGCTCTACTACGATCAAGAGACTTCTCCTCCTATCACTAAATTAAAGCTGTATATTTAAATACCTATTCTGGGTGCTGCAAATTATTGATATTTCATCACAGAAACTTTTATAAGGTAAGTTCTACAGCTTTAGAGCATTAAATTGAAGACAGTAATAATGAAACATGGAATTAAACTAATTACATTAAAGTATAATCCATATTTGATTGCAGAATTTTGCAGTTGTCTCATTCATCATGCTGAGCTTTCCAGTACTAGACCATAAAATACCCTGAGGATAGTCAGTGTTGTAATCAAACACCCAGACACGCAATCCCAGACATTGACAATATATATGTGCATTTATGATCTGTGCTCTAGGACCCATTCAAATCCCAGCAAAGGTCATAATCAGTGTCTTGTCAGTACTGGCATGCACTCAGCTAGCTGATGTTTCTGTCAGCATTAGTGAGGTCAAGTGCTTAACAAATATAACAGAAAAATAACATTTAAGCATATTTAAATACTGATGTATTTGTCTACCTAAATTATGGAACTAGGTAGTTCCTGTTTAGTTGTAAGCAGAGAAAAATTCTGAGAAAGGAACAGGATAAGTAAACATCAAATGAAGTTTTTTGTTAAAGTAAAAAATAATTTTCTGGTTTAATAGGTTTGTCCTGCAAGATACCACTGTGGTCCGCTGCTCACTTTCTCACAAACTCAGTGGTGTGCTTGGCTACCAGCACATCCACTACCCTCCCCCACCCCGCTTTCATCTCCTTAGCAAATACATTTCAGCAAGCTCCATGTTCAGGCTGATGCATGCACTGCCTCTGTCCTTTGCTTTTTATGGATCTTTGGTTGCATAAATATCATATTCTCCCTCTAAAAAAGTAACATTTAAAATCTATGTCTAATACTAGGCACTTATCCCAAAACAAAGAATATATGTGGATGGATGTGTAAAAGTCAGACACAGAACAAGACAAACATATGCAATTGATAAATTATAAAGATGATGAAGACCAGGCACAGATTTTCAAGTAGTACCTCAGCCAAAAAGTACCAGTTTTTCAAGTGAGGAGAAATAACTTGATTCTAATTATGATAATCAGGCAAATGTATATCATCATTGATCCTGAGCACATACAAATGCAAAATATGTGCATTTTTGCTATGGTCAATTCTGCAGTGTCCTTGCTCCTCAAGGTGGCTCAAGCCATTATATAGCACTGCAAGTTTTAAGATAGGTAAGAATTAAATCATAGTTGTCATGGTCTGGGCCTAACACAAAGAACCAGCCACGTGGACGCTCACTCAGCTCCGCCCCCCCCCCCCCCCCCCCCACACACACACACGCACTGAGATGGGGAGGACAAAGGCCATGGTACAGTCCATGGAAATAACTTTGCAAACTGCTGCTCACAATTAAAAATTCAACCGGTAAAAAAGTTTCCTATTACCAAGTACCTCTCAAAAACATTTATAAACAGATCATAGTGCCACGACTATGGATAATTGAATTCTAGAAGTAAACTAATCCAAGACTTTTCCTGACCATAGATCACTGCCTCCAGACCTGCAATCTAATAAAGAAAAGGTTATATACCACTGAATGGTAATGGTAATGAATATTACCACATAATAAGTAATGACAGTAAAAACAATACCACTTTCTCCACTATTTGTAAATACTTCCTTTAAGCAGTCCCAGCTCTGAAGTTACCCTCAAGTATTTTGTTTCATAATCCCTTAATCAGAGTATTTTTTATTTCCACCTTTTTCTGTGATTCACATTTTTCTACTGAAAACAATAGTCATAGTTTAAGCAAAAATCAGGTGTTCTTTTTTAAACCTGTTTTCAAGATTTCCTCACTGCTACATAGTGTGTGCAGATTTTTTACAGACTATAACTTCCAAGTATTCTCAGACATGGCTCAGAGGCTAAAATTATCTTGAAAGCACATTCACCAATACAGGGTAAAACCAACACTTTAAGACCCACTGCCTGGTGGCTTTCAACAAGCTGAGAGAACTGTGATTTCAGTGGGAAAACTGAAGTAATTCTCCTACTGAAGTGATACTATTCAAAACAGATGTCCTGCAGTGAACCACACCAGTCCTGTCCAAATGTCCTTCAGTCACCTTTAAAAGATTATTTAGATAGGGAAGAAAAGTGACTAAATTTAAGGATGTAAAAAGAGGCTGAATATACAAATTGAAGAATGAACTTCTGCCTGACAAGCTATTCTTCCCTAAGAAGTAATGAAGGACTGCTGTCACATGTTCACCATTGCTAGGAGGATCTATACAGGGTCTTTCTAGACCATCAGAGTCAATCAACAAGCAAGAGACGTACTGCTTTGAGTCAAGATAATTCACAGGAGTCAACAGTTGGACATTTGTTTAAATAGATGCAGATAACAGAAAAGGAATTCTTTAAACCAGTTCTGATTTTGAAGTTCTATTCATTTGGTCAATAAAATATAATAAGATTATTCTTAATAAATCACCATACTCTGTTAGCTGGCTCCTGACAAGTTGTGTTTTTCAGTGTTGCTGTTCGCCAGGTTCCCATCTCTTCTCTTTATTTTGCTCCCCTGCAATCTTTCTTACTTTCTTCTGGATACCCTGGGAATGTCTGGATTCTTCATTATTAAAGTTAATGGGAGCTTTGCCATCAGTTTCAGCGAACCTGGGCTCAAGCTCTGTGCCAAAATCCATAAAACTTCCAGGAAGCCACAACACCTGTTTTCCTTCTCTTCCCATGCCCCATTTCTCTTCATTGCGTATTTTTTTCTCTGCTCTGACACCTATTAATCCATGCACTCCATCCAATCCATCATATTAATCTTTCTTCACCAGTTATGTTGTCATAGCTCTATGGTTGGAATTAGTAGCGAAGTGTGAACTCACTTATAAAAGTGCTACTTTTCATAGTGCCAAAATAATGTCAGTGGATCACAGAACATGAGTCCAAAATGGTATGCAATATCTTTTCATGCATCTTGATCTGATTTTAATTTTACTTCCAGTCCCACTTGGAAAGTCACCACCCTATACATTTATTTCTGAAATGTTCTTATACCCGAGTGTTAAATCTTCGCCATTGTTCAGTTTGTTGAATCCCAGCCTCCTTCTTCCTAGCAAATGCAATGAATGTACTTTATTATTTCTGCCAAAATGTTTCAATATTTAAACTTCAGCAGCTTTTCATTCCTTGTGCTAAACTAAAAATCCCAGGAAGGGTTTTATGTTCTCCCAAGTTTAATTAAAGGCATGTAGTCTAAAAACACCTATCGAGGCAAGCAGAACAAGTGAAATTATCTTAGGAAATCATACAGCTTCAGCTTTAGATTATTAGTGACTAAGCAGAGTGAAAGCTAAGACAATCATTTGGGAACGATCACTCAGGTCAATAATCTCAAACAGATTAATCACACGGGGAAGGGGAAAAAAAAAAAGCACTTTGGGAACAGTTGATTCCTTATTGAAGCAAGACCTACTGCTCTGTCTCTTTAGCATATCCTCTCATTTGTTAAGACTTTTCATTAGTTATGTGAATGTAATCCACTACTTCATCTCCAAAATGTGTGACAGGCCAAGCAGCAGGTGAAGGACATCCTTTATTCAGCTCCTCCTGACTCTGACTTTATTAGAGTGATACATCATTCAGGATTCAAATTAATGTCTATCCCAAGAGATGTATTGTTAGGCTCGATATTTACTCTAAAGTGTTCTTTGAATTTGCTGTCTATAGAAACAAAGTATACTGCCATTATCAGAAAATTTATCTTCCCCTACTGGAAACTGTTCTATAAAACCCAGGCTTCTACTCCTGGCAGTTTATAAGATGTAATTTTTTTTTTCCCCTCCTACATTTTTCCTGTGAAAAGTAAAGCCTGAGCAGCTATAGTACTAAGTAAATAGCAAAATATTGCACATCCATTCAAAATCTAGCTAAACACACTGAGTACATCTGCTAAATGTTCATTGCTTACTCACTGCTTTTATAATTTAGGACACTACCTAACACAGGCAGTGACTTCAAGTATTTCATAGTAGTACCATTGGAGCTGATTTTTATCTCTTGGTCACTAATTGCCAAACACAAAATCAAGCACCTCAATCTGATTTAACATCAGCACCAGATTGCTGGGGGCTCTGGTAAAGTAACCTGAACTGATGCAACAAAACCAAAGAAAAAAAAAAAATCACTGCAGTCTTCTTGCCTCCACTGTACCATACTTCATTTTTAATCAGTTGACAAATGACAACATTATTGTTTCTTCTTCGGAAAATTGGACTCAAAACTGAGAGAAGCAAAGTACTTCTGAAGCACTTGAACCAGAACTAAGAGTTTAAAACCAGCAACATCCACACAAACAGAAAACCAGGTAGGTAGATACTTTTCAGTTTCCACCAGGTATGAGCAAAGTACTGAAGTACCATGCTCAAATGCAGAATATTTTCTCCTGAGCAACATAAGCAAACCAGAGACACAACAGGGAAATGAGAGCTTTCCCCGTTACCGATCACTGGCTTCCAGGGCTGCTGTTCCTACCCCATTGTCCAGATGGGGCAGCATTCACTGCAGATGCCATAATGTGGCTACATGTGTTATTCTGTGTTGGTTTTGTTTTTCCTTATCTTAAATTCCATTAGCAATTCGTCTTTTCAGCTGTCCGTTAAGCAACTGATTCTTTTCAGTAATCAATACACTTAAAATTAAATAGTGGTTTAAGCTCTTGGGAAATTTAAAAGTATGTTGGGCACTATTCAAGTTATTTTATGGGCACAGAGACTAGGAAACATGTTTTTACTGTGATACTTTATCCACATAAATCCTTCATAGTTAAAGCATATATTTTAAGGGAATTTTTTCCCCTATATATAAGCCAGTACTAAGAATGTTAACCTCTTTTCCCCGCCCCCCTACAATTGATTGCAAGATTCAGTGTTGAATGTTATTAAACCATGGACAGAAAGATTTGCTTCAGGGTTTTATTCAGTGTCACCCTGCTGTACATCTTGAAATATTTCTCATCTAAGTTTCTTTCTATATTGAGAGCTTGTTCTGTACAGTGGTCAACATCAGTGTAATTAATATTCTGCGAACTCCTTAATCCACATTCATGCATACACACATACTATCAACCTGCAAGTTTATGGCAGCGCAATTTACTTCAGCATCAAGTCAACTGTAGAAAACCCACTTGCACATCAATGGACTCAGACACTGTGGATCGGTTTCATCTAGACAGGGAGTAAATCACCTGATAATCTAATGAGGATGGATTGTGTAAATAGTTCCACAAAGAGCAAATGTGCATAGATAGGGCAATAAATTGAAATGATCGATGAGACAAGAGCCACAATAAGATCAAAGACGTGAGGCTGCAGCAAGCTTTTTAATCACCAGACCTTGTGCTGTTACTAACCACTTCCCGTAAATGCTCTCTCAGCACTCTAGATTGGAGATATTCCACTTCTTTCTGCCTTACACCATTTAGGCTCAGTAGGATACAGCCTCCAGCAGCACCAGAAACGAGGTGAAGTGCAAACAAGACTGCTCTGATTATGTCTGCTGAAGTTAGGCAGCTCTGTTGCCACCCTGACTTCCCCAAGACCTTGTCTGCTGCTCACAGTCTTGTTTTTCATAGGAAGAGTTAACTAAAATTGTGACTGCACTTCTGGGAGACCAGGGCAATGTGAGCTAACACCTCCCTGTCCCCAAACCTTCAATGCTGTACCATGCTTTGTTTCACAAAGCACCACTGCAATTTTGCCAGAGGAGCTCAGCACATGGAATAAGCACAGAATGCTCCTTGTCTCCCCTCATGATGTTATCATTATGGTGCTTACAGTCCCTACCACTAATCTTGGGTTATTTTTGTTGGTTTTAGTTTCCAAGTTCTCCCTCTGCCTTGAAAAGCTGCTTATTCTCCATTTGCTCTCCTCAGCTACTGCCTTCTCCACCCCCAAACCCACTACCTCCATTATTCCCTTCCTAATTTTCTCCTAACCTTTATCCTTCCCACATCAATACTCCATTACCAACTAAACCCTCTATTTTCTTCTCTGTATCTCCTTGAGTTTGCAATATCCCTGCATTACCACCCACCATTAACTTCTTCCTAAACCTGAGCTTCCTTCCCCGGTGCCCTCCATTACTTCATCTTCCCTCAATGTTTGCCTCATTCCTCAACAACAGTCAGCTGCAACACCAACTGCTTCTTTCTCATCCATTTAAATGTTGCTATTAATCTGTAGGAGATGCCAAAAGAGAGCACTGAAGTACAATGAGAAATAAGTTTGAAGTACTCATTGCTCTTCCTCCACCAGATAGAACAGTTTAATTACCTGGAGCTTTGCACATACTCAAATTATCAAATTATCTCCTCTAGTTCTAAAACTTTTCATAATTCTAAATATGTTTCCGTTACCATCGGTCACAAAATGTGGCTTCTTAAGAGAGAAGAGATAAAAAAAAGGAAAAAAGCTCTTCTCACCTAATTAATGTACACTACATCACAATTTTATCAACATTTAATAGTTTATTGTTTGTTTACTTGCTCTAATCCTTTATCTTTGCATTTTAATTTCCTTTCACTGAAAGAATTAATAAGCATGCTGATTGTGCCTCTACAGAAAAAGGCCATCTTAGCCGTATATGCAGCATAAATATAACCTTTCCTTATGAGGAGAGAGAAGGAATTCAGCATACAACATAGGCATGATGCATTTTTTAATAACTTTATTTTTTAAAAGAAGAATCAGTGTATTAAATATACCAAAATATTAAAGAAACTTCATACTGAAGAAAGAGCGCCACATATTTGTATACTGGAGAGAAATATATTTGTTTCCTTGTAGGTTTTGGAGGTGGCACTGGTTTGGGGGTTTGAGTTTTTTTGTTTTGTTCTGTTTTTTCCCCTCTCCAACATTTAGGGCATGAAAATTAAAGACTCTCAATGAGATTTTTAAGATAAACAATACCTGATTCACTTTGAGAACATAACTGCTACCATCAGTTTAGCAAGTTCTTTTAAATAAATGACTTTGGAAAAAATGTCAAAAAACCCCATACTTCTTCACTGCCCACATAGTATCCTCAGGCACCTTTAGCATCAGTCTAATGTCCAGATACCATAGCTCTTAGTAAGCTCATCCACAAGGCAGGCTCCCTGATTAATCTGAGACATCAAGACAAATGCAAATGCTTGAGGAAACAATTGCTCAAAGGGTTGCAGGATTTTCTCCAAAAGATGTATGTCAAATTACTGGAAAGGTGGAGGTGAAAATTACTACTACCTAATTTTTTTAATTTTTCCTTGTTTTCAAAGTAAAAGCCCTGTCTCTTATTTCTGGGAATTTCAGTCAGCTGCTGTGAATGCTAAGCATAAGACTGTTGTAGAACACCGTAAGCACTGTAGGTATTTCTTACTAAATCAGTCAAGATTTGCTTTTAACTCCATGGTTAATCGATTTTACCCTGGAAAACAAAGTCAGATAGCAAAGCCATCCAGTCTGAACATTGTTACTAGCCAGATGCAAAAGATTTGCAGTGAGAATTATTTGTACAACTGGTTTCCTTTTTGGAAACAGAATCACGTAATTAAAGAAAAATCCACATGGGGAAGGCTTTGAACTTGGAGAAAGGGAACTACATCACCAACCAACCCAAAGACTTGATGGGCCAGCGTAAATCCAACCTAAACAGAAATCAAATACATGCTACTGCAATCACCAACTATATGTCTAACTTAAAACAGAGCAAACAAAGATAAAATGTCCATCAGATTTGTTATGTTTCATGTAACAAACTGTAAATAGCAACAAAATGAAAACGACATTTTAGCCAGAAATTGTAATGCAGTAATGGGCTGGGACTCTGCAACTGTCACAGAGACTGAGCTGACACTGCAAAACAGTTATTTTACCATTTCAGTCATCCATGGCTTATTAGATGCTTCTTAATTTTGATTTATGTCGGAGAATTTGTGATCAAAGAGGGACTCATGTAAATTTTCATTTTTTATCTCAATAAGTCATTCTGGAATCAAATCAGTTTACCAGTGAAGCAAATTTTAATTTTTTTTTTTATTTTCCTCTTGCTTGAGAAAGCCACTCTGCAGAATTTGTTAGTAATAACTGTGAAAATTACTTGTATGTCTTGAGGCTAGACCAATTACACTGACCTTTCACTCCTTACCTAATATACATTATTTATATGTTAAAATAAAATAACATATGGAATGGCTCTTGCTTTTTTCCAACACCTGGAACTCTGCAGTACCTTATAAAGCATGGAAATTATCTGATATATAATATTCTGGTGACATAAGACTATAGCCCCATAATTATAAAGTGAAACATTATGTCTGCAAAGGTTTTCTTGCTTTCTACACTCAAGTGAAGACTGCTCCTCACTTGGAAAAATAGTTGATTGTGCAAAATTAATATCTCTACTATATTACTTTCTTGCTCTTCACATGTGTAGAGACATTTTTCACTGAAGGCTGCAAGCCTTATACCTCAAAAGAATCTCGCATTCAAAAACCAAAAGAACAAACGTCTTTGTGTCAAAATGTCAAAGCAAACAACAGATGTTAACATACATTTTCTAACCAGCTGTGGGTTAAAGTACAGATACTTTAATATATTTAATAGGCTTTTAAAATGTATATGTTTAACTTCCTGACAATATCACATAATGAAATGTCTCAAATGCAAGATGGCCCATAGTATGTGTGGCATTAGGACTGGAGGAATTTATCCTGTGGCCTCCTTCAGCAATACAAAAGCACCAACAGGATTTCATGGAGAATTTTCAACTGACTTTAATCTAAGGCCATACTATCTGGTTAGGGATGGCATTTTCCATAAATTAATTACTTCAGTCAGTCTTCACTTTTGCTTTCTGTTTCACTTTAAAAGAAAACCCTGAGGCTGGCAATACTGCAGTACCATGCAAGCCCATGCTGGTTTGTAATAAAGGGCTGCCTTCAAAGATAGCTTGACTGTTGACCCCAACCGCGAGAGCAGGTCCTTGCTAGTAAAGAGGCAAAGGAAGGAAGCACAGGAGCTTTCATCACATTAGAAGACAAGAAGGAAGAGATACAGGCAGGATAAACAGATGAAATGCAGTGTTAAGCATTCCTATAGTTTTAATGTGTATGCTGACATTCAGACACTCTGCTGAGAAAACAAATAATTAATTGATCTTATGACAGGGTCAAAGCATGGTTATAAAGAAATAGAAACACCAAACCAAGTCCTCACCGGAGAAAACAAATCTAAGTACTTCTGTTAATTCACTGCAAGCCAATGTATAAGTTCCTGATCCCCGAGAGTATGTTCTATACAGAAGCAAGGCAGGAGGAAGGAAAAGGTAGCTAAAAAAAGCAGATGGGTGGACAGGGCGGAAATAATAAACAGAGAGAGAGAGAGAGAGAGATTGCTCTACTGAGGGAAATACTAGAAGAATTAATTGGGAGATAGAAAATGAAGACATGAGAAACAAAGTTGAACAGCTATATGGTATGTAAAAAGATATTTAACAGGGTGGATTCTTGAGGGACATATGGGATTATTGGTTGTTGCCTTGGGTTATAGCAGTTCTTCTTACCTAGACACCATCTGGAGTGTCCCACTAATCCTTCACTGACAAAAAACACAACCCAAAATTGCACTAACTAAGGAACATTTCATTCTGATTACACAACAAAGAAAGCTGCAAAGCATGAACTGGATAAAACTTGCATTAAAGTTCAACATGTTATAATTGCAATATAAAATTTTTTTACTTATAATTCAAAAGCTGCAACATAGCAATTCCCCTGTTTGATTCTTGATAGCAGCACTATGAAAGCATTAATTAGCACTTCTGCTATGAACTCAGGACAGCAGATCTACCTTAAATTTTATTTAAATAGAGGAAAAGTTTCTCAGTATATTAGACAACCTTACTGAACATTCAGATGTATTAAACCTTTTTGTAGTCGCCATATTTGAATGAGTCAATCACCTAAATATACAAATAAGTAAAGTACAATATAGTGTATGTTAAATCAAATGTTATCAGAGGCTTATCTATGCCTGGGCTAATTCCAGAAAACCGCAGCAAGCCCTGAAAAAAAGGTGGACCTGGAATACGCTTGCAACAGATCTTCCTTGTGTCCCAGAAACATTACTGAGATTACACAGGCTTTTGCTCATCAGAAAAAGAGGAAATGGAAAGGGAACATCTGCATTATCTAAAGAATTCTAAAGGGAATACACAGGAAGGATGTTTCAAAGCTATTTGAGCTAGTGTCAAACAGGGATAGGAGATGCAAAACCTAATGAAGGACATTAAACCACATGATAACAGTGTTTATCTCATGAAATCAGTATTAGCTTGTGATAAATATATACACAGTTCTGAAAATTCCTAAAGAACTGGGAACGAGCAAGAATCAAACTTAGTGGACCTCTACTGATCTAAAATGGCCCTGTGTTGTTCCCTTGTGATAGAATATTTGCTCACAATAAAACAGTCAAGGTAAAGTTATTACCTTGAAAGAGTTTGTAGCACGTATCTCAGAGCACTTCATTGATTTCAGTGGTAACCTCTTTATGCAGGTATTACATTGCCATCTAGTGTATGCAGTATATCTTTTAAACCCCAGGAAACAATTACATCGTATATAGCAGCTGAATTTTTCTCTTAGCTGGCTTTCCTCAATACGTTTTCTCTTGCAGAAAGACAGATTTCCTCCAGGCTACACAATCCCAAGAAATGTATGACAAAGAAGGTTAGCACCATAAAGAAAGCACTACTTTAGAAGCAGCTGCTCTACTGATTCCCATTCTGTTGTACTCAGTGGGTACATCCACCAAAAGTTTTAAGAATTTTAACTGGTCTTATGCAGCAAAGAGTGCTTAGGATTCAATGGTCCTGCCCTGGAGGGGACACAGGCCCTCACCCCTGACAGCAACACAACCACCCCAATCTGGAGAGACAGTGGGTTGATGAAAGAGGAATGAACTCAATCCTTCTCACCCCACTTCCCATAACTAATCAAACTGTTACCAAGAAACAGATGGCAGGTAAGCTGCACTGACAAGTCCCTGGATGGCAAGGAGTCACAGTCCATGTTGCAGTGGCAACAAACCAACTGCTCCATGCAGGAGCCATGGGGTGTTCCCACTATGCTCCTCAAGCCCTAAGCCACTGCCCCAGGTGGCCACATTGGAGTCTCCCAATCCTATTTCAGAAGGAACAGAGGTTTCCCATCAGCACGTCACCCTGTGCAGACTGTTAGCAGTTACATATCCCACCCATGAATACTATCCTTCCCTGCATTACTTAGCAAAAGTACCTGACTTCACTAGCTGTGAACACTGCCACTGCTAGAGGCACATCAGACCCAAGTTAACAACAGGAGAGACATTTGAGAACTTGTGAGAGCAGAGCTTGGCCATTTTGGAGTCTTGCAACACCAAGTACTGAGCAATGCTGCACCATGCTTTTGAATGGCTTCATGCAGCCTGGTCTAGTGTGATGTGTCCCTGCTCAACCTCCCCGCTCAGGGAGGTTGGAACATGATGATCTTTAAGGTCACTTCCAACCTTAACCATTCTAAGATTCTATGAATACACAGGCCTCACTTCAGTTTAAGAAACTGGACTTTTAAAACAAGAACCCTGAAGTCCATGTTTCTCCAATCTTTACCTTAAATTATTTTTTAATAGTTCTTCAAAACACAAACACGCCCAGATCCAGAAATAGTCAAGGCTACAAAGGAACAAGAAAAAGCACCAGCACTGTATTTGAGAGCCCCTGACCACTAGTTTTGTGGGGAGGCCAGTCTGGCACTAAGCACTCCCACCTTCCTGCCCAGTCCTTCCTTGGGCTTGGGTGCTACAGTGAATGCTGAGTGAAAAAGGAAAAAAAGTGGTTTCACACTCACCCCATCTGCTGGTCCACCTGAAACAGAATCAGGCTCTTCACTGGAAAGAGAGAGCAGGAAAGAACCTTTACTATGATCAGAAACGTTCTCAAGGATCTCAAAACCATACCTCTACTTCAAAATCAGACTTTCCCAGTTACAGAACTGAAGAAGCTCCTTTAACCCCAACAGCAGCTACAAATACCATGTTTTACAAGAACTGGCTACAAGAGCTACTGCTCTTTTCAGTGCTTCTCCATTTTAACATGATGTCAAGGGCCTCATGTTATGCATGACCAGCAGATTAAACCCTCTATTTTCTAGCTGTTGAAGCCTGAATTACTGGCTTTCCTTTTTAACACATTCCCTTGCTTTACTGGTCTTACAATACGCTATATTGCACAGGGTGTAGTAACAATAAATGTATTTAACAATCTTTAGCCTTTTGTTTATCCTCTACATCACACACTTGTATTTGTTATTACTAAAATTCACATTCAATCTACATTCTTTATCAAATTCAGTCTTGGTTTGTTACCATCCCACATAATATTACTTACACTGTGCTTCAGGATGCAAACATGCAGCCCATAAACAGCTGAGCCAGGGGAGGAGGCTAGCTAGTGCCCTAACTCATTTCAGTCTAAAAGAGCCAAGTTAGCAAAAACCAACTGTTTAAGCTAACCAATGTCATTTTAAATGAAACACTACACTAGCTCTGTCAGCAGTTCACAGAGGCCAATCCCTCCCAGCAGGGAGGGAGGTGAAGGACAATTAGGGCTGATAACTTCTCTGGTTAGTGCAGCTGTTGGGCATTAAGCCAAGAGTGTAGCAAGTGTAAATAGAGTTCCCGGGTGATTATAATTCCTTTTTTCCTAAACATATTGAACACTAATTCAGCAAGATACTGATATCTGTGCCTACCACCAATCGTGCATATACTCCCATTATGCTTTAACAGATCAGCAATTCAAGTATGAAAGAGAAGCAAGTAAGCAAGTCTTTAGAACAATAACCTACAGATACAGAACTAGGGAGGTATTTTAGTACACCTCTGCCATGGCCTCCTGTGGACTGTTTCCCTCATTCTATGACTATGCTTAAACTTCTTCCAGTCTTAAATTCACAACTTTTCATAGGCAGACACAGCGTTACCTAAGTTAGTTCAGGTATATCTGTAGCCTTTTGGCATGTAGTCAGAAAAAAACTGCCATTGCTGTAGCTAGAGCTTGGTACTTTCCACATTTACTAAAATAAAAGCACCTGATCACCAGCTTACTATATGATTAGTTAATAGAATAAATGGATGTTTTCTTCAGAGAGCAAGATACAAAAAGAAGGTAATTCTTTCTATATCAAGTGGTAGTATCTGCCTTATTTTTCTAAAAGAAAAATGATTTTTTGTTAACTAAAGAAAAAACCTGTTCCAAGCAGAAGAGGTTATATACAACTGGATCCTTTTCTAGCTGTCTTGAATGGGTTGGCATTTTTCTTAATCCAAAGTGGAAAAAAGCAAGATGTTTACATTAAAATTCAGAGAAAGAACTCCTGTGGTTGGATAATAACACAGATTTCAACAGCCTCCTACTCATGAGCCTCAATTTGTTTGCTAGCTCTAGCAAGGCTATTCAGTATTTAAGTTACCAGCCAACCTTTCATTTGAACCTTACTAGCATGGGAAAAATGTTATTCTAAGGAAGAAGAGGTTGGTCAAGAAGCTTCTGAAGACACTGTCCTACTAATTCATAAGCTAGAGCAGCAGATGAAGCTGGTAGCAAGAGCACAACTATGTGCCAGTTTGATGTCAAGCATCAGTAGCTAGCTGAAGTCAAACATGAGGTTTCTCAAGCTGTGCCAATTACGACATTATAAGAAAGTGTTTGCAGGTCTTATGATTATACACATTTTTTTTCACAGAAAAATTATACAGAAAGACTTGATTTCTAGCCATTCTGCTACAGAATTGTTTCCCAAAGGCCATAGCCTGCTACTAAGCATTCACCACAGCAGATGGCAAAAGTTACCATTGAATTTAGCTGTGAGGGATGTATGTTCTCATCTAGAAGACAAGGATTTTACATTCTTTTCCTAAAAAATGACATGTTCTATTTAAGCATCTGCAGTGGTTTGCATGGTTATTATAATATTTTTACATTTAAAAAGGAAGAAGCAAAATATTGTACACGAATTTATCATATAGAGGGGGAAATCTTAGTGGAATTTCCTGTGTTGGTGTGAGGCTTTTATTCACAAAAGGGGCAGCCATCTCAAATGTAGTAACCAGATGTGTCCAGAACTCAGAGTGTCCAAATATCTCAGGTATGTGCAGTTTCAGAACATGACACGTTATGCCAAAAATGCACACAGGAGAGGAAACAGGTAATTGGAAAGGAAATGCAAAGTAGTCGCACATGCCAAACTGCCCTTGCTCAGCATGTGAAAGCTGGGAAAGAGAATCTTTGTGGTGGAAAAAAAAAGGACACAAGGTCATTTTCTACTCCCAAGGACAGCATTTTTAATCCAAATTCCACTGAAGTAAATGGTTTTAAATACAGAGTGGAAAATAAACTCTGGTTGTTACCCCTGGTACACAATGGGAGGTGAAGAGTCAGTTCAACACATCTTTAAGTCTCTCCTTCTCTCTAGGGACACCTCAAATAAGGGCCAAACAGGTACCTTATTACCCAGGTAGCTGACTCAAAAAAAAAACCCCATTGAATTAGGGGGTGATACAGAGCATGGTCACCTCACCAGCCAAAATTTATTTGTCTCGTCTCTCTAACAGGATGGTACCTAGCAGCAGGGGTGGGTTGAACCACAACAGATTTCCCACTTCACAGAATTTCAAGGTGGAAATATAATGTAGTCTCAGCAGCAATAGATGTCCAGATGCTTTTTTAACTTTTGGTCATCAAGTAATAAATAAAGTGTATTTAGAGCATTTACATAGTTCTTAATTTTATGCTTAGATTTTCTACACATTAGAATCTAAGGTTTTTGTAGCTGCCTTTTTTATTTTTTTAGCTTTTCAAAGCAAGTTTTCCAAATATTAAAGACTCTGGGGGGAAAAAAAGCTGTAACAGGAACTGTTTGCACAACTTGATTTTTATCTTTTCGTTATTTTGGTCTACAGTTTTCTAAAGCGAAAACATTATTTGGAAAAGTATGAGATGGGATTTTTTTTTTTCCTCAGATAAATAACCATATTGTAGCTGGGGTTTGGTTGGGTTTGGTTTGTTTTATTGAATCAAAAGATATTGCTGTTTTGTTCCTGTCCCACCCCCTAGGTAGAATGACAAAATATTTGAATAGCTAAAGAAAACTACAGATTTTACTCTAGATGGTAATAGCTGAATCCTTTCTGTTTGTATGTTAGCCTGATTCTGCAAGTGAGAAATGACTGAGATACATTCCTTGAACTTGCAACACAGATGAGGCTTGCAAGGTTGGATGGGAAAGGCCTGTCATCTCCACACACCTAGTTCCCATCACATCTCTTCATGTTCCCTCTTTGTAACCTCATCGTAAACAAATCATTGTAGGCATATATATTACAAAGAGGTAAAAAAGACATTGTTGGTCTAAGCAAAATGAATGCGCCTCAAAATATTCCAGGAAATTACTTCTTGGCTGTCCAGAGCACAGCAATGCCATTGACAGTGGCTGTGGGCCTTCAGCCTAACCTCAGCATCCTAAAGTTGCAAGGCATAGTCAAGTTTCAAGGCATAGTCAAGTTTCAAGGTTTCCAACATAATGTCTAGAAGAAATATCTGGAAAACATTGAAGGACAGTATACACTAAGATTGGCAGAATCTCAGTAATGGTAACTGTGACTCTGATGTTAAAGAAATTATTGCTAAGGAATATTAGTTATTTAGCTGATGTCAGGGGAGTGTAGAGAAGAGTAAATCAAACAGAATCCCCTTTTTAAGCTTCCTCTTCTCCCCCCCGCATAATCTACTCAGGTGTGAAAATCCATTGTAAAATTGTGTGATGCCCTGGAGAAGAACTGGTTTAAAATTAGAAATGAGGTGCGAGTTTCGTATTTTCCTTCACTGTACATTCAGTGTCCCCATGAACATGGAGCTTTCAAGTTCTCAGCTTCAGCTGTAGTCAAGAAAGAGTTCCATTGGGTGTGCTCCTGGATGTTTGTGTTCTTAGCTGTTTGCCTACAATTAATGAAGCGTATCCTGATATTTCCTCTCATTATTAAGCATGGGTTTGATTCTAGGATTAGGACTGTCCAGGTCTCCTAATCCAAGATTCTCAAACAATAAGGCAGCAGCTTAAACTATTTAGATGAACAAGTTTTTCAAGTATTGAAATTGATGTGATAGGGATTAGGGTAGGTCAAAGCCATTTCATGAGCCATCCTCTCTTGGAGGAAAAATATCCTTGCAAGGCAAAATGAAAAAAATGAATATGAATAAAACCATGAGATAGTACCAAAGTCCGAGTTACCTACAGTGGACAGTAATATGCTAAGAAAAGTGCTGGGCCTTGCAACACCCCACTAGTTTAGTGAGAGATAAGGCTGCTAATTTATCATTGCCCAACAAATACAGAGGTCCAAGATAGCCCCTGTTGTCGCTGTTTTATGAAAAGCTAGGTGAGTAAAACATTTAAAGTAAAGCATTGACATTCAGGGAAGACTAAAAATATGTGTATATTTACTTATATATAGATGCAGATAGATGTATATAGTTTCATAGATGTATATATGTGTATATAGAAAGAAAAAATTCATAATCTTTGTTTCCCTTTTTGTGAGTGCTTTTTTACGGTTTGCATAGTATCCACCTAATTATCCATTTGTCTAAAAGAAAGTGCAAGTTGTCATGGAATAGTTTGCTCTATATAAGAAGCTTAATGGCACGAGGAACTAAGAGCAAAAGGAAGCAGAAAAGGAACTGAACTGCAGTTTATGTTCCCACCTTTGTAGCCCCATCTTCAAGGAGAAGAATTCCTGACTGAAGATCTGGCAGGACATGAAGTATAAAGACTACTCATTGCCTTCATCAGTTTTCATCCAGAGGCCCAGAATAATGAAGTTCTTCATTAGAAATGATAAAGCAGTTCATGAGTGCATGTTCTGTGACTCCGTGATCTCCTATTACCAGCAGAAGCTTGGTTTCAGCTTTTAGATAATAAATTTCATCATATCTCAATCTCTTTCACACTTACTGATCTGGAAACCAGCACCTGCTGCAGTGCACAGGCCATATCAGAATTTAAGCATGCATCTCAGGGACATTGGTAGGAAAAAAATTAGGTTGTGGAGGAAGAACAATTCCAAATTACTGAAGAGGGGGAGAAAAAAATGTATGGCTTTGACATCCCATCCCTCCTCATGGAAGCAGATGGATGTGAGAGGAACGGAAAATTGCAATACAAATAATTTTCTTGAATATTATGGGAGCTGAAGCAGCTGACATTATAACTATAATGAAAGCAAGCCTGTCTTTAATTAGTAAATCCTAGGAATAGTGTAATTCCAAGAAAATTGAGAAACATGTAAGACTGAAGAAGGAAAGAAAGCACTTTTAAGCATTTTGATTGATCTTAAAATCACACACTTTCCTACAACATTTCAGCAGGTTCTGTTATACTTGAAAATTCAGTTCAGAAGCAAGGTTTTAAAATCTCACTTGGCTTTATTCAGAGCACAGATAGTAAGGGAAAAAAACCCAGAAGCAAATATGGAAAATCAATCCGCAGACATTTGTAATGGCATACAGATACTGCCCACGAAATCCAAGCCTGAATTCTCAGAATCCCATAATTAATGCATCCAAAACTGTTCTTACATTGCCGAAGCAGAAGCTCAAGGGGATCTGTGATTGTCTAATGCCTCAGGAAACAATTAAACCAGATGGGACAATCAACTGAAAGGGCGTACCCATGAAGAATAAAGGATTGGTTCAGCCAAGAAACACAAACAGCTTTTAAACAGTCTTTCAAAAGTATGACAGTCTTATTTTTAAAAATTCATGTGATGAAAAATCTACCATACAGCTGCATGAACTATTGCAAGGGTGGATTAGCCTCACAAAGAAAATACTGAACATTAGTTCTGCTTCTGAATTTGCCTAGTTTCAGCTGCCAAATATTTGATCTTGTTCAGTCTTCTTTGCTAGACTGTGGGCTCAATTATGTGGCTACATTACAAAAAATATGAAGCAAGTAAAAATGCTTTTAGGTATAAGCATTATACCATACAATATCAAAAATCTGAATTTACATTTTTAGAAATAAAAGCTACAAGTAGAAGCAGAGTATTAGGTTTTTCAAAATTTTACTTTTTACTTTTCACTTTTCAATAACCCTTTTTGTAAAATTAATTTTCAACCTACAGTTTTCAAAGTCACCTGAGGCATGTAGGAAGTTTTATTGTAAGTGAATTGTTTTGGTACACAAATTTTCACTGCAATCTGTTTACAATATTTTAAATCTGTATTTCTTGTATTTTTATTTTGGAAGTCAGAGTGTTTTATCTTGGCTTTGATTTTCTCAAACTTAATATGAGGTTTTTGAGATATATTAATTTCTAAAGTCTGTGAACACATCTCCATGTTTAATTGCTTTGCTGAAGGAGCATTCCACCAGGTAAAAAATGTCATTCTTCTGTGACACTCGGTCAATTGTATTTTATACCTTTTTTTTTTTTAATGTAGGTAGTATTTATTTTTGTTTAGACTTCATTTTCCCAGCAACTATTTATCTGAGAATTCTTAACATAATGTGCCAGCAACTTATGTAAACCCACAACTAATAGTACTGCATATTTTTCATGTTAATTTGAATTTATCTTGGCATCTTGTAATACCATCCAACGCACTGGTGAACAAATATTTAGTGACTTAACTTAGAATGCCCTCCAAATTTTGTTTCTTTTCAGTGGAAATCCCCTGTAAGTTAACTTCTGAGACATTACGAAAATGATGAGAAGATTTTGCAGATGTTTAACATCTTACATATTACCACATATGTTAACAGGCATCTGCTGTTGAGGCCTCACAGATGTATGTGGAAACAGGGATGAAGACAGAATCTCTTTATTTGGAAGGGCATGTATCACATCCTGGTGTAACAAAGTTCAGAATCGGTTTATTTTCATTTAGTCTTTCAATTTGCTGAAGAAGGCACAAGAAAGCATTCCCTTCAGAAGTTTCTTTTGCAAAAGCTCTGCTAGAACAGATAATAAATAGGATTTTTAGGTCAAAATGCAGTAAAAGATTCTGCTCTACAGGCTCCAGAACAGTGCATGAAGGGCACCTGGTGCATCAGCCATGATGCTGGGCAGCCTGCATGCCCAGCCAGCAGACACCCTTGTTTTGACATGGTCACCAGCTGTGTTAGAGCTGTATGTTACTAAATATTTTAAAACATTCCTTTGAGCAGTAACTGGACCCCAGGCTTTCCCAGCCTCTTTGGTAAGGTGGCTGCCTGGCCCTCCCTGCTGAGGGCACCTGCTTGGTCCCTTGCCGTCTGGGGGTACCCAGCCCCATAGCACAAGTGTCTGCCTGGCATCCACTTGTCTAACACAGGCATAGACATGAGTCATAAAACCAGGAATCTGCATTCCCTTCATGGCAAACAGAATAGGTGCCTTCAAGGATTTCTGAGCAATTAAGTGCCTAAAATAGCCTAAAGAAGATGAAGTACATTCCTGCCCTGCTCCTTCGCTCCCACATATATTTATGAATGTGTGAATACTGCATCCAAAAAATAAACTTTGCAGCATCTAAGTATTTTCTTTGCAGTAAGATCTTTCTAGGGCCTAATTTTTTATACAGTAAACATCTGCAAGAACTGCCTTCCAACAGTTCTTATTACATCTCTTAAAACCTAGTAACATCGGGACTGGAGTGAATGCCCCTTGTTTGCCACACAGTAATAGTAAATGTTGTGCAGCACAACCAGTTACTTGTGTTTCAGTGTGACCCTGCTCCCAAAGCTGCTTCTGTATTTTATCCAAAACTTCTTTAAACTAAAAAAGTTTAAAGCCCCCACAGGAAACACAAAGACATTATGCTGATATATGCATATACGGGGAGACATATATATGGAGACAATGATAGAGTTAATTACAACGACAGAGATAACGATGCAGGAGTGGAGGGGGTGGAGGTCCCCTCCAGTTGCTCAATGTCTCAACCAAGCTTACTCATCGTTGTGAAATGATTAGGTGAAACAGGCCTATAAAAGGAGGAGCTGTGACTGACAGCTCCTCACTGACACCAACCCTTCCCTGTTGGCTGGCCCAATGCTGGATCCAGGCCTGGTGATTTTCTGTTATCTATCTCTCTAACTTCTCTTCTCCTATTTTCTCTCTCTCTCACTCTCTTCCTTCATAAACCATTTAGTAACACAAGGCCTAACTCTATTTTTCTCAGGTCGTGCAACTTGAACATATATGTTCTGTGATTTTTGTTATCTAAGTAATCAGCCTTTATGATTGTGCAGCCTGTGAAATATCAGCATCTATCAGTTATTCCTTCTATAGTTTTAATTAAAGCTAACATTCAAATACAGACCTTGAGTGATGTTTCACCTCAGTCGGATCAAGGGGTATTGGACGGTCAAGCATTTCCTCAGACCATAACATTTTAATCACCCTCCCTGGAAGAGCTAGGTCTGAGACAAAGATTGGATACAGCTGCACCTACACTCCTCTCTGAGAAGTTTAGAAAGCATGGGGGTCCAATCTGAATCTCCCTCGGTTGCCCAATCCAGGCCACGACAGGTTTACTGCTATTCCTTTTCAGACTGAGTTTCTAAGACTATGACTCAGACCATGTTTAAATCAAAGGATCCAGGAACACTTCCCAGCCTCCAAGTCTTGATGTACACCTGCTGTGCTCTGACATAGAGTCAGGGGCATAGGCCAGATCCTTCCTCTTATCCTACCAGGGAGGCGTAGCAGCTATCCACCTCCATTGGGAGAAACCTAAGCACGCAGGCTATGCATGGTGAAGGATCCCATTCAGGACACCTGAAGGTTCAGAATGCCAGGCCATGCCACAGAGGACCTGCCTCACAGGGCAAGTGCAAACTTAGGATCTTTAGACACAAGAAAGCCCTATAAACCACTCCTGATGGGTCTTGGCACAAGTGGTCCTTGAGCTGCTCAGACTGGGCTAGATTGAAAATGTTGGGTTTGGAAGGGGCAGAGCAGGGTGTTCTGATCAAATATACACTTGCTTTATTACAGTAGTTTACAAGTCAGAAACACTCCTGTAGCCATTTGCCCACATGCCAGCAGTCTCTTGTTTCAATTCTTTTTTATACTGTTGCTTTGATTTTACCTGGTTCAGTTGAAAATGGTGATGTAACTTCCAGACCCACAGTGTGTTTTGTGCTATGTGTCTTAGCCTTTCAAATTGTCACAAACACCCTTTATGCATGCTCTTGTGCACAGCTATAGCCAAAGTTGTTATCAAGGCATAGGTAAGATTTTTTGCCACAGGAGTTCCACACATTGCAGTCAAATCAGTGCTTTAATTTCATATATGCTGGGAGCAGACAGCTTAGGTACTGCTGGTGCTGTTGCCTGGACTACCCTATAAACCACTCCTGATGGGTCTTGGCACAAGTAGTCCTTGAGCTGCTCAGACTGGGCTAGTTTTTGACACACCCAGAGAAAGAACTGGAAGCAGCCAACGAGAGCCACATGAGCAGATACTTAGTCAGCTGAAGGGAGGGAAGTCAGACTGTGATTTCGTACTGCTCTTGGCAGCCAAATCCTCTCTTGAATCTTTTCCATAGTTTCTGAAATGTGTTTAATTTACCTTTTGTGCGAGAGGTGCTGGAATGCGGAGAAGGGATGTTGGTTCTGCACCATTGGACACCAGCACAGGCAGAACACACTCTCCTCTGAGTTTATGAACCGGAATGTCACACTACTGGATGGTATTGCAGCACTATGATTTGTCTAGTGCCACGCTGCAATCAGGTGAGAAGTTCATCTCGCTTGGTATTTTATCTCTTTGGCCCTGACCACATCCTCAGTGTGTGAGTGTAACACAAATGGCACCCTGATTTACCCTCCTATTTTCCACTGAGCAGCAGTTCACAGGCTTAGTGAGCTGTAGGTTACCACTGGCCCAGCTAATCTCCTGTATTTCTACTTTAGGTCTTGCAATGACTCTTAACAAGTTCCAGGACCAATTATACACTTTGTGAAAGTAGACTTCATTTCTTGGTTATTATGTTGCATTGTTCTGCTGGAAAAGATGAAGAACAATTACTGGTAATGCAAAATGAGCAGCCTTAGCACCAGATAGTCCCGAGTACTCAGATTCCAGGCTTGAGGGTCTGATAAAAACCTCAGTGAAACTAACACGACACTTCCCAGAGTAGCTTTACCTAAAGTCTGAAGGCACAGACATACTGCACTCCTAGAATCCCATCGGCACATAATCCTATTCAATGCTTTACTAAAGAATGATTAGCAGAAAGGTCTACAAGATCTACTTATTTCACAATACTAAACGACTTCCAGTGCATTCCCAGATATCAGATTCCCTCTGCATTCCCATTGCAGGAGCCAAACTCTTCAGCTTTTCTCTTTGACAATTTCCACTGTGCACAGAGGGACGCGTGATTACAAAAATCTGTGGTGGCTTAACTGAATATGAAAATAGGACAAAGATAAAATAACATGAAATATTAGCCATTAATTCAAGGAAAATCTAGCACTGTGATAAATGGTGCCTAATCATGGGTGTGTTCAAGTCACTGCTGAAATATAATGCCTGGGGTATGGAGAGGCAAAATAAGGAGGGCTGAAGATCAGCACTGCACAGTCATTTAACTCAATTAATATACTCCCATTATCACAGTTAGTAAAAGAAAACAGCAGTTGTTTCTAAATCTCTCATTTTCATGCTGCCGATTCCAATACTTGCTATACTGTTCAAAACCTTAGCCCCTAGAGGCATAGGATTACATCTGCTGCTCAGTTACTATTTTCTTCTCTCCTTAAAGCAGGCTTTAAAAATGGAAACTTGTAACAAGCCTACTCAAAACCCTCAAAAACCAAGAGAGAAACCAACCCAATGTGTTTTTTATGCCATGTCTTTCAGAAAACCTCCTGAGTGTTTTTGCTTTCTGGGTTTAATTACAGAAGTCAGAAATACTGGAACAGATGCTGTGTCAATGACCAAACTTATGAGTCAAATTAACAAGTAGTAAATTATTTGCAACAGCTGTAGCTCTTCATAAACAGAAACATATGATGGGGAAGGGGACAAGGAGGTGTGTAAAAGAAAATACCTGCATGGAGATTATAATCAAAATTAAGTGTGACCAGCAGCTTGAGGAAGGTGGTTCTTGCCCTTCATTCCACTCTTCTAAGACCCCACCATTCCACTCTTCTAAGACCCCACCTGGAGTACTGTGTCCAGTTTTGAGGCACCCACCATAAGAAGGACATGGAGCTCCTGAAGCAGGTCCAGAGAAGCACCGTGAAAATGATCAGAGGGCTGGAGTACTTTTGCTATGAAGACAGGCTGAGAGGGTTGGGGTTGTTCAGCCCGGAGAAGAGAAGGTTCCAGGGAGACCTTATAGCGGCCTTCCTGTACCTGAAGGGGCCTACAGGAAAGCTGGGGAGGGACTATTTACAAGGGCATGTAGTGATAGGACAAGGGGGGAATGGCCTTCAACTGAAAGTGGGTGGATTTAGATTAGATATTAGGAAGAAATTCTTTACTGTGAGGGTGTTGAGACACTGGAACAAGTGCCCAGGATGTTGTGGATGCCTCATTCCTGGAAGTGTTCCAAGGCCAGGCTAGATGGGGCTTTGAGCAACCTAGTATAGTGGGAGGTGTCCCTGTCCATGCATGGGGGTTGGAACTAGATGATCTTTAAGCCCCCTTCCAACCCAAACCATTCTATGATTCAGGAAGCCAGAAAGGAAGCACATGGCTGGTGTTTCTGGGTCTTGCACTTCCAGTGCTAACTGTAAGTAGGAAAAGGAAACAAGACACTCCTTTGCTGGAGCAGGTTTACTGAGGTCTAGGCAGCTGCTCTAACTCTTAGAGAGGCAGACATTAAACTGCTGCCATTCTACAACCTCCACAAGCCTGAGTCAAACTAAGCTCAGATATGAGAGAGAATCAGACTTACGGGAACTTTGCCTTTTAACTTTAAATTCCAGCTCCTCTAAACTTTCCTGTCATCCTTCTCTGAATCCTCTTTCCTTTAACAGGCTCGTTATTAAGTGTCCCTAACACTCCTGTTAGATCTGTTAGAATACCTCAGAGAAAAAACAACCTGCTAGCAATTCTTTTTGACATACCTTCTCAGTTTTAATTTGCACTTTAATGTATATTATTATCAACTCAGGAATAGCCAGGACTATGTGTAAACTCACATATGTGAATACAGCCTAGGAAAAGGGAAACATAATTCAGACACAGTGATTTCATTTTACTTACATGGTTATTACACTCCTGACCACTGTAGCAATAAGCAATGTGTAGTACTACAAATTTGCAAGCACACTGCACACTGTGCATTCTAATCCTAAGAACTAATACAGAAAAATAACAGATCTGTAAATACTGTGGAAGAGGAAGACTCACACAAGTGTATGCCTTGTCCCCACCAACCCTGCATGGATACAGAGCATCTCATCCCTATCCATGACGTTCCTTGAAAACATGCATGGAAACAGCACTCAGAAAGATGTATACTCCTAAAGGAAGATGTTCTGGCACAAAGTTAAGGGGCTATGGATGGCTTTCAATTGGATACCTGCACTCTTCCCAGTCTTGTTTCTCTGTTCAAATAGCAAATTAATTGGCACATGCACCTGACTGAGGATTTTTATGGCATACTTTGCAGACATGCACAGCCAAAGAGGTCATGTTTGGAACCTGTAAATTACTCACACATTTTACATCTTAAATAAAACCTGTAGATTTATTGTACAATAGTACAGCATGTGCCTTTTTAACCAAAAGCTCAGCATCACACAACACTTTAATCTTCCATTTAAACATACACAGTCCTACAATACAGCTCATTTCAGCTAGGAAAACTACATAATGAATTAATTTTATTAAGAGTCCTGGCTATGCTGTTCTTAAGGATGTTTACCTACAGCAAGAACAGTGGCAGTGGTTCTGGTGTTGTAACATTTAATCACTTTAACCTGTTCTCAGCACACTAAAAGCAAGCAGTCATCTAGAGCAAAATGAAAAGATAATTTAAGGGACACTACATTTAATTACAAATGCATGAAACAGCAGACCAGAGGATCTCACACACATAATACAAGTAAGGATTACAAATCCGTTATGAGATCACGTCGATGCAATGTCTGCACTAACTACGCCAAACAATCCACCACACAGGAAGACTGGATGCATGACAGGCATCACACCACGTAGTAATACTGTTTAGATTGAAATTGTTGGGTTTGGAAGGGGTAGAGCAGGGTGTTCTGATCAAATATATACTTGCTTTATTACAGTAGTTTACAAGTCAGAAACACTCCTGTAGCCATTTGCCCACATGCCAGCAGTCTCTTGTTTCAATTTTTTTATACTGTTGCTTTGATTTCACCTGGTTCAGTTGAAAATGGTGATGTAACTTCCAGACCCACAGTGTGTTTTATGCTATGTGTCTTAGCCTTTCAAATTGTCACGAACACCCTTTATGCATGCTCTTGTGCACAGCTATAGCCAAAGTTGTTATCAAGGCATGTACAGGTAAGATTCTTTGTTTGCCACAGGAGTTCCTCATCACAACAGAGAGTCGAAGGTCATCACAACATAATAACTTGTAGGAAGTGAAGTTCCCCTGAAGTTTGGAATTAAATATCTACTACTCAAATGAGCCACAGGTTACACAACAAATTATTGATCAGAGAAGGTTTTTATGCCTTTTTATTGCTGTTCAATTTATCAATGTGTGTCAAACCTTAAGCCTGCTACTTTAAAAGATCAAATGCTATTTTTATTGAAGAATTTCAAATTCTCAAAAAAAAGCATATTCAGTAGATTTTTAAAAACCCAAAGGAGGTAAATTTGGATTCTACTTCTGAACATGTGATTTTTCACTTATGACAGGAGGACGACAGTGCATTGTTGGTTGGTTCTGAACAGTATTGAACTCCTACAGCATCAACTAAAATAATATGCTAATCAAAACACAGGCAGTCATACTGAAGAAACAGAGAAAGGAAATCTGTATTGAACATCTGATCTTGAATTAAATAGACCAGCAATAGTGTGTAAGCTTTCAAACAGATTAGATGCTTAGCTGCTACCAAGTAGCATATAGGCAGGGGTTTCAGAAGAATTATACCAAACTTGCACCCACTATGGTTCATGTGTATTCTCTTGACCACAGATTTCACTCTCTTAAACAAAATACTAAAGCAATTAATTCACATATACTTAAAAAACATGGGAGGAAGAAAGATCTTTTTAAGTCAAAGCTCGTTTTTTTTATAATCTTCAAGATTTTTTGGAAAATTTCACCACACTGAAAAAACTTTTCACTTATTTGTCTGGCTTCTAGCTTTAGACAAGACTAAGAAGCAGAAGAAACAAAGTTGAAAACAAAAATTCTTGGCTTGTGAGACTAAATGCATGTCCTCAGTAGACTTCCAGTTCATTGTCTAAACTGTAAAGTTTTGGAAGCTTTCGTTTAACATATGAACTTTTGGCTGATTATCTAGACACCACTGACACATGTAAAGATTGTTGAAAAGGTAGTTATCTAATTAAAACAGACATTACCTGAAATAATTTTTTTTTCTAGCTGTAAACCACACACAAGCAGCATATTAACAAGATGCACAAGATCATCTTCTTCACCCATTCACAATTTTTAATTTGGTTAGTAAGTAATGAGAACTAATTAAAACCTGATCTTGAAATATCATTAACAGTTTAAGAAATAAAGCTCTACTGTTTCCTGAATTCATTCCATGCCATCTTTCATAAAATAGCTTATGCAGATTCCTCTTGCTTACCAAAATTAACTCAGCTTATCTTTCTTACATATGTAAGTAGCCCCAACACCAGAGACATACAAAATGTTATACTGAATTTTAATCCTTGTAAAACATTATTACACCACACACTGTTATAAATCTTTTCAATAACATCCATTATAGAACTCAGCAAAGAGCACTGTCTACTACTAAACACTGTCAAATGTTTCTGGCTGTACTGGGAATTGGCTACAGCATATTTCTTTTTTAAAATCAAGAGTTAACCTACATATTCTGAACTTGCAAATAATAGACAATAGATTGTACTTCCATATATAGGCTGCAGAGATGTTCACTCATTTTTTTTTTAAGAGTAAATTTTCTATAACAATATGAAAGAAAATTAATAACTTATTTATCTAGCTAATAGGCTAGTAGTTATTTATAATCATATTAATCAAAAGATGACTGAAAAATTGAAAGTTAATTTTTGTGAAGTGCACAAAATCTAGAATATAGGAACTTTCCACAGTACATTATACTAAGTCAACATATAATAGATTAAAAGCTGTAAAGCCAAAATCTTAATTTAAAAATTTAGTGTTTCTGACATCATCTTCCACCATTCCATCAACTCTTCTTTCTCCTCTTCTTTTCTTTCAGACAATGACTCCAGTTCAAAATCAACCTGAGTAAGGGAAACAATCAAAAACATTGGTAAGATTTGGAGACAGAGAGAACTGTAGGCTTTCAAGAGTCATTTACTGAAAGAAGTTGTTTAACATAGACATGGGACTTAGGGAGGTTTATTCCATAGTGTCTGAGAGCTGATTTAAAATAGTGCAATACTAGCATATCAGTACAATAAACTTATGTTAAAAATTCACATAGGTGATCAAAATTTCCAAAAGAAACCAGACATCTGTCCAGCCTTTGACTTGTCTAAAAACTTCAAAAAAATATGGGCCAATGAAACTGAATAATAGCCAGCCACATAAATAATCTAGCATATAATAAAAAGTATTATCAGCATTTTGCTGTCAAAAAGTATAATCAGAATTTTGGGCACACACTGCTTTGTGTACCCAAAACATCCATCTAGCAATGCAGACTACCCAGCATTTCAAAACACATATTCAATTTTATGCCATCAAGAAGATCCAGGGAGCTTCTCTGTCATATGGCTCATTAGTGTAGATATGATGTGCTAGTGAACTATATCCTACCATATCCTATATCCTAGTATATATGAGACAAACTAAAGACATAAGCATTTATTTTAACTGTTACGAGTGGATTCCGCACCTGTACAGAGGATTGATTAAAAATGCTTCTGAAATCTGAGATGCTGCCTAGGTCTTGCTCACTGTACTTGTTGGGCATCTACACAAAGCAGAGCTCCATCTCTATCTTTCTGCACAGACCTGAATGCAGTTTATAACCTTTGCAGGCAGTCACTTGAAAATTTAGATCAAAAATATCAGGTCTCAATGAAACCCTCAACATCTCTTACTTTTTGTGTTGCATTATTTAAAGATATCCTGTAATATTCTATCTGATTGGCTATTCACACATCAACCAATAAAAGAAGTTTAAGTACCTCAATATTACCCTTCTCTGTGTCTTAAGTTAGACCAACAGGATATAAAATGAGTTTACAATGAGATTACTCCCAGTGGCTTGTCCAGCAAGTACTAGAAAAACAGATTTCAAATCTGTCTTCTAAATTAGCAGATTCTGAAAAATCACCTCCTGCTTACATGTATAGCATGAAAGAAAAAAAATATGAAACTTTTTACATATAGTAGATGATGAACCAACACACATGTGAGCACTTACCACAACCGCAGGGCTAAAAGGTACAGCCACTTTTTTAGTTATGGCGAGATAGCCTGGTGCTGAGGCTGTAAGTTTGTAATTTCCAGGCACAAGCAATCTCCAGTAATCACCATCCTTGGCTGTAGAGAAAAAGAAAAAATCTAAATAAACATGTATAAATCTAAATATGCTGCTAAGGAGAAGGGACCATATATATTGTCAGTCTTTTGTACTCCTAACAGCTCTTTCTTTTTGTCTGTCTGAAAGGATTCCCTCTGTAAGGGCTGTATAAATATATCATCACAGATTTTCTTCTTTTCCGGTAACCAAAACACAGATTTCTACTTTGAAGTTGTGCTGCAGCCTCCATGAAAGATTTTGCCTGCTGAGGCTGAAGGCTCTCCAGCACACTAAACAAAAGAGAACAATCTGGGACATTATTCCACCTTAGAAGCACGCTCTGGCCAACGTGCAGCTCCTGTTAAGCATCTGACTTTCAGTTTGCAATGCAATGTGGATTTTTAATGTCCCTCAGTATTTCGAAAATCCAAATCTAAATACATTTTATTCTCATCAAGTGTAAATAAACAGGACCACTCTTCTCAATTTGTTTTGCAGAGGAAGATATAAATTACCATTTCCTGGAATATTTTACATCTATCAGCCCTGAAGCATCATTATCCACAAGTTTCAGTATCCAGGCGATTTCAAAGGTTTTTTTCTTCTATTTAGCTAAACAAAGAAATGAAAGTTTAATCCACCCAGGTCAAAGAAAGGCTCATCCTGCACTGTTACTGCAGACCATTTTTCAGTCACGGAATAAAAGTGCATCATCCTCTTCTCTGCAAACTACCTTCTCCCATTTTCACAAAGAATCAGATCCTCCCTGCACCAGAAGTGGGCAAGCACCTAATTTGTCACAGGCTAATACTCTGAATTTCTCTATCTCCTCGCAGAATTTCAGAAAACACTGCAAGGCTATTCTAAAGGTCAGTCAGCAGTGTCATTTAAAGCATTTGGCCATGTTCTTACTGCCAGTTCCTTAAATGCTTTCTCAATACATCTGCAGTTACACAGAGCACAGAGAGAAATGCTACTTAAAGGTCTCCAATTTGCACAGTTAAAAAACCTCAGTAGTTAGTCCAGTTGTTCCCAGACTTTTCATAAAACAGAAAGGAAAAAAACACTGCTGCAGAGCTACGATAATGATCTATTTTAATTCCTGGCACTGGAACAAAGCTGAATTTTAACTCACAAACAAAGGGGCAGGGGAAAAAAAGCCAAAGAATATTTATCCTTCTTTTTGAATCTGCTAAAATTTAAGTACTTGTTTTCCTCACTGTTTTGACAATACATGACTTCCAATCTTATACATATACAATGAGAGGATTCAGGATTAGATGCTTTTTTCTACCACAGAAGCACGAGCTGCAGTATCGTATGTATCACACTGTCGTACCTCAAAATACTTCTTTGCACAGCTTATTCTCTTTTTATTATCCCTGAAAATTTATTTCCAGCCTGTGTACTTTCTGTCTTCTTATACACAATGGAAGAATGTGACTAATATTATCACAGATTTTCTACTGCTTCGCAGAAATGCTGCCCTCTCTGCAGGTGATGTGAGAACAAACACAAACCGAAGCCAACTGAAGGGTCTACTAGTCCTGTTTCATAGTATTCTGCATCTCTGCAACAGTATAGTGAGACATACTATTAAGAAAATTACTATAACACAAGCTCATGCATAAAGCAATGGCATTTTATTGTTTTTCTAATTAGTATCTTGTGCAAACAAAAAAAAATTGGCATTCAGGATAAGAAAGCATAGGTCTACAGGGAAGACTTCAAGTTGGCACTGTGCAAGCTACCTTTGAATTCATTCCTAGAATAAAGCACAGCACCACCAAAGAGATAACACACAGTCTTCTATAAACACCAGCAGGATACCCTCCTCTTTTAGAACCACCCTTCTAAAAAAAGTCCCATAACTTGAAAAGGCTGAGAGAATTTATCTTCACAGAAGGAAGTTACATAAACTCAAAATATGCCAAGAATTTAAATATTGAAAGGTATGATTGCATGGTAAGTAATGTAAAAATTTTGGACTAAAATTTAGCGTTTAAACTCAAAATGGTACTGCTGACAGGACTTTAAATCCTGGCAGAGCTGAGAAACACTACTTGCACCACAAATCACAAGACAAACCAAGCACAAATAACGTAGAGCTGCCAGAATCAATTAACACCAGAGATCCATGAAGTCCCAACAACCAGTCTCCAGCTACTTTGAGAGCAAAATGCAAGAGAAAGAAATCCTGCAGGCTACAAGCTCCTTGAGGAAAAATATGTTTTCCTGACTTCAAAATTTTGCCCCCTTGACAGCTTCAGCTAATAAAATCTGAAATAGCTCCAGGTTGCCAAGCAGAGGCTATTAAATTCCAGCACTTCTTGTTTTCTTGAGGTGCAACACTCACCTGATGTAATGTCATGGCTTATCCCCTCCACAGAAATTGTAGCATTTGCTATTGGATTGCCCTGAAGATCCTTAACAAACCCTTTCACTCCTCGATGTATCTAAAGTAAATAAATATATGTCAGCAACACATGGGAAATGACTGGAAAATCCTTAAGAAAAGATGGCACTTTCATCAGTGAAGTATCTGGTGATGTATCTAATGATGCAAGTTACAGATCCCACAGTCTACATGCTGACAGCTATCAAGGAAAATTACTAATCACCATAATGAACAAACAGTAAAGAGGAAAAATAACTCAGCTAGTAGTTATACTAATCTCTCTGTGCAATGCAAGCATTTCTCAGAAATATGTAGGAAATCATAATGTATGTCAACACTAACTTGAAAGTCTGTGTCACTGGGGATTAATGAATGTGCTGAGAAACTTTGAAGGGTAGCCTAGAAAAACGCAACTTTTTTTTTTCCCCCCTTAAATTTTCATCAGCTGTAAGAATTTAGGGCTACTAATAGACATAACTGCTTAGAAGTGAAACATGAACAAGGTTTGATGGGCAATCCCTGGGAGAGATGCTTGAGCTCTCTATTGTGTACCCAAAACATCCAGGTCTTTGAGCTGGGACCACATAGAGACCCCCTACACAGCCTGCGTGAGAAAGGTGATGTTGGGTCATGTCATAGTTCCTTCTTGCCTCTTAGGCAACGTAGTCCAGGCAACAGCACCAGCAGTACCTAAGCTGTCTCCTCCCAGCATATATGAAATTAAAGCGCTGATTTGACCGCAATGTGAGAAGAGACCAGTCCTGCTGGCTTTTCTTAAGCATGGTCTGAAAGCAGACTTAGCTCCTCAGAGGCAAAAGACTGAGGGTCAACTACTTTTTCACAGCCTGAGATAGGGAGCTCTCAGCCGTAGGGAGAATGGGATGTTTTGAACCTGTGCAGACATGCATCTCACTGGGAGCCTAGAGATTTTCAGGTTTCTCTCCAATTCTGTTGAAAAGACTTATGGATCATGAATTTTGAGATTTTGATGTTCCTCTCTAAGAACCTATACCGTGTATTCAGCTGCTATAATTTAGTTTACCAGATTCTTCTAATTTACAATGTGGGAGAAGCCAGACACAGATCGGCTTAGAAAAGCAGAAAGTTTGTATTTGCACTGTCCTCAGCAACCACAGAGGAGCTGAAGCATAGACCTGGACCTCTTATTCTGCAAGAGGATAAAAACCAGTGCCAGACTGTGCTGGTTTGGGTTAGCTGGATTTTTTGGTAGCGGGGGAAGAGGCCCCAGGGCTGGCTCTGGTAAGAAGCTGAGAAGCTCCCCCTGCTCCAAAACCAGCCAAGGAGCCATTAGAGGGACAATAGATGCGCCTCTGCGATTAACATACGAAAGAACTGATGCCAAACCTGAGCAGAGCAAGCACAAAAAGAAGAGGAGCTGTGCTGCAGGGGCAGAGCGGTGTTGGTGGTGGGTGAGGAAGAATGGGAAGAAGGTGCCCAAGCAGAAGTTTCCCTGCAACCCATGGCGAGATGGCAGGCTGTCCCCCTGCATCTGTAGAGGAAGGTGGTGGAGCACTCCCTGGGGGCGGTGAGAGGGTGAGAGCCACGGCCAGTGGACTTGGATTTTGTGGCCAGTGGACTCAGATTTGCTGCCAGTGGACTTGGATTGTGCAGCTGTGGAGGACCCCGGCGCCAGGGGAGGTGACTGTTCCCGAAGCAGCCCCTGACTCAGTGGGAAGCCCGCGCTGGAGCAGCTTGCCCCGGACCTCGTGGGAAGGGCTCATGAAGGAAAGGTTCGTGGAGGACTCTCTCCCATAAGAAGGGATCCCATGGGAAAGCAGGGAAGAATGCAAGGAAACCTTCTTCCTGAGGAAGGAGTGGCAAGAACCACCAGACTGTGAATTGACTTTAAACCCCATCCCCTGTCCCCCTGCACCGCGGGGCGGGGGGCGGGGAAAGGAGGTAGAGAAACCGGGAACAAAGTAATTTGGGCCCGGGAAGAAGGGAGGGGTGGGGTAACACATATAAGCAACTGCTCTTTGTGTTGTCTGTGTCCTGTGTGTGTTTGATTAGTGTGAAATGAAATTATAATTTTTTTCCCCAAGTTGAGTCTGTTTTGCCCGGGATCTTAATAGGTGAAGAGCCCTCCCTGCCCTTTGTCTCGACCCAGGAGCTTCTAGTTGGGTTTGTCCTCCTCATCCCAGTGGGGGGGAGGGGGGTGAGGAGTTAAGTGAGCAGCCAGGTGGCTGTTTCTTTGTTGTCGTGTTGGGCCTAAACCACGACACAGACAGACCATCTGAACTTCAAGGATTAAGTCAGCAGCTCCACAGAAGCAAAGGAAGTTGGCAATATAATCTCATACACATAAGTAATTTTGAAAATGCAATGACACCGTTGCTTTCCACAAGTCAGAGAAAATTAACCCATATGCAAAGTAGCTAACAATTTGAGACGAAACCCATAATAAATGGGTAAAAACCTGCAGAGCAGATACAGCTTTTCCCTCAGCCCACATACTGTTAATAATAGAATGGTGTAATTCAATAATTTCAAATATTCAAATATCTCAGATTTCTGGCTAACTAAAGCATTTCTGCACAAATACATCTGTAAAGAAATTACTATATCACTTGACCAGCTCTGCTAACAAAGTATGTTTCTGATTTCACAATCCCAGGTGTGCAACCATTATTGATACCAGATATATTTGTGATCTTTAAGTACAATATCCAGGTTTCAGAAATTCGATATTCCCACATTGCTTGGGAACCATTATTTCAGTGCAGCCTGCTACATCGTCGTTAAATGATTAAAAAAAAAAAAAAAAACAAACAAAAAAACCCCCAACAAACCCAAAATCAACAGAAAACCTCACCAATAAAACCCCTAGCCCCAAACACACATAAAGACCTATTTCAGGAGTCTTAACTTCCAACAACCCATTAGCACCATATTATCTTAACAAATGACTACGCTTTACACTTCTAGCCAGATTTTGTATCATTTTTCAGTGAACTCATCACATTGACAGCTCTATGTCAAATATCAGCAGCTCATGCAATCCTCTTTGTTGAGGAAGCCAACATAAACAATTTTAATTAAGTATCTGTTTAAGTTAGGCAAAATAAATTCCATACTATAACATATTTGCTCTTTTCCTCTCTTCCATGTGTTTGGAAAGATCACATAGGATTTACCACCTTAGAGATAATATAAGAATTACGGAGAAACGATTGGATTAATAGGAAATTGTGAATCAGATGCTCACACAGCACAAAGTTTCATGTACAGTAACTAGAGTTTTGCAATCCTCTTTTTTGTTACCTGCTCGATGTAATTGATAAGGGAGTTCTTGTTGTCCTCCCAGTAACCCTTCAGAGTTTCTTCAGGTGGGAATTTTTCACAACTAAGCTCCACTGTGATTTCAAAGCAGTTGCTACTGAGATAATTGAAATCCTGCATTCCTGGAATGCCAGAAAAGAGTTAGTGATGCACTTTGCATTGTTCTGAAGTAAATAGAGTAAAGGGGGACACATAAGATGCTGAGGCCATTAAGACTAGCTATAAATACAGTTGGTACAGTTCTATTTAATCAGCTTATTTCTGAAATCAGAGGCATTACATCAGAGAAACCAACAAGACAATTGATTTCCAGAAACATTTTCTTCTCAAGGAAAGTTTAGAAAAGACTTAACACCTGCCCTGTATACTTCTACCTCACATTATACTTGGCCTGTATACTCCTACCTGAAATGTTCTTGGATAGCTGACATATAAATTACGTTTTTTTTCTCTTCAGGAACAGAAAATTATTTCTGATTCTGGCTAAAATATTTCCAGGTGGAAGTAAAAGGTGAACACTTTGTAAACCTAGAAAAATGACAATTAATTGTAAAGCAAATAAAAATTACAAAGTCCCTTTGTAATAGAGATTTATAAAGACTGGTCAAAACCACGTTTTTTCGGAAAATATAGGGTACAACTTCGTAACATTTTACAAGACAAGCATCTGATTGCTAAGGAATATTCGTGGTCAAGCTTCTCAGCATAGATTCCAAATATTTATGATTTTCCATGAAAAAAAAAATGAAAAGAAAAGCAAATTTCCTATTAACTTAATTTACATGGAAATTTTTCCATGGATAGGAGTCTTTCCCACCTACTCAACACCTCTACAAAACCAATCAATACAGTGTGAGAAACACCATTAGTAATGCAACTTTAATGATAGGAATTTAAAAATGTATACAGTAGCATAATTAGGAACAACAACTTGATGGGAAAGATGTACTCTTTTAAACTTCTGAGCCCCTCATCTTGCTTCATGGAAATAGTGGCTATTTACTCACATCAGTCAACCAATAAACAAAGTGGTTTCCAATTTTGTAACTGGATCAACCAGCTGGAGAGGGACTGTGGCTGTCCCCAGGAGGGTTATAAATATATCCTCTGCAGAAGCTGATGTGGAGTTAGCACTTGCCTTCCTAGTCTATCTAGCTAGCAGAGTCAGTGGATTGTCAAATGGAGGACTGCAAAGAAAAAGGCTACCAAGCATTTTGAGCATCCCCGTGGAGGTCACTGAGGGATTTCAAAGTGCTTCGAACACAGCTATTTCAGCCCTGTTTCCCCATGCAAGCTACATGAGACCTAATAGAGTCTCTTTACTGAAACACTGGTCCAGAAATGTCCAGCGAGCTGATGTCATATTGAAAAAAGAACACCGAGGGCAGCAAACAGATTGAGTTAGGTGGGATTTTGCCAACACATTAGGGTGAATCTATTTTCTGCCAATCAGGCAACAAGATTTCTAACTACCGATAGCAACAGGGACTTTCCAGATTCCTAAAAGAACCTTTTTCTTTCTAAGCCTTTTTCAGATGGCTGAAAAATGAGGACACAGAAGGCAAAGATGCTCCTGGGAGGGATGGCTCTGATGTCCTACCAGGCAGAATGCAAGATGGACCATTCAGCAGTACACAGCAAGAGAGCAGCAGACTCATGAGTAAAATCGTGGCAGCAGTGCTGACTGGCAGACACCTATTCCAGGCACTAGATAATGTTGCTTTGCTTGATTTTTGCCTTTCTTCCACAAGAAAGACAGAATCCATGAAAAGAACTGGGAGCTGAAGGGCATGATGTAATTTTACTGTGGTGCCAACAACTCTTGACCATTGCTGCTCTGTTCTCAGGAAGTTTCTCCCCCTCACCTCCCAAAGCAAGGTGGATGCCCTAGTTTCTCAAGGACAGAATAAAGAAGCAATGTATTTTCCAGTTTTGTGCACAATGTCCATATCCACAGCTTGTATGTATTACTCCTGAAAAAAATCAGCTTGCATCATTGAGCTGCAGATGATGATCTGAGTCTCTGGAGCAGAGAATGGCGTGAAAATAGCCTAGATCTAAATTGTGGCCTACTGCATCTGTAATCTGGAGAGTATCAGGCTGGCTGCATACAATTTGCACTCTCTACCTGCCTGTTCAATATGGCAATCAGATGAAATATCCAAGAAATCAATACATTTCAAAAGATTTATTCAACATTGTGGCAATTTTGCTGCAACTGGTCAAGCTTTCTCTCTTAACTGTCCTATTCCTTCTTGCTGTGCACAAGGCATGCATAACATGCATGCACATCACCACACTCCCAAAGCCTTCTGTTTTAATAAAGGATAGCACAAAACTAACTTTCTTATACTTAACAGGGACCACTCTGAAGATCAGAAAGGCTTAGCAGATCTCAGATATAACTGAGATTTAGCAATGAATGCCCTTCATTGCTTACCACAAGTAGAACTGTTCTTTGAAACTAAGCAACAAAAAAACTCTTCCGTTGCACTGCTCTGATGTCCTGAAGGGCTGCAATGTCCCTATGTTAGTACTCACATAAATAAGCTTAGAATATGTGACATAATTAATTTCTTCAGCCTTTAAAAAAGGGACTCCAACCTTCACAAAGAAAGTGGAGTGCAGGGTGTGCCCCTGGCATCCAGGCATCAGAATTACTTAGACTTTGAATTACAAGCTACTTCACTAAGCTACTTCAGCTTCTACACATATTAAGACAGTAACTTTTAGCAGGACAGGATGAACTTGAGCCTTGTGCATAACTGGGAGAACATGTGCCTCCTAAAAAAAAAAACAACAAAAAACAAAACCTAATATTGCTTCCAAAACTGGTAACATGAAAGGTAATTCAAGTTAGGAACAAACTGAGTGCCAAGAGTGATCTGAGAGTATCTGAAAATAAAGAAACACTTAAACAATAGCCTAATAGTACAGCAATTTAAGCTGCTTTGAAATGCTCTTTTCGTAATGACACAAATCTGATTAGACTCAGGTGACTCTGTATTGATAGATCAAGCATAACAGGCATGTGGCTAGCTAGTAATTCATTACTATCTGCTTATCTCATTTATATATTTCCAAATGGATAGTCCACACATAAGGTACATGAAAAAACCATTACTGATGTTGAAAAGTTATGCACTCAAGCACTCAACAACTAAGGAAATGCTAAAATTAAAGCTGTCTGTGCAAATTTAATTTGGCTTTCTTGTGCATAAGTGAAATAATTAATTGCTTGCTGATTTGGAGAAGGCCAGTGTTAAAAATAGCATAGATTTTACATGTAGGTGTATTTTTCCCCAGGGTCTGGTGGCTACAAGGACACTTCCTCAGCACAGAAGAATTACCTCTTTCCCTCTGCTTGCTGCTTTCTGAAAAACCTACAAGGATCAACAAATTACAGAAGACAACTAATACAAAACAAGTGTAACAGGCATCACCGTCTCAAATACAGCACAAATGAGCTGTCAGGGGAGCTATTTTCCCTGCTCCACAGAAGTACGTAACTACTAAGCAGGTAACAGTGAGAAAAATCTCACAGTGAAGTGTATTAAGAGATAGAACCAAGTGTCAAATATTCCTGTACATAGAATCATCATAGAAAGGTTTAGGTTGGAAGGGACCTTAAAGACCATCTAGTTCCAAACCCCTGCCATGGACAGGGACACCTCCCACTAGCTGAGGTTGCTCCAAGCCCCATCTGACCTGGCCTTGAACACTTCCGGGGATGGAGCATTCACAACTTCTCTGGGCAACCTGTACCAGTGTCTCAGCACCCTCACAGTAAAGAATTTCTTCCTAATATCTAATCTAAATCTACCCACTTTCAGTTTAAGGCCATTACCCCTTTTCCTATCACTACAAGCCCATTTGCTCTCTCTCCACCCCAAAAGCCCAAGGCCTGAATGGAGGATTGCCACCTTGTCTGCAAGGATATAAAGTTAAATACTTTTCCTAAAGCAACACAAATGGCTTTTCATTAGCTTATAGCATTGCTAACTTTGAGTGCGTTGTTATCATATGGATAGCAAAAGGTCACTGATACAACAGATAACTTAGATGGAACATTTTGGTCTCCAGAAATGGATTTTCAGACTAAAGCTTCCACAAAAATTTTCACTTGAGCTGAGCAATGTTTAGTTATTTTCCTTAGCACTAGACATGGAAACAAAAGAACTATTTTAGGTTCATTATTTTTTTGGTTTTTGAAGTCAGCCTGTGGCAAATACTGCCATGGAGTTTTCATTCGTCTACTAACTTCTATACAAATACATGAGAAAATGAAAGGGCTCACTTGGGAAATTTGCAGTCTAACTTAAAATAAGATCCAAAAGGAGGAAATAACTCAAACTTTCCAACAAGTTTTTCCAATGGAAAAATATGCCTTTGGCATATGCAGTTTAGTGAAAATCAAAGCATTTCAACAACGGAAAGGCTGTTTTTTACAGCATTTTCCTAAGGAAAAAAAAAAAGCTGAAGTTAATATGCCCACACTTTTATAGTTAATACTTAATATTTCATTAAGATAGTTTTGGACTGAATTGAAACAAATTTTAACTATTAAATCTCTCAGTATTTTTCTTATTTTTCATGAGCTTTATAGGATTTTATAGATGTACCATGGTGAGTGATTAGGCTTTAATTTAACCAGACCAAAATTCATGGATAACCTGGTAGTATTCCAGACCATAATTAAACCAGTGAAAACTCAAGCTTAAAATAACCACCAGTGACACTGAACCCCCACAAAGTGGGGCTTACCTCCTGGGACGCTGTACCATGCACCACCATTAGTTGTTCCATCCACAAAGCTGCTGTCATCATCATTTTTACGACAGGGTGGTCTGTTTGGATCAGACATAGCAGGATTAAAAGAAGAATAACTGCGAGCCAGGCTTTGAAAAATAGCATCATCAGGGCAGGAGCTGTATTCATGAGCACTGCCTAGGGAGGAAAAATAGTCCAAGAACAAGGATTATTACAAGGGCAGTCATACTGACTGGGCTCACAACCTAGATTACCAGTACTGCACAATGCCTGGAGAGTCTCTGTTCACATGAAAGTGTCCTTACCTTAACAACATTAACATTTCCCAATACTTTATCAATTGCCTGTACCGGGCTGTCCCATTATAAGGGTGACTATTCTTATCAGTCCTAGTATTTATGAAAATATTAACTTCAAAGTGCACTACAAAATCCAGGCTATTCTAGGCTTTAGATACTGTGGGGAATACACAATACATCAAAAAAGGTCTCTCTCTAAAGAGTTTTACAGTCCAAAATTAAAAGAATTTGCAATTAAACTGTAAGAAGGTAGACTGAAGGAAGACAATTGCAAACCACACCATCATCTCATGATCATTGCGCATGTGCATATTCCCTAGCGGCAGAAAAAACAAACTCATATTGCTGTGTGCTAAATGATAACATCTTTGCCACAATGTGATCCTTTTTACATGGGGCCAATAATGAGAAAGTGGAAACAATGATAGTTGTTTTATTAGCACAGTACCACTTCCAGAAATTCATTTTTTAAAGCTGCATGTAAAGAAACCTTAGATCACACAGGCAGCCTAGATCCATCTCTCTTGATTCAGTTAACAGGGTACAAACAAGCTAATTTAAGTCCTAAGTTGCCTTGATTAAAGTACCTGAGAGACCATGATTCCCTCAGGTATTATGTCATTTTTTGTGACATAACTCTACAGAAACTACCTATCTTCAAAACTAGAAAACATGGTCGTACAGTGACCAGCTTTAAATGTGGTTAATATGCTAAAATAATTCATTACGTCATGACATGATGTTTACAAAGTGGATCTAGGTAGCAGTGAAATAAGGATGGAATATAATTTATATCTCTTACTATTTCACGTTAACTCATACTACATACCACTTCGAGTCTCATCATAAGGATAGTTTGCAACAAGGTCTCCTCCATGAAGATTGGCAGATAGCACAAAGGGAATATCCATAATCCAGTGAATGACACCTTTTGTTTCAGGAGCAAGCTACAACAAAATAGCATTACCAGCAGTTACAAGTTGATAACTCAATGTAGAAACTTATTTAATTGTATATATTTGGCTTAATTATTACCATATATATTGTACAAGCCATTTAAATGAACAGCAATTTTATTTTGGCTTCAGAGAGAAGTGGATCAGAACTGGTCTAAATAGATCAATACAAGTCTAGAACTGGTGTAAATTAGTTCAGAAAGAGACCATAGATAAAGCAATCTCAGTATTTTATTTCTTCCCGTTATGGCTAAAAAAAGCCTACCAAAGTTTAAACCAAGGAAAATAAACTAATTCAAAATAAATGTTGGCAGAATGTAGCTTATTCTCTGCACTGAAAGTGAAATTACGTCATTTAATAATTTGAATTTGAAGACAGAATATGGCTGTGAAGGCCTCAACCCTATGGGACTGCAGTCACAACACTAATTTCTAGACCCTCCTGTGGATGTAAACACAAGATGATGAAAATCCCTCCAGATTGTATATTTAAGGCTTAAGCTTCACAAGAATGCATGTGTTATTTGTGACTCTAGCTTGTAATGCATAGCCAACAATGTAATTAAGCACAATACCCAAGTGAATTTCTGGCAATGGTAAAAATGCAGAACATCTACAAGAATAACTTCAAACCAAGGGAGAAGGCTACGCAATCTCTGGCCTTAAAAATAAAACATGCTTTGAAAGAGAAATTATCTAAAGATTAAGCAATATGGATCAAAAGGGTTGACTACAGTAAGCCATTTTGAAAAAGTAAGTTACCCAATATTCTGTCCCTACTTACCTTAGGATTCTGGTCCACAGCTTTTTTCATGTTTTTCAGCAGGTGGTTGTTTGGGCCACCTTCTTTCTCATTAACATAGACTATTCTATCAAGATCAGGGAAATTTCGGTTTAGATCTATCCCTTGGGCGTTACTTCGACCAACAAACCAGTCTTTAAGTTCACCGGGCTGAATGAGAAAAGGGAACAGACAGAGGAAGGGAGATGAGCAGATTCAGGAGATTACACATCAAGCTTTATACGGGTTTATTTAGCCATGTACATTCAAATGACAGATTTACTTCTCATGTTCTTGAGAATAAGAAGGGATCACATGGGAATAAAGCTTCTGAAGCACCAAGAAGAGCTGAGTCACCCCTGTGTCTTCCTAGAGCTCTGTGAGAACAAAACCAACCTCTGTTTCACTGAGGGCCTTGGAGGAGAGGATCATTCTCACAGTGGCAGATCTAGACTAAGGATGGGCAAAATTACCAGCAGCATCAGATTTTCCAGTGCCTGCCCAGTCTGCCCCTGTCAAGTCTTCCCCTGAGATGTGGCTTTTCTGCATTGCTTCATGCCCATGCTCATGAGTTACAGACCTTCTTTTAGTGAGCCTCCAAGCAACTGTAGATTTATCAGCCAGTCACAGGAACATCTGCATTCATTTCAAAGTTCCTCTGAATGGCTTCAGGGTAAAGGAGGACCTTGATCTTTGTTTACCTAAGATTTTTATTTTTATGGTGCCTGTCAGCTTTATTCACTGACATGGCAGCATTGCATAAAGATGCAATGAGAATTTTTACAAAATCTTTTCTTTAAGCTGATTCTCTATAACAGGTTTGGGTTTGCATTAGGAAATGCCTTCAGAGTGAAAAGCTTGTGTCTGTAAGCTTTCAGTACTCTATAAAGTAGGTTTAGTTTGATTACCCATTTTAATTTTGGGACATATTTAATCTACTGTCACATATTGTGTACAGGATCAAGATGCTTCTAAATTAGAATGACAGTGACACTAAAGCTAATTGTATTACAAATCACATGTAACTTGTATAGCAATCATGTAAGAGCAAGTGTACTTTGACTAAGGAGCAGAAGTTTCAGAGAATATTATTACAGAACCTCTTCTGAGAGAGATTTCAAAGTAGCAAAACACTGCAAGTTGAGGACATCTTCTGCTTCATTGCCACGAGAGGGAGACATAGCACCGAATATGGTTTAAAAGGGTTATGTGTGTTTGGGGTTTTTTGAGAGACTACATGAGAATCAGTGTAATAAATATCTTAATACGGTTTGACTTATTTAATCATAATTAAATAATCACATAAAAATTAAAATGTCTGTATTAATTTTAAATGTAAATACGTCTTGTAAAACAAGAAAACTATTTTTGTTTAGAACATAATATACTCCACAAGCTTTATATATCATGGTCCTATTTGGCCTCTATTTACTAATTATGCATTAACACATTAGGTTTCTTGACTGAGTTATCATCTAAAAATACATGCTGAATTTTCTTGGCTAATAGCTTAATTAAAGTACCTCATGCTTGAAATTCAGAATCAAAGTTATACTAAAAAGATGGCTCACAAAGTTTGCTTGTTTAGGGATCAAGCTCTGCTGAGTGTGAATAATTCATGTAAGTGCATTTACATTAGAATATTCTTAAAGTAAACATCAACTTTCCCTTTTCTGCCACTTCTGAAACATCATGTATTCCTAGAAGTTACTTGTTTAGGAAGCAGTTCAGTCAGTGAACCCAGATGAAAGACTATGCATGAAACATAATAATTATATTTTTAAATACATTAAACACACTGACAAGAGAGATGGCCGTTTGTTGAAAACCCCAAAATAAAATAATCCTTCTTAAACAGAACAACGCTATTGTACTACTAGGAAATACTTCACCTATGCTGTTCCATTCAACAGTCACCACCAAGAGTTCATACATCTGGAAAAATGCTAGTCCAAGTGTCATTAAGATCCTGAGGTTGATATATTGATAATTATATATGTAGCCTTACAAACCTGGGATGCTGCCTTCTCAAAGCCATCTGGGTTCAAAGATGGCATGATATGGATACGTGTGCTATGGATCAAGTTGATAATAGTTTCATTTCCTTTCTGGTATTCATTACACAAGTACTGAGCCAAGAAGATGAGCAACTCCCTTCCAACAGCTTCATTCCCATGCATATTGCCAACATACTTAAATTCAGGTTCTCCTGCAAGAAAAAAAGAAGAACATGTCTTAGAAAAACATAAAAATCACTCACGGACCGGACCACACAGCACACATGAGATGTGGGTATCACTATTACTACAATTGGCCACAGTATTCCCAGGAAGCTACAAGCCTCCTTCAGAAAAGTAGATTATGTTTTTTCTAAAATCTGGCTAAACAAACATAATTTATATTCAGCTGTTCGCCAAAGACAGAGAAAGAATACCAGAGGACAACACGGTATGCCACCATAAATGCTAAGCAAGACCATTAACATTACTTCTGCAAAGATCTAATGCAGTTGATTCCTCAATATTACGAAAGAGTGTCTTGATTAGGTCGTTTTTAAGTATACAAACTGACACTAACAGAACTTCTTACCTTTCATGTTCTCTCCAAGATTAGGTTAAGCTTATCACACCACACATGCATTAAACTGCAATTCTTTTACCACAGTGAATGGCTGTTGATCCCAATGATCTGAAAAATCTTATCCAGCAGTTGCTTTGGATATTCAGCTCAGACTTTACGAAGCAAGTGCAAAAACCTAACTCGTATAATAAACAGTCCAGTACTAAATATATACAGAAACATCCCACATATATTAATGTGCATATATTTGATGTTGATTTAATATATATTGTATACTTGTATAGAATATTAATATGTATTCAAAATATATTATATATGAATTCATATATATATTCAAATATATAAATAAGCAGTCCAATATTCACAATTGCTCATTTGTCACATTCTCTTAATCCTAGACATGAAAAACACACAAGATAGGTTTTTTCGAGCTGTGATGGATATACCTTTTAAAATACTTCATTTTGAGCCCTAATTCCAGAGAGGTTTTGGTATAATGTAAATACCTGAATGAGATTTAAAAGATTTCCCTGGAAATAAAATGAATATGCTGTTTTCTGGGTTGAAGCCCTTTTTCCCCTATCCTTTTCCTTTTTAAATGCACTTCTTCTGCTGTAACAGTTTTAATAAAACATTCTGCTGATTATAAGCTCTGTACAGTCTTTGAGCACACTTTGCAATAGCCTTTAGCACTATCACAAAGGCAAATTCAAGCCAGGAAGACTATTACACAAACCAGACCTAATTAATCGCTAATCAAGCACACAGTCATATCTACTTACAACTCTTCAGTCTGTGCTTGTTAACCTTAATCCAGTGGTAAGATGCTAGCAGACAAAGGGATATTAATACCACAACTTCTTTCCTTCCAGCCAAGATGTTTTTGTACATATGGATTCATCCCTGACATTTTTTGTCAGATAGGTTAAAAGTTTTCTCATTTCAGTGAGCTTCATTTTATGTGATACACACAATGTCATTACTGTGACTAAAAAACTCCATTTCCTCTTTTAACATTGAGCTCCTATTTACTATTTTTTCTTACCTGTTAATGCCAGGGAATGCAAGAGGTATAATCACCAAGTCCATGCAATCAACCCAATCCCATTAATAAAGATGGATACTATTACATGAAATACGCAGCACTGCACATCACATAGTCTCATCAGAATACTCATGCATATGTGTATTGGCATGTTACTTATGGGAACAGTGCTTCACAAGCTAACAGGCAAATTTGGTACTGCAGTAAATATGAACACAGTTGCATTCTGTATTTGTGGTTTTCCTTAGGACATTGCTAAGGAAGCCTGCAGGAGAGAGAAATAATTTCTCCTTATTGCCAGCCCTGTGCGTTAATCCTGCCTTTCTCTCCCACTTGCATTTTACAGGCCTGGCTCAAATGAAGAAATATAGGCATATGTTTCCCATACAGTACTGCTTGTCCCCTTCCCCAAAGAATCATGAACAGTGTTTAGATGGGTTTATGAAAACAGACACAGTCTACAGTGAACCAAGTGTACAGCCTCATCTACAGCATATCTTCAGTGGTAATCACCTATCTCAAATGAGAATTAAAAGCTAAAAGGAGTTTCCGAAGAGGTAGACAGTCACTGGAAATATAGAAAGTCCTTCCTATGAAAAGTGAGTGAAGAAATCAGCCCCATTTTCCTTAGGAAGAATAATAAGGGACAGTCAAGTATACCAGCCACTGTGGTATGGAGGAGTCCGTCTGGAAGGCAGCAATTCCCTACACCACAGAATAAGAGACAGTGATTTTCAGTTAAAGGAAACAATGAGCATATTTAGACTGATAAAGAAAACAACATTATTCATAACACAAAGTATGAAACCAGTATTCAAAGAATCCCAGTGGCAGTGAGGAGTCAGCAGAACTCCAAGTTTTGCTGACAAACCAAGAGTTACAAAACTGATGTAAAATTGACTGCAAAAGAAAAAGGGAAAGGTAACAGAGAGCTAAGTAATAGCCATGCTTCAAAACTTAACTTTGTGCTCATATTTTAGCTCCTACGGGCATTTACTTACACCTTTCTCTGAAGCAGAGAAATCTAGCTCCTATCAATCCCGAGCTGTGGAGAACAAAGCTGAGTGGTCCACACACGTGGGAACTGTTTTCCCCTGGCACAGCAACCAAAGAAATACTGTGTTTCTGCTCAATATCAGAAGATCCTGAATTTCAGACTGTATCTAAGAATTTTAGGAAAACTCTTCATTATTTCAACAGTGGGTCCTTCTCATATCTAAACTCTGCAGCTGCTCCAAAGGAAACAAACCTGATTTTTACTGTTTATTTCAGGTGAAACAATGCCACAAGCTGGCTGCAGGGGAATAAGCAGTTCACTCATTAGTTGTCCATGCCCATCATGGGGAGAGTCAGGGAGTCCATTCTGGAAAAAGGGACAATGCTGCTAAAGTCATTAGTTACCATTACAGTGCCCAAAAAGCTGAGAGAGCTTCCACAGGCGACGATCTGCTAATATGACTTTTCAGCTAATGAAGCCCTTAATTTGCATTTCCACTTCTGCCTTTCATGTTAGAGTAAAAGCTGCAACTCAGGGTATACCTTCTGGAAACCTTTTTTTTAGTAGTCACTTTTACCTAAACCCTTTCCTAATCATCTTTTTCTCTAGGATAATGAAGGCGAGGCAGGCTGCTAGCTGAGGCCATCGTTCTGTTGGTTGAGTAAGCAAACCCAGCTGCCTGAATTTCAGTGACCGACTCTGTGATGCAGCCAGCATCCCAGTCCTGCTATGGGTCCTGAAGGAATCAGCTCCTTGTCCTCCACCTCATGAGCTAACACAGTTACCTCAAACACCAAGGATGCAGCTGCCTAGTTCTTAAGCTAGCACTCCTCACTTTATGGGTTCCCTGGTGTATTCATTGAGTATTTCCTGCTGCACCACCTCTAAAAGCTTCAGGCATCTCTGGAAAAAAGCCCACTTCATGGGGAAAACAGCCTTTGGTCACCTCTTGCTAGCATGCTACTTAGCTAGTGGAAGAGCTGCTCTTCCCTTTAATCCTTCATGAGCCATTTAATGCAGACCTTAATGACCCTTCATAGGATTCTGTAAGTCTAATTGCCTCACAGAATTATTTTTTTTTAAATTAAAAGACTCAGTAAATCTCAATTTTATGAACTTTTAAACAATTTCTCCAAACCAGTAGACACACTTCTCTTCCACTACAGAGAACTGGAGGTAACTTGGCAAAAGAAGCATGACAAAATATAACTATTTTTCTTCATTTACTTGACCTCCACCAAAAAAGCACAATTGTTTTAATGGATTCCCATGCTCCAAGTTATGACAAATAACAAAGGAATATTTCCATTGCTTAAATATTTAAAATTCTTATTTAATTTTATTAATTTTCTGACAATATCTTTTCAAACTATAATCTCTCATTCACAATAGCAAAAGTATGTCTTGCATAACAATGGAAGCACGACATTTATAAATGCTTAAACGTCATTTCAGCCCAGACACAGATGCTTGTGACATCAAATGAATGGGTGGATACTAACATCTTTCAGGACAAGTCATAAGAAATTAAATGCAGCAATCACATTTCTAAATATCTCAGTATCTCCGGTGAAGGCTCAGCTATCACATAATTTTGGCTATTAGAAGGCTTTTACATCCCTCTGAGATTGACTGCGTGGTACATTACAGCCTGATAAACGATTAAGGAAAAAGTATTTTTAAATGTCGTGCCTTTCTGGTGCCTGACAAACATTGTTAAAATGTCACCATTTGCTTCTGCAGTTACTGCCAGCTAAGGTCTTCTGCAGTTTCCTAGGAACAGCACGTACATCATTAATATTAGACAGGTTGTCCAATTAAAGATGACTAACCACTGCCATTTTCATCTCAGGCTGCATTTATACAGTAAGGACAGTAATTATCTAAAATGTAGGGACAAAAAGTTTAGCACCTACTAATTATATATACTATGAGTCAAGGTAATGTCATGCCACTAGTCATGGTCTAATGTAAAGCAGTTAACCTTAAAATATGCAGTAGTTCACTCATGGAAGTGCAAGCCACATGGCAGAAAAAAAATTAACTACTGGGAAATTTAAGTGCTTAATGAACGGTTTTGCAAATCAACCTCAAATACACTTAAAAACTAGAGTCCTACTTCTGATTTCCCATATTTATTATGGAAAAGCTAGCAACGTTCCTGAAATAACAGACTTAGTGTTTTTGATTACTTACAGTCGCTTGTCATTTTTAATATGGCAACCGGTAAACTTTTCTTGTAGATAAATGGCATGGAAAATCTCAAAGCCCCTGCTGGCATGAAATTAATTCATTGAATGTGATTGAAGACTTTCTTATGCTCCACATTTTTGTTAGCAGTTCAAAGAGAAAGAAATTCTCTGGAGGTGAACTACAGGGAAAACCCAGGATTAAAAATGTGTTTCTTCTTTGCATATGAAAAAAGAGAGGGAAAGAAGAAAATAAATGAGGAGGTGAGACTGGAAAGAATTAGAAAATTTAGTTTTCTAACGACCTGTAAGCTAAATGTCTGCAACCTACCTCAACAGGATTTCAAAAGAAATATTCATCTCCACAACTTTTGTGTGCATTGAAAGATAGAATTGCAATGCAGTATCAGTTTCTAAAGCATAGGCCTTACATACTTTTAAGGCATCATTTACGAAGATGTACCATTGGTCTATAATCTTGCTGTAAGACAAATTACTGCAAGTTTCACAGGTGGCTTACAGGAATGCAAAAATGGGTCAACACTGAGGCCTTAGAAAAATCCCATCTTTCACTTTCTTACCATTAACTGCTAGAAAGTACACTGAGAAAAGAGAAAAAGAAAATCATGGATCTTTTGGCAAGCTCCCACTTTAAACAAATGCCTGCATTTTTTAGCAGCTATGATTCAAAACTGGTCTCAAGCTCTTTCCGGAAATTTTCTGAATTATTTTAACACTACTGCTTAAAATTAAAGTTAACAACGAAGTCTGTACAGCATATTTAACCCGGAGCAAAAGCACACAAAGGACAGCTATGTTTCTGCTGGCCTTGACACGTACAAATTAAGGCGTGAGCTCCATTCTACTGAGTAGAAAGTCTGTCAGCTGAGCTTCAAAGTAGGATCTTATACGTCTTTGTGCTGGAAATTAAATTCTCCAGACAGACTACCTCATGCTTAAAACAGTTATTTCCACCAAAAAAGTTCTGCATGACTCGATGCTTTCTTCAGATTTCCAACAGCCCACTCTCACCCCTGCAGCTACAGAAATTGGCACAGCCACCCACGAGAAGTGGGCAAAGCATCTGCTCAGCCCCACCAGTCCCCACCTACAGCTCTTTGCTGGCACATCCCAATGCTGATCTTTCTGCAACACCCTGACGTGTTGCACTGCATTCAGTGTTCCGGGTAAAGCCCACTTGCTTTACCAGAGAGCAGAACAGTTAGCTAGTAGAATTGACGATTTTTTAAATGATAACAAATCGTTTGTAAAGCAAACCAAGTTTACTTATTTAATCAAAACCCTTACCTTAAGAAGAAACACTGAAATGTCATATACACAAAACCCTGACTTTGGGTAAATGTGCTAAAAAGTGCAGATTTAAAATTAATCAGAATTTTAGAAGTAACAAATAACCATCTATACCTACCATGGAATTCACCAGATCAGTTTTACACTGCATTGCATTTTTCACACTCTAGGAAAACTGAGTATGACTTAGCATTTATAGAATTCATTACATCCTTACAGCAGTAAGTATCATTAGCTCAGCATTGAAAACGATGTTCTTCAGAAACTAAATACGAAATGAACTGCCCTGAACCACCAGTCTGTGGCAGAGTACAAGACAAATACAATTTTTTCACCTCTCCATTTTTGCTCTTACTGCTAGGAAAAAACCCAGACTAAAACATGCCCCTGGGATTCTTTGTGAAGGACACTGGCAGAACAGAGTTGAAACAAGTACTCAGTGTCCACAGCAATGCTGGGTGTGGGATACAACTGATTCAATTCACCTTTTCCACTGCACTCAGTAAGAGCGGGGGGGCTTTTCTATTTATAACTGTGTGACCAAGTGAATTTTCATTTTAAAGACACTCACTGTATCCCTCCAGTTTTGGTTGGCACATAAAGCAAAGTTACTTTTTAAATCCATCATCAAAACAGACCTTCTGATGAAGAGAATGTTGATACATAATTTAGACCTGTATTTATGATGGTTCCTCGTCAAGTTCACTTAACAAGCTTTTTCCCTTCAGCAAACTCTAGAATCAGCTTTTCACTTCAACTACAAAAGTACCTGCCAGCCATCAGAGCACTTGAAAAGGACTGATGTTGCCTATCTCATTCCTTTTGTGAGTAACAAATACATGAGAAATTTCAAAGCTAAACTAGTTCAAATGCCTGCTGCCAGCAGGAGACACATGAGGGCTCTGCTTTTCCTCATCCTGATTTCATGAAGAGAAGAAATAAAAGTCGAAAATAAGCCATCTATATCCAGATCCCAGACTCCAAAGTCAAAGAGGTAGGCAGAAATGCTGGACAAAGAAGGTGAAGAAACAAAAGTAAGCTCTCCCTTTTTACTGGAAACAAGCAAACAGAAAGTCAATGAAAAGCTGTAAACAATTCTTTTCCACTAAGTTATAAAGGCCCAATTCAACATTGCCATGTGGCTTCCCTCTGCCAAACACATGGCCAAAAGCACGGAAGCACAGGCATGAGCTCACTTGGAGGCTATTTCCAGGCTGGGAACGACGGGCGCTGTGACCCTTCCAAGAAGTGCCCTGAGCAGAAAGCAAATCTGAAAAGGACTGAGGGAGTGAAATCAGGCCGGGGCTCCCCCCTCTGCAGCCTCTTGCCCCAGTACTTGCTGCAAGGCTGCAGGAGCAAGCTAGGGCAGCTTTCTGAGCTGCACTGCCTTGTGCCCCAGGATGTAGCAGTGTGTGCATGGGAAGAACACTCAGAGAGCTCACCTTCACCAACCAAAACTCTGCATTTTTCTCTCCACAGAGGAGAGCTATTTATGACTGAAAAGGATTACAATTCCTATCATAAGGACATTCTGGGTCCTTGGGAAATATATTTTCCATGCTTGAGGATCTAGGAATAACTAGTAGTAAGCCCCCCAACTCCCTCCATTGATTTCCAAGAGGCTTTCTAAGGCACGGCAACGACACTTGCTACTCCACACACTGAACGCTCCTTCTCTATTGGTAACTGGAACATTATTTTATTCCACTGCTGTTTTATCACAGTCTAACACTGTGTGAAAAATCCTTTGGGCAGATCTGTGATTCAGACAGATGATGCTGAAATGCATTGGTCATTGCTAACAGATGGAGAGGAATAAAATCTCCCCATAAATGTACATTTGTAACAAGTCCCTCATGTACACAACATGTTACAGAATAAGAGTGGCTTTTGTACTGGCGTATTTATTTAGCTTCCCTGGCTTAGATGCGCCCTACTATTTACTGATCTTAGCTTCTGGGATTATTTGCCATGGAGTTTACAGAAAGAGTTACAAAGTGGCCTTTTAAAAAATGAATTGCAGTAAGAAAGACACAGGCAAACTAAGAAAGCCAATTACGCTGCTACCTTGCTCCTCTATGGAAAAAAAAATATGAAAGATTGACTTGTGATGACTAAGAGAGGACATTTACATCAGAAGACAAATGACCTGATTTATGTCACTATCTTCAGAAAACAACAAATACCCAGGTGGCTTTTTCTAGTTCCAATACTGTATTAGCATCATCCTTTTGGTATAAAGAATTTTAAAAAATATAATTCTGTCATTTTAGAAGTTAGAGTTGGGTTGTTTGGTTTTTTCTTAGCTAGAAAAACTGCAGCTGCACCTTCAGCTTAAAAACCTGGTAGACTGTGTGAAATCTTGATTAAAAACTGGCTTCCTGAAATCTGTTCTTTTGCTGCACTACTCCTCCAGCATGATTTTAGCAGCTAATATTCTGTCAAGTTTCTGCATTTAAGGTTTGAATGTAGCACTAAATCTGGATCGCACTTGTTCTTGAGATAGCAATGGTTAAATCAGATCACTATGAAGCAGAACAAAAAAAGTTTACGTAGGTAGAGTATTCAAGATTGGTGGTCCAACACTACATCTCAAAACATTGCAACACTTCAGAATTTTTCAGTAGTATGTACAATTTTATTTAAAATTGGTTTTGTACACCTTAATGATTTATGTATAGCCAGTTTAGGTAGAAAATGCAGACCTGGATGCTTGGAGTCTATGTTTGAAATATGGATACCCATTAAAAAATGCCCCCATATCATCTTAACCATTAAAAAAAAATGCAAAAAGGTGATGACTGCTAGCAAGACAGTATAAGCAGAGGAAGCTAAACCAGTGCAGAGGCTAATAAAATCAAGCTTGGTGCGTAAGAGGAAGAAGTGAATCATGTAACAGCTTGTTGACTCAATAATGGCGCTGACTGAACCAGACAAATTCTTTATCTCAATAGCAGTTGGGAATGGACCCAGAAAGCTTTCAGGAGGCAATCTGCCTTTAGATGAGGGAGTTTAAGATTAAAAAATCCCATATGGAGACTGACCCAACACTCCAAGCCACAGCACAGCTGTAGAGCTGCAAGACAAAGAACAGCCTTCTCAAGATAGAAACAAATCCTTCACAAAAAAATCTGTAATGGCTTTTGGGTCTGCTCATGGATACACATCCTAGTGTCCTAAAAAACAGCAGATTTTTTCCCTCATATAGGGAACAAGCAGAAAAGCTTTTCAACATTCCTCAGACCTTATAAGAGAATCAAAGAATGGTTAAGGTTGGAAGGGACCTTCAAAGATCATCAGGTTCCAACCTCCCTGCTAGGCGCAGGGACACCTCACACTAGACCAGGCTGCACAAAGCCTCATCCAACCTGGCCTTAAACACCTCCAGGGAGGTGGCCTCCATAGGCTCCCTGGGCAACCTATTCCAGTGCCTTACTGCCCTCATGGTGAAGAATTTCTTCCTGATGTCTAACCTAAATCTCCCCTCTTTTCAGTTTAAAACCATTACCCCTCGTCCCATCACTGCCCTCTCTGGTGAAAAGTCCCTCCCCAGCTTTCCTGGAGGCCCCTTCAGGTACAGGAAGGCTACTATAGGGTCTCCCTGGAGCCTTCTCTTCTCCAGGCTGAATAGCCCCAACTTTCTCATCCTGTCTTCATAGCAGAGATACTCCAACCCTTTGATCATCTTTGTGGCCCTTCTCTGGTCCCCCTCCAACAGCTCCATGTCTTTCCTGTGCTGTAGAGTCCAGAGCTATACACATTTCTCCAGGTGGGGCCTCACCAGAGCAGAGTAGAGGGGCAGAATCCCCTCCCTGGCCCTTCTGGCCATACTTCTTTTGATGCAGCCCAGGATGTGGTTGGCCCTCTGGGCTGCGAGCACACACTGGCGGCTCATGTCGAGCTTCTCATCTACTACCAACCCCAAGTCCTTTGCCTTGGGACTGCTCTCTAGCCACTCTCCCCCCAAACTGTATTTGTGCCTGGGGTTGCGCCGACGCAGGTACAGGACCTTGCCCCACCTCTGCAGCCTGTCAAGGTCCCTCTGGATGGCATCCCTTCCCTCTAAGTTGTCAACTACTCCACACAGCTTGGTATCATCAGCAAACTTGCTGAGGATACACTCAGTCCCACTGTCCATGTCTCCAACAAAGATCTTAAACAGTACTGGTCCCAATACCGACCCTGAGAAACACCACTCATCACTTGCCTCCACTTGGACACTGAACTATTGACCACAACTCTCTGGGTGCAGCCACCCAGCCAATTCCTTATCCACTGAGTGGTCCATCTGTGAAATCCGTGTCCTGTCAGTTTGGAGACCAAGATGTTATGTGGGACAGTGTCAAATGCCTTGCACAAATCCAGGTAGATGACGTCAGCTGCTCTGCCACTATCCACCATTTGTCATAGAAGAACACCAAATTGGTCAGGCATAATTTGCCTTTAGTGAAGTCATGTTGGCCATCACCAATCACCTCCTTATTTTCCATGTGCCCCAGCAGATTGTCCAGGAGGATCTGTTCCATGATCTTGCCAGGCACAGAGGTGAGATTGACCAGTCTGTAGTTCCCTGGGTCTTCCTTTCTTCCCTTTTTAAAAACAGGAGCTATGTTCCCTTTTTTCCAATCAGTGGGAACCTCACCAGACTGCCATGACCTCTCAAATATGATGGAGAGGGGCTCAGCAACTGCATCTGCCAGCTCCCTCAGGACCCATGGATGGAGTCCATCAGGTCCCATAGAATTGTGCACCACCCAGTTCTTTAGATGGTCACGAACCTGTTCCTCTCCTACAGTGGGGGGTGCTTTGTTCTCCCAGTCCCTGCTTTCACCTGCTGTGGCCTTTGCGATGAGGCTGGAACACTTGCCAGAGGAGGCTGATGCAAAGTAGTCATTGAGAACCTCAGGCTTCTCAATATCCTGCGTAGGTAGGTCTCTTGCTTCCTTCAGGAGAGGGCCTACACTTTCCTTGGTTGTCCTTTTCTCCCCAACATAGCTATAGAAGCTTTTCTTACTGCTCTTTACATCCCTGGCAAGATTTAATTCTATCTGGGATTTGGCTCTCCTGACCTGATCCTGTTGTCCATATGGTCTATAGTCAAGGACAACAGAAGACACAACCCTCCCCTTGAACAGCACCTATAAGAGCAGAAAGTGAACCAGCAGCTGAGCAATGAGGTATTTGATGATAAGCTCTATGTACAGCAATAGATCATTGTGCTATTTGATCTAAAATGGACTTGCTTAGGGTTTATTCTCAGTGCAACCAGAAAGGTTAGTTCAAAGGCATGTTCCTCAAAAACGGCAAATAATAGCCATTTCTTACAATTATACACACTATGCTTCCACTATGCCAAGCACATTGAAGTGCAGTGACCAGCAGGATGAGAAACCAAGTAGCTCTGTGTAATTATTTTTCCTCTGATCAATACAAAAAGCTACAGCAAATCTTGTTGTGGTTCCTTTCATCTCAGTTGAAACTATATTTCTCTTTTATGTCACTAGCAGTACATCAGACAAATTTTTCCTGCCAATGCAGGAGGAAAACATCATGTTGGTGGAAATGTACATGTTATCTAAGGGCAAATTCTTTTACTAAGTAAGAGTCCAAAGAGCTTTTGTTACTGGTTTTAGTGGTATCTGGCTCCAGTTTGAGTGTATGCACCGTGATTCCTGGGTAGTAATTTATATTTTTTAATAAGCGCAATAAACATTTTGTCATACTTCTGTAATTCAGACCAATACTGAAGCAGTGAAGGTAAGAGCAAAACTGTGCCCTACCTTCCTGATTTATTGCATTTTATTTCAATTTTATTCAGGTGTAGAAGGCTGGAGAGGTATAATTTAAAAGTATAATACAATCTGGCACTTTTTTCATGCCTTTTATGCCTTTATTTATTAACAAATATTCTGAGATTGTTGCAATTAATTTTCTTAAATTTCACTGTCATTCTTCATGGGTAGAGGCCCCATGAAGCAGCTAACTAGCCAGCCCACAGCCAAAAGGCATCTCTCCCAATGAGCCCTACAGCAACATTTTCACTTTGAAGTTTCAGGCATTTGCAACTTCTTGAGAAGAAAAAAAAACTCTAATGGACAGAAAAGGAAGTTCAGGAAATACTGATTCCAATCAAACGGGAAGAAGATGTGGTGTCTCATCCAATATACATTTGACCAGCTCTTAATTCAAGGACAGTAATTCAACAACAGCACTGGGCAGTCTGGATAGAAAATGTTTTTCTGAGTCTGCATACAAGCACTTCTCTGCTGTTGTGTGTGTATGTGGGCATGTACATGTTACAGACACACATCAACATTCCTCATTGAAAGACTCAGGCATCAAGAAGGTCATCCCCAGGTCATGAAACTGTCTTTTCCATGTTTCTGTTTGCTAACATCTTTTTATATCTAAAACACACTGCTAATTTTAACTGAAAAAGTTGCAGTAGTAGATATTGAAAATCCCATGAAAAAACAGATTTGGCACAGTTCACAAACAAAATCAAAACCACATGACTCCAAGGGAGAAAGAAACTGAACCCTCTAGGAAGCAACCCAGTATTCCCTGTCTTCATTAACTCTCTCATACACCTTACAATTCAGTAGTTCATTCTTATTTAGTCATATAATCTGAAAGAACAGCCTTTTTTAGCAAATTATTATTTTGCCATATTTTCTACTTCTTTTTTTACATGTATTTTACTTAACTTTCTCTTTCATCCTGGGTTTAACTTTCATGATCACAGAGTGATGACTGCCAAAAGCATGTTTCAGTATATTTTTTCCAGCTGTCTGCTAAGCCATAAAGAAAAAAATACAATAGTTACAAACTGTAAAATCATCTAAAAATTATCTTTAGATTAGAGGAACACAGAAATGAGAAGGCAAAGAGACTGAAGATTACCACATTGTCCATTAAAGACTGCACTTAATGAAAGGCAACACATTTGGGAAAGAGCAGCCAGCACATAAAACTCACCAAGATGTGCTAGTAACCAAGCAGGTAAGAACAATACTTTCTACCAAAAACATCCAAGTGATATTTGACGTGATATGGCCCTTCTTCTAATCATAAAGATTTCTATATTTATACAATAAAAGACTTTTTCCCTTTTAACTTCGCTAGTAGCAAAAACTACCATTTTATTGTCTTTTCCTTTTATTTAGGACTTGAAGCAGTGAAGCATATTAAACATATGCTTACCTTCAGCATAATAGTGTCAGAGGGGCTCTTCTGGAACATAAAGTCATGCACATACTCAGGAGTTTTCCAGAATAAGGCATTATGGTCTCATGCAAAAACAACGATGAGCAGAGATTTTCCACTGAGTCCTGAAAATTCTAGATCAAGCCTTTATTTCTCAATAATCTCTTTCTGGATGCAGTTTTTCCATATTTGGTTTCTGTCCACATTTATCTACTTTTTTTTTGTATTTAAGCAAAAGGTTTTCACCTATTTATAAATTATCTAGGGCTAAAAACATATAGACCCTATTGAGACAACATTTTTTTTTTTCAAAGATAGTTTCTTTGCACTTGCGTAACCCAGAAAACAAATTAATTTTTCATGTTAAAGTTCTCCAGGTGGCTTGTTTTCACTGAGGCATTCTCTTCAAACCAGGTGTAAACCAAGAGATTTATAAAAGCTTGAAAATTCCACCCTGCAATAGGCAATACAAAATTTAGAATCATGATGCTATTTGAAAAGCTACTAGAAAAGGTGCATGTAAAGTATCAGTGCAAGGCACACAGTTGTAGTGGGGTGTGGATGCTTAACTGTCTACTCTGCAGACTCATATCTGGTAACCAACTGTAGAAAAGCATACTGAGGTTAGAACTTCCAGCTCTCTCCCACCAAGCAAAAACAGTTCATGACGGGTTTTTTTCCCTGAAGAAGAAAAACACCTATTTTAGATTGCTCGACAACGCTGAGTGGCTTAAGACACAGTACACAAATTGGAAAAAAAAAATCTATCTAGTTTATTATATTGATCACTAAACAACAGGCCTTTTTTTTAAGAAAAAACAGTGGTTGGGGACAACAGCCCTCTTTTCCAACATGTACATGAGCACACAGGATAGCAGTCCCCATGACAGGACAGACACCACTGTGCTGCCACTGAACAAACAAGATTGGACCTGCTCTCTGAGCATTTGCTCTCTAAGCAAAAGAAGAAAAGAAAACAGAAGCATATGGCAAGCACAGGGCAGGCAATGATCTTCCCGTACATTTTATTAACCCCTTTTCCTCCCTCACCTTTAGGAACTGCTGTGACAAAAGGTAAATAATATGGAGAGATCTGAAGGAAGGCATCAAATCATGGCCTCTGACCCAGCTGTGGGGAAGTTGTTTACTACCACAGGTATCACTGTACTATCAGTATAAAAGCAGGTGAATTTTGGCAGAGGAAGAAATACAAAGCACTCACTGCTCATTACACAGCTGTTCCTAAGTATATTGTTAATGTTTCCACTAAACAAAAATTGAAGAGTGGTGTTACAACATTTTTGAAAGTTTGTGCAAATGCACATGGATTTTCACCACAGAAATACATTAACAGATGTCATTTTGGTATCACATAAATGCACATCACAGAAAGCAGGATCATGTGTGATGTTCAGCTGCTATTTGCTTATCATTAGGCTTTAGAGCTATATGTTTCTATCTAAAGGAAGGAAAAAATGTGTTCTTATGACTTTATTTTAGGATTTCTGAATTGTGATTACCCCCACACAAACCTACCTAAAAAGGAAAACAAAAGTTGAGTGAAAAGCAATGTCACAACTAGTAAACAGTTTTCAGGTAAATTAGACAAAAGTAAAGAATATACTGTATTTTCATTATGCCCTTCATATGTAGTTTGATTTCAATGCCACGAATATTCTAAATCTCAACATAAAAGAGTGAAACAAACCTTTTGGTTTTAACCAGGTAAGCAAAGAAGCCAGAGAACTCAGCAAGATCTATGTGGATATTGTGTATTCTCCTCCTTCCAGAAGGGTTTGCTCTGAAGTATCCTTCAATATTTATCTATTTGGTTTAAGTAACTGACTCCTGATACCCTTTGTAGACTATTCCACAATCTGATGAACCTTATGGGGAAATTTTTCTTTATCGCTTTGACCACTATTAACGACTCCTTGCACTGAGCTACTTGAGACTTGTGTCAGTTGATGTAGGTTTCTCGTCACTATTTTCTTTCACTTCTCCTTTAATCTATAATCTGCAAAACATCTTCCAGTTCTACACAAGCGCTCCGTCTTGGGAGAAAAAGAGGAACACAAGAGTATGAAAGCAATGTCAGCACTGCCTTATGCAGCTGAGCACTAGACCTGAATCAAGATTTCAGGAATGGCCACGCTGCTTGGAGGGGCACAGCTCAAGTGTGCCACTACTGAATTAGCCATCGTGCCCCAGAGGAGACTCAAAAAGGTGACAATCATAGACAGGTGAAATTCTACAGCTTGACAACACAGCACCATCAGCAGAAAAAACTGGACTTGCTGTTCACCCTCTCCCACTGTGGCTCATATGGACTGAACACCTGTTCCCACGCAGAGTTTTCAGGTCCTTTCCTTCAACTCCATCTCTCTTACTAGCAGAAATCTTAGCTAGAGCTAGATGAAGTCTCTGTTCCCTCAACTGAACAACTTAAGAGACTGCAAGCATCCTGGAGAGCCAGTATTCAGGCACCTGTCAAAGGAAAAGGTCCATGCCACAACAATATTTTTTTTAAACTGAATCTGCCTGTTAAATCCATCAGTAAGAGAGTAAATGTTGATACTCAGATTTATTGTGAGAGTTCAGAGTCACACCTTTCTTAATATGAAAATTAGAGCCTGTTACAATTACAGTTTGAGTCTGCAAACTCAAAAAGTAGTTCTGCCTTTTTGAAGGGCTAGGAACATTAATTCATGAAAAAATATAACATTCTACATAAAATGGAAGTCTGAGGTCTGATAAAACAGTGTCAAATCAGGTTACTTCAAATCCTGTGCCAAACTGTCCATGAATTAAAGAAGGATCATTGCCTTATGTAATTAGACTCCAGTTCAATACTGCACTTAAACCTGTTTCTGACAGTGAGCAGAAAAGTAGCCTGAACTAGGTTTAGAGAAGAGCTGGCACAGAAACCACAATATTTATTTATTTATTTATTTATTTTAACTTCAGTACCTACAGTAAAAGGGAGAGGGAGGGGATTCTGCCCCTCTGCGCTGGTGAGATCCCACCTGGAGAAATGTGTACAGCTCTGGATTCCACAGCACAGGAAAGGCATGGAGCTGTTGGAGAGGGACCAGAGAAGGGCCACAAAGATGATCACAGGGCTGGAGTATCTCTGCTATGAAGACAGGATGAGAAAGTTGGGGCTATTCAGCCTGGAGAAGAGAAGGCTCCAGGGAGACCTTATAGCAGCCTTCCAGTACTTGAAGGGGCCTCCAGGAAAGCTGGGGAGGGACTTTTCACCAGAGAGGGCAGTGATAGGGCAAGGGGTAATGGTTTTCTCCCAGGGGAGATTTAGGTTAGACATCAGGAAGAAATTCTTCACCATGAGGGCAGTAAGGCACTGGAATAGGTTGCCCAGGGAGCCTGTGGAGGCCACCTCCCTGGAGGTGTTTAAGACCAGGTTGGATGAGGCTTTGTGCAGCCTGGTCTAGTGTGAGGTGTCCCTGCTCCTAGCAGGAAGGTTGGAACCTGATGATCTTTAAAGGTCCCTTCCAACCTTAACCATTCTTTGATTCTATGACCCAGATGTTTGAAGGTGCAGAAACTCCACAATTCAAATGCATGAGCACATATGTAAGGAGTTATGTGGATAAGATCTGGGTAAGTAATGTTTCCCATTTTTTTATGGTGCTGGGGTTTTTTTTTGTTTTTGTTTTTTTTGTTGTTTTCATTACACAAGGTGCTATCTGTATTATTTCATATAGAAAGAAGATTTTGCTCTTTGGAAGTTTGTCACACTGGACTTTTTGTTATGGTTAAGTGCAGTGCTTTTACCATTTCAGTATTGCAGTATGGGATTGCTCTATTACTCTGGGAACTGACTGCAACTAGTTATCGGGTATAGAGGAATAAGAGGTGTAAACAGCTGAGTTTGGGTGGCAGCAACCACAGAAGTAGCACAATGTTGGTCTTATAAGCACCCATGCAACACAGATGTGCCTTCCATAAATAATTCACTCTTAAGATAAATTCTTTCCAGTGCAGTAACAAAGCAAGACAGATTCCCTTCAGAGCACATTTTCTGTGTTAGATGGATTTTTCTGTCAAATATAGGAAATGTAGATTCTACTTTGTTATCAATATTCTATGCCTGGGGATGCTGGACACTGAACCTGCCACATTTTTGGTGGACTTTTTACACCAAGTCAAAAATACTTCAGAAGATACTGTGGACTTCAGGCAGCATTAAGCTAATCTGCCATAAGAGGTCGATTAATAAAGACAATTATGGAGAAGAATACAAGTCCAGGATAAGTTACCTCTGGCAGACAATAAGATGAAATAACAAATAACATACCATGTCAGCCTCTGAAAGGCATCAGTTCAATTCTGCTTCAAGGTTTTTAAGAGAACAAAGGGAGTAACCTCACAGCAGCACAGTGGCTGGAAAACAGCACTTGGATATTCAGTCGCTTACCCAGAAGGCTATTCCATGATTCAAGCTGATGTTTTTGAGAACAGCAAAGTACTTTGAAGACAATGGAGATTCTCTGAAGTAAAAGGGGAGGGAGAGGGTAGTTACACTGCAAGGGACCCAAAAAGAGGGAGGACAACAGGCGGAAGGTGCAAACCTGGCAGCCTGTGCTCAAACAGTGCTCTCTTCTAAAGCCAGAGGAGTAGAGGTATCAGCTGCTGAGCAACCAGGTGTATGGCCCTCAAATGAGCCGTGTCTCAGTGTTGCTCACCCCCAGAGATAAGACGCTGGCCAGTCCGCTCCGAGTGCTGCGCTCAGACACGGCGACAGGCAGCACCAGGCCACAAAGTTAATGTTTCCATGACCTCGTTACAACCTAGTGACCATGGCATCAGCTTTCCATGATCATACACCCTGTGAAATCACACCACCTAGAGCCTCCTGGTGTTTTCACATCATCTAAAATTGAAAGGAATTGTTATGCTGGTAATCAAAAGGAAAAAAAAAAAAGTGGAGGGGGGAGCTTTCACTGGCTTATCATGCCAGAGACCTAACAAGACCAACAAACACTGGCCTAAGAACAAAGAAGGAGGGAACACTTCTTCTGAGAATTTGCTCCTAGTTGTTTTCATAATGTAATTTCCTAACTTGAATATTACTAGATGTTCTTCCTGTCTTTTTTTACATGACTATTTTCTTATTTCATGTTTTCACCTTTTTCTCATAAACCACCTCCCCACTACTAAGTTTACTTAGCTTCTTACTTCTTCTCTGATTAGGTATTCCACACTGAAAGTAGTTTCTGTGTGTGACCTCACTACTGCTCAATCCTAATCCTTACCCTTTGGTTTCTGTCCATCCAACCTGAAAATACTCTATTTGGCACAGTAGTTAGCATCTATTCACTGGAGATCTGTTGGACACCTAAGACAGCAGCAGCTAAGTCTCACAAGTTACTGCCAGACTAATATACTTCCATTTTTTCTCTTGATGGCTTTGGCAAGTGGTAAAGTAAAACTAGTGCTTAGCCTCCCACAGGACCATAACCTTGTTTGTTATATTTTCCCCCCTCAAGCGCTAGGAACTAATGGAACATCACATGCATCGGGACAATGGTGGGACATGCATTGTCCCAGTTTACATGTCAAAAGGTGAAATTATTCTGGCTGCTATCTCTACAGGCTTAGCACTTTAAAATTACACACTGATCTTTCTGGACCATTTTTAAACTTCCTTTCTCATATTTTTACATTATATCCATCATCACACTACTCTTACCCCTGGAAGAAATCTTGCAAATGACCTCTCCTTTCATTTAAGTAGCTGTGCAGTGCATTAATGTTTGTACTAAAACCAGTTAATCTTTCCCTTGTTGTGTTGACTTTACTACCCAGGAACAATGCATCCATCTTTGTTACAAGTAGAATAAACTCAAATTAAGGAAAAAGTATCCTTAACAGTGATGTCCACAATCTGGACCACAGTTATGTTTTAACTGCAGATCACTCTCAAAAGTCAAATTAATTAAAAAATCATATATATATATACACAGTGATTTCACTTTTACTAGAATAATAAAGTTTTTCCCAGTTCTTTCTCATCATTCTAAAAATTATAATGCTTAATAATTAACTAAAACTACTTCTTAATTCATTGCTTGCATTCCACTTACCAGTGAAATGTAATTCCAGTGTTATGTACAAACACTGCTTTTGATTCCTGGTTCCTGAGGAAATCTCCCAGAGACACAGGTTTGAAAGGATAATCATGATTTTATGACAACATTATGAGCTGACATGTCAAATGCAGTTCAGCACTTACATGGGAAAAAACAAAAGATAAGGAATTGCCTTCCAGTTATGATTAAAAAAATAACATCATCACAATATAAAGGAACAGAGGAAAGCCTTTAAAACGACAGTTAGGCTTAACACTAATTTCCATAGTTTTCCTTGAGGAAAGAAAATGTGAACTAAATCATAATAAGTGTAATTATATTCAATTTGCCTACTTTAATAAATTACATTTATTTTAATTATTAGGGAAATGTGTAAAAAAAACCCATTTAAAGAAGTTTAATAACATAGTTGCATCAACGAGACAATAAGAACATTCAACATCTTGTGGTATCAGCCAGGAACATTATTTCACACAAAAATACCAAGGAAAACCTGATAACAACACTTCCAACAATGTCATCAGCATTGACAAAGCAAGATTTCTTTGCCTGCCTATTTTCACAGAATATTACAATACTTCCAATGCCATTGTGAAAGGATGCCTCACATCGTTAAAGATCATCTCTTTCTGAGGGTGTCAAACCTCCAGATTATTAGGAATCATCATAAACTCGTATCTGTCCTTGCTAAAAATTCTGTGATGCTTCCTTAATGGATGGGTTGTTCATCTTTGTCCTCTCTCCAGATTTCAATTTCAACAAGCATACTGCCTGAGGAAATCTTGTAATTGGAGATGTGACAGCAGCATGGACAAGCTTAACCTACCTAAGTGGGTGACGACAGTGATTAAGATGCAGGTTTAAGCACAGGCTAGCAATACAAGTAAGCACACAACAATCCCAGTCACCTCAAAACACCCTCAGGAAAAGCTCCGTTAACACAGAGGAAAACCTGTCAACATATTTTCATCCATACCACTGGATCCAGTCACTTGAGAAAACAAAGTAGCCTTTCTGGTACAACTGCACTTGGTAGACACCCAACAAAGGGATCTGTGATACTATTTTCTGAATAAATTTGTCCTTTGCACATATGTATTACCCATATATCAATAATTAAATATAATGAAGTTGTCCTTGAATTTTAACTCCAGCATTTTTAGAGTCTGTTCAAGTCTCAGTAAATAGTCTTGCCAGCTGTGATGCTTCAGAGTAAACACTACAAACAAATCTCACAACATGGACAGATCTTTTTAACTGGCATCAAAACACTTCTTTCTTTTTTGATATATTGTACAGAAAATCCTTCCTAGAATACTGGGCACTCAGTAAACATTTTCTGCTACTTCATTATCATTGTTCACATAGCAACACACTAACTCTCTTGGGAGAATGTTTCTTTTTATCTAAAGATCTTCCACAGACTTTAACATTAGGTAGATTCTTTTATTTCTCTTCTCCATTTGTAGAGAAATAAATACAACAGTTATTCAAGATGCACCATATGCCTCTAACCTATCTGCTCTTACCCCTTCAATACATGAGAAAGTTTTAGAAAGCTAGCTTTGATATTTTTGTTCCCATTCTCTACCATCACTTCCTTTTTAAAGTTATTTACGGTCTTCCCCTTTGAAATTCCTGAATTGCAAACAAAGCAAGCTCTTGACTTGAACACAGTTTAGGCTTAGCAGATCTCAAAGGCCTTTGAGCCCAATGTGAACATTTGAAATTCTGTTTTCTGGGGTATCTTTCATTCTGCCACCTACCAATAGTGTTCTGGTTTGCCTTGATCCTTGGGTGAGACAGGATCACTGTGTCTGCCCCACTCTTGTGAGCTAAGCAAGCAGCCTGACCTGAGAAACCTCCCCTGACTGAGGACACTGACTTCCTTAGAGTTGTCACAGAGTTCAAAAGATCTTTTTTCTGCAACATACAGTAACGCTTTAAGTTTTTGAAAGATGGGTCAACATAAGCCAGGAAATCACCAGCAAAAAACTTAATAACCAACTGGAGAATTTTGATGCACCATCCGAGAACGGCAAACTGAGACTTGAATTTCAACTGTATTTCCATGCTTTAAACTCTGATTAACAGTTGGGTAATTTTACATGTTTGTTCATTTTTATTACAATTTATTTAAACAAACTGTATTAGTAAAAAAAAAAATCTCTGTCTCTAAGATGAAACTTTGCCATGGGAGAATTATGACCATTCAAGGAAAGATCAGAGTCTTGTCCAATCCAGGAAATCAAAGAATATAAATAAAACTTAAGATTTTTCACATTTCAAAGTCAAAAATAAAAATAAAAAAAATTAAAAAAAACAAGCACAAGACTGTCATTACATTTATATGGGTAATATTGTTCCTCTTCTGGTAATTTTTCACAGCACAAGATCCAAAGGAATAAAAAAACAATTAAAAAACCCACAAAAAACAAAACAAAAAAACCCACAAAAAACCACACATTTTTGTTTTCCAAGGCTTTGAAAATAAAATGCAGCTTTGGGAAAGTTCCTCATTTGTTTGGTTTTGGTATTTGGTTTTTTTGGGTTGCGTTTTTTTTTAATTCCCCCAAGAGCTTAGTAAAAAGGTCTGGTTTTTGAAGTAGTCTGAAATTATAACTGCTACTAGGCATGCTCAAGCAAACAGGCACAAAAATCAATCAGAATATGAATTTTGCACATACTGAAGACCATGAAAGCTTTGCTAATAACATCAGGAAAGGCAGAACATCACAAATTAGGTACATAACTGATGAGAAACAGGAGAACATGGACTTCATGTATCGTATCTGTTGCTAAACCTTTGATTCTGCACAGTGTTAACAACATAAAACAACTTACAACACATGATGTGTGTTAATTTGTATCTGAGTATTTTATATTAAAAAAATCTTCAGGTTATCTGTGATTCACTTGCTCACTGGCTGCTTCTTAGCCTGCCCTGCCCTTAATAATTTAGAAGCCTTCATGAGACTTTACTGCTGTGGCAAATAAATGCCCTCAGTACCATTTTAAAATAGAACATTTACCACGCTCTTTTTTTGCATTTTCATGTCATCGTTTTATGAAAAGGTAATTTCAGGATGAATATGAAGGCCTGTAAAGCTTACCAAATCTCTAGTTTTTAATGTGAAATCCTATCTAAGATAAGGACTAGCATAAATTTTTCCAATCTTTAAATACACGTTCTCCTCTTGAGTATTCCATGAACTTTAAAGATCAACTCAGCAATTACCCTGCTGATAGGTGTGCCTTCACTTCCATATTGATAAGCTTCTGCTACAACCCCCCAAAAAAGAATCCTCTACACAGCCAGTGGTTGAGAGATTCGAATTTTTCCTTGCTACAAGGACCTTTTGGAAGATTTTTATTTATACAAAATGTACACACACACCTTAATATGCACATGCAATCACATATTATTTTGCATAATAATGGCTTCTGAATGCACATGTAGCTCACCCGCCCAGGTCACTTCCATAGTACTTAACAGCACAGGTAATACGTTAAACTCTGGAACCCTTGATGTCACTGGCAAAGTTTCAATGGACTTCACTGTGTGCAGAACTGAAACCCATGTGGATTTTAATGCAATTTAATTTTGACTGCTTTGCTGGAAGACACATTCATCACTGTAAAACAGTTAATGGGAAAGCTAGAAGAAATAACTCAACATGCTTTTCTTGAAATGCACTTAGTGCACTTCTGACAAACTGTTTCAAAAATTAAACATGCTACCCGATTTGCCAAGTAAACATGAGGAGAAACTATGCTGCATTAATCTCAACTTTTTTTAAACAACAGTGAGTAACACAAGGGCAACCACAAGAAAAGTAAACAAAAAGGATGAGTGCATTAAAATCAACCTATCCCTCACCAAAAGCAATCAGAAGGAAGAGTTTGATCCACACTCCTGTTGACTCTGCGCATGAAAATCTCACTAACCAAATCAGCATTTTCCTGTAACAATATTAATGGTGAAATCATCACAGTATTTCTTTTGTTGCTTCCACTTCTACACAGTAGGTGAGACCCTCTACACTTACTGCCTCCTGTACTCCCATGCTCTTCTTCTCAGGGGTTTCTCTTCAGACACTACTGCAATGACAGATCCCAGTTAGCACAGACTGCAGCAATCACCTCATTGTCAGCTGAACCACTGATGTCATTATTTGTCTATTTCTTTTATGCATCTAAATGTAGACATGATTTCTATCTCCATTTGAAGCTTTGAAAGGGACATTTAATGACAGAGCTATAAATGGCATAGGAAGATCCCTGCCTGTGGTTTCTCCTTGGCATTTTTAATGTACATTTCCTTTTACAACCACAGCTGCTTCAGTTTTTCTGAGATTCTGCTCGAGATCCTCCTATAGAAAGGGCATGTTCTGCTCTAAACCACAATGTTATAAACAGATTGCTTACTAACATGCCATGCTCTTGCAAATTACAGCTTCCTTCTAGGCAGTATAATCCTGATACACCCTATAATGCAGCTTTAAAGCTGGTGAAAACTGAAAGCTTAAAGAATCTGCAAAAACATTTTCCTTAGTCTCTTCTGTTTACTCTATTTCACCTTTACTGTATTTTGAGAGGCTGCCTTTAAAAGACAACTGCAGTGATAAAGAAAACAACTGAAGGAAAAAAGGATAGGAATAGTGAAAAGAAATTACAAGGAAGAAAAGAGAGAGAACAAAGTTTTAAATTAATCCTTAAATAAAAAAAATATATGCCATTCACAGCTTTCCAGTATGCAATGAGTTTACATAACAATTGGGAACTCATAAAGGTTTCAACCTACGTTTTTTATACCAGCAATAGGGTATAATGTCCACACATACTCAATGTCCATACAATTAATTTTAATAGAAATAGTCTGGGAAGTGCTCCCAAATGACCAGCAACAACAATAAGCAAATTGCAAGTTGCTCAGGTCTGGATGCTCACCTGTCCTTTGCAAAACACGGCTCTCTTCCTAACTCTAGTGAGTAGAATGATGCTCAAGGACCTGCCTCACACCAATCTACCTTACGCTGGAGAAAAACCCATGAGATCTGCGATACCTATTTAAAGAAATTTAAAGTAATTTTGCTACACCTACACAGTTCCTTATTCACTTTGGTGACGCCATACTCTGTTCTAACCAGTAGTAGATGAACAAGAGCAGAAGACAATGCCACTAGTCATTAGAGAGGACAGTAAAGAACACTTAAGCAGGACCTTAAACAGGAGACTCCACTTCCTCTGGCCATATCAAATTCTTATTTTTGGATTAAATTATCCTTTCAGTTCCTAGGAAGGTGAAAATGAAAAACGGATTGAACTGTAGTAACCAATACCTGCAGTTTCTGTGGTGTTTGGGCAAAGGATTCCGCCTCACAGACTCCTGCGAGCTGTGCAAGCACTATCATTCCAAGGTCCCAGAAGGTAAACTGAGTCAAGCAGAACAAATTCCTTCTCAAAGTTGCAGAGGAAGTCAGAGGTATAGATGGGCACCAAATCTTTGTCAAGTTTTAGAGTAATACCAGAGCACTTCAGAGTGACCTTACGTAGCAATTTCACTGGGATTACTGGAACAGCACTGGAATACTATTCAAATGTGCAATCTACCTGGGACAAAGCTTAGGAAGCAGAAATCTAACAGCAGCTCTTTTTACATTTAAAAAGAGCATTGCTGGAACCTTTGATTTTTTTTGTCCAGGAGACATTTCACCTTCTGATGATGGAGCTATTTCCAACTACAGGTTTCTGATATTGCCCCCATAATATGAAACTATATTAATTAAAGAAACCCACTGAATATAGTAAATGTATCGTTAAAATAGATCAATTGGTTTTACATACGTATTGTAATGGTATTGTCAGAAGAATCTGTCATTACAGCTGGTTATTGAGAAAGCACATTTCTCTATCATCAGTTTTCAGGGCTACCAGTAAAATAGATCACAAAATATATTATAAATTCATCTATGTTCACAGCACTTCTGTCGCGGGCCAAGATAGAGGCCATTATAGAGTCCGTCTCTCACATCTTCACATTAACAATAAATTTAAAGAATTGCGTTGGGTGCTGCAGACAAGAAAGCCTAGTTGCAACTATTTCCATTTCAGATCATCCAAGTCACCAAACCTTGCAACTCAGTATAACGTTAAGTAGCTCAACTGCCATTCCAGATGCTATTGTTTCTCAATTCAATCATCTTTCCTCACACTGAAATAATCTGTAAATACTTTAATCAGCTGCAGTAGACTCATTTAAGTGCTACGGAAATGCAGCAAGAATGGAGTGGCGTTTCATCCTTGAAAATTGATAGAATGGAGAAAAAAAAAAAAATCATTCCCAGACCATATATGTAGATACGATGAATTTCAGTATCTGAAGAACTGAAACAAACCAAATACCGCAAAGGAATGAAGCAGCATCTGGCCAAAACAGACAGCTCCAGAAATTAAGATTTTAAGTATAAATAATTTTCAAGTAACTAAAACTTCTGATTATAAAACTGGAAACCACCAATTATGGCTGTGCCTGCACCACTAAGGGCAAACAGAAGAGCCTCATGCCAATGCCAAGGGTAGGTGGCTGACACCCTCGCTTGCTCGAGGCTAGTCCCTTCTGATCATCCCCACAGCTGGACAAGGGTATGATGAGCCCCATGGGGTATCTTAAAGAAGTAATTAGTTGTGTGTTTATCTAGTTGAAAGCTCCTGCGGTCACATGAGGGCTTTGTCACAGCCTCTCAGGCTGATTTTGGTAGCACAACACTGTGAGAGTCTGCAGCATAACCTGGGTGTGTTGTGAGCATAGGGAGATGTATGTGATGCTGGGATACATTTTGAGGTAACACTGCAAGACTGCTCAGGGGTAGCAGCAGCAAGCAGTCCTGCTGCAGTCCTGTCTGCATCGTGGCAAGGTGGGTCTTGGGGTGAATGGCTCCCCAAATATAAATCCAAGCTCTGTCTCAGAGGGAACTGCATGACCAGCTTTAAAAAAATAAAATTTAAAAAAAAAACAACAAAACACCAAAAAAACCACAACCAAAAACACACAACCAGTGAGTGAACTGACTTGCAAACAAGGAACTGGGGGTTGAGGGTGGGCTGGGGAGATAAGTTATTTGGCTTTCTTCATGTATCCTATATTCATTTTGAGAGAGTTAAAACAGAACTAAGCTGTAAAAACATTAAGCACCAAATACAGTAATTCTAAAGCTATTTAACAGAGCTAGGACATTCACAGCTATGTATTTCTTGGGTCTTGCATTTCAACCGAAATTATATGAAGAATTTATTTTGGCATCAATGTCAGAGCTGCAGAACAAAAGGTTAAAACCTAAAGATTTGAGAGATAGACCCCAAGTCTCCCTGTTTCTTGTTATTATTGTACTACACAGTACACCATAACTATCCAATGAATATCAATCACAGCAATACCTGTGAGCAAGTGTCACACAGCTGCAGAACACCATCAGGAATGCTTTCCATCAGTACATTGAGACCGTTGGCAACTCAAGAATGTAAAAACACGTCCATTCCTATCCTTTCACAGTGTTTATTATCAAGATATAACTTCAAGATCAGTTTGGTTTTAAGTCTGCCCAGGAGAACAAAGCCTCCAGTTAATTTTCCCTTCAGCCACGTTTCCTATGATGGCCACAGAGCCCTACACTGGAACTCATAAGCTTCATTTTCTGGCTAATTATTTGGCCATGCTTTAACCATTCATCTCTGTGTGGGGAAAAACTCTTAAGAATAATTAAGGATCATTATAATAATTATCAAAGAAAAAAATAGTGAAAATGTACAAGCATCTGAGGAATGTCAGTGTACATAAGCTCCTTTGGAAGATAAGACCCACTCCAGAGCAGTATTAAGGAAAGCAGATGAAGACTTACAGCTATAAATAGATCAAAGATAAAGTTTATCTTAGTCTGTACAACCTTTCTTATCAAATGCTTTGCTACAAAATATATTTTCAGTGGTATGCAGCAAAACTAGAAGAAAATTTTTCGTCTTGGCAGCATGGACTCCGAATTAACCTAGATGGGGTCTGTCTGGTTAGACCTTGTTTTGCTCACTTAACCCTACAACATAATTTTCATTGATGCACAATGTGATAAACAATATGATCTTGTACATGTTCAAGGTGGTGGAGCTTTAGCTCCCAAGCAGCTTCACAGTGTCCAGTGAAAAGGTTTATTTTTTAAATGAGAAAATTGGCTGCCTCCACATACACACCTGAAGAAACATGCAGAATTGCCTGTTTGTGCAGTTAATACTTTAAATGTGCGCTGAGTATAAAATGAAGTTTTGAAATTCCCTGTGCCGCTTCCCAAAGCCCCACTTCATCTCCATACGTGCTTTGACTTTTCTGAATATTTTTAGTGCATGAGGCAGCTTTTCAAAGACCTCCTGACTCTTGTTACTTGTCTTACAAGCATAAATCAAACCATGTTGGCCAACTCTTTCCATAATAGAACTGCACCTTTAAATACTAGTAATGCCAGATGGTCTCAGCATATAAAGCAGCATGAGACAACATATTAATGCTACTCAAACAAGCAACTTGTGCTAGCAGCAGACCAATGAAATCAGTCTCAGGCTGCTAATCCTCTCTGTCTCCATAGCAACATCTATTTCAGACAATTCTTCAATTTTCAAGTCAGATGAGCTTGTTGGCCCTTAAACTTGTCTATTCAGGGGGTCTTCCGCTGTCAGGTACTTTTTCCATTTTGTCTTGGCTACCATTATAACACAGAATTGATTTTCATCAGCTGTACCAAAGAACAGATGCTCCTCTGTTTCTGTTTATTTATAGATGTTTTCACTAAAGATTTGTACTATGAGATTTCCACTAAATATTTGTACTATTTATTTCCAGTATGGATTCGTTCCCCTAACTGGAAGACATGGAAACCTTGCAAATATAGAGGGTTCTGTTGCAACACTGGAAGAAAAGTGTTGCAACACTCCTCTGCTATCAAAGCAGATTTTTTTAAACATAACAAAAAAGAGGATCTGCAGCAGGTAAACAGGGAGAGAAACTCTTTACTCCTCCTCACTTTATTACCATTGCTGAGTCAGCAGAAAGATTGGGGTTGTTTGCTACGAGGAAAATCTGTCCAGAATCAGGTAGGAATGGTGTCTTAAAGGCAGATCAAATGCTGAACCACATGCTATCTATCAAGTGCCTACATACTGGGTACATGGCATAGCCATACATCAACCTGCAGCATAGAAGATGAGAACCTAAGCACGTAGACGAGAACCTCAGGCAAAGAGATAGGATGTTTTTATCCAAAAAGACAAGTAAGAATGGCAGAGCCAGGAAAGAAGCCAGACATCCTTTATTACAAGACTGCTTTTCCTCTCTGTGAAACAACCTCCTACAACGACAAGGTTTAAAGTTTAAACATGAGATAGCCCAGCTCCCAACTCCACAGTTGCTTTTTTCTTCTCTCCATCCCACTATGTACTGACATAACCAAAAAGAAAGAAGAAATTTTATTCAGAAAGGCATAAACTTTGATCACTCATTCCTTAACTGCAGACTATTCCAGCATTGAAGTCACATTTAGCCTTCTTTCCTAAGGGCACACAAGTAAGCTGCTGGTGCATTAGGATTTATAAGCCTGCTGCTTATAACAAAGATTCAGACATAGAGCTCCCACTGACTTCAGTTTGACTTATGGATGCTCAGCAGCTGGGCGGGAGGAAAAATTAAGCCCCTGTCAAGTTTCTGTCAGGTGAAGATCAGACATGGAGAGTCAGCTTACTATAGCCATAAAGCTCCATTTGACGTAACATTTTACATGTGTATAGAGTGTGTATTTAGGTTGTAGACTCACCCCAATTTTGCTTATAGTTCTAAAGCTGTTCTTCTACGCAATAAGCCAAAATGCAGAGCCAGCCACAACCACAAAACCCTCAGTTTTTCATAGGAAAAAAAAAGGTTAATTTTGAATGATAAATGTGCAAGGTATAGACAATCGCAACAGTGAAGGACAGCAATGGGTAACTGAAAGACAACCACAGTGTGGGCTCCCTTTACTTCTGAGGGATACAAAAATAAAAGGACATTCAAATGACCTGTCTTGCAGCTAGAAATCTCAAGGGAAAAACATGCACATATGTTATCTAGTTATGTGGTGGTATAGGAAACACAACTATGCAAAAAGTTTTGATTTTTGAAATGCCTCACTGCCCTTTCACTTTCTTTGCATCTTTACACTATTAGTTGTATTTCTCATAGCAAAGTACTGCATGATTTCTCTTTTGTTTGAAGAACTAATATGGCAAAGGTCAGGGTCACACTTTTTAAATAGAAAAAACCTTCCAGATCATTAGACTGGTGCACCAGCAAGGATGACGCCTTTGCCAAGAAAACAGACACAACCTTGACCAGTCAGATGTCCCACCTGGTCAAACAATTCTTTCCACTCAGCTTTGAGGCAGATTCACACCTAAGAAAAAGTATTCAAAGTGGCATATGATGTCTGCTCTCAGCGTAGACTGGCTCTGCAACCTGGGTAGTATCTTTCTTTGGCCATAAATCAGGCAGCTCATGCTCCACGGTCACAAACAGCTCCATCAAAGAATGACTACTTCAGCTTGCTCCATGGGACTTAATTTGTGAGTAAACAAGGATGTCAGGTTTTGCTCATAATTCAGTATGAACAACTACCAGGAAGTAGCTACTAGCTTTACACAGTTACAAATGTCTCACTTTGGGAAAAGGATTAATTAAAAACAAACATTTACTGCCTCCAAACTGCCAACCATGACTTTATGATTCAAGATGCTCCCACCTGGCCATTGTAGCTACACAGACACATTTCCAATGCATGCCTTTGTATGGAATCAAACCCCACAGCCCTCTGACAATCACCCTGTTACCTGGCTGCTGTCATGGGAAGATGTGGCTGGTGGTGATTCAGCTAGCACAATGTTAGCATGCTGCAAGAATCCCACCCCAAAGGGTAGGACACTATGGACCAACACCACACTTGTAGTCTAGTGTCCTCACTCCCAACACAGCACCTGAAAGGAGTAAGTGAGGTAACAACTTCAGTGCCACAGGGCAGCCATCACACTGCAGCACATACGGTCATTTCTTCATAATATGGCAGAACTTCAATTCCAAATTCCCAAATCCCAACAAGCCAAGCTGCTTTTATTCCAATACTATTGTTCTGCAGAGCTCCTAACCCAGCCTCAATAAAGCACCAGTTCTCAACCTTAAACCTGAGATAACACATGCAGATATACAGCAGCCAAAAGACCTCAGATTCACATCAGATGGCAAGTCAAACCTGCCCACTCTGCTATCATTTTACTGATAAGGATTATCTTTTTTCAACCTTTTAACTATGAAGACCCTTGGTGTCTTCATGTAGCTTTAGCATACCAGAAGGTAAGCATCAAATGTAACATCCCAATCCCACCGAATGCACTGAGCCCTGGCTTCTAATGTGCAATTTACTTCAAAATTAATTATATAAAGGATACACCCTTTACTCCACTGCTCATAATTCTACCCATCATTTAAGCTAACTGACTCAGAAGCCTTGAAGTACACACTGCAGTTTTCACTTTTCCTTGATTCCACAAAATGTCAAGAGAATTCAGCTACAAACCTTTCCAGTGTAATTCCCAACTCAAGGAAGGGGGGGGGGTGGGGGGGGTCGGGAAAAAGAGCCTGTGGTAATATACACACATGAGAGACTGTTTAAAAAGAAAATGGAGACCAAAAAAAGCTGTGATGTATTTTTGGGGGTTTCTTAGGAGGAAAATTAACTAAAATAGGTATGAAGACTTAAAAATACAAATTAACTTGCTGAGAGAAGATTAGATAGAGTTCATAAACAGTACATTTCACAAAGCAAACATATAAACATATAAAGCACAACAGAGTACTTTAGATGATAACACATGAAGGCTGGGATTCATCATGTCGTAACCATAAGCTCTTGCACACGTTCATAAGTTAGAAGCCTGCCTAATGTCAGCTCCTCTTAAAGCCAGCAGAGAAAATAGACATTTTCAGAGGGCACTGCAGCCCAACCTAGAGGTCTACCTGCTAACCAGGAAACGGAAATTATACCATGAATATGCATACACAGTATGTAGGTTTCTAAATCACATACCACCTTTGAAAGCAAAAACAAGGTGGAATGAAAACAGAACTAGTTCTAAATGAGTTTTAATACTAAATGATTGGCTGAGCCTAGTAGCAACTTCATTGTTAGAATAAAAAAATTGTGTTTATTCTGAAATAGGAAGACCTGTCTTGCACTTTTCAACCTCTGTGTAATATTTATCACTAAATTATAGAAAAATAAAGAGTTTCTCCTGAATAAAGTAAATTAAGAATTAATATAACAACAAGGTCACTTTTTGATAACTAAATGTCTCACAAAGCCTTAGGAATTCACCATGTTTTATAGCCTTCTCACTAATTCTCTGGAGTTTGTGTTAATGTCACCATAATAAAACACCCCTTTAATCCCAACCAACAACAAAAAAGGCCCGCCTCCTGTTTTCATTGGGAGCTGTTAAGGCATTCTGCAGATGTGGGAGGTGATGACAACCCTTCTCTTTAAAAGAAATTAAAGTAATTGACTCTTTCAAAAGGAGTGGGATTTTCAAAACCAGCCTGGGTCAGATCAACAAACTCTTAATGCTCTGCATACTCAGACTAATTTTAAGCCTGAAAACTAAAACAACTGCCTTCTGTGGAGTCATGTTTATTCTTTATGATTACAGCCCTTTTTACTACAGCTTGGTTGCCCTTTTTGTTATTTCAGCAAATCAAAGAGAAACATCTGCGATGCAGTAGCTGGGATATACAGCATTTTCACAGGTAGCACAGAGCCTCTCTTAACCCTTTCTTAAATAATCTAACAAAAAGGGAAGCCTTTAAATACCTCCACCAGTGAAGTGACTTGAAGGAGGGTTATTGTCCCTCTAGGAAACACTGCAGAGACTGCCTAGCACAGCTGTCTACCCACACTTGCTGTGAATTTCCACTGACTTCAATGGGAACGTGAATGGCATTAACAACTAGCTGCAAATGTGTTCTATAAACATGCCTCTCTCTCCTTGATTTTCACCAGAGTTTTGTGAGAACAATTTTCTCTTGGTATTCTAGACTTATTTTCAGCTGAACATTGAAACTGAGATAGGACTACATCAGAGATACTAAGGAAATGTTATTCCTTTAAGAAAGAAAATATTAAGGAAAAACAATCTCTATTTTCAAAAAACTGTGTGTTACAAAGCACATTCTAAAAAAAAAAAATTCTAAGAAAATAAATCCAAAGCTCTTAAAAATAAAACAGATGCTTTAAAAAAAACTTGCTCAGCACGTAAAGACAGCCATCTTGCTGCCAGCAAATTCTACAGCTCTCCCAAGACCTGTTCAACCTATACAATCTGCAAAAGACACTGGACATCCCTCTCTGAACACAGGCAGCATTAAAAATCATACTGCCAGAGACTACCTCAGGCCAAATCCTGGCTGGGAGACTCTAGAGGGACTACCCTAAGTGGCACGACAGCCCATAAGGGATTTCATCGGAAAGTTAATTACAGCCTCTCAGCCTTCTGCAGAACCAGTCCCAGATCTGCACTCCCAGAAGGCAAGTTATCCCCTGCGGTGTTTGATGGGAAAGCCAGAACATCCTCACAAGCTCTGAAAGAAAAATCTGTTCCCTGATGCACAAAGGAAAGAAAAATCCAAATGCAGAAGGCTATGTGAATAATAGGTTCAACCATGTTTTATTCTTCAGCTTATTTATTATCTCTGCAGAGACACCAGCAGCTGCCCTGCTCACCCTCTGGGGTTGGTGCTGCAGGTGGCTCTTCTTAGCCTGCTGCCAGAAGAGCAGCTCGCCTTTAAAGAGGATTGCAAACGTTAAGCTGTGGGAGGAGAGAAGCTGAACCACAGCCGACAGAAAAATATGACAGTGTAACGTAGTCAGCACAGCAGCTCTTGTACACCTCAAACTGGTTTGGTTATATCCCCCCATTCACAGCCCCTACACCTTTACACAATACAGCTGGGTGAATATGAACTTGGTGCACTTGCATTTACCAGCACCCAGCGCCCTTTGGAAAGGGAATGCCAAAAGGTGGCCATTGATAAAAACTGGCATTTCCTTAAATCTCAAGCATGCAAAAATTAGGTTTGCTCTCTAATATCTAGATTTAATAACAAGCTCTTGCCATATATTAATGCCCTGCAAAACTGGGAAATGTTAATAGGGCACATCAAAGAGGTCACAAGATTTTTACAGGCAAATTCCAAGCGTAAGGGAAAAGATGCTTTAGAAAACCAAGTGTAATTAATTGTAAGTGATAAAATTAGAACAGCTGCATCTGATGACATCACTATACGTTTGTTTCATCTTGTTGCTGCTGTTTCTCTTTTTCAAGGAGCAGCACTCACTCATGGGTCTCTGGAATGGCTGCAGAGTCCTCCAAATTACAATCACTTAAACAATATGTAAAAATGGGTTTTGTGCCACAGCAAAATACAAACACTATGAGCAACAATTTTTTTCCCTGTGAATTTGTTGGGTTTGCTTATCACAATTTCTTATCACAAAAAGTATTAGTTCACATGGCTGGTGCCACAGCTGAATGAGGGAGCACCTCAATGACAGAAAAAAAAAACACCTAGGTATAGTTTCTGTATTAGCAGTGAGATTTTGGATTTCCCCATTCACTGACATACAGTAGAGGCATAATTTTCATTTCCCTTTTAGTCATCCTTTAATTATTTGGCAGGAGGAAATGGCTCCAACACTGCCGGGCTAGACTGTGAGAAACTGAGAGCCCAAGACTGGGTGATTTTGTGGGGGCCAGGACAGGAGCTGCAGTTTAGGAAGTCAAGCAGCTTATTTAGGCTCAGTGCCAGCACTGACCCACCCAACCCATTTCCTCACTGTGCCAAGAGGGGTCTTTGATAAAGTGACAGGACCAAGGAGAGGTTCAGATTGGATATTAGGAAAAATCTCTTCCCTGAAAGAGTGGTGAGGCACTGGAACAGGCTGCCTAGGGAGGTGGTGGAGGCACCGCCCCTGGAGGTGTTCAAAAAATGGGCAGACGTGGTGTTTGCAGAGATGGTTGAGTCGTTAGGGGTTGTAGGGCAGACAGTTGGACTTGATGATTCTGAAAGTCTTTTCCAACCTCGATGATGATTCTGTAATTCTATGATTAATGTAGCGGAGCTGCACCTCCTAAAAGTGACTGAAGTCACACCTGCGCAGCCTGCAAATGCTCCAAGTCACCATTGTGCTGGCTCACCTCCTGCACAGCATGCTCCCACCTCACCAGCTGACAATGATGTTTGTTTGAAATTGGGAAGTCCAAAGTATGCCATATTATAGAGAAAGAGATTCCTCGTTCAACTGCAAATAAACCTTTTCCTTCTATTTGAGGTGTTTTCAGAGATGCTTGTGGGAGGAAGGCTGAACAATACAATAATTAAACTTTAAAAACACTTCCAAATTAAGTGCTGTTTTGAAAAAAACATTAAATATTTTGTTTACAAAATGCCATTATTCTGGTATTTTTCAGGATATCTGTTAGCTTTTCTCTAGCATGAACAATTTGACTTAGAAGTCACAAATTTGCAAATAATTTTGTTGTCACAAAAATCTGTATTTTCATTCATCCTCTCTCCCCTCCATTTGATGCAAAGGTAATTTGCAGAGCCTGTATCTGTAACACACATAACCAGTAAGGCTTACTCTGAGGGCTTCTTCACAAAATCAAATGTTGAAAAATAACCACTATAAAATCCTAGTAATTTATTTTTTAAAAGTAGGCATTGAGAGAAATCTGTATTTTTTTCATGTAAAGAATAAAAAAAACCTAGGAATATTAAAAATGTCAGAATGTTTCATTTTAACATTCAAAGTGAAGGGGTAATGAAGAGGACTGGTCTTGCACCACCGAAATCAATGGTACAAATGAGTCAGAAGTGGCAGCACATCTAAACAAGTGGCTGAACATGAATGGTGCAGAAACTGCTTTTGCATTAATCAATTTTAAATATATTTCATTGCTATTAAAGAATACAACTTATGCCCCTAATGAGCTTAGTTATGGTAATAAAAAAAGCCTCCAGAGATCAGCATTCATTGGGTGTTTGTTCAACAGAACATCAGATATCCAAAGCAAGAGCGTGTTTCCTCTCTCCGGAGTAGGCAGTATTCTCCTGCACCTGAATTAAGGCAAAATACTGTTTACTTTGTCCAAGAAATCACCTGTGCTTTACTGTCAACTGCCCTCTGCTTTTCTTTGGTGCACCATCAACTTCCTACATGCTCTTTCTCCTTGCTTCATTTCACCTTGCCGACTGCCATCTTCTGTCAACTTTGCCAGTTTCTGGCAAGCAAAAGGAAAAATTGTATCTTCTCCTGTTATCAAAGCCACTCCAAAATATTTTGATCACTTCTAGTCTAGGTTCATAAAATGCTTTCTACATCTAACCACTGATGTAGTCTCATCCACGTCTTCCTCTGCCTTACCTCTCTAGTCCCCATCAATTCAAAGGCTATCTCTATGGAACAGCTGCCTCAGTGTAAACCTGTTTGTTAAAGTTCAAATATCTTCAACTCCAGCTTTTGCTCTCCTTATTCAAGGGCTTCTTTTCTTTTCCATTAGCAATTGCAAGCTCTAATCTCCCATACAGATGCAGCATCAGCCTAAAGAAAGTGCTGCTGCAACGAAAAACTGCAAAATACTAGAACAAACTCTGGCATGAACCAGAAGGGAAGCATAGGTGGTGTGATGTTCAAGTTTGCAGAGAAGGCAGCACATTCTGAGTATTTAATGTAGGATCAGAAACTTTAGGCAGTCTCATGCTTCTGGCCTTCAGCATGTCCCTGGGAAGAGCTCAGTGCTCAGCTTTCAAGTGATTAATCAAGGTTTCCAAGATCTGCCAAGACATCATATGCTTATACAAGAAACCAGACTGGCTCATATGGAGTATGAGCAGTCCTGCAGTATCAGGACTCAAAAAAAAAAAACAAAACCCACAACAAAAACAAAAACACCCTTCATTATGTGTATTTACCCCAGCAAAAGATGAGGCCTTAACAATCATTCCAGTTGCTTTGGCAGTCCAGAGCACTTCTTTAAAATGTTCCTATTTCTGTCACACATTTTTTCAAATACTGCATGTGTTACAAACTCATTTTCAAAAATAGCTGATATTCTAAAATTAAAGTTGAATTATATGCTTGCATATGATCAAATGCATTCACACAATGCTGCATGGCCATGCAATATGCATGATTATGCAATGTATGCATGTGTGCAGTATTTTATTTACTCAGTACAAAGCCTCTTTACTTGGTACAAAGTGTCTTTATTGATGATCTGCTGACACTTTCCTGATTTGTTTTGTCATCAACTTGCTCACTAAGTGAACATTTTTGTTCGTTTTCACAGCAGCTCACTAGATAATTCAGGTATCAGCCCTGAATGCTCACCAGGCTTCTAGAAGCATGAACACTCTACAGGCCGTAAACCTTTAAGCCATAGCATTATTTACTTTATACTTATATATATTTTAAAATAAACTCTGTGACACCCAGGATATCTCGTAGGAACAGATTATGTTCAGGAATAACAACTTCTTGGCCTGTCATAAAAAAAAAAACACAACAAACAAATACCTGTATGTGTGTGTTTGTGAATCTATAATTTTTTTATAATCAGTGATCATAAATCAGGTCCTGATCCTGCAAGTTCTTATCACAAAAAATAGTCTTACTCCTGTTGTCGCCTTGGGAATCGACAAGTTAGGATGCTCAGAGTGAGCGAGGAACCCCTCAGGTACAAACTGCAGGATCAGCCTCATATCTCCTGCCAAGGCCGGTACAAGGCTCCACTTCTTTTACTGCATAACTTAAAAAAAGCCCACATAGAAAAATAAACAGTGCTACCTTCCCCTACGTAGCAGAAGAAAGGGCATGTTACTAAGAAGAAAACTCTTCTAATACAACCATTAGCATAATACGTAGGTGCTTAGGCTCTGTAACAAAGAAGCAGGGATGTTATCAGTGCCTTTACAATTACTTCCAAGGAGCAAAACCGTAAGTAGGCATGGACTCTGGATCATTGCTCTTCCTAAAAAGATCCTGAGCCTCGCTCATGTGCCACTGCAGATACTGAAAGCTGCAGCAGCTCTCCACTTCTTGAGAAATGCTCAGTACCCTGCAAAATAAAACTGAGGTTTTAAATAAAACAATGAATTTTGCTCTGATTCAAACTCTGGTTAATCCTCTAAAAAAATCCAAGCTTTTTCAGCATTCAACACTAAAGATTGCCTGGACTCATCACATTCCCTGACATGTGATTCTGACATTACAACATGTGGCATTTTCGTCTATAGGGCTCCCTTTGTGAGGGACCGAGCACATTCTAGGAAATGCTTGATGTTCAGTGTAGCTTATATGTGGATACAATCCATAGCAGATTTCCTTTTCTGAGGTGTCCTGTTGCTCATTGATATGAAGTTGGATTCTCTTTTGCTTGGGCTCAATGAGAAAGGGTTTCCATTCTCATGTCACTGACACCAACAGGAGAAGCACCACATCTCTGGAAAGAGCCACGGCCCCATCTCAGACTGCACAGAGTGCTCTTTTTCTCCCTGTTTCAGCTGGCTTGACAGAAGTGCCAAATAAATGAGCTGTAGTAACTGTCCCAACCATAACACAAAGTCACAATAACAATTGCGTATCATTCTAGCGTGCAAATCACATAGTGGCAATAGATTAATTCTTAGCTGCAGGATCACCTTTCATATCAATACGTCAACAAACTGCAAAGACATTTTTCAAATTTCACATTCTTACATTTTTCATTTCAAGACAATGCTTTGCTACCCTACCTTGCTCTTCGATCTTCCTTATGTCCAATAGCATATGTTCTTCAAATTTTAACAGTAGCCCTAATGCAGTCAGTAAAAATGCAAGTCCCTTGAGGATGCAAAGCAAGGTTATAGGATACAAAGGTTATATTCAGATCATAAAGTAGTACACTGAGCACTAATTCCCCAGAGGCTCACAGAATCCACATCTCCAGCTAAAAATCACAGACGTCCAGGCCTATTCTTTAACTTGCTCATGGAAATATGAAGATACGAATGCAGGTGGCTTATGGCTGGGCCTCAGGTATTTAGCAGCTTTCAAGATTAAGTCTTTTCACATGCAGACCTAAGTGATACTACCAATTCTAAATTGGAAATTATAAAAAATCCACACTCGCTGATGTAAAACAAATGCACAGGGTCCATCACATACCCTTTTATAAAAAATATCTCATACCACAGCTACACATAACCACCTATTTAGAGACATAACCACCTATTCAGAGACATCTGTGCAAACGCCTGTAGCATGCCGCGGTCACACGGTTTCGGAAGGCAGCCTGGCCATGTTACACTGCTCACACAGGCACGTTCATTCTTCCACGCTTTTTTCCCCCGACCCTTCGGTTCGCGCCAGGGAACGGGGAGGCCAACGCCTTCCCTTTCGGCACATCTGCACCAGGTGCTTCCCCGCAGAGCAGCCGGCAGCGCCTTCACTCCCGACTGCTGCTGCATCTCCTGATATTTCATAGCAATTTCAGCGCTTTTCGCTCTTTAAAGGGGACTAAATCCAACGACAGAGACAAGAACACGCTTTGCGCCGAGCGCAGGCGATCCCTGGCAGCCGGTGCCACTACCGGAACGAAATTTTAGGGACAGCGTCTGCCCAGTGCCGCCGGACCCCGGGCCCACAGCAGCAGCCCCGCTTCGCTCCGCCGCTACCTGCCGCCAGGTGCGGGCAGCGCCGGGGGCCGCCGCCGCACACCACCGCCCCCCTCCCCCCCAACTTACCGGGCTCATGCTCGCCGGGGCGGTCGGAGACCTCGATGACCAGCAGCTCTCGGCCCTCGGCGCTGCGACCCACTGTGTAGATCCTGCTGATGGCGGGGCACTGCAGCCAGACGGCCACCAGCGCCTCCCGCAGCTCGGCGTAGCGGTGGTACTCGAAGGAGATGCCCTCCTCGGAGCTCAGCCGCCGCCGCCGGCTGGCGACCCCCGCCCCAGGCTCCGCCACTGCTGCCGCCCGACAGGCAGCGACCACCCCGCAGAGCGCCAGCAGCACCCGCACCGCCATCCCCACCGCCTGCCCGCGGCCGCGCAGCTGCTGCTGGACCCGGCGGCAGAGAGGGAAGGAAGGGAGGGCGGGAGCCGGGGGGGCGGGCGGAGGGGAGGGGCCGGCCGCTCCCCCCATCCCCGCGGCAGGAGGAGCGAGAGCCGCCCGAGGTGGGCGGTGAGTGTGCCCGGGGCAGCGGCGTGCGGAGGGGCACCACTGAAGTTGTGGTTATCAATCAGATGCAGAAAAGCAGTGGAAGAATCCAGTGTTATCTACATTGCATTTTTATTTGGTGAAATACTTTTATCCCTCACGGTATGCATGCAGTCCACCAAGTTAACCCACTGGCAAAAACCTAAATGAATAGAATCATAGAATCGGTTTGCTTGAAAAAGACTGTTATCAAGTCCCATCATGAACCTAGCACACTGCCAAATCCACCACTAAACCATGCCCCTCAGCACCACATCTACATGTCTTCTAAATACCTCCAGTGATGGTGACTCAACCACTTCTGGGGCAGCCTGTTCCAGTGCCTGAAAACCCTTCTGGTGAAGAAATTTTACCTAATAACCAATCTAAACCTCCCCTGGCTCCATTTGAGGCCATTTCCTCTTGTCCTATTCTTTGTTACTAGGGAGAAGAGACCAACACCCACCTGTTTACAACCTCCTTTCAGGTATTTGTAGAGACAATGTCTCCCCTCAGCCTCCTTTTCTCCAGGTTAAACTACCCCAGTTCCCTCAGCCACTCACTCCCTTTAAGGCTTGCACTCCAGACCCTTCACCAGCTTCGTTGCCCTTCTTGGACATGCTCCAGCACCTCAATGTCCTTCTTGCAGTGGTGGGCCCAAAACTGAACACAGTACTCGAGGTGCGGCCTCACCAGTACTGGGTACAGGGAGACAATCACTTCCCTAGACCTGCTGGCCATGCTAATTCTGATACAAGCCAGGATGCTGTTGGCCTTCTTGGCTACCTGGGCACACTGCTGGCTCATATTCAATGGCTGTCAACCAGCCTAGTGTCATCGGCAAACTTATTGAGGGTGCACTCAATCCCCTCATCCAGATCATCGATAAAGATGTTAGACACAACCAGCCCAAATACTGAGCCCTGGGGAGAGACAGAGTGCTATAGTACTATTGCAGAATAACATACCTGTATTTGATTGACCTCACAGGGAAAACTATGAACAATCATCTATCTATAAGGTAGCTTTGCTACATCACAGAAAGCAAAGGATAAAGCAGCAGTTCCTTTCTGGTACTGAGAATACTTACTTGGAGAGCAAATCCCACCATGTCACAGTCTCTTCTAGACCACAGGTACTAGAGGACTTCTAAAGCCATCTGTTTTTTCAACTTGTTTTTCTAGTCATAAGTGTTTAGACTTCATCAAAACACTATGTAAAGGACAACTGATAAAACAAAAGGCTAAATGCTAAAGAGCATCTTCCATGTCAGGGTTTTTTTTAATTATTTTGAAAGGACATAAAGCCTCACTGGAAAATTTTGAGAGGTTAAAAATTTTGCAGAGTTTGTAAAATCACACATCCTGTTCCTCCTCCTACAAATAGAATCTTGTCCCCCAAAATCTAATACATATTATACCCTGATCTTCTAATCTAAAAGGGTGAGCCTGTGTAACATCCCATTCCGTCACCAATATATACTGAATCAATTTTCAGGACGTTAACAATCCTTTGTGATCCTATGGATATTTTCCTAAATTATGACTTGCCTAGTTCTGACCATGGAGATAATGGAAATAATGTCTTCTAGGACACCAGATGTAATCCAGCATCTGAATTTCAGACCTCAAAATGCAACTACTGTATATAAATACTTACAGATCTGTTTGTCTGTATTCACCTGTTCTTGTTATCTTTCAGTGTCTTGTCAGTCCTGGATTATTTGATGTGATTCTTCACAGCAAGAACCACAGTTCAGCTCACCCAGTCCTTGCCATCTTACAAAGTCAACTGGATTCAGAAGCTTCTCTGCCCAGTTTAATTCCAGGGATACATAACTCAACCATGTGCAAAGGCACCTTCTGAGCACTTCTTGGTGCCTTCAACTCTCCATTCTTACTGCTAGAAAACTTTGAGAGATGCCTAACTTCCTATTTCACATTAGCTCTGAGGTTATGGCAATGCAAATTTGCTCTAAGCATTGTGCAAGACTTGTATGTACAGAGACTCCCTGATACGTTCTTTCAACAGATCCCTGTTCAGATTTAGGATGACTGAAGTGCTATCCCTCTGACTTCTCTCCTCCCAAAGAGCATGAACTGTATTATTAATTTGTGTATGACTTCACACCTCTTTAGAATTACATGCAATATGTGCAATACTCTTCGAGCTGCAAAATGAATTGCAAATAAAGGTAGCTGAACTAGTATTCTTTATCAGTTTTCTTAGGTACATGCATCACAGATTAAATATTCCCTATTTTCTTCATCACTTTCCCTTGCGACTTCTACACAGAGTAAACAAATCTGCTGATGCTGGGATTTTAGATTTACAGTATCATTTTCTGGGAGAACTTTCTGATCAGCCAAACAAAACTTTGCACAGTGTAGCAGCTCTCATTGGCATCCCTTCAAATTTATTTCCCCAAAATACAATGTCACTAGAAGATATAAGTAGGCTCAGAAATCATCTATTTCTTTTCATCTACTCAAGCAGTGCATTATTATTCCACCACACATAATTAGTCTAACAACTAGATCTGAATGGATTTACATTAATTTCCATACTTATTAACCCCCTACCCCTAAAAAATTAAGAAAATGAGTACTTACAAAAACAAATGCACATACACATCTTGTGTAAAACAGGGCATTTTATATACTGTGAAATATTTCTAATTACTTTTTAATAAGGGATTAAGAAACAACTGTTAGATTCTCAGAGAGCTTAGGAACATTCACAAAACTGAGCAGGAGGAATAAATCAACTCCTCCTACTTTCCATAGCTCAGAGATAATGACTTTAATCACAGGCAAAGGCCAAATTTCCTCATGATGTGGGAAAAGATTTTGCACTTGCCTTAGTCTCAGAGGAATACACTAATCCCAAGGGCTTTCCCATGCTCTATGCATAACCAGGCTCCTGGGCATGGCCTTGGTAAGCTAGTAATACTAATTAGAGCATGGAGTAAACCTCAAGTGCTCCCTGTTCAGAAAATGTCCCAACCAGAAGATTTCAAATCTGGTTTATCTCTCTCTTTTGTCTATATATGACGCTGTATAGTAAATTATATTTTACTAACACATGCTGCCTAATAATTTTGGTGATGGTGAAGAAAATTTCATTGACTTTTATAAAAATACTTATCTCTAGATAAACATATATATATACATACACACAAATATATATATTAATATTTATTTACATTGTTACTGTTTAACTCTGGGCTAGCAACTAAATGAATTACAGATGCTCCCTATTAACCCCTCTTCCTTCCCCTACAGGGAAAGGAAAGAGAATAAGGGAGAGACACTTGCAGGTTGGAAATTAAACTACACAGCTTTAATGAAACAATAATGATGAAAAGGAAAATAATGTAACATGTACTGATATATACAAATATATACAAAAGTGGTATCACACTAACCCCCCATTAATGCTTACATCACCACTGAGGCTGCAGGGCAGGCCCTGAAAAAGTCCTGGAGACTCCTGGAGTCAGTGGCAGATGGAAACTGGATTCAGGAACCCACGGATCCTCCCAGGATGCCAGCCATGAATGAAGGGAGTTGACCCTCGTAATCCCTCAGATTTGTACAGGGTATGACACGTATGGGATGGAATACTTCGTTTGGTCAACTTTGGTCATCTGTCTGGTCCACTCCTTCCCACAGGAAGGTCTCAGATGTGACCCCTTTACTCCCTTTGGGTTCCAAAGCCTAAGATGTTTTTCAGAACCAAGCAGTGGTCTTGGTTTTGCATACTGTTCTCCAGAAGTAACTGTAAACATGGAGCATTATCAGTCCTAGCAGCAGACACTGACTGAGAAACATGCTGTTAATTTCAGCAACTGCAGCTGCTTAAAAGGGACTTAACTGAAAAGTAAAATTACTAGAAAGAAAATCAGTTCTGTCTTTGCTCAAACCAGGATAACATGTAATTCCATTCTTTTGGCCAAAACAATTTGCTGAATGTGATTCAATTTTTCAGATATTTTTGACTTGCCTGAATTTGTCTTTTTCAGCAATTCATGACTCACCAGCAAGTATACAAATAAATCTTCCAAAAAACAAACAAACAAACAAACAAAAAAGCACCAAACCCCCCACCTCTCACACTCATAGATTTCTGCTTACAAGACTTGAGTAACTCTGCACTTTTTTCATTTGTGTGGCAAGACAAGCAGGCTGAGGCAACTATTTTCTTTCATATCCCAAAATGAGAATCCTAAAGCTATGTCCATTAGAAACAACAGAGATACATTAGGAACAACAGAAATCTTAAAAATACTCCATGATGGAGATCAGGTATTTATGTTATTAGTAACAAAGTGCTGTTAAAAATGACACCATGGAAATACTCAGAAAACTTCTCTGGTTTATATTTGGAAAGAAGTGAGAGGGTGCACTATTCTGCATGAGGAAGGCACTCTTTTCTAACATAAAAATAAGCAAATAAGCAAGTAGGATGCTGAAAATAACGTGTTAAGGAGAAATGTGTTCAGGTCAGCAAGACCAAATCATTAGTTGTTCTATAAGGAGGGCTATCTTTGGCCTGCTAATATTCAGCTTTATTGCATTTTTAAGCCTTCAAAAAATCCTGAAAGACTAGTTAGAATATTAACACAGGGCAACAGAAAGAACAGCTACAAACAATGTGTGTCCTAAAAGACCAGCTAAAACCACAGAAAAGCTGCTAAGGGCTTGAAATAAGAAATTAATAATAGGAACAGAATAGTTGAAATCAACATTAAAGAGAACAGCTGATTCCAGTGTTGACAAATTACCAGGCAAACAGGTAGAGATAACTTGTGAGATGTAAGAAGCTTTTACAAAACATATCTAAATGCTGATCATATACACATGCTATACCTGGTCACTTGAAGACTGGTCTTCAAGACAGAAGCTTCTGTTACCAACCTCCAAAATGCCTTGCACAAGTCAGTGACTCTATTTCTTGGATACTTGCAAAACAGGGTTCATATATAGGAAGTCACGGCTTTCCCAGTAACTTGAGAACAGGCTTAACATAAGGGAGGTCAAAGGAAATATAAATACATAATGAATTTTTTAAAATCCAAATACAGACGAGGCAGTTATGCAGAAGGTTACAGAGAGAGAATGGAAATAAAATCCCCTCCCAGTCATGTCTTGCAAGACTGAGTATTTTCTTGTCTCCACCTGTTAGATGACTCACCCACTGAAACTCAGCCCTGTCAGGTATTTAAGAACTTGCACTTGCAGCCCAGAAAGCCAGCCATGTCCTGGGCTGCATCAAAAGAAGTATGGCCACCAGGTCAAGGCAGGTGATTCTTCCCCCTCTACTCCACATTCATGAGTTCCTGCCTGGAGTACTGTGTCCAGCTCTGGAGCCCTCAACACAGGAAGGTTGACTTTCTGGGCTGCAAGTGCACATTGCCAGCTCACGTTGAGCTTTCCATCGACCAACACCCCCAGGTCCTTCTTCTCAAGGCTGTTACCAAGCCATTCTCCACCCAGGCTCTATTTGTGCTTGGGGTTGCCCCAACCCAGGTGCAGGACCCTGCACTTGGCCTTATTGAACTCCATGAAGTTGGCATGGGCCCACCCCTCAAACCTGTCAAGGTCTCTCTGGATGGCCTCCCTTCCCTCCAGCATGTCAACCCCACCACACACTTTGGTGTCATCAGCAAACTTGCTGAGGGTGCACTCAATCCCACTGTCCATGTCACTGACAAAGATGTTAAACAGCACCGGTCCCACTACTGACCGCTGAGGAACGCCACTCATCACTGGTCTCCATCTGGACATCGAGCTGTTAATCACTACTCCCTGGGTGCAACCATCCAGCCAATTCCTTATCCACCGAGTGCTCCATCCATCAAATCCACATCCTTCCAATTTGAGACCAGGATGTCATGCAGGACAGGGCCAAACGCTTTGCGCAAAATGTACGTGGCATCTGCACTTACATGCTGCATTCTACACAAATGGCAGTGTCTTATTTCTGCCCTTAATTTCAGACCACCTGAGTCATCACTTCTCCTGGAGTGATACTAGGTCCTGGACATTGGATTCCAATGCGGTTTCTGAGAGATGCCATGTCTATAGCACCAAACATTCAGACAGAGAAACTACCATGCAGAATCACTTTGAGAGTCTGCAAAACTAGCTGACAGGTTTTTCAAAAGTGATGAGTCATTAGCTAATAAGGGTGTTCTGCTGGTCTTCCACAGGGACTGGTATTTCAAGTCCACGGGCTAATTTATTCAGCGATTACATAAATGTGAATCATAACTGATTAAAACTTGCAGATGACAAAAAATGGTGAATAATAAAGATATACCATCTCTGGAATGTGGTTTAGATTACTTGGTAAGTCGAGCACATTTACATATTTCAGAGCAAATTGCAAATTACACTTATGAGCAAGAAATGTAACACACACTTGTAACAGTCTGGCAAGCACTAGTGCTAGAAGCATCAAGAGATGACGACAGATGGGTAACTTGACTGTATTTTCCAGCTCAATGCTGCAGAACAGCTAGTTTTATCTTTGAATATTTAGACAGAAGGACAATGGTTAAGAGGAAGGATGTGATTACGCCACCAAGGTGGTATTAGAGAGAATGATCTGTACGTACAGTTTGGATATATGCAGCTGAAACAAGACATTGAAAAGTCAGAGACAAGACACAGAAGAGATCTGAGAAACAGAGAAAATGCCTTACTGCGGAGGCCATGATATAATCACGTTAGATGGTGACAAATACTATTGAAAACTTGACTGCTGTGGTTTTTACCTTCACCGGTAGAAAATTACAGCAAGAGCCAATGGCAAGAAGTCGCTGTCTCCCTGAACCTGCCAGTTAGTTACAAGTTGCAATGGCTGAGATTCACCAGAAGGCTGCAGCTGACACAGAGTGAGGCAGCATTAAAAGGATGGAGATTTGGAGGTAATGAACCAGATGCTGTAACAGACATCAGCAATAATAATCTGTAGCCATAATGCAGGTTTCAAAAATAATGTTTTTCCATCACAATTAATGTTAAAAATCTAGAAACATATCAAACTTTTCTTTAAAATTCTCTTAAAACACTTACCACCATTTATTATAAACTCAGTGAAGGAATGAAGTCATCTAATCTACAAATATAATAATCGCATCAGTCATTATTAATATTTTCTGGCAAGGTGTGCTGTAGTTTAATATAAACCTCCTCATTTAGTATTTCACATCAGTAGCCAAAAGCAGCTGATTATTTTGCAATCCGAGTCTTAACAATGTATTATACTTTTTAAGTTACTATGGTTTCTTGCCACAAAACCCAAGACATCAGTTTGTTGCTTTCCTAGGACTTATGATTTTCATACCCTCTGGGGTATGAAACAAGCTGTTATTTCCCAAAGATGAGCCTTACTTATACTAAACTAGACTTCCAGGAAAAGATTTGTGAAAAATGTTGCTCCCCCACTTACTGCCCTATCCTACCACTTTTAAGAGGTACATCTGTCTCCTTGCTAAAGAGGATAAAGGACAACAGATTGTGTAAGTTTTTGTCATGCCTTTTCAAGAGCCAAAACCTGTCAGCAGTATGTTGGTCTTATTTTCTTCTACTGAACAAAAATCTCTGTTTTCAGAACTACACTTACTCTACAGTCTCTCTAAATATGGAAAAAAAATTACTAAATAGAGGCCTAAAACCTCAAAAATTTAATTGCTTAACATAGTTCTTAATATGCATGTAGTAATGACGTAGGTCATTTACTAGCCAGCATCATGTTCAGTAATAAATGCAAGGTTCTGCATTTGAAAAGGTGGTGGGGTGGAGGTAAAACGCAGGTCTATCCAAGTCCTGCAGCAAAACAAGCCTATGGTTTTCAAATAGAAGTTCCTGTATTGAGAGGTCCAGTGAGCACGTCTTCTCAGCAAAAAATAAATTCTCTAGGAATTTGTTACAGAAAGAGGAACAAAGGCAATGATATGATCACATCGTACGCTAAGGATGTACATTAAAAAAAATGAAATAGCAATGGGTTTCAGAAAAATGTGGATTCAAGTAATGAACAAAGAACAAAAAAATGCCACGGACACTATCTAAAAAGATGGCATGACTAACATGTTAAAATTGCATTACTGATTTTAAAAACCTCTTGAGGAATAGAATATACATTGTAATGTTGTAAGTCATCCTATCCAGCTTTTACTGCTTTCAGTGAGCTCTCCACTAGCTGAGACTAGACCAAGCCCTTACAAATACCTTTACTGGAGTAATTAAACAATTGGCGCACAGCTGTAGGTAACTTTGCAACTGAGTGTGTATAGTCACAAACCAGTGGGCTGAGAATCAGTGAATAGCATCATGTACACAGGAAAAATCCGAAGCACTGAAAACTCCTTCTACTTTTAGGCTAGGCGTTCAGTAAAACAAAGCTAAGAATAGCTGCAGCTGCAGGATGAGAGTTGAAGTTGACAAAGCAAAGAGGATAATGGCCATCTTTGAAATCTGATTAAAGAGGTCGCTTCCATCATGAAGAGAGAGTTCAGGCTGGCAGGGCACATGGATTCAGGAAGTCTGAAGTACCAGTAACAGCTAAGAATTGAACAATACAGGGATTTCAGCTTCCACTCACCTGTGACAGTCAAGCATTTTTACTTCCTTCTAGAGGGAAGGGGAAGAGACAAAACACAGAATTTCAGCATGGGTGGAGAAGCAAAGGCTTCAACAAAACACATGCAAAACAGGAATGTGAACCATTCCCACATCTCAAGTCATAACTGAATCACTCTGAATGTCATTAACACCTTGGTTTTTTGTTAGAAGCTTGGTATCATCTGCACTTTCACAGGAGCACCTGTTTTGAGCGTTACAGCAGACTGCAGGTGAAGCAGCAGGAAAATTCAGGTGGTCTTGAGTAAACAAAACATTATAAGCATCTCTAAAGGACTTAAAGGGTAGATGAAGTGATATTTGAAGTCTGAAGAGCAGCTGACATTATAATACAAAGTGCAAAGATCTTTAAGGGTTTAAGCCCTCCTTAAATACTTCTACTGTTATTTCCTGTACAGCACACAGTTATAGTAGATTCAGCAATATTACACAACTGCTTCTATTACTAGTAAAACTCAAGTAGTAGATTTTGGGATTCTAGTTCATGAAAGCTGTAGCTTAACGGGAGAATGCACTTGGCCCAAAACCTGTCCCTACACTGTGCAGCTCTGTATGCAAGTCCTTCAAAATAGAAACCAGAAGAATTTACAAGATGTTCTCCATCTCCAGTTCTTACAGCTCTCTCTGTAAGTAGTTTAACAGATGGAACTGTTGTAGACCACACTAGAAATAATGCTTCTCCACTAAAGAGATTAACCAAGTAAGATGCTATAACCTGTCTGTTTATCACAGCTTTGTATTGAAAAACATAAAAAAGGTACAATACACGCATGAAACCAAACCACATTTATTTGATCAGTCACAAGTGCAAATAGAGCAACAAGTCAGTTCAGCAAATTACAACACATAGAGAAGAATGTAATGTAAATGCTAAGTACACTGACATATCAACTTCGAAAGAGCAGCAAAAAACAGTTTCTTCAAATAAAAACGTCTATTCTTTTTACCTGTATTCTAAAACAACATAATAAATCTAGATCAGGAATGTCTCTGCTAACTCACGTTTAGCCAAGTATTCTGTTATTAACAGTTTGCATTATCCAGTGTGCAAAAAGCCTGTCCAAACTTCCTTTTAACAGATGTTTTGGTTTTAAGCAACCTTTACCCAATATTTAAATAATACAGTGCTCATATTAGTTAATATGTTCTGCCTTTGATATTACAAATTTAAGAATATATATTTAAAAAAAACTAAGTCAAATTTCAGTGTACATATACAATTCTACCTGGATCCAAAGTGGGGAACATTAAAGATAAAATTGAGTATTTTTTTCCCATTAAAAAAAAGGGATAGACGCAAGTCATCTCAGTTTTTTTGCATCATCTTTAAATCTGTAGCTAAAATATATGCAGTACTTACATATAAAATAGAAAGCATTCCCATTAGGAAGATACTGCAGCGTAATTAGCCATTTTTCCTTATCACTTAGTAGCCAAGGAACAAGATTTATCCTTAACACTTGATCACTAATTTTGCTTCACACAAAAGCAAAACCGACTACCAGTATTAGCATCAGAATTTTTACACTGGAAATTTAGTTAGCCTTCTTCTTCATTATGAGTTTTTGCTTCTTCTCTTTTTCTTTATAGGCAATGAATTGAGAGTCTGTACCAAAGATCCTGTCCCACCACGTGAAGGTTGAAGCATAATTGCCAATAAAGTTCATGTGATGGAAATCATGGAAACGGGCCCCAGCATAGAAAGGCACCAAATGAAGAGGGTTCAGCGGAACATCGTAGCCACTACAGGGGAGGAGGAAAAAAGCAACCACGGTAAGGATTTTTCTCAGATATAAACCACAAAATATAGACAGTAACTTGTTGTTTTTATAAAATTAAAAGATTTTTTGATATTATAAGGCCCTGAGGTAAACACTGTGATATCGGCTTAATAGGAAAACAAGACCCCCCACCTTATCTTAGCCAAATGCTTCTGTAAACTGTCCCGCAAAGGCCTTTGCCACTTGCTGAAATTTTCAGCTCAGTTTATTAGGTAACTTGAAAAAAAAATTGAGTTACCTAAAAAAAAAAACCCAAAAAAACCCCCACGAACCCAAACACAATGGCTGACTTCTTGTTGGCTTAGCAGCTTTAACTGATTCAAGAGTGACATTAGGAAGGAGGAAGAAGTAATGCTATCTTTTAGTGACAAGCTATCAAAACAAGCGCAGCTGCTCAGCAAACAGCATCTCAAATCAACTACAATTGTATTTCTACTCTTACTGCAAGTTCTTCAAATGTTTAAAATTCAAAACATATTATTATAAGTAATAGTAAAGCCAGACTAGTATGCTTCAGAGGGATTTCAACTCTTGTTTAGTACTACTGGATAACATCTTAGCACCACCTAGTGGGGACAGCACAAGGTGATTTGTTATAAACACCTAATGTGGACAAAACCCTAAAATTATAATCAAAGGAGATTCATATTTTGCACCAATTACTTTATATGTCACCCCACATTTCTCAGTATACAACTAATATGTAACTAAACCAGCGATGATGTGTACGATAAGCTACTTATTAGCTCATGTTCCACTATAACACTTGACACTCAACTTACAGTAAGACACCATATGCTTCATGAGATACTTAAGATGGAGTGTAATACTAGCATTTCAAAAATGAACTCTGACTTTCCCCATCCTCTTGAACATAGGAAAGAAAAACTCATTTATTTGCAGCTGAACCCAACTAAGTCTACCAGGATTTGTGCTAGCATTTCAGAGCCAAATGTGGAAACAGTCAATTATACTACAGAGACACAAGTCCTGCCCTTGCAACTACCATGATAAAAGAAATAAAAAATATTTATGTATTTATTTATTTTAAAAAGTCAGTGATTGTATAGCCTAAAGCTCCTCCTGTCCAGGAAAACAGGCTGACAAAGTATTAAATGGAAAGAACTCTTGGCCGGAATATAGTATTTTATATTGACTTTTGGTGTTCTTATATGTATAAGGTCACTTGTGCAATAAATACAAAGAGCCACACATCCTAATGAGGCACCTAGATTCTGAAACCCTCCTTGAGATGCTCTAGCTACAGTCCGCGCACTTTTAATCAGCAACATTTGCTATTAACACTACCTCAAAACGAGACAGTGAAACTGTTCAGATTATGCCATTCTTTTTAAGATCCATAAAAGCATTTAAGTGCATAATAAACAGTAAAGCTCTGTCAAAGGGACAGGTAAGTTTAAGACAGACTTCAGGAAAGGAGAATAAAAAGCAGTAAGGATTTCACCTGTGAACATCAATGGTTTCCATCAAGCGACATATCACCCATGCCCACAGAAGAACCACGTGGTTACAGAAAACGACAATTCCAATAAAAAAGCCAGCTCCAAGGATAAGTGTTTCCAGAGGATGCGCATATTCTGCTTGCATTCCAAATGGTGACTAGAAAGAGATAACAGACAGGAAAACAGTCACCATTTTCGATTTTCTGTATCCCCAAATCAGAATCATCGTTTTGTGCTACTCTCCCCTCCCCATTACCCCACAAGACTACAAGAGGACAAACGGAATGATGTTGTGGGTAAAGGAAATGTTCTGGCTGAGCAAGGGCCTAAACACAGGTCTTCAGCTCCTAATTGGGAAAACAGTATTCCAAAGTTATAAGGATTACTATTCCATTAGTGATTCCAAACACTCCACTACAAGTAGAAAAGTTGAAAACTTTTACTCAGGCTTACCATTACCCAAGGCCAAAGCATTATTGCAGGAATATTAAAAGTGTTTGGGAAGCTCCCATCAGCTTTGCTATACATCCAGTCTTGGAAGCAGAAGAAACAAGGAAGCCAAAATATTCTCAGAGTCAGGACTCACTTAGAAATTTATTTTTAAAATAATTAAAATCCCCCTTCCCCCCTTATCTTTGACAATTTTTAAGATAAATTCTTATTGTTCAAATATTATGAGATTGACATAAAACCTTTTATTTATCTATGTGCATTTTTAAATACATATACACATGCATATCCTCCAGTCATTCCTACATTCGGTTTACAAAAAAAGAACTTCCACAGAGAGTTTTCAAAAGCAGACCACCATGGAAAGATAATAATTTTTAAAATAATTAACCTAATGGTCAAGGTTGTAAGTTTGATTATCAGGGAGAAAACAAGGTCCACTTCAGCTTAAGTGTGATTTTAAAAATCACCTTTTACTATCAGGGAAAGTTTTTAGTGAAAAAGCCATTAGCCTACAGATCACTTCTGTGTGAACTGCTAGCCACTCAAAAATAATGGCCAGAAGCACCTGCCAAAAGCAAGAGGAGAAGAGCTGCTGCTGCTGCTGCAGATGTATGTACGTAGGCACGCATCAATCAATCAATATCCAGCTTCTCTAGTATCACAGGCAGTATAAACCACCCCTGACCCAGCAGCTTGCAGGTTACCTTAGGCACAGTATGGTTTATACACTGAAACACGGCTGTAGGCAAACACAGTAGCACGGGCTTCTGTGATCCAGAGATGGTGCTACCTTAACACAGCTATACCAACCCTAAGGTGTAAGCACTGCTGGGCCATACCTGGCTCAGAACAGTGCCACCTCCAATCAAGCACTGCTCATGACCTTCTGCTCCAACGATGCTAAATGTAGAATCACCAAAACATCTCTGTACTGCACTGTGATCTCGATGCAGTATCACACAAATGGCTATACTGCTTGCAGAAGCCTATATCCAAAGCTAAAATCCCTCCCTGAATCATATATCCTGCACATATCATGCACACACCCAGGCTGAGCAGGAGCCACCTGTCTGGATCATGTTCTGGGGATTGGTATGTTCTGGGTAACACCCAAGGTGCCAGAGAACTGACCAACAATCAAAACCAGAAACCCACCGTTTTGTCCTCCCCTAGCAATCAAGCGTGTAACACATTTTCAGCAACTTGCTTTCACCTAGCTCAACAGATAAGATCATACTTCAAAAGACTTGAGTGCCACCTATCATTCCCATTAAACGAAAGAAAATTACAGGAGGTGTTTTCAGGAACAAAACAGATGACTGTTCTTGACAAAGAGCTCAAGAAAAGACATCTAACCCACTGTCACAGGGATGCAGAATTCTTAAGGTTTTCAAATAAAGTCTTTAAAGAAGTTGTGTGGAACTGTGTATGCTAAAAATTACTAAAAATAATGATCAAGGAATACATACAACAAACTCATGGTGAACCTTATGGATATACTTGTATATTCTCTTGTGATGCAGCAACCTATGCAGGAAATAGTGCCAGGCATCTTCAATCACTGCACATCCAAAACACTGGGCAACTACAACATACCTTTAAAAAGGAGAAAAAAATATTAGTTATAGAATATAACAATACACAATCTTGAAAGATAAAATAGTTATATGCTAGTAAGGGTGGGAAATGTTTAAGTAAATTACTGATTGAATAACAGTGCATTGACACTACCTTTTTCACATACTGAAAACGTTAATTGTCAAGCACATTAGTTCTTGTACCTATCAGCTCATCTGTTGATAAGTTGAAGTGAATTATCATGCAGCATAAGAAACTGTCATTTCAATATTACTGTCTATAAGGATTATCTGTAGACTATGTAAGATGTAGATATAAAAACATAGAGCTGCATCAGCTATTTAAACCAGACAGAAAATAAATTTCTAAGAAACATGAGCTTCTGTTGTAAAAAACAGCTATCAGAAGAAAAAAAAAATACACAAAATGAAAAGCCACTTATAACTTGTCCAGTTTTGTTTAAAAGTCTGCTAGTTTAGTGCAAAAAAGGAGAAGGTGAAGCAGGTGGTACATTCACTCCCTTGAGAAACAGAACTGCTGCTATGATGTAAAAAAAGGTGGAGGGAAGCAACACTTAGGAGGAATCACAAAATCTTGAATAAAACCCCCCAGAAGTCCAATATTTAACCCATGCCATCATGAATCTTGCTTCACTTCCATAAACTCCCTCCTAATCACCCCTTCTTCCAAGTATCAGAACAATTTGGGGCTACATACAAAAAAAAGTCTAGAAAGCTCTAATTAACTATTACAGCACTGAAACATCAACAGAAACAAGATTTACAAACACAATTTACATGGCCAAAAAATCATTGTGTATTATCATCAACATACCAGAAAAATCTACCTACCATCTAGGCATCTCTTCCCACTCATACGGGATGTTAAAATACTCTGTGAAGTAATAGGTGCCACAAATCAGAGGAAGCTGAATGAAAAAGTGATTGAAGAGTAGTGTTTTGAAACACTTCCATTGTTTTTCCCATGTTTCTGGTTTATCCTAAGAAGCAAAAAGAATCGGTCGCGTTACATACTTCTACTGCACATAGCTGAAGTGCTGCAAAAATTACTTTGGAAGCAGTTTCATTTCACCTTGGAAGACAGATAGCAGGTACTCCCATAATACAAATTCCATAGGATTGAGTTCAGTTTCATCAAAACCTCGTTTGTCTAAGCTAGCTTTCTGTTAATTTTAAAGTAAGTTTCTCTTAACAGAGGTTGTTTTTGCCAGTCACCCCACACTATTATTATTTCAATGTTTGCAATTAGCAGGAACATTTCATATTTAACAGTTTAACACAAATCTAAGTTTGTATTTCTGTAGCTAAAATAATGGTATGTATTTCCATAACTAAAACAATACAAAGAGAAGCTGAAGAGAGAAGCTTGTGAAGACCTAAATTGTCTTGAAAACATCCAGTTTTTGCAGGGATACATTTTACCAGTTACTGTGATAACTTCAGAAGCTGGTATTACTAATTTCTGGTATTACAAAGAACTGGGGGAAAACAACCATCTTTAGATATTGGATGTGCCTTTGCTCCCAATTAGGAGTGTGCAGTCCATCCTAGGCTTTCTCCATTGTTAAAATACTTCAAAATAATTTTAAGAGGGTGTCCATAGAGATAGTCTGAAATACACACATTATATAATTCTTTCCTACTATAAAGACACACCTCTATCATCAGAAGCTGTGATTCTGCTACATCTTCCCCTGTTGATATATAAAATTAAATGGAGAAATTTAACTTGGCCAACATAGGAATTAACATACCCTTCTCTCTCTATACCACCGTGGTGGAAAGAATACCTCACCGCAGAAATAACTCCTTTCCTTCCCCAAAATCCACTTCTCTTTCTCTCCTCACACACATTGTAAATTTAGTCTGCCACATCCAGGATGTCCACAGTAACAGAGGAAAGGGAGTCATATAAATTGGAAACTAGGATACTGCAATTATATGTTCTACTTCACATATTCAAAGACAAATCAGGAAGCGTGCAGTTCATAACTCCATCTTACCTGCTGAATTTTATACTTTTGCATGTATGGTATAAACTGAAAGACAAATCCAGGAACACAGAGCAAGAAGTATGAAACTTCATGAACTATAAGTGATCCCCAAGTTGCAATCTGGAACTTTGTGTAGTTATCCAGCATGTAATTCCAGGCATTTTTGAATGGTTGCTGCAGGGGATTTTCAGGCAAGAAAGAGTCTATATATTCCACTGCCAGATAAGCAGAGTTCAAGATATTAACGCTGTCATTCATTGCCATTCTTCAATCAGAAAGCATCACAATTACAGTTCTTCAACAGTTGTCTGTAAGTAACCTGCATATTTTGAGAAATATTTAATAAACATTAGTTAATAATCAGGAAAAAACCCATTAGTGAAAACAGGAAGGGGATATTCTTTTTGTACAGTTTAGTGTGAAAGAACAATGCATATGATTGGTCTGAGAGGCAAACAAATTTGAGAGGCAATCAGCTCTGAAGTTTTGGGGTTAGGTCAAGGAAGCAACAGGATAAAGAAATATTAATTATTACCCAATTCTGTTTCATGTATTTTTCAGGATAGTTGTGCTCTGTACTGAAAGAGCACAGAAAGATTCAGACGAGATTTAGAAATTAAATTAACCATGATCTCCTGATTATCCAGCCTCATTCTTCTCATAGCTTTGAGCCAGAATCTATGCAAACTACATCAACTCAGCAGACTGCCTTTATACTGCAGGTAGCTTGAGGCAATCTACCTTTCCCATAGAGTTGCCATCACAGCTCCCAAAGCATAGAGGCAACATTCTTGCAGGTGCCCAAAACTTCTGCCATTTCCACAGAGTAGGCTGCCCCCCAGTTGGAAGGGACCTTAAAGACCATCTAGTGCAACGCCCCTGCCATGGGCATGGACATTTTTCATTTGAACAGGTTGTTCAAAGCCATGTCTAATCTGACCTCAAGCACTTCCAATGATAGGACATCCCCAACTTTTCCAGGCAACCTGTTCCAGAGTCTCACCACCCCCATCATAGAAAATGTCTTCCTTATGACCAGTCTAAATCTACCCTTTTCCAGTTTAAACCAGTTGTCAGTCATCTTGTTGCTACAGGCCTTAGTAAAAAAAGTATTTCTCCATCTTTCTTATAAGCCCCCTTTACATGCTGAAAGGCCACAGTAAGGTGTATCCAGAGCCTTCTCCAGGCTGAACAACCCCAGGTCTCTCAGACTCTCTCCCTAGGTGATGTGCCCTCTCATCATTTTCGTGGGACACCTCAGGACCCCCTCTAACAGGCCCATCTTCCACTCTAAATCATGTGCACAACTTACAGGCCAGAGGGATGCTGGTTAGTCCCCAGCTGATACACTCAGACTAGGACCAACACAAATAATGCTCCAAGCTCGGTAACCCAACATCATCAACTTCCGTTTTTCTTAGCAACGGCCACCGAGACGCCACCATCTCTTAACACCAGCAAATAAATACATGACAGCAGATACCATTAATGGTAGATACCTCACAGTAGGTGCCAAGGAAGCCTACACCCACAATTCCTAAACCGATGGGCACACGCAAGGCTACTCACCCTCTCCAAAAGGCAGCCAGCGAGCCGAGGGACCAGAGGCCAGCCTGCACCTGGATCTGGCTCGTCTGGGCCCTCCAGCCCCTGCGAGATGTGAACAAATTCTGGCACACGCCGCCCACGCGCGGGCGATGACTGCGTCAAGGGGAATGATGAGGCGAATGACCAAGAGGAGACGCCCGGCCGGCGGCACCCGCGCACAACCGGCCTCCCGCCCCGCCGCGCGGTACGGTAGCACCGGGAGCAGCCGCACCGACGGACGGGCACTCGCACCCCGGCAACGGCACAGACACGCCCCCCCGCTCACCCTCCCTCCTTCCCTCTCTCTCTCGCCGGCGGCAGGCCCCGCGTCCCCTCACCTGGGCGACAGCGGCGGCCCCTCACGTTGCGGCGGAACCGGCAGCAACAGCAGCACTGCCTGTTGCAGGAATAACAACCGCCGGCTCTTGAAGTGTGCCCTCCCATTGGCCTCGCCGCAAGGCCCGGCGCGGCGCCCATTGGCTGGCTGGCGGCAGCGGCGGAGAGTCAGGCGTGAGGAGGGACGGGACGCAGCTGCGGCTCCCGCGCACCCATTGGCTGAAGGGGTGGAGTGAGGATAGTGAGACCTCGGCGCGCGGCCAATGAGGCGGGAGAGAGGCCGGGTGACGTCAAAGACGTGATGAGGCGGAGACCGGTACTTCAGGTGGGCAGAGGCGGGCGGGGTTCCGGCGGGCGTGGGCCTTTCGTCACTACCGAGCAGTTCCGCAGTGCCTCCGCTGCCTGTCTTCACACGGCCGACCCAGGCGTGACTCTCGGCTGCAGAAACTGCCGAGAAAGACATCCCAGGAGGAGGGCTTGGGGGGGGAAGGGAGTCTAACCGCAGGCCACGGGGCGGCGGCCGGTACGTTCCTGAGAGAAGCTGCGGCTGCCCATCACTGAGATCCGCGCTGCTCCTGACGCTGATTTAAAGCGGCGATGGCTCTTTAACAAGAACGGTGCGAATCGTCTGCTCTTTTTTTGGGTAAGAATAGCCCTTGCAGCCCTTACAGCGCGGCTGCGGCGGCAGCGGACGGGTGGCAGCCGTGAGCCTGCGCACAGGCTTCCTGCCTTAAGTAAATACGATTGAAATGTAAGCTACGTCAGGGTAGCAATAGACTAGAACCCTAGTCACATTGAGTTTGGTACCTTGCAGGTAAAATTGTACAAATAATACAGATGTACAATTTAAATAACACGTTTCTAGTGAAACCCACTACCAAGCCCATAGTACGTGGTGCCATATGAACAGTAAAAAACAGTCATCCATTTAATTTCAGCATCTGCTAAAAAATTATTCTCAATCTTCATACTGATTTCACAGCTCAAATAGTTCTAATGCAACTGAAGAGGTGGCCGCTACCTTACCTAACTGAAAAACAAAGCTTTTGGACCTGCAGCAAATTGGTGATATTTACACAACCAGTTTCTAAACCTTAACAATTCTTTTTCCATTTGTTTGCATTGAGATCGTTAGAACACCAGCTTCACCCCAACCCCCGCCACCCACCCACCCCAAAAAAATTGGTTTACCTGCTGTCAAGATTACTTGGTTTGAGACTTGCACTGAGAAACACAAGTTTTAAGCGACTTGTTGGCATTAGGAAACAATATACAAACTTTTATTTGGAGAAAATGTCTCAAATATGACAATAACTTTGGTCATGTTAAAAGGAGGCCATCCAAGAGCAAATAAAAATGAGCTGCTTTATAAGCATGGCCACATACAGGATATTCAAATATTAGCTAATAAAAGCTAAGATTACACACATAAGTAGGCCTTAGTACCATGCAAGTTCAACGCAATTTCATACATTCATTATAAATTTTAAGTTACTTTCATGCCAAATCACCTTTTGGATAAAAAGGTAAGAAAGAAGTAACATCGAAGTGTGACCAAAATTGAACAGGAAAAAAAATCGTAAGTACAGACAACATTTTTATTAAAAAGATCTTGAAATTACACCTGTTCAAGAAGTGTTATAGCATCTCTGATGTCTCCTTCAGCAGCAATTAGTAGTGTTAAGCATTGTTACATATCAAAAAATACAACTCTGTTTTACAACATAGTACCAGCATATTCAAAGTACTGTGCCAAATTATAAATAGTAAAATCAGGTTTTGAAGTATTTCAATAGAAAGCAACTTGGGCTCACACAAACATATGCACATATTATAGTTATGTAACAAAAGTTTTATAAAAGGAAACAAATTTACCCCATGCCAGCTTGAATTACTGAGGTGGGATTCAATACGTACTATGAAGACTGACGGTTCATTTATTTAAATAGATTTATTAGTCTCTGGAAAAAATAAGACAAAAATTTACTTTCACCAGAATACACACCATTCTTCACTGACAATCCGTTTCTCAGTCATGACTGACACAAGTCATGAAAGTGGCTCTTTTTATTTTTTGAAGACCTTGCAATAAAAAAGAAATGGTCCACTAGACTTCATAAATTCAATCAGCTTCTGCTCAAATGCAGAATAATCCTACATGTCGCTTCTACCTAGAGTAATCTTCATCATCTGTCAACTGTAATTGTAGACAGTCACATCTTCCACTGTGACTCAAGGTGCAGCTACAAGTAGAGAAGTGCTTAGATACTCAGTCACTTCAAATACACTTGAAGACTGCTTTTAGTGCATAATCAAATTGAAAATCCTTTAACTGATCATAATGGTTTGTCAATAACTGTAACACCTAGAGTAAGGAAAAAAAGACAAATCTTTAGGTAGTATTTAAAAAAAAATAAAATCAAGTTATAATATAATACCTTGCAACTACTTTAACATCAAAAAGTGTGCACCTGCATCAGTGTTCATATTCTCCCTACTTCCTCTCTGACAAAGTTGCCTGAATCAGTGCAAAGTTCTAAAAGTTTCTGTGACTTGTTACTCACTTAAATAACTGATTTGAAAAACTGCCATTACTGAAAAAAAAAAGATTGCTGAAACAGCTCTTGTTTTCTAAATTTCAAATCCCAATGAACTTCAGCATTGGATCCCTGTAGATTGAAACACACCTCTTGTTAAAAAAGGACTAGTCATACCAGAATTATCTTTCTGACTCACCACTGACATGCTAAATCCCTCCCAAGTACAGCTTAATACCATTTTTTCCTTGTAGTGAATAATTGTTTGAAGTCATAACTCAAAACATACCATCAGATTCTTCATACCCATTCTAGTATCTTCGATTTTACTTTAGACATGCTTTTTCAAATTTCTTATCCTAGCTGTTAACACTACACAAAGTCTCAAAAAATACCTGTACACATTACCTGCATAGCTTCTTCCTGTACTCATACAAGATGACACAACCGTCCATTTATCAGTTGTTGGATTATAATATTCCACTGTTGATAAATTACAGGAACCATCATCTCCTCCAACTACATACAAGAGACCATTGACAGCACAAACACCTAAAAAAAGACAGGGAACCAATATTAAAATGAGCAATTTGCTTGTTCACCCCATCAAAGCATGGCTTCTATTCTCCAATATCATGAAAGCAGCAGAAACCAGGAGCACACCATTTACACCAAATGATACTACCACTATTTTAAAGTAGCTGTTGCATATACCTGCATTCCTTCTGCACATGTTCATGTCTGCAACCTGCTTCCACGTCCTGGCGACAGGATCAAACACTTCAACACTTTTTCTTACCAAAGGGCCATCGTGGCCACCTACTGCATACAACAAATTGTTTAACACACCAACACCTGTGAAAATACGAAAATACTCAAAATTAACCAGATAATGGTTTGACTGATACAAAGGAGAAACAACAAATATTATGTCCACTAACATAAATCCTTCATCCAGTCAACGTTAGGAACTACTTCAGAAAACATTTGGGTCAGGATGCATTAAAAGCCAAAGGACAGTAACTACAGCAAGACACTGATAAAATGTCTTGCATGCACATCTACCATATTGCAGCATACAAAGACCAGAGCTGTTCTGCAACAGAAGAGTTTAGAAAATTTTGGACAAAAAATGATGTGCAGGAAAATGAGGATTTTTGAAATTTAGGACTCAACAGAAGTGACAGTAAATGAGACAGTGTGCTCAGCCAGCAGAACAGAAATCTGACAAGATGATAAAGCATGACTTTTCATAAAGTAAAAACTGCAGCATGGAGGATAAAAGCTGAATGGATAGATAATATATCATAGGGATGTTTCCACTGAAGTGTTGGAACACCTTGTAAACATATATATGAAACAAAAGTAAACAGAGTGAGCACCTTTTTCCTCTGGAATTTGGAGAACACCAAGATTCCTTGAACCAAGCTTCAGTTATCAAAATATTCAAAAGGATATTAATGTGTCTCCTTTACTCCTAAGGTCTTCTGCACAACCAAAATTTATCAATCTGCAGGCTTGGGATGAAGGAATAAATAAAGCTCACCTATGTCTACTTCCTAATTGGGCTGCACATATTAAAAAGGTGATAATAGGGGAAGCAGAAAGGAAGGCCTGTTTATTCCTCACTTTATAATGCACTATTAGAACTATCAGAATGCAAACATAATGGATTTCAGAACTGTAAGGGGTGGGTTTTTTTTGCATTGAAACTTTTGTGAGAGACGGACTATGAAGACAAGTGAAAAAACACTACTGTGAAAGTACATTGGGAAATCTACTGTATGTTACATAGATTATGAAACTCAAAGCTGAGAAACAGATTTGCAAATATAGTTGTTAAAGAGTTCCATGGAAAGAGCACAGCTTAAAATCTTTATTAACGGGAAACAGCAAATACGAATGCAAAAGATGAGTCAAGTCCTTCAGAGAAAAAAAAAAAAGCAGCTGGGTTAAAAAAATAAAAAAGAATCCTGAGACCTTAATTGCTAGCTGAAATATCTTTGGAAACATATCACTAATATTGTACGTAAGAGCCATTCCTATACGGTGAGAGAAATTACTGCTGCTGAAATAACTAAATTTTCTTATTAAAAAGACAGGTTTTAATAATTAAAAGAAGAGGGGAAGGAAACATGAAGAGTTAATTGGTACTGCAGATCTGAAAAATAGCTTCTTAATAGGACACTGCTTTATAAATCATGCTATCTAATGCTTTATCAGTGATAACCACTACTAACATTTCCCCATATCCTTCCCAGTTAATTTAATTCCTCTTTTATTGCTATTATTTCTAGCTATCATGTCACAGTATAGTGTGACAGCTTTTCTTTCTCCCGCTGTGATCACATTTATTAGGCAGGATAATACAACATTTATCTTTTGTAGCATTAAACATTAGAGCTAGAAGAAGGGCTAAGATTTTTAGTTTAATTATGTGTTGTGATATAAATTCCACCCCCCCCCCCAGGCTTTCTGTAGAGTTACCAACCTTCCTATTCAGTGTGTAGAGTTTTCCCTCTGCCACATTTAAGTTTTTTCTTTTAACAGCTCCATTCCTCTTTGGTGCTTCATTTTCCCTTAATCCCACACCCAGTTTCCAAGTCCTACCTTATTTCTTGCTCCTTCCGTCTGCATCCTCTTGTTGCCGTCTTCTGAGTTCTCCTTTCTTTGTTTTTTTTCTTTCCTGCCCATTTTTCAGGACCCTGTCTTATAATTCTCATCCCTCCCAAATGGCCTATATCTGGATCTGAAGTTCCTCATCCCAGTATGTTGCTGGAAACAGATCTGTCCCCGTACTGATCAACTGAGAAGCAGTTGGTACTACAGAAGAGTAACTGAGGGTTAACCTCTGAAGGTGAAGCAGTAGGAACAGAAGAGATGGGCTAAAGTTCCTTGAGATGACCAGAGATCCAAAGATTTAATACAGGAACAATATTCCCTTTAGTTAACACCCATAGCACCACCAAGACTGATTGCCAGTTGAAACAGTTCTGGTGGGTTTGGATATTTTGTCACTACAGCCAAGCTCAATCAACAGTCACGATTTTCACATTACCACCCACTCATCCCCCATGCACAAATAGAATTTCCCATGTATTTAACAGAGTGGCACAGAATGTTCGTTATTTGACTCAATAATATGAATCTGAAATAACTGACTACATTTACTTTACCTCTCCATTTATTTATTTTAATCAGAGGACAAGGTAAAAGGCAGCAGTTGAGTAAACAAACACAGTCCTGAACTCTGGGACAACGGGAGGGATGACAGGGGCAGAAAGATCCCAGTAGTTAGTGTATTTAAGGCACTAAATTTCAGTTGTAGAAGTAATTAAACTTTTTTTTTTAGAAAAGTATCTGCAAATACCTAGTATATAAGTAGGCTACAAGAGTAACTATCGTTTGCAAAACCAGAATATTTAAAAAACCCAAAAAACACTGAGATAAAATGGGTGTGCAGGCAGACTGCAACTTTGTCACAACCCACCAACACTATTTGTCTTTAAAATGATACTTGTAATTTGCCCGATTTAAAGAAATATTTTCCTCAAAACTTGCCAATATTAGAGAGAGGAGTATTTAAGAGTACCCTTACTGCAACTCTGGCCAGTTTTTAATCCAGAATTTACTTCAAGATGCACAGATTGAGGAACTAGAAGTTGCACAAGACAACTGCTTCCTTGAGGTGCCATGTATCATTTATAGTTTTAGTTTAGAAACACAATCAAAACATTAGTGATAGCAATAAGACACATATCAACTTCCTGATTTTGCAATGGTATAATGCAAATACCACAAACTAAATATCTTTATTTTAAGAATGAGTGTAATACTTTTATATAGTTATTTTGGAATAATTTGGACTTAATTTAAACATTATACAGGTTAAAAACTGTTCAGAGTTAAAAAATAATGGAAGGCAAGGTGAAAATCTGGGATAACTATTAATCATCTGCTGAGCATACTAGAAGTCCATCCAATTTTATTTGTAGCAACATCGCTTCCGATTATGAAGCACATTAATGCAATCACCAGTAGATATTTGAAGGGTATTGCTAAAAAGCACCATTGAGTACTTGGCAAAAAAAGTGACTTAACTAAAAAAATAAACACAGAAAAACAGTATCACACAATTAGACTTGAAAAAGTCCATGGGATCGCATCTAGAGAAATAAAACAACTTCTGAGAGTTGAAAATACCTGAAATACCAAAAGACAGATAGAGGACAGTGAACAGTAAAATGAGATTTGAGTCCATAATATAAATAGATAATGAAAATGCTAAAGTCAGTTTGGAGCTGTGGAAGTTTCATTTCATTAAACCAAAGCAGAATACCACAGGCACTTTTGATGTCTTTAAAGAGAAATATACATCGCAAAAAGGAAAAAAAAAAATTCCACAAAAAAATAAAAAAGGGATTTTTAAGATTATAAAGAAATAAATGGGTATACCTTGGCTAAACGATAAGGAAGGATAACATGTAGTAGCCTATACATATCCAAAGGATGTAAACACCAGGTGATGAGAAGAATTACTGAAGATGAAACAAAGGGTACATAAGTGGAAGTAATAGGATGAAACCAATAACACAAACTTAAGAATGAACAAGGACAAAATTTCCTGCAGTGAATCAGAATGCAGAACAAGTCCTCCAAAGAGGTGAAAATGTAGTCAGTTCACTTGTAAGGTCAACCTGAAAACACTGTTAGAAAAATCCGTCCTAGACTGGCAAAGAGACATCTCTGATGAAATGACATGTTTTCATCCTGGCCAGCTATATTTTGATACTTCAGTATTCAGGTGCTATTAAACTGATTGTCACAATCCTTGCATATTAGTCTGTATGTTAAAAACATCAGAAGTTATGGGAACAAGAGGAGTATTAAAAGTATGAAAAAGCAAGGAAAGATATTTACTGTTAACGGACTGAATCTTACTCTGTAGGACAGTTTTGAATTTATGACCTGCAAATTATCACCCATCTAAGACTAACACATTCCGTTAGACTCAGACTTCCGCTTACCTTCTATACATGTAGATACATTTTTAAACCACAAATTTGTTTCAGTTGGATGGTTGATTTTGGTCTACTCACCTGCTCCACTCCGTCTAGTGCTCATTTCTGCAACATAGGTCCACTCGTTTGTATTAGCATCATAGCATTCTACAGAACTAAGACACTGACGTGATGCCCCATCATAGCCACCAACAGCATACAGTTTACCTAGAAGGGGAACCAACAGAGACCTACAAATTTCTATACTGGTACACAGGCTGAGGGGGAGTCATAATTCTCTGAATTGCTCAGTACCTGTCATCAGTCACTGATTTGGTTTCTATGATGTAAATAGTTTAAGATAGTACACCATAGTTCTTGTAATTTTTAGGGCATAAAAGGCAGCCAGTATCTAACAATGTGAGTCAAAAGATTTTCAATTGTCTGGAATACAAAGGTACTTTACCCTGGTTTTAATTAAGAGTTGTTCAAAAGCAAGCTAATTCAAGTATGTCCAACATTAGAAGCCAGAAAATAGGCTTCCTAGAAATATCAGAAATTCAGATGAAAATTACTTACACGTTCTGCATTTTCAGATCAGAAACAGCAGTGGTTGCTGTGCATTTAAAACACACACCTAGCACTGTTTTAAGACCCAAGAGCCAGCCCAGGTCTGCATTGTGTGAGCTACATCCAGGCTATTCACCACTAAGCTGAATTGAAAGTCAGCACTTTTCCTGGCACTGTCCTTGACATCATCATACCCAGCACGCAACCAGCAAAGTCAGCCACAGATAAGAGAGTTGACAATACTGCAGTGCTACATCACTGAAGTCCAATTGATAAGGTGATTGCTTCAGTGACCAGGCTCTCTAGCTTTGCTGATGTGTAACCTAGGGCACGCCTGCTTAGCAAGCTTTCTCTCAGTTGGTCTCAGGCACAGTGGAAGTTCTGAAAAAAAAATTCACACAGCTATGCTAAAAGCTGGCCAAAACCAAGTAGAACAATCATGTCTTGTTCGCACCCTTTGCATTACAAGCTTGAGCAAAAACATAAATCTGAAGTATGTTTTCAAAAGTGAGAAAAGGTAGCAGGGAAAATTATTACATTCTCCCCCCCCTTCTTTTTAACATCATTTGCCAACTTACCTCCAACAACCCCTACGCCAACGCTACTTCTTCTTGTGTTCATTGGAGCTACATGAAACCACTCATTAGTCTTCAAGTTGTAAACTTCAACTGATGATAAACCTATGAAGACAATATAATAATATTTTCTCTATAAATCTGGGTGCAACATACTGTCTACCTTCCAGAAAATTCTTAGTATCCGATAATTCAAATTATTTCATTTTAAGGACTGTTAATTGCCATGCAAGAGGCCAACTGGTGCCCTTTAGACAGGCAATTACAGTAAACCCATTCTTGGTATCTGAAACTGGGAAAATCAATAAAAGCTTTTGTGGAACTCTGAAAACCTCTTCCCTGTTTTGTTTTTTTTTCCTCTCTTTTTAATTAAGACGCAATGCTCTCTCCTACATATGCTTCTGTAATAGTTATATAAGGAAAAGGATCATCTCTGCACAAATTGTTTAATGCATCTGTGAAAAGAAGGAACAGTGTATGTCCAAAGCCTTCCCACAGGTCAGAGAAAGCTGTTTGTAATCCTGTTTACACGACATGAAAACACAGAGGTGTGTTTCATATGCAAACAGGACAAAAGAGACCAAATAATTTTTCTGCTCTCATCTTCCATGAGTTAAAGACTGACTATAGAAGGTATACTGAAAGGGAATGTGTCAAAGATTCACTAGTCATTAAGCCTAAACTCCTAGACAGGAGCAAAGAGTCCAATATTCATGTAGAAAGATGGGATCACTAAAGCACATCCCACACCACAAGCAACCCACATGCTTGGTTTCATCAAAGCTACCAGGAAAGAGACGTTCAAATTTGATACAATTATGCCAGGAGTAGTCAAAGCTAATCAGCAGCGTATATAAGCAATTATACCTGTACTCCCATCAAATCCTCCCACAGCATAAAGAAGGCCATTTAATACAGCTGCTCCCAGTGTGCTTCTCCTGTCTTGCATATTAGCAACGCTTGTCCACTGGTCCTTCACTGGGTCATAGGAATCTACTGTGCGAACTCTCAAAGAACCATTGAAACCACCAACAGCATAAACCATGCCTCCCATGTATACCATTCCTAGAGCAGGGAAATGGGGAGGAAACACAAGCAGTTTAGTCCCTTTGTCAATTAATTATATTCCGTACAGTCCTAAGTATGCAGGTCCTTGACACAATTTACAGTGCTCGCTGCACTATCAGGCATTTGACAATGTCGTAGAGCCACACTTAATTCAGATTAAGCACTACTAATAGCTCACACTTTGACTATCATGCCTGCTCTGTTCCTCCTTGCTTAGGTATCTCAGCTGCTTTAAGATCACATTTTTTAGTATCCATTGGTCACTTCTTCACATTCTTCATCTCATTTAATAATAATAGGGTATTCTAATACTAAAATTACTCATTATTATAATGCATTAATATTTAAATTTATTTACACTCTGTATCTGTGGGAGGCAGCAAAGGAGTTTATTCTAGAGATTACAAACCAAAGCACAAATTAAGATCAAGTTACCAAACATGTATTGTGCTAGATTAACAAGTAATTAAAATGTTATGGATGATCACTGAAGTCAAGGCTTAGCCCTTCCCAGATAAATATCTTAAGTACTGTTCTCCAAAGACCATACAATGCTTTATACAAACACCTAAGTTCTGAAGCATTACCAACCACAACAGAAAATTAGGCATCACTTACCAGCTCTACATCTTCTGGAAGGCAACTCAGCCACCTGATGCCAACGTTCTTCTTTAAAATCATAGCATTCAACACTGCGAATTGCCTTTGGTGCCTGTCCTCCAACTACCATCATCAACTAAAAGGGAGATAATTGTATGTATTAGTTATCTTCATATATGAGAGCACCTGAAAGATCAAAAAAGTTTTAGAAAATAAAGCAAGCTCTTGTACAAGAAATACTTAAACTACAGTTCTCCTAAATAAGAAATGGCAGTCTTGCAAGCTAGACAAAATTCTCTTTTTAAAAAACACACTCAAATTGTAATTATTGTGTCCAGAGAAAATATCTAAGGTAGAAAAGCAGGAAGCAATTGCAATCTAGGTAGAGCTCCTGTGACTGAGGCAAATCTTGCTGTATTACTCACATCTTACTCTGACCTCAGGTCAATGGAACTGTGACCATCCATCACACAACAGCCTTATCTGGTTGCTTTGAGACAAATGTGTGAAGTTTGCTGAATGAAATCTACTATTCCATTATTGGAGATGCTAGAATGACGAGACACTGGAACATGTTGCCCAGAGAAGTTGTGGATGCCCCATCCCTGGACGTGTTCAAGGAGACTGGATGGGGCTTGGAGCAACCTGGTCTAGTAGGAGGTGTCCTCATCCATACAGGCAGGTTGGAACTAAATGATCATTAAGGCCCCTTCCAACCCAAAACATTCTATGATTATTGCAGTTGCTACAATAGTCCTATGAGAAAACTTCCTTACTTCTTTGGAAAAAAGATAATATCCAATGTTTGCTTTGTTTTCCACTAAAATGAACAAAAGACAACATTTAGCTAAAAATTGAATGAAATGTCTCACCTCAGAAACTACAGTCTTTGTTTTATAAAAACAAAATTAAAAAAAACCAAAAAACACATGCTTACTTCATAATTGTGTATTTTCTGAAATGCTGATGCACCAGCTACTAGAAAATATTTATTGGGAGGGGAAGTAGTGGTGGTGGTGTGTATCAGTGGGAGACTAAAACATCTACATCAGAAGTAGTATTGAGTATAAAGCTAATCACTTGTTATATTTTTGTGATAAATAATTTTGATACAAAAATTTTTACTGGACTACTCCAAAGTGACAGCCGTACTCTCATGAAATCTTTTTAAAACAGAGTTTAAAGAAATAAGTACATTGGAAAAATAAGGGTCTTACTTTTGGAAGGCTAGCAGGTGTTCTCAGTTTTGTTCGAGTGCTTTTCATCAATGCTCGTTGCTCAGTAGGCAGCAAGTGATACTTCATAGCTTCAATGAGGTAATCTTTACAAGCGCTGCTGTTCTTAACCAGTATTTCCTCTTCAACTCTCTGTTTATTAATAGAAGTTTAACAAGGTCTGAGCATGTTAGGGAAGTAAAACACAAATCACGATCTGAAGTGTAATAAAGACTGTGTTATATCACACAAATGCAGATTAATCTGATTTTTTTAGATTGTCATTTAACCATAGTTAAAGACAAATTTATGTGATGGGAATATGCAGTCACTAAAAAGAAAATCAGTAGATGTTGACTCACTTGAAAACAATTTTCAATCTTAGATATTTGTCCTGACACCAAAATATTCAAAATGAGATTATAAAATTGAAAAAATGTATTATAACTGGGAACCAGGTAAAGGACTCTTTTGTCATTAATTCCTAACCAGCTTAAACAACAGATACAATTCTGAAGTTGAAAATTCATTTATGAAAACAAACCTTCTACTAAAGATCATATTACAAATGAAAGCTAACCTGACCTCAGCAAATTAAATTGTTCAAATCACTAGTCTGGTATGAAAAGTAGTCAGCCAATCAGATAAATTACGTATATACATCATCCTCTACGTGGCAATCCCTCATTTGACTGTGTGTGTGCACGTGTGCACATGCCTATGAGGTAGTGGCTGCCTGTTTATTTTTACTATCGATAACACATTTCATTAGACTCCTGTTTAAATTTTAAATTATCCATCTGGCATTAAAAAAATAAGCAAAAATTCATGAAGAAGAATCCGTATTCCTTTTTGCTTACCTGAACTAAATATTCCCGGGAAAGCAAAGGCAGCCGAACATGCTCCATCAGGCGTGCCATTAGCTCCTGCCTTACATCTTTGTCATGGTTTACCCACGCTATCACTGCTTCAAACACCTTCCAGAAAACAAACAGATGTGAGTCCCTTGACTTACAAGTTAGTAAGTACAAAAACATCAGTATGCCTTCAAAATATTTTTTTGCCTATACTAAAATTCCCAACATAAGAAAAGATGATAGCTGTTACAGGTCCCATTATTTATGTGTTTATCCACTACAAGATTCTGAAGCTGCATTAGCCAGTCTTTTTTTTGTATCACTCCTCTACTGGTGTGTCAAGGATAGCTGTGCTACATTGACAAAATGCACATAGTAATTTCATTGATACTGAAAATCCTATAAAACTAGGTAAACAAACAACACAGCAGCAGCAGCAACAATACAATCCTCAGTTTTCTTCCTTTCTTGGAGATTCAACCGGCCACATCATCATTCAAAGAACTTACCATCACTGATTCTTACTAGGAGAAACGATCTCAAGCCTAGTTTCTCCTCTGCTGCACAGCAGCTCATCATACATTAGAGCATTATAACCTCAATGATACTCCACAGAAGTGACATGTATCAAAGTCAAAGTGATAGATCTGGGGGGCTGTTCAGCCTGGAGAAGAGGAGGCTCCAGGGGGACCTTATAGCAACCTTCCAGTACCTGGAAGGGGCCTACAGGAAAGCTGGGGAGGGACTTTTACAAGGGCTTGTAGTGAGAGGTCAAGAGGCAATGGATCAAAACTGGAAGAGGGGAGATTTAGGTTAGACATTAGGAAGGAATTCTTTAGTGTGAGGGTGGTGAAGCACTGGAACAGGTTGCCCAGGGAGGTTGTGGAACCCCCATCCCTGAACGTGTTCAAGGCCAGGTCAGATGGGGCTTTGAGCAACCTGGTCTAGTGGGACGTGTCCCTGCTCATGCGGGGGGGTTGGAACTAGATGATCTTTAAGGTCCCTTCCAACCCAAACCATTCTATCATTCTACGACCTTCAGCGTATTTATGGGAACAGCAACATGACTCTGCTAGTTGAAGTTTAAGCAGATAGTTTTTAGAGTCAAAGTTTCAAAAAGGTTTTAACACGGAACACTATCTCGCCGTACAAATCAATATTCCAACATGCTTTTGAATACAATTTAGCCTCATTTGAACCAAGATACTAATACAACTATATGCTCTTTGGAAAACAAACAAACATACTTATTTTAAAATTGATCACAACTGGATTCAAAAGCTCAAAATGAATACATCTACAACCTTTAGCTTTAAAAGAATGAGATCTAGCTAAAGGTGAGCCAACAGGTATTTAAACTCAAGTTTGATTATATCAGGATACCTGCAACCCATGTTTGTTTAGTTGGGCTATATAGCCCACCTATACATACAGAATTTTAATAGCTTTGTGGGACCACTTATGTTAAAGTTAGAAGACGGCATACACTTGCTCTTCAAATTACTATTTTTGAGTTATTTATCCCTTGGTAAATGAAACTCCTGTGTATGTGACTCACAGCATGTGTTCTGTTTGTTCTGCTTGAAGATGAGAAGGAATTTCCATTTAATTTGGCTTCCTTTTTTTTTTTTTTTAAGAACAAAGGGTTATGTGATTTAATATATTTTTTATATATTTAAAATTATTTATTATTTTATATATTTTTTATTTTTATATATTTTTTAATATATTTTTAATATATTTAATATTTTTTAAGAGTTGAGCTTAATTTTCATAATCAGTTTGACAACACTTTTGGGAAAAACCTTTTAACCATGAGCACAATACAGGCCTGATTTCATTGAGGAAACAAAGAATGCATCTTGTGCACAAGAGCAGTAAGAGCAAGCTTGCTCTCTCACCCCAAAAGTTTAAAAAGAATACTGGGATACAGATGGTCTTACCTTCTCTTCTGAGGCAATTGTGAGTTTGTCACTGGATATCAGACTGCACACCTGCTCTACACCAAGATTGAGGTATTCTTCACTAAGTACGACATCAGAAAAGTGCTGTTCTGTTTGAAGGAAAAGAAGTCCTCTAAGACACGATGCGAATATTTACAGATAAAAAATACTGAATATAAATATAAAATAATGGAAATATTAAAACACATTATACTAAAAGTAGCAATAATAGCAATTTAACATTTTCATTATTGCTTCTTCTCAGTACTTATCCTTTATAATTACTTAAATCTCATTTTCTTATCCTTGTACACACAAGCAGAGCAAAAAAGATTCCAGAAAAAGAATATGCTCTGTATGTTGTGGACAAACATGTTTTAAACCTGTTGTTTAACATGAACAATGGCTGATTCATTAGAACTAACCAGCAGTTTTGCATTCTAATGTAGGTCAAATCAAACATCTTGATCTTTCTGTATGTCTCAGAGCTTCTCCAAGGTCATAAAAATAATGCATATCATAATCTCTACAGCATGTAGAAGGTGTGTAATTTTTCCTGAGGGTTTTTTTAATGCCTCAACTTTAAGTAAACAAAGCTAAAAAGTTTAATGTCCAGTCCCCTTGAATCTTGTTAAATTATTGACTTCAATAACCTTCCTGTAGTAGTAATCCCACAGTCTTGCTGAAGAAAAAGCCCCACATCTAAATTTAACACCCAGTTTACCATTTATCAGTTTTCAATTCATATCCCTATGTTTTAATGCTGAATACGATGATAGGGAAAGCTGCAACCTGTCTACTCAAAATCATTCATTATCTTATTTTCCTTTTTAGCCTTCATCTGTCTTTAACGTAGCTAGTCCTTGCCGTTTCAGTCCCTCATCCTACCAGCCTTTTCATTCACACAATCATCACCACTACACTCCCCTCCAATTCCACAGCATTCTCTTATGATGGATGCACAGTATTTTATGCCATATTGCAGGGAATGGGAGAGAAAGGATGAGCAGAAATACTAATGATTTAGAAAACATCACCATTACTTTTCCACTCCTTATAAATCTTTGTCTGTTTGCTTCTCAGACTATAAATATGCAGTTTCTTAAGCTAAAGTAGAATTTTCTGAGGTACACTTATTGAAATAAGTATCTGATTAATTTTACTATTTGCATATTATGGCAAATAGAAATTGAGAAAGGCAGCTTGCATAAATTAGTTTTATGATAAACTCCAACTTTCAAGTGACAGTGCCACAAAACAGCATGCTTGACTGTACTCAGAAGCCAAGTTAGGAATTTAGGAAGCAAGCAGAAAAGGGATGCAACATACATCCAAATATCAAACAAAGCTGAGGTTCAGAAGCCTGTTCATCTTCAATTGAGAAAGCTGATGCAACAATATATCACATCCAAAGGATACACTTCAGAAATAGAAATACCCAGTTGATTTTATAAACTTGTGTACAAAAGCCTTGCTTTTTAGAAGTTGATGTAGATTTATGACATGCTCTGAAGAGGAAGAGAGCCAGCCTCTAAACCACAAAAATAAAAGTTGAGAATTTTCAAAGTAATACAGTCAATGTTAGGCTGTCTCCTGTTTTCATGATAGGAAGAGAACTATAGAAAAATCTGAAAAAAATAGACAATACTTGAACAAAACTAAGATAATTTTACTGGTTGTTAGTCTCTGTGCTTAAAGCGTAAAACAAGGCACATAGCCAAGAGAAGACAGAAGAGTGAAAAAAAGGAGAAATTAAGAAAACCTACTCAGTCAATAGCTACAGGTTCAGGTTCTCAAGCAATATCTGGAAAAAAATCCTCTGCTGAATGAAAGAAAAAAAGAGAAATAGGAGAGTAGATGGCTATATAAATTCTAGTCATCAAAAAAAGAGGCAAGATGAAATTACTTGTCTCTTAAGAACCAGATCTCTTGTTGTCAAGGAGACCATCTTAACTGATTGACAGATAACCTTCTGGCAGAAGCCAATTAAAATTAGAGCTAAATGGATTATTCAAAATAATTAGAAACTGAAAAAGAACAAGGAAATGCAAAACCACCAAGTAAATCTGCCAATGGCAATGTATCTAAAGCTATTCAAGTGATGAAAGCAGAATACATTATTTTATTATAGATAATAATCATAATGCTTATGAAATTCAAACTTTTTGCTTCCTTTTAACAAGGATATCAGCATCTTTGAAATAACATGATTCAGTACTAAGAGGTACAAAAATCCCACTTAGATCCTCTTTTTCCAATAGTTACGAGAGAAAAATAGTATTGAGTGTGTGTGTGTATTTTTTTGCCTTCTGGGTTAGGATTTGTGCTAGCCCATATTATTGCTGACATCCTGAATGCTTCGAAAATCTGGAGATATTAACATAAAACATCATAACATATATGACATGATGAAATACTTAATTCATCTGTCCCCTTCAAAATCCGAAATTAGTTTGGTTTTTATTTGTGCATTAGGTAACATACTTCTTTCTTCATGAACATCTCCAAGAGAAGCAATCAGAAAAAAAATCTGTCTGGAAGCTTCTGAGAGAGAACAAAATACTTTTTTGTTTTCCAAATCTGAATTTTCCACACAGTGTGCGACTTAGAAAAAATTGGATTGGAATCCTGCCTCACTTCTTGCCACTTTACCCAGACATTGAAGCCAGCTGGCTCCAGAGTAAGGCAGCCTGGAAACAAGCTGGGAGCTGCAGAGCCTTGGCTCCTAAATTCCCACTTCCTAAGGAAGTCAAATCCTACTTCATTATCAAAACTAAAATCTGCATTTTTAAAAAAAACAGCACCCCTTCAATTTTAGGACACTGCTAAAATATCTGTTCCGATTGCATATGAAAAACAGATTTTCCCATTTTTGCAACTGATAGAGATAGTTTCTATCTGAATAGCTGAAGATCTGTCCTTGTCTGCCCTGTACTGGTACAATGGGACTTCAGATTCAGGGACAAACTAAAAGGAAAAAAGGAAGTTCTTAACAATGTGAAAGGGGCTAGTAACAAAATCTTTCGAAGTACAATAAATGATGCCACTGTGGAGAGCACAGGAAGATAACAGGAGCTGTGTATGTAGCACTTTTTGGTATTTTTCATGATGAATTTGGAAATGTGTAGTATACATACACACAGCAGCAGTAAGCACTTGACCTACCTCTTCCGTCCAAAAGGCACAATCTTGCTGGCCATAAAGATATTGACACTAGTTTTATATTTTGCAATTACATAGGAAAGAAAGCTACATCTGAAAACTGTACAGGACATTTTATGCTATAAACATTTACGAAATAATTCACACACACTTTCACTCATTTATATACCTACAGTCAGACCTCTGGCTTAATTGCCTTTACTAAATGAAATAAACAAATACAGAAGGCAAAGGTCTGCTGAAGTTCCCTCAGATTAAAAACATTTCAGAGAATCATAGTGGCCAGAAGTAAAAACCTGTAATCCATTTTCTCCTTTGTGTCTTATGACAGTGGCTGTTGTCAGTGTTCATCTCTGTGTATGACATCGATGAAGACTGCCAAAATTTCTGTTCCATCATTAGCAGGCTTCAGTTATTTTCTAACATCTTTTTGAGGTGTTCTAGCAGCTGATGGCACTTAACATCCATTTCCAGAAATCTTTTGTACATCTTCAGACATCTTCACCCAAAGACCCTTCCAAAGCCACACCAACATATATGAAAAACATGACCTGAGTTTATCAGTGCCAGAGACTGCAGCTGGAAAAAGGGAAAAACTCCTCATATTTCCTAGGTACTTTCATTACAGTAATCCAATGTATTTAAGTGTGTGAGAAAGAAAATATATCAGTCAAACATACAGAGTCTCATAGGTGTCTTTTGTCTGGTTTAGGCCAACTATTTCTATTCCACAAACCAGATTATGATTTTTTTTTATAAATAAATGGAGTACCTGCATCATTCTGATGTGATAATGCTATAAAAACAGCTGGAACTTTCCAGAAGCATAGTTTTTTTCTGAACCAATAACGTCTTCTTGTTTTAGAGCAAAAGCATGGCATGAGATCTTGGAAAGATCGAAGTATTACGTTATGAAGACAGGACGAGAGAGTTGGGGCTGTTCAGCCTGTAGAAGAGAAGGCTCCAGGAAGACCTTATAGTGGCCTTCCAGTACCTGAAGGGGCCTACAGGAAAGTTGGGGAAGGGCTTCTCACCAGAGAGGGCAGTGACAGGACAAGGGGTAATGGTTTTAAACTGAAAGAGGGGAGATTTAGGTTAGACATCAGGAAGAAATTCTTCACTGTGAGGGCAGTAAGGCACTGGAATAGGTTGCCCAGAGAGGTTGTGGATGCCCCCTCCCTGGAGGTGTTTAAGGTTGGATGAGGCTTTGTTCAACCTGGACTAGTGGGGGGGGTCCCTGCCTATGCATGGAGGTTGGAACTTGATAATCTTTAAGGTCCCTTCCAACCTTAACCATTCTATGATTCACTTAAAAGAACAATGACAATTTTGAAAGCAGAGGAAATAAGAATATAAATAAAAATATTTAGCAAGAATTAGTTTTTTTAATTATTGCTTCAACTCACGATGTCATGTTACAACTTTTTTTGGCTTAGAACAAAAGGTCTTTGCTAATTGCCTAACATAATGCACTGGTCAAACTGGAACTGGAGAAACAACAGAAGCTAAACATTGCAGAATCAAGTTTTTTACAAAATCTAATTTACTTGTCTGTTTTATGCTTAAATAACAGCTTTTGAGAACACCACTAAATTCATAGCAGCCAAGGTAACAGAAGTGTAGTAACAGATGTTGCTATTCAGAATAGAATCCTAGGAACTATTCTGCTAACTACATCCTTCTAATCTCATGCATACAAATGTACACAAGAAAAATCTACAGAAGACATACACGCTAGGCAGGGCTCAAAGTTTTAGAATCAAAAGCATCAGAATCAAGAACACTGTATCCCACACTTAAGTACAACACAGCAAACCCTGCTTCACAGCACATTCTAAGATTCCCTAACAAAAGTTTCTTCAACATCTCAGCACGATGAGAAACATCAAGAAGGTTTGCTGTATAAAGGTGGTCCTCAAAAGACACTTCTTCCACAGGTAATCCAATGTTTCCTAACCCTGTACTGGCCTATGTGGTGAGTGGAAGCACAGTATTATTCTTTGGTTATAACCAATATGTCAAGAAATATGTCAAGACCTAAGCACTGAGAAAGTGTCTCTCTAGTCAAAAACAGCAAACCCCTCTCCACTAAAAGGCTTTACCAATCTATCTTCAGGTTGTACATAACTTCACAACAATTACAAAATGCACCATATTATCAGGAAAAACTGTTATTTTGTGAACATCCTCTAACACTACATAAGATGTATGCCAGACTAAAGCAGAGGATGGACTAGCAGTGCTCATGCCACATACTCTTCATAGAAATCCTCACACATGAAAGATGAGAGACCTCAGCTGTATGTAGTCCCAGAGTGTGCAATTTGACAAGACCCAAAGAAGGGCTGCTTTCTGGGACATCAGGAAGTATCTCAGAAAGTTTAATTGCAAAAGAAGCTTGTTCTAAGCTTCTTGGTCTAAGTAATCTGTATCAATTGTCCACTATTTTCAGACCTCTCCATAGGTTATCATTGGTGCATATGACTCTCCTAAATTAATCTCACACACTCTTACAGGAAGACCAACCCCACCATAGGATTAGGAAACTCCCAATTTTAATGAAAGCTGGGTTTTTACTTTCGCTGGAAGGCAGTTCCAAAGTTTCACTTTTCTAATAACTTCTGATCTACATAGGCATCCATTTGGTTTTATTCCATCGCTGCCTATTAGGAGAAGTATCTCCCTGCCTCTTTTTCCTAAACATAAAATAGCAATTGTAACAAAAGAAAGACTGGAAGAAGTTAAATATCTACATGCTTTTCATTTTCTCTAGCAAGGAATTATTTTCACTACTTCTTCAATGTAATAATCCTCTTCCGTATTTATTCTAATTTCTGGAGCCTTAATCCCAAAAGATCTGCTCCTAGGAGTTCAGCTGTCTGTGATACAAGGCCTAATTCTGAAATGGCACAGCCACATAAATTTGCTCAGAATTTTAAGAAAATTTTTTCAGTTGTAAGAAGGAGCCTTGACAAAGTACAAAGAGCCATTTGAGATAAGAGGAGGGAAAAGAAGCTATGATGGCTGAGATACAGGTAATAAGAAGCTCAAAAATTCATGAGGAAAAACATTGACCTGAAAGGTATAAAACTGCACAGAAGAAAATCAGGGAGTCAGCAGACAGAAATCCAGAAAGACTGATAAGCAGCCTGTTCCAAGGAGGAAAAAAGGCCAACCCTTCCTCACTGGGCACTTTTACCAGCAGTTCTGAGCATGCCAGTGCTGAGACTAGCAGCTTGCAAGTCCCACCTAGGACCAAACAGCTTCCTTCTCCTTTCCACTTGTCTGCATCCTGGTTGCAGAGTCTCTCTGAGCACAGCAAAGGATACCTAAGCAAAATGAGGGATGGTTACTAGTTGGACACGGTTCCTGTGCTCTCAACCAATATGGCACTCAAGGTCTTGCCAGGGTCCTAGATTTAATATTTCTAGAAAGTAATCTGTATAAATCTTAGCTTCAACAACTGAATTGAAAAAAGATTGTTTAGAAGTAACTGAAGGAGTTTTGAAGTTACTAAGACATAGTCAGAATAGAAGCTGGAAGAAATAATTTAAAATTAATCATCTCCTATATCAAAATGTGTTCCCTAAAACATTAAATATCTGAACATTGACTCTAGTTATTAAATGTAAGCCTTGCTTCCTATTGCATAGAAGATAAAAATATTATTGCTTTTTGGATTTTATATTATATTACTCAAAAATGGTTTTTTTACATAATACTCTAAATACACAAAGTCCTTCAGTCACATACACATGAGAGCTCCCCAAGTAAGATTTGCATTACAGAAGTGAGTACTTTCAAAAACAACCTCAATAGCTTTGGTATTTTTTTTAATTTATATATAAATAATTTGAATACAATTTCACTAGATTAAAAACTTCTGAGTATGGCTGATTTGTGTAGTTTCCCACTTAAGACAGCAACCAAGAATTCACCTAATAATAAAATTTTGCTGCATTTCTGTTTTTTTTTAAACATCCATTCTTAATAAAAATACTATCATCTTCCGGAAGTGGGTAAAAAACCCCACAACTAGAGGAGAAAACAGATTTTATAGGAATTAAGGCAACTGAAAGCATTCATCAAAATCCTTTTTATGAAGTCTAAAATTACTAAAGACAATAAAAGGCCTATTATTTGGCCTGAGACATATGAATTGAAGCACTTAGCGCTCTATTTCAGAAAAATACTCAGTTTTAACTCTGTACTTGTTAAGGAGTCTAATTGATCACTGTACATTTTAGAAAAGTTATGAAAAGCAGTATCGTGATTATTTTGTTCTGCAGCCTTATCACAATATATCCTTTTTAATTCCCTTTTCTGTATTGCTCTTGTACTAAGCCTGACAGAGTGCTAGGGATTAAGAAAGGTAGAGCAGAGAGTGTGTGCAATGGAGTAGCTCACAGTCTGACTACGCACAACATATTTATCACAAGAGTAAGAACAGAGTGTGCATTGCTTTAAAATTCACCACACAGATACAGCAAAAACACAGTAGGAGTTGAGCTGGCATCTCATGCTATGGGCCAACAGGTCTCCAAGAATATGACAAAGGGAAAGCACAGATAGGAAAAGTGCTTTCTGGAGAAATCTGATGGCAACAGAAGGTGGTTTGATTACGGAGGAAAGAGAGGGTTCTTTCCAAACACAAAAGCGGTAGAGATAGCTAGCATGTAAAAGGTTGAAGTGAGGGTAATTCTGCTGAACTAGAAAAGCCAAGGATGAGAGGTTGACATTTGATTCGGGGGACAAAGGAATATTGCAATAGCAGTAGAATGACCTAAGCAGACAGAGAGGAAGTTATGGTAGAGACAGATTTACACTGCGGCAAAAGGGAAACATGATGTAGAGAAGATGTGGTAAGGTAGGAAGAAACAAAATAGAGGAACGTACAACTGAGTAGTTAAAAGAAAATGGCGGAGAAGAATTGACGTTGTCAAGTTTATGAACCTGAATGATGATGAGAACACTGAAGTCACCAGTAACAGAGGAAGACAGGGAGAATCAACCTAAATCAGTGTCCTGGTTTCAGCTGGGATAGAGCTAATTGTCTTCTTAGTAGCTAGAATAGTACTGTGTTTTGGATTTAGTATGGGATTTGGTACGAGAAGAATGTTGGTATATACTGCTGGTTTAAGCTGTTGCTAAGAAATCAAGGACTTCTCAATTGCTATGCTTTACTAGTGTGCAGGTGCACAAGAAGCTGCGAGGGAGTGTAGCCAGGACAGCATACCTCAACTGACCAAAGGGATATTCCATACCATGTGATGTCATGCTCAGCATATAAAGCTGGGGAAAAAAATGAAAAGGGGGACATTGAGAGTGATAGGGTTTGTCTTCTCAAGTAATTGTTACACATGATGCAGCCCTGCTTTCCTGGAGATGGCTGAACACCTGCCTGCTGATGGGAAGGAGTGAAGGAATTCTTTATTTTGCTTTGCTTGTGTGTGCAGCTTTTGCTTTACCTCTTTAACTGTCCTTATATCAACCGATGAGTTTTCTCACTTGTATTCTTCTGATTCTCTCCCCCATCCCACCAGGGGGAGTGAGCGAGTGGTTGTGTGGGGCTCAGTTGCCAGCTGGGGTTAAACCACGACAGTTAAAAGTTAGTCTAACCATTTTTTTTTTTTACAGCTGCCTAACAGTGGAGAATCCATAACTTCCAGACAGCTTGCCTGATCCGTGTTACTTTTACAGTTAGATTTTTATCCTTAATACATGAAATGACTAAAAAATACCTCACAAGTTAAACTTACTCATTCTCAGTTATTTTTATGCACAGAAAGATTTGCATTCCTTCTCATACTCCTAGCCTTTTAGTTTAATGACTGAAAGGTCTCACTTCTCTCATAGTCTTTGTCATAGGTCAATCTGTTTTCTTAATATGTTCATGTTAGACTTCCTTGGATTCACTTCAGCCTGTTTACATGTATTAAAGTTCAGTTTAACATTTTTCCACCTGAGGCCCCAACAGCATCAAGAAAAAGGAAATAATTACTCTCCCTTGTCCGCCCATACAACACTACTGTTACTTCACCACAAAACGAGAATTGTTTTTTCATTCACATCAGCAAGGAAAACGAGAACCTAATGTTCAAAAACGGTCAAGAACTTGACGTGAGCCAGTCCTCTTACAGATATGAGTAACATGGTCTTTAAGATGATCATGACAAAGTACTTTCAGTAATAAAATAAAGAATGCCATTAGCATTTTTTCAGGAAAAAATGAGAAGAAAATCCAATGGCAAGTGCTCATTACGAGGAAAGTAAAATTTTGTTGGTTCAGCTATATGGTTAGTTAGAAGATGCACCTCTATGTACTTTGTGTCAAGATAGACGAATGAGACTAAAAGTACCCTTTATAATATAAAATTTCAAGTCTTGGGCTAGATGAGTAGGATTTTCAGAAGACAAGTTGATAACACAATACTCATGGTACGTTTACTGCTTGTTGGCCAGTGCAGTACAGGGGATACAGGTAGCACACTGCCTCCTGCCACACCCTCATCTTTTTTCTTCCCCACTGTACTTCCTACAGACTTTGGCTTGGAGCAGTTGCCCGAATTTTAATTCTTCTTTCGTTATTTCCTCCCCTAAGTGATAGTGCAAAACTTTAAACAGCAAATTTGAACGGGATTACAAACTGCTTGGACCCTGTATGGCCCTGACAGGCTGTGAATATGCTGCCTTTTTGTGCTTATTCTGACTATGTTCTAGCCAGGAGACTTTATTTCTCTTAAAGGCATTCATATCCAATGCATGTCAGAAGATGCATGTCTGCAGTATCCTGGATGTCATTCAGTTTTCCTTTGAGTGGGTGGGCAGGGAACCCATGTGTGTACCCACACACACAGATAACAAGCTACATGCTGTAGTAATGATAACTTGCCTGCATACGTGTTGGCCTTGTTCAAAAGATCTGTGCATGCATGCATGTCAGCAAATGCACGAATCCCCAAACAGTTGACAGGATGAAGCTGGGATTCCAAAAATTCACAGCAAGTCCTTTTCACATCCTGCAGTTGCAAGAGACCAGCTGCTGGGAGCAGTACCTGTAAGGAACAATAGGTGGTTAATACCCAAAAATAAAATTCTGAGCTATACAAGAGTATTTATAATGTTAATAAGGAAAACAAAATAATCCATTAAAAAGAGACCAAAGCAGAGAGGAAGATTTCAGCATTATGTGACTGAAGAACTTAAAACTCAACATTAACATGATTTTACCACCCTGCAAATACCACTTAGGATTTAAAATAACAAGCAACATCTCTACCACCGTGTTCACTGGGACATTATTCCATAGATTAAAATTCTAACACTTCATGTAAACTTTTCTCAATATTCATTCACAAGTTCCCATCTTACTGTTCCCAACACTCCATAATTACATCTCATTTCCAAACCTTCAGCATTAGATATTTCTTTAAATCAAAGTTTTCTAGACCATGATAGAATATGTACATCTTGTTTGCACAAAAGCACTGGACATTGTACCATTTTTTTAGCATCAATAATAAGCATCTTTATGCAACTGATTCCAGTAAGGATTCAATTCAGCTTCCAAAGAAGTCTGTGACCTTATTGGAAGAATGACAAGTCAGGCATTTAAAAGTCTGAGCATATTAAAATATTCTGTAACTCACTAAAAATCCATATCAGTAAGGAATTAATGTAAATTACATGTCATTCAACTTTCAAAAAACAAGGAACAAGTAAAGAAGAAATTTAAAAACTGTGTAACATACATTTTATTTGCCCAGTAAAACTTAAACATGAGATTGAGGTGAACTATAATTGTGCCTTTGAGTAAAATTCCACACTGCTATCTACAATTTCTTCTTCACAATATTTTTATTTTCTGTGCCCTTGACAGTTATTTTAATGAGACTTATATTTTACAACATACAAGTGTGAAATTAGTGTTAACTTGCATCTTCAGTGGGTGAAAACAGGCAAGATTTTAACATGGAAGCCTTACAACTGTACACTTACATATAGAGAACACACATACTATAGGGCTGCATCAATAATAAGTGAGCAAAAACTACACCAAAGTCAATGGCTGCACTACTCTTGTTAATGCTTTGAATTTAAACAATTACTTGGGTAGAATTAAAGAGAGTCAGGCAAGAAGAAAACTGGAAGAATAAAAAAAGAGCTGGAAGAGCAGAGTAAAACAATTTAGAAACCTGCGTAACACTACATGAAAACTGCAGAATGTACTTCTATATAATTGCTCTTTGGAAGAAGTTTTAATCTTTACAACTGTAGAACCAAACATTTGCCATCATCTCCGTAAGCATCTGTCTACTTGACTTCTAATAAGCTACTGGGTTTTTTTATGCATTAGATTATTTTATTGAAATAAAACTAACAATTCTGACCTAAATGAAAACACAAAGGACTTCAGGTGATACAACCTTGCAAAGCTAACGTCTGCTTTAAACTTCATTTTTTTGGTTCTTTCTGTTCTTCTTCCTTCAGCCTGCCATACGTGAAGCGTGCTTGAAAACTATCTTTCTGTTCCTCAAGATATTAAACCCCAATTTGAAGCAACAATCCACTATAGCCTCTGTTTTACACTTTTGACTATCAATGTAGGCAATAAAAAAGAAGGATCATGTATTTAACAAGAGTTTGCTTTGAATATCAACTGTTAATGAAAGAGAAATTAAGGAAAAACACAAAAGTGATTGCATAGAAATATAGACTGCTGCTAAGGAAAATAACAAAAAACTAGTTTAAGACTTTGATAATTCTTGAAAACATCAAACAAGTCTAACAAAATAGAGAAGATCTACATTTAATAGGCGCAAGTGTAATAAGTCACACAATTCAAAACAAATTTAGTAAGCTTAAAATTGACTAATGACAAGGTTAAAACAGTACAGGGAACTAATTTTTTAGCATGTTTATGCAAAGGTGAAGATAATAATACAATTTGTATTACTACTAGAACTACAGTATGATAAGTTATAATAGGAAGTGGATAATTCATTTGATAGTGAATTCTATGATAAAATATTAAATTACATACCAAAAAATCAGGGCTAGAAATATAATAGAAGTATTTATTTACACAACTTGTCCCAATGAAGCAAATATTTTACATCTGCTTACAACTTCAGTAACTAATTCAAACACAGTCCTAAATACTTTTAGGCATGATATCACTATAGTTGAGCAAGTAACTCTGGGAACAATCCCTGACTGCTTAAATGGATTCAGTAGAAAAATAATGTAAAATCATTCTCAAATCAGTAAATGAAATGAGAAGGTGAAATTTGAGAATGGAATGCAGAAAACAATTTAAGGTTTGTATGCACAGTCACACTGAGACACTTGCTTACTCAAAACTAAATACTGTAAATAGTATACTGCTTACTGTAAATAGTAAAGCAATGGTACAAGAGCTGTAAGATCACTCTTCAGTATGGGAAATTTACATCACCTCTTAAATCATTGTAACTGAGTTCGGAAAATTACAGATTTCAATACATTTTAGTTATCAGACAATAAGAAATTTAAATCTAAATATATTTACATGTATTCCATGACTAAAAAGGAAAAGAGTGGCAAAGTGTATCAAATTTATCCCATTGAAATTGTACATTGGGCTTTGGTTACTAGGCAACAACAACTGTGAAACATTGAGCTATTTCCATTTGTACCTATAGAACTGTTAGCCTGGAAGCTGAAACAACCTGTGTTTAAAAATACAGTTTAATCACAGGCAGATTCACTCTGCTAAAGCCAGTGGGGAATAAAAAAAACACCAAAACCCAAACTCCCCTCAAACCCATAAAACCCCCTATATTCAAACTGCAGTACAGATTAAGTTTAACTGCTGGTGACTCCGAATGGGTAGGCTATAGCTCAGATTTATTTCCAAAAATAGCCAGTAGAGGGTACCCTAACTTTCCTTTAAAGAGCGAAAATATTTTAACATGCATACTGATTTGTACTGCAAGAAATGCAGACACGAAAAAATCTCCAATTGCTTATTCTATGAAAACATATCACAGTGGTTGTTGTTTTTATAATCAAAGAAACTGAACAGATTATTATTACAGATGGCAAGTAAGAAATTACATATTCTCTTTTGTGTCAAAGTCATGGTGATGAATCTTGGAATGTTACATTTCCTAGAGCAGATCTATTAACCTTTACAAGTCTTTGAAGACTATTTTCCCTGGCTATCTCCTCCTGGTTCTTCTTCCTGAAGTGACACTCCTATTGCCAAAGCTGTGTGCAACCACCACACCAAATACACCTTTCCAGCTCCACTGAGACAAAAAGGAATGTGATCAGGTACAAGTATTTGTTTTAAAACCTACCTGTACAGTCAGGAGGGATCCACTTAAAGCCCTAAACTTGGGTGCTGTTTTCACTGGAGTAGATTCAAGCCCTTCAAAATAACTCGGCTAGACCATCAACCTGTATTTGAGGCTGCTGTTCTATTTTATGGTCCTTCAGATACAGCCCGGGAGTATGTTGAGGGCTGAGGGTACTGATGTTGCCTGCAGCTTTTCTCCCTCTTCTTTCCCAGACAGCTTCATGACTCTGCTCACCCTTGGGCAGCTGGACATACTTACTTCATGTGACTAATACATATGAAGCATATTGAGCTCAGAGGTGAGGAGCAGCTGGTACCGGCAGGCACCTCTTCAGTTTTATGTGACCCATCAGTTCACAAGGAACATGTTTACATCAGTCTCAGGGAGATACAGCCTGTGTGATCAACCAACAAGCCCCTACAATGGAAGAAGACTCTGAGGAGATGAACTCAGGAAAGAAACGTAAGGAATGAGCACCAAGAAGCCTAGAGAAAGCTGAACGTATCTCAACACAAGGGGGACTGGAGGATAACCTTTGTTTTACGTATGTGGCTGTACCAGTGAGTCACCAGATTGAATAAACAGCCTTCTCTGAGATAGTGATGTCTTCCCCAGCTAGCCAGACCAGCAGGGGGAGAGGTGTATGTGTGTCTCAGCCCAGCACAAAGTATAAAAACAGAACAGCCAACGAAAGGAACTCTGAAAAGACCAACAGGCTCAAACTGGCTTTATCCCACATATTCCTTCCGGGTGAACAGGGGATGCCCAGCATCCTGACAGTGGGCATACAGAGACTGGTAATGAGGATAACTTTTGCACGGTGATCCAAAATATATTGCAATTGCTATATTTTACTTGTATTGTCATTTCATTATATTGCTGGATCTCTCTGCTAAAACAAAACACAGCATACATGTAGCACCAAGTGTCTTCAAATAAGTACATTTTACATCAAACATTAAACCCTCCTCATGGACTATCTAGAAGCAGTCAGAGAAGCTGCCCTGGAGTGCCTCCACACCAGACAGGGGAGTTTGTCCTACCAGAAGGCTGCTAAATGAGTTAATGGGCAGGCTGCCCAGGGAGGTGGTTGAATCACCATCCCTGGAGGTGTTTAAAGGACATATAGATGTGGTGCTTAGGAACATGGTTTGAGCACTGGACTTGGTAGAGTTAAGTTAATGGTTGGGAGTTAGGTTATGGTTGCACTTGATGATCTCAAAGATCTTTTCCAAACAGAGCAATTCTGTGATTCTGTATGTGCTTCACAAAGTTCAGACAGCCTCTTGGTCCAAGATAGTACCACTTTATGCAAAACATAAGCTTTTAGTACCTGTTCTGCTAGTTGAGAATGGAGGACTAAGTCCAGAAGAAGGGGCTACCAAGATGATCAGATGGCTGGAGCATATGATATTACAAGGAGAGGCTAAGAAAACCAAATATATTCAGCCATGAAAGAGAAGGCAAAGGAGAGATCTTACTACCATCCACAGCTATCTAATGGGAGGGTAGAGAAGGCTGAGACAGACTGTTCTTGATGCATAGCAGTGGGACAAGAGGCAGTGGGAACACAGGAAAATCTGACTGGAAAGAAATAGTTAGGTTGCTTTTTGTAATTTTGTGTTGGTTTGGGATTGTTTTTAAACCACGAGGGTGATTAAGCCCTCGAACAGGTTACTCCAAGAAGCTGCAGAATCTCCACATTTGGAGACAGTCAACTTTCAGTAGACAGGCCCCTCAATCTTCTTTAATGGGACCTGTTTTTAAAGAGTTAAATTTAAAGTAAAATTTAATTTTATTAAAGCTTTCTGCCTGTTAATTTAAATCAATTTGATTCAGTGATTTTATATCAATCCACGCTATCATCTTTGCACTCCTCTCTGTACTGAGAGATTCTCCTAGCCAGAACATATTGTGCTACCTGCAATTTGAAGAAGCTTGAAGCAATATTTTCATTTCCACTGTTTTTATATTTCATGGAATTTCTTCAAGATTTCTGTCATGAATTCTTGCCCAAATCCAAATCGATACCCACCAACAATGCATTTAGATCAGTATAATGCCAATATGAAAATAATGAAAGAACTTATTGCAGGTATTGGGAAGAAGATCCCACAGCATAAACAAAACCAAAATTTCTCAGAACATTAAAGTAATTTGCAAGCAAATAAGCCAATAAAAATCAAAGCAGTGTATATCAAGAGAATTGAATAATGTGCATTTCATTCTTTAGAGAGGGAAATAAAAACCAAATCTGTAACATTAGGAAAGAGATTAACCTAGGAAAGGAGAGGAACTTTAAAATGAAATTGATTACAGGGAGCAGCTGCCAGGTTAATACCTGTCATAATACAAATCTGGAGGAAAGACAGTAAAGTTTAACCTCTATTTCTAAGGTTTAAATAACTATTTCAACAAATTAACCCCCTTAACTTGCTGTTTATACTACCATAATGAAGCATAAGGAAGAAGGAAATAAAAATAATTGTCAAAGATCATCTAAATTATCTTATTTTTTTATTCTCATCTACATGCATCTGTGCTGTAATTATAACTGTGGTTTTAATTAAAACTCTAGTAGTCGAAGTTCTAGTGAACTCATTCAGCACTGCATTGAAATTATGCTATTTGAGAGTATGCATACAAAAAGACTAAAATAGATAAAAATATTATAATACTTGGCATCTGTGGAATAAAATTTAGAAGTTCTGAAAAATTCAACCTTGCTAGCATGTCTATATGAGCATGCTAAGTGCACTGTTCCAGTGTTAAAATACATACAAAATAAGACACTGTGCTGGTTTTAAAAACATGTATGAGCTGCAACATTAGAACATGACACCATGCATCTTATAAAGTATACCTTTTAGGTATCTCAACATCCTTGACTTTACAGGCTTTGTGAAAACTTGGATGTATAAATTTATCCTTTAGCTTAATGAGCCCCATCCAATTACAGATTAAGTGTAGGTGGCAGTTTTACAGTATCAGAGGAAGGAATCAGACCACTAATCAAGATACAGTCCTGTTCCTTCACATTCTCTTAGTACTAGGGTCAAATTGATTGAGCACTGTTCCAGTTGAAAACAAGTGAACAATCATGACAACGTAATATTTTGAATGAGTGACATGATCTACAAAATACTAAGCAGATCCCAACTTGGAAAGCCGTGTGACAGATTAAAATAGAGGAGAAAAGTAACTGTTCCACATACCTGCTTTTTAACCAGCATCATAATCTGTACTTAAGAGTCCATGTCAGTTACAGTGACATGCACTTTATAGAAAGCAACTGATTTACTCAAAAAGTGGCTTTAGAAGAGATACCACTTTAGAAGATTAAGCTAAATGAATTATTAGTTAAAACATTTGGGATGGAGGTGGTTGTTCTGTTGTTTTCTTGGATTTTTTTGAAGGGGTGGGTGTGGAAACTTTGGGATGCAGTTAGGGGTTCCTGAAGCACAGAAACAGGATTCTGGAAGCAAACAAAGTTAACAGCTGGGTCACTTTAATCAAATAATATACTATCATTAATGGTGGCTATCTGGCCTACAAGGGAGAAAAACACAGTCTTGTTTTGCTTGAGGGTTCTCCGACATCTTTTCTACCAGAGCAGTGACCTAACCACCATGTAACAGTGCATTTTGCTTTAAGCCTCTACACAAGAGAGACAGATTGATTTTATCTTCTGATGGTTATTTTTGTTAACAGTCATGAGTTTAGCCTTTCATATCCTGGTCTTCTGTTAAAAGATACTGGAAATAGAACTGAAACATTGTCTTACTTGGACTGAAACATTCTTGAACCTAAAATAATTTTAATTAGAATTTTAAATTTTTCTTTCAGTGAAAAGAAATATAGACATTTTTATTTGATAGAAATAGAGTTTTTTATTTGAACTTTGGTCACTGAATTTAAGTATCTGTACAGTAAGTCAGCTAAAATGAAAGCTCAGAATCCATCATACTGCAAATCAGCGCTTATAGGATTATACAGCTGCATAAAAACACCTTCATATTTTCTTAGGCACAGGATAATTTAAACAAGACTAACTAGAGTCAGAACAAAGCCACTTGCTGCTGATACTCTGTCATTCAGAAACTAGACAATTTACTCTTTTATCTATGGAAGCTGAAGTACTAGCCAGCCAAATAATATACAAAGCTCCCTTGCAGGAGGATTAAAGGTAGCTGAAAAAAAGTAGGCAGGATAACATAACATACGCCGTCTTCAATCCTTCTGTAAAGGCTGACCCACATAAAGAATTGCTGTATCAGCTGGTGCTTTTAGCTAGTGTGCTTCAGCTATAGGATTTACCCATAACTTCTCACACCTTCAGTACCAGACCACTCTCAGTCTCAGACTGCACGGACAGATTCACTGAGTTTGATTATACCAAATATTACTATGATAGAAATATTTTTAAAATATTCTCTAAAACTAAAGACATAAAAGGGTGACAAAAGAATCAAGATGTTCATGTGCTATGTTTCCTGAAGCATGAAAGATTACTTTGGGGGAACTGAGGGGGAGGGCATTGAGGAAGGAATTGTTTGTTGGGTTTTTTTCTACATTACAGACTGACTGACTTGTAACAAACACGGCTCGTTCTCCTTTTACAACTGCCTATTTGCTGGCAATCTCCAAGACAGGGATTGAAACACCATTTGCAAAACCCTAAAGCCTGGAAACAAATAGTGGAACTGGGATAGTAGACTGGGAAAGTCTGCTTTCTCTCCTACAGAAGATGCATCTATACTGCTGTGTTTTATATTAATGCATAACCAAGAACTAAGGACAACAGAAATAGCATGAAGTAGAAATGCTTTTTGTACGTGGTGCTTATCTTCAAAAATTGTGTCAAGGTTAAAATCTAATCTGCAATAAATGGCCCTTCAGTGGACTCAAAAGACATTTGATTACTCCAAGCTTTCAGCATTAGAATTATGTTTTTTATATTTTATTGAGATAACTGTTTACTTATCACTCAATTTCCTACAGCAGACCATATTTATGTTCTCCTAGCAACATCACAGGGAAATACCTCCTCCTCAAAAAAAAAAGCATTAGGCTTAGAGACAAATTTCATAATAACTTTAATCTAGATGATCTGCTTATAAAATTCAGGTATGTAGGGACAGAATTCCCAAAGTAAACAGCATTTTTAGTCTCCCATTTGAATTTTTTTTCAGATGAAGGTTTCATGTATACATTTCATGATTTAAAGCATGACCAATATAAAAAAATTCAGAAATTTCATCTTCTGTGTTGCAACTTCACAACATACTGCTGAACCTACTTACGAGAGAGAGAGGTCAAACATAGCGTCTCTTCTTTAAGTGATTTAACTTACTCATAATAAGCACCTTGAATGTTACAGGGAAGTGGGCGGGCACACAGGCTTTCATTTGCATAGAATGCTTTAAAAATGAACAAATGACCTCTGCACTTTAGGTTGGCAAGGGCTGTCTTTCAGGTTTTGCCACAGGTAGCTTTATGGTCGTACACAGAAATAGATACATGGATGCCTACAGTAAAGGTCATAGCTGAGACAAAAGCTTTCATCTGACTCGACAGAGAAGAGTCTCTAACACAGCCTAGCAGCACGATGATTTTAAAGATCACAGACCCAGAAAAGTTGCACAAGCTGTTCAGACTGAGAAAGCAGTATACATACAGAAGTTCTTCTTCATTAATGTCTACTTAAAGGGCAACCAATCCTAGTGAGGCAGGATGAAGGCACCAGGTTTTTAGAATCAGAAAACTTGTGATCTCAGTCCTGATTATTTCTGACCTATTCATGGGTCATCATTTATCTATTTTTTTTATTTTTTTTCTAATAGTCTGTAAACTCTTTAGGCCACACATCATACTTACAGCTTGTTGCTGTAATACCTGTCACAACAGAATCCCACTCCTAGCTTGCTCATAAAGCAAATGGTTAAAAGTATTTTCCAGGCTAGCCTAGAAATGTACAGGTTTTTAGCTAAATGTATGTTTGAATAATGGGTAAAATCCCTGTCTTCTAAAAAGAAAATCCAATGCATCCCTCCCTAGTCAACTGCATGGAAAAAAAAATAAATCTCCAAGTTTCCTTCTGGCTCCTCCATTTGCATGTACTTCCCACCTTGCTTCTAGAAGGCCAGCACCCTTTTGGTGTAGAAGCTGCTCACTTCTGAACAATCCCAAGACCAGCCTTAATCCATGTTAATAATGAAAATACAGGTATAACTATATATTAGACCAAAGCAAAAGCCTATTCATTCCTGGTAGTCTAGAAACACCAATCTTCATCCATTATCAGAGAAACATGCATGAAACCTCATAGTCTGCAGTAAGTATGCCACAACAGAGAATACTTCCTTGAAGTGAAAGAATAGCTTGCCCTTGAAGCACAAGGATACATCTTACCTTTTAGAACAGTATTTCTAGTTATTTAAAACCAAACTTCACTTGAGAAAAACTGGCAGTGTCCAGTGCTTCACAGGTAAGTAAACGTGAGACAAGAGCCTCATCTTCCAGCTTTGAAAGAGGACAGTAAAAAATTGTGGTAGTAGCTATGGATCTAGTTGGTGGATCAGGGATGTAGGCTTCTTTTAAGAATAGGTAGGAGAGGGGCAGAAGATGAAGAAACGGCAAACATTTTGCCCTCCTTAGAACTGTTTTTGCCCAGCTATGCTGCAACCAGATAGGGATCTCCTTCACAGTCTTAGCCACACTGGAAGCGGATTTGGTAGCTGGCTTGAGACAGAATCTTTAATGTCCTCCTCCCTTTCCCAATATGTGCTTAAACCCCATATTTCCTGAAATAAAGCCTCACAGCATTGCTCTGCTCCCATCAGCACCATTCCTTCTTCTGTGTTTCCCCCATCCAAGGAAAAGGGAAATTTATTATGGAGGAAAGTACAACAGGTGACCCAGACCTGGACCTCATATGCTTTCACCTAATTAGGGAGGTAAACCTTATGGGGTGAAAATACCTGCTTTGACACTGACCAATGGTAACCCAAGGTTCACAGCTAATCATTTCCAAACCAACCAGTGGAGCTAGAAAAGCGCTCTGCTCACCTTCTACATCCTAGACAGCTCCTCTCATGTATTTTGCAGCAACAAGCTCTATTCATTAGGTATCCACTGTTTACACATAACAAGAACAATAATACACATGCACATGTATGTTTTTGTGCACTCCTTTCTCTAGGTATCCTAAAGAAAACCTTATCTTTCAGCATAAATAAAGAACTTGCTCTTCAATCCTTAAAAAGGGCATGTGGAGTCTTCAAAACAGATACTGGAGAAAAAACGGAGTCCTTATTTAGTCATCTCACAGTCAACCTAAAAAAGGCCTGAATTCTCCCCCTCTCAAATTATAGCTCTTCCATGCCTTTAACAGCTTCAAGCCTTTCCCCAAATCACGCTATTCCTGTCATATTTTAGACCATCTGGCAGAGCGTTACAGGTGAGAACACAGATCAATACAGTGACATACAAGGTACTGCTGTGCCATTTTTTTTACACTCCTTATTAAAGCCACTATTTCACAATGAGCAGAAGTCTTTCTAAGGTAACTACTGTATGTTACTCTATTCTAGGAAAAGTTGTTAATGTAAAACATAGCCATACGTAGGAGTAATTCAAATTTTTTTTTCATGCATTACTTTACACTTTCCAACATTAAATTTGGTCTGCAACCATGCTAGCCTGACATCTTTCTTAGCTAGATAGCAGTGAAATTTTCTATTTTTGTCTGGTCTTAAAAAAAAAAACTTAAACCAGTTTATCACCTACATCTTTTGCTACCTACTTTTCAAAACTAAATTAAAGAAAATCTGTCCTCCTTTGGAAGCTTGTGACACATTACAACCATTTTGATACCGTGAAAACCAACTATTTATTCCTATTTGCTCCCTAGGGATATTTGATCTATTTATTGCTCATCATGTGACAATTTAGGAGGGACTATAACTAACTTGACTTTCAAAAGCCTTTGATATAGTTATTTCTGGATCACTCAAAGAATTACAAAAGGTTTTCAGGAGCTATGCGCAACTCATAAGTAGAATCCTGAAACATACCAGAAGTTTGAATTTCCCTTATGTTACCTGACAATTAAAAAAAAAATAAATTATAGTCTTTCTAATGCTCAGGATCTCTAGTGTCATTCTACTTATTTACTAAAATATGAGCTGAAACTGCAAGGAATAGCCAGCTAGAGAATATACAGTCCTAGCCACTACCCTTTGAAAGCTTCTGCTCTGTAAGTATGCAAGGATCATTTTCTATATATATGTCTATAAAATCCTTTTTTTCCTAGTGATCTTATATTCATTTGCTTCAGTGCTTTATCTTTTGACTCTAATCCTGTCCTTGATCTATTAGAGGATGCACCTTTCATGGTCCGTTGGCGAAACTGGGACTTTCTACCTTAATTAGTTTTTGGCACCTTGCTCATGCGTGGCTCTGTCAGCCTACATGCTCCTCTAAATCACTCATTAAAGAAACAATATGCAGGAAATTAACAGCTGTTATATTTAGAGCTGCAGTGCTGAGTAAAAGTGTTTTATTCTTTTTATCGTTTAATTTAAACATGCCTGTTTAAATCCCTCAGTGACTTCCCATTCACCTCCCACAGTAATCAGCATCACATGCTTCTGAAGTGCAGGATTACAGATCAGTATCTCTTATATAAAATACTCCTGCCTCAACCCCACTTCTGTCTCACCCCTTCCCCTCCTCCATGAGTTTCTGATTCATTCCTTGGCTCTTGCTAAGCCCATGCTGACACAGTCAAGCTCCAAGCCTCTTCACTGCCTTTGCCCACAACTCTCTTCCAAATAAGCAGAAACAAGTGGGTTTTATGCCCACCCCCCTCCCCCCCTCCCAACATTTTCTGAAGGAGCAAAGCTTTTGAGATAGGGAAAATCTGATTCAGTTCATAAGACATCAAGCTCTCTCCAGAAGTTCAAGGCTCTCTGCCTCCCACACACGCTGGCATCTGATAGTCCAAGACAGTCTTTTACAGCCTCAGAGAAATTTTAATTCACTTTTCATACCTTTTGATCCACATTTTAGATTCCTCTTTAGCTCTTGTGCTCATTCTCGGTTCTGTTTCTGCCTTACGTATTTCTCATCAATAACTAACTCCGGTGTACGACAGCTCAAATTTCCATTCAGGTTTCTTTTCATTCTCACAAGGCTCATACCCTTCTGCCTACCCAATTTTCTTTATGAACAAAGTTTTGGAATCTCCTATTCAGCAAGACTGTAGCAAAAAAAAAACAAACCCAAAAAAAAACCCACCAAAAACATTATTAAAAGATTGATTGGCTGGAAAACGCCAATGTGAATAAAGTATCACTTGGAGAACAGAGTGAAATAGCAGCAAGGTAGGTAACTTCAGAAAATAAAATAAAAAAAGGCAGGAATGTAAAAATGTTAATACCTCAGGAAAGAGTAGTTGCTGTATCTGTGCGACATCTGCTTCTTCTGGTTCTAATGGTCTCTGCCACCATTTTTTTTCTCTGCCTTAACCAAAGCTACAGCTGTACAGAAACAGCAGTTGCCTTCTCTACAAACTCCTTTTATCTACCTCCTGGAACTCCACCATACCGTCCACAACCAAGGGGAGAGAACAGTATCCCTAAATGAAGAAGCATGAAGTGTATTTATTAATCTTGGCATAAAACATAATTTGGAAAGATCTGCTCTAGGTCTATCATCACAATGCAAAAGAAGGTCTTGAACGGACACGTCCAAGAGAGTTTTTGGGAGATCAGCCCAACTCCAGACAGAATCAAGACAAGCGCAGAGTGTTTCTGTCTGCATTGATCTGTGTGGCCAGCTGCATGTAGATGTGCTGCATATATGTGTTTGTGCACATACCTACTGGAAATACATGCTCAGCCTCACTATGAGCTGGAGCATGGGGACATGGAATTGCAGCTGCCTTGCTGTTATCAAGCTACCAGATTAAAAAACCATTAACACTTTCCTCACGCTAAGTACAGACAGCATGATTTCTTTCTGTCATGGATCACCAAGTAAGCCAAATCAGAAAATGATTTTTTTTTAGTAGGGCATCAAATGCCTGTCAGCCAGGTGTGAGGTTCTGGAATACTCCTTCAACCAAACAAAAAAACCACTCCAGTTTCTCAGTCTTAAGAAAAACAAACATAGAAAGGGGTATAACAATATAGTCTTTGTATCCATATCTGTTCCACAGTGTACACAATTATATTGTGCCCCAAAAAACAGGCAGCTTCTACTTTGCACATACATAATAGCTAAAGTCACAAAAGGGTATACTATGGGGAAAAAATAGGTAAAGAAAAATACATACTACTCAATATGCATTTAAAAACTTAGAGAGCAAAATACTAAGTTTACCCACAAAGTTGTGCACTTTGTATTTTGGTCAGCTGCTCTTTTATGCAAAGCTTACTCATTTAAAGTGCAAATTAATGAAGCTTGCATTGGGAATTAAATACGCCTGTAGAAAGATCACACTGCACTTTTCCATTCTCTCCTACCCTAACTTTTCTGATAGGCAGGCATGCATAAGTAAACAAAGAATGCATAGTAGGATTATTTCACTGGAAAAATCAGATAATTTACTGTTGCCTGACATGTCTTCCAATCCATATAAATTCAAGAAGTGTGCCACTGTCTCTCCTCCCGCTAAGCCACATATGACTTGTGCCCTCACATTATTAAAATCCTCAAAGCTGTTGTCACAAATACAAAAAATGGGTCAAAAGAGGTAACCAGATTGTTGCTTGAGGCCTAATGTATAAAATATGTACAATAGCAAAACATGGTGATACTGCACTGGTACTCTTTCAGCACAACATCAAAGAGTGAACTGTAAGGCCATCTAGTCCAACACTAAATTCTTGCCCAGTAAGACTTAAACATGTTTCTATGGGTAGGGTTTGTAAGGAAACTCATGTCAGCTTAGATTTAATTACCTCTCTGCAGCATCAGTGAGTCCCTAAGATTATTAATACCCTTCTGGCATAAAAAGTTAGATTACCATATAAAGAGTGGTTTCAACACACACTGGGATTAACTGATGTTTTTAATTCAGTTTTAATCATGAAGTCATTACAATGAGACAGTTTTAGAAAACATTTTAAATTTAATAACTCTGGATGACTTCAGAATTTGCAAGAACTTCCAGAATTTAGTAGTCATTATGGAGATGAGCAGAAAGACCAAAACCTTGTTTAATTCTACAGCTCTAAAAGATGATCCAGTAAAGAACACCATCTCCTCGTAAGCCTTTAATAATATTGGTGTCAAAGAAATAAGATCACCAAGTGCTGATAGCTTTTGACATTAAATAGCTCTATTATATAAACCACTTTTAAAAAAAGTTGCCTGAAACTTACTAGCAAGTAAAAAAAAAAATTAGTTTATGGACAGAAGGTTCTAGGTCTCCATGAAGGCAGTATAAAAAGTGATGGTAAGCTGAAATACAATGGTGGAGAGCCTAAGAAAGGTTTATAGGTTTCAATATCAAGCTAAGTCAAACAAACCACACACCGGTGAGGATATGAAAGATGAAGACCATTACAGGTATTTTTATTCCCACAGAACCAAGCAGGATTGTAGCCTGTCACCTCAGGGTTCAATAACCAGGACCTCACTCGTCATATATTGAAGAGGGGTGGCTGTCTGCAAATATTTTATAAGAATTATCATGTAAAAGACTGTTGAAGGAACACTAAAGCTGTCACATCAATTAGCAAGTTGAAAGCGTCAGGTGAGATACCCTCTGTTCTTAAGACCTCTGCATACACTGCTGTCTTCCAAATTTTCTCCTTCCTCTCTTCCCAGAACATTCTCACAAGGGCATAACCTGTGACCCACAGTGAAGAGAACCACCAGTAAAGCTGTGTGGCTCTGCATGCTGCAGCTCACCACAGTCTTCAAATGCCCGAACGTACTTGAGAGGAGAAACATTTTGAATTGGCATTCCTGAATTTTAGCCCTGATTCTAAGTGTGTGGTCCAATACTTACAGCATTAGTTACAGACAACAGTGTTAATTACTAGTTTTTGACAACACTATTTCATCTAAAAATTAATGTAGCTGACAATTTAGTCTGTCAGTGCAAAACCTGCTTCTGCCTGATGAGAAATGATGTCCTGACACCTCATTTGTATAAGTCATATCTTGACAAACCGTCTTCTACCTGTGGAACTTCACAGAAGTAATAAAAGAGCTCAGGTATATGGTTTAACACTTAGCCCTTCAGCTGAAAAATTTTGAGACATGCTTAGTTGCTGCAGGGGCAGGTATAACAAGTTGTGGCATGCAAGGTGATTATCGAGTCTTGACAGGTCAAAACTTCAAAAGATTTCATTTGTGCCCATCTAAGGCATCAGAACACAGCACAAAGAATTTTTTTAATGGCACTGAAAAATTATGCAGTATAACCATCTAACATTTTATGTTATTTAACTTTATAGGGAGAGAAAACCCATTTTTGAGCAGCTATGTCGATTGCTGTCAGCCAAATCTGTCCAAACTGTTAAACTTACACGAGATTATTTGGGTACCAGAATTCAATACCAGATCAGAAAAATAAAAGTATACTAACAGCTTGAAAGATAGTTTTACAGTTTTAATGAAGATTTGGCATAACAAACTGTCTAAAAAAAACTTTTGCACTGCACCAGGATACTTCGCTGAAAGCTTCTGGCAAGTTAAATGTAAGTCACAGGAAATACAAATTCACAGATTTCAGCTCAAAAGACTCTGTCAATGATATTTATAAATGTTAATGTAAAGTCAGAGCTATTTTCATTTAAAAAATCTACTACAGCTATTGACAGAGAAACAAGTGCAATACTGCTCCAGTTTTTTAGGGGCAGTAAGAGAAACAACTTAACCCAATTCACTCCAAAATATGTTCTCTAGAATGTAAAAAAAAGTATCAGTTATATTCAATAGCATTGGTATTATCTGACCTAACTTCATTCTTCTTTAGAAGCATTCAGAGTTTAGAAAGAAACCAGCTCAAAATGGTACTCACAGAGCCCAATATTCTGTCTCTAGCCCCAAACATGCAAGCAGCCATGTTTTGCAGGAAAGACTTTGGAAACTAAACCAAGATGAAGAAGTTGTAAAAAGTGGCTGTCCAGGTACTGTAGAGATGCAAGAGGACAGCTGCACAAAGAACTGTGGGGGGGGAAAAACCCACTGGCTTAAAACATAGATCTAGGAGCTCAACACTTGTATTAAATTAATAAATAATACAGTGAAGACTTCAGTGGGAAGCGCAGGTGTTCTCTGAGGAAAAATTTTTAAGTGTTGTCACCAGAAAATTTTGGTCGGTAAATAGAGGCAAATAAAAGTAAACAAAAGACCTTTATCAGCAACCAGCCTGCAAGGCTCCCAAATTTAACCTAGTACAGCAGTACTAGTTTTATTAAGTTACCTGCATGTGTTATAAGATTGTCACTGCTTCTAGCCAGGAAAATGGCTATCATTACCCATACTGTTACCATTAAACTGTATTGTCTAGCATATAAAATAGTATATTTGAAAGACATTAAATGATTGCTCTTAATTCAAGATAAACTCTTCTTGAATAGCCCTGCCTTTCAGTAGAGTGCACAACTAGGGATGCACTGGGCCTATATTAATTATCTGTTGGTCTCTTGGTGTTAATCATAACCAAGAGGGCTGTAAATGCCTCAATCCAGCCAACCTAGCACTCCCTCTTTTCAAGATATGCTTTGTCTTAAGCTGTTTCACTTTTCCTGATTATCAAAAAGTCTTTAAAGAAGAGGTGGCTAGAAACGCATACCTGCAAATGCATCCAGATCAAACTTATTCCCTTCCTACCCTTTTTAGGTTCCTACATCAAGTGTAGCATTTTTTTCCAGGAATGTCTTTCATGGGCTCTCTGAAGGAGAACAGCCACGTTCCTATGGAAGCAATTTCAGCATTACTTTGTCTCAAAGCAGTTAGATATAAAATATATATATGTTATATTTAAAACAGAATCTACTGTATTATAAGATTCCGTGAAAGTTTCACAGCATTCAGTTCAGTTGAATAAATATTTCTTTTATCTCTTCCACCCACTTCCACAGCAGCAGGCATATTTCCAGGACAGAGAACGCACGTCTCTGTTCAAGCACTGAAATCAACTCCCTCCTCTTACAATGCCCAATCACATACTTGTCAAGCCTTTGGTTCTAAAAAGGAAAAGTCTACTGCTGTTAAACTGGAAAATTTCCCATGTTCATAAAACAAATTCAGTGTAGCCCTTTGAAGGGTTAGGGACATCTTTTGATCCAATAAGGGAAAAGAGATGCTCTTTAATGTTCAAAGGTGTAATCTACTCATAGGCTTTAGAAACTCTTGAAAAACATTCCAGGTTAGGTATCTAAAATGAAACTGTTTCAAAAAACATGTTTTATGCTCTTCACACATCACAGTGTTGCTGACTGATTAAGACTGTTAGTTTCATTACCAGGTTATATACACAAAATAGTTATTTTGAGGATAATACTTGACAAGCATCAAAATATTCTTAAGAGTATTTTGAGTCTCAGCTCAGATAGAAAGGCAGTATGGCTCTGAAGATTACTGGAATTCAAGCTATAGTAATTTATCATGTAAGTGCTCAAAGACTGGCAAACACTAAGTAAGGCAATGGATTTACAAACTGGCTTATACTAAGTAATTTTATATTTTCTTTAAGTTAAAAGCACACACAAACAGCCGCTGTTGTTCAGCTAATGTGCAGTTAGTAGTAAATTGTTCAACTGGTAATTCTGTCATGATCCTGAAACTCCTTTCTAATTAGTCTCCTGCAAACCAGTGCACCCGTCCCTTGGAGGAAAAGGTGCTGAAGCAGGTAATCTGAAACCATCATGAGACACAGACACGAGAGAAAAAACAACTTATTTACCAAATCTGATATTCTGGTAATACAACACTTTCAGAAGAAATTGTTAGCTCTTAAACAGAGATCACTTCATATTTCCCACCCACATAAAACAGCACATGATGCATCACAAGCAGACCACTTATAATACAACAATTTACTCTTAATATTTTGACCTAAGTGGATCCTAGTGTTCAGGAGAAGAACAAATAAGGAATGTTACATGATGCATGGAATTTTATTTTGCCTTTAAATTAGTATCCAGGAAACACCAGGCGTGGTAAATATAGACCCTATGTTTACATGGATCTCATATTACTGATGGCACGTATTTTTACTACATTTTATTAGAACTAATCGTTGGTGGTTTCTTGGCATTTTTTTTGTCCTCCTCAACAGAAGCAAGTCTGGATTATTCATTCTTCTACATTCTAATTCTGCGTAATTGTCTGTAATGAAGTCTTCAAAAGATATTCTACATATTTCTTTCAAACATTAAAAAAATACTTGTACACATCTTTCTTCTCCTCCTCTGCCCTCCCATCCCCAAATCAGATGTAAGTTTACAAGATTTTCAGTAGGCCATCCTTTTCTGTTCTTGCTGAGTTTAAAATGATAGCTATTTTTTCTTCAAAATGAAAGTTATTAATTTGGTTACATTTATAGTTTAAATCCATTTTAACATGTGGCTGTACTCTGAAAACAGACTTGTAAATGGGCACTTCTTAATAACAGATAGATCCCACTATGAAACTGAAGTCTTGCCTGCCAAACTTATTGAATGACACTCTGCTACTGTAAACCAGATGGCAACTTCTGCTGGTTCTGTTTTTGGTTTATTAGAAGTCTGACACTAATAAGCCTAAATACTCACAAGAACAAATCACTCCAATTGGCATTTACCAAGGTAGTCACAAGTTCCTTCTCCCACAGCATGACCACCACATTCCTGTTCCCATTTTCTCTCTCTCTTCCCGCACTGGCATAAGGAGAAAGTGACTCCTAGAATCAATGTCATGCTACTGGAAAAGAGATCCCATCCAATGACAAAGCAATGGTCCCAGTAATTCACTCACAGGATAATTTCACTCTAGTCTGCACTAAAAAGGCCTCAATGAATTCCTGGGTCCAATTTCAGCCATTGCATGTTAAAAACATAGATATAGGTGAAATGGAAAGAGTGTAGAAGAGCAAGAATAGTATCTAGAAAGTCTATGATGTTCAGTCTAAAGAAAAAACTAAATTGTATCAATGAGAACATAAGACTATTACAGCAAAACTAGCAACAAGTTGCTTTACGAGATAGCAGAAGGAAGTGCCAGAAATTGGTCCAGTACAGACTGAAGTCATACACTATCTTTTTAACTAGAAAAGCTATTAAAGCAACTGGAACAACCTACATAAGCATTATTATAAAGTTTCCACTGTTAGATTAAATATGCTGTGCCAAAACTAAATACATTCAGTCACTGTTTCACTTCACAGAGTTCAACAGGTATTCCCTGTAACCTCCCTCCCTTCCCTTCTTCCTTTGTGCGCCTTTAATGTACCCTCAGTCCTGCCTATGCAACTGTTTGTGGGTCATGCCCTAAACAAAATTAAAAAGCTGACCATCTGAAAAGGCACATATCCCTTTTCTTAAGCTATGGGAATTCTCTGGGTTTTGCTGTGGGATATCTGTTCATTTTCAAGCTTGAGGAATTTTCAGGATTCAACAACCCTGCAAAGTTTTTCAACCAGTAGACCCTGCAGGTGACAAGATGCAGCACAAATAGTCAAAGCCTATATTACCAAATATTGTACTGTAGAATGACTGCCTTTGTAAAAATTTGGACAATATGAGGACCTTCTTTTTTCAAGATTTCTAAGGAAAATCAGTGGCTTTTTTAGACCTTGTTTTGACAGCACCTCAAATCAACTGTCAACTCCCATGTGCATGCCCCATGATGCCACATAAATAGAAGCATGTCTGTTATACTTTAGATGCCAACCTGTGTGAACAGCAAAAGTTACAAAGGAACGATGCACATATATTGTGTGTCCACATGTTTATAATATGCTTATTACTATGCAAACATTATTCTTGAATAATTTAAGCAAATGAACACAAAAAAAGGATACATATTAAAAAGGATCTTGTTAAAGATTTTGGACTTCGTGTTGATTGTACCTAACAAAATTCTTTAAAGAGAAAAATATGCCAGGATAGAGCTTTGTAAAAATACCATTATTTGTGATTTTCTCTGTGCTCTCTCTCATGCACACTTCTCGTTCAAAAGCAAGATAACATGATTATCAGTAGGTCCAAAGTGAAACTACATGTAATATTTTCCCCAGGCAGCAGGGAAATGTCCACTCCCAACACAGGTGTACGTTCCCACACTTTAATACACTGAATCACAGTATTGTGTGAACAAAACAGCTGGCAGGGCTGCGAACACAACAGCTGGCAGGGCCATGTTATAAAACCAGGTCCTTGAAGTGACCCAAGTTAGGAGTAACAAAACAAAAAAACATGCTGGGGGAAAGGGAGAGGAAAAGGAAGAGGGAGGAGAAAAGAAGTGTTGCTTTGTTGGCTTTTTTAATATAAGTTCAGTGATCTGGTTTATAATGCAGTCCAGCAAAGAGTTGTATCACCACAGCTAGAGGAACAGAGAACTATAGCACAGAATAGGAAAGAACCACAACCAACTTTATCCCATTTTTAGCCCAATCACATCCAACTCACCCTGTATCAGACTGACCCCTGAAGCCCATAACAAATCCACAGCTTGCTAATAACTGCAGGAATTTCTTCTCTGATATATTTGTGCTCAGTAGCAGCCTTAGGTATACGGCTGACTAAATACATGGTGAAATTCATAGGCAAAGTGTGGGAGAGTTACTCACGCACAAGCTTCTTATAGTAACTAACTCTCCCACCTTGTGCACTGGGTGTAGTTAGTATCTATATGGAAACTGAAAAAATGTGATGCACACGGAAGTTTATTTGCGTTCTGAAAACAGTAACTTTGATGTTTCCTTCTTAAAACATGAAAAATGTGACATTGTGCTAAGTCTGACATCTAATTTCAAAAAAAAAAAAAAAAAAGGAAAGGAAAACAGGAAAGGAAGAGCAGAGAGTTGAGAATGAAAACGTGACATAGTATGTAAATATGACAGAAACACCAGTAAAGCATTATGCAAAGTGAATGCCATTAGAGATGAATGGTAAAATAACTCCTTCTAAATCAAGGACAAATACTAGAAGAAAATCAAGAATGTACATTCATCATGTTCATATACCAGATGTCTTACTGTTGGGGACTTGGGGGAGCACACTCAATCAAAAACTGAAGCAAAGAACAAATGTTATTTTGTATTTAACTGATGTAGTGACAACAACCAGTGCTGAGGGCCTCCTGTGTTGATAATTTATGCACTAAATGAATATTTTTCTCTTCAATCATTGATTACACCTGACTTTTCTACACCTCCCCCACATCCTTGCCCAAAAACATATAGGTGAGAAAGGGACAGTGGGGAGCAGAAATTAACAGCTCTTACTCAGAAGCTGCAAAGGCACAGTAAGGAAGCAATCTCCTGTCCACATCTAGATCAAGTAAGATACTAATGAAAGAAGCTCATGGTTACCTGCCTCCTGAGAAAGACCAATGAGCTTGGCTATATCATTAAGCAGTCATTTATAATTAGTTTTCATAAAGTACTTCCCAGTGTAGGAGAAAAAGAGGTTCCTGACCATCTAAAGAACCTGAAAGTGCACAAGTCTATGGGACCTGATGGGGTCCATCCACAGGTCCTGAGGGAGCTGGCGGATGCAGTTGCTAATAAAGGAAGACCCAGGGAACTACAGACTGGTCAATCTCACCTCTGTGCCTGGCAAGATCATGGAACAGATCCTCCTGGACAATCTGCTGGGGCACATGGAAAATAAGGAGGTGATTGGTGATGGCCAACATGGCTTCACTAAGGGCAAATTATGCCTGACCAGTGTGGTGGCCTTCTATGACAAATGGTGGATAGTGGCAGAGTAGCTGACGTCATCTACCTGGACTTGTGCAAGGCATTTGACACTGTCCCACATGACATCCTGGTCTCCAAACTGACAGGACATGGATTTCACAGATGGACCACTCAGTGGATAAGGAATTGGCTGGATGGCTGCAACCAGAGAGTCGTGGTCAATGGTTCAGTGTCCAAGTGGAGGCAAGTGATGAGTGGCATTCCTCAAGGGTCAGTACTGGCACCAGTGCTGTTTAACATCTTTGTTGGAGACATGGACAGTGGGATTGAGTGTATCCTCAGCAAGTTTGCTGACAATACCAAGCTGTGCAGAGTAGTTGACAACTTAGAGGGAAGGGATGTCCCCCAGAGGGACCATAACAGGCTTTAGAGGTGGGCCAGTACTAACCTCATGAAGTTCAACGAGGCCAAGTGTAAGTTCGGGCACCTGGGTCGCCGCAACCCCAGGCACAAACACAGGCTGGGGGGAGAATGGCTAGAGAGCAGTTCCAAGGAAAAGGACTTGGGGGTGGTAGTAGATGAGAAGCTTGACATGAGTCACCAGTGTGCACTCACAGCCCAGAGGGCCAACGACATCCTGGGCTGCATCAACAGAAGTGTGGCCAGCAGGGCAAGGGAGGGGATTCTGCCCCTCTGCTCTGCTCTGGTGGGGCCGCACCTGTAGTAATGTGTACAGATCCGGAGCCCTCAGCCCAGGAAAGATACAGACCCCTTAGAGAGGGACCAGAAAAGGGCCAAGAAGATGATCAAAGGGCTGGAGCATCTCTGCTATGAAGACAGGCTGAGAGAGTTGGGGCTATTCAGCCTGGAGAAGAGAAGGCTCCAGGGAGACCTTATTGCAGCTTTCCAGTACCTGAAGGGGCCTCCAGGAAAGTTGAGGAGGGACTTTTCACCAGAGAGGGCAGTGATAGGACAAGGGGTAATGGTTTTAAACTGAGAGAGGGGACATTTAGGTTAGACATCGGGAAGAAATTCTTCACCATGAGGGCAGTAAGGCACTGGAGTAGGTTGCCCAGGGAGGTTGTGGAAGCCCCCTCCCTGGAGGTGTTTAAGGCCAGGCTGGATGAAGCTTTGTGTAACCTGGTCTAGTGGGAGGTGTCCCTGCTCATAGCAGGGGGGTTGGAACCTGATGACCTTTAAGGCCTCTTCCAACCCCAACCATTCTATGATTCTACATAGCAATAAATACAAATCCACTTAAAAGCCTGACAATTTTCTCAGTATTTAAGTAAATATCAACTTGTAGTATCACTCAACAAGTACATTATTTTTATTACCATCCCCAACATCATCAGATGTTCAAAAGAGATAATCTGGAGCTGTGAAAATAAAAGCCCTATGAGACTCAGGAGCTTTAAACCTGCAGGTTTCTGGCCTTTGATGACTCCTGCATGAGGAAGACATGCTGGTTTTTCCTCCCCATGAACACAGAAGAGTCAGTAGTACCAACCATGGGCTAAAATGTATCCCGCTGGCAACACCTACAGTCCAAACACAGTAGGCTGCCTGTGAAGTCCAGTCTGGTATTCTGCATCCAAAGTACAAGATGAAGGTCATTAAGGTGTGCCAATGAGACAGAATATTCCGCTTCAAGGATGAAAAGCTAGTAGGAGCAAGCAAGTTGAGGTATAGTAGGGAATGTCCGACACCTCTGAATTTTGCACAAGGTCTTCCACAGTGACAGAAAGATTTGTGGAGCCACCAGACTGGCAAGATATCACATTATTTCAGACAGTTTTTAACTACATAAACTTATCATCAGATGAGAAGCAAACAGTTCCTTAACAAGTAGGTTACAAGAAATTATTCTTGCAGAATTACAAGACTTATGGGATGACCTAACCTATGGAAGATTTAGCAATAGGGTATTTTGTTTCAAGTTTGCAATATTTCTCATTTCTAGGCCCTCAATCAAGCATGGCTAAAACTGATAGTGACCACATCAGATTCAGCAGTCAGTAACAAGCTATAGTTTCAGCCTAATGCCCAATAAAAGCAATTGATTTCAGAATACACAATTGCAACACAAGTTTTCAATGCCAAATACAACAACATGCCTTCATCTCCTGCAAAAGGAGCAAAATAACTGTAAGTAGTCTGGCATAGGGCAAGAACAGAAACAAGGGCATAGGAGCAAGCAGAAAAACATGAGAATAAAAAAAAAAATATATAAAAATACATTAAAATAAGCTTGTTATGCACCTAGTTGTAAATTTACCAAAAATCTATGCTGAATCTCAAAAATTAGTAGTAAGAAAATCTACCCTGTACATTTTCAGGATTTGTGGTTAGAAAACAAAGGCAGGAAGCAAGGTTTTCTAAGCTTGAAGTTTCAGCGTAGGGTACCACCAATTAGAAAACTGATTAGCTCTGTTTGTGTGGGATGGGCAAAGCCTTCATGCTAGACATTGGCTGATTTAAAAAAAAAAAAAAAGAAAGAAAAAAAACAGCAGTACCTAAAAATTTCTGCACAAATGGCAACTGGCAAGGCACAGAGAACAGGCAGAAGAACGTAATTAATTCTGCAGGCTAGCAGGAAAAAAATATATTAAAACAAACAGAAAAGCTTAATTGGAGAACATGGTTTCACATTTAGGAGCAAAGCTACTTTGTTTATATAAATTGCACTAAAGTATCAGAGAGGAGGTGGTACAGAGGTGGCTGACACCATTCATTTTAGGCAGAGTAGACCATCTATTTTATTGTATTACATAAGGTATGGTTGCAAAGCTCATTAAAGTCAACTGATTCTTCATTTACTTCAATAATCTTTGAATTTAAACAGAATTTAAACAGCACAGCTACTTGCTTTGTAAGCACCAGGTCTGAAAAAATTCCTGTTTGCAGATAAGATTTCCCATGTCAGAGCTGAACTGCACTGACAAAATAAATGAATCTACACATTACATCTCTCTTCTTGCAGAAAACATTCTCACTCTTACCTGCACGTTTTCTTCTGTAACTTGAATTTCAGCAGTGTAAATATAATCAATAAGCATCCTTAGAGTCCAGCCATCGACTTCCTTTATTCGAACTCTCTTTGCTCGACTTTCACTCATCTCACCTATAAATACAGTCTATTAGTCACGTAAATTAGATAGAAATGCAGCACAAAGTTTAACAGTAATTGCTCCTGCCAGATGCAGAACTTTTTGCATACGATCACGTGTGATAGTAAAACAGCTTTCATAGTAATAATTCCATTTCTTTCCTCTCTCCTTCCAATGAGAAAGGAAGAATCTGTTGTTACCATCATGCAAATGCTACCTAGGTTAAAACTTGTACTGCAAGTGACCTATTTTCTCCAGTGTAGAAAAGCAGGAAAACATTGTTATCAAACCTAAATAAGACTCGTCAAATGCATACAAAACCATTTTGCTGGCAAAGCAAGCTATAGAAATACTTTAGCTTTATTAACTTCTTAATCAAAAGAGCATTCTAAAGGCAGTCTGGAGTAATTTTACTTAAAAAAAGAAAAAATTATATCCCCCCAGAAGAATTAACATATATATTTATTTGCTTGCCTACTTATTGCTCCATTAGCAATTTCACTTCCTAACAGATCTGATCTAATTTGACCGTTAAAAGTCAAACTAAGATAAAACAGTAAGCGAGGGAAAACTTGTTGGATCTCATTGTGTGGAGGCTGACATATTGGCCATATGCCACAACTGATCTTCATGGAAAGACCTGCAAAATAGCTTCCATCTTCTAAAATATTGTGTTTCTCCACATGAAACTGTTTATATCTGAAATAATTGCCCAAAGATGGATTTTGAAGTAATGATTATAACCTTCTCCATGACTACCAACCACAGATATGGTCATCCCAGTCTTCTAACCCTTTTTGCATAGACGTGCACCAAGAAGCTAAACTGAACTACATTGTGGGAGCTATGGGCCATGGCGGCCTTGGTCTCAACAAACTACAGCTGTACCCTTGATGGTTTCAGATAAACAAGTTTGTGGGAAAAGAAGGGATGAGAGATACGGATGTGTGTTGACATTCTTGTAAGAAAATGTAAAAAACTTGCAGCCTATCATAAAATAAGATAGAACATGTGAACAGAAGCTGTTAACCAATGCGAAGGAGGCCCAAGGCGCGTGAACAGGAGAGAAAAGTATAAGAATGCTATGTAACCCTGAATAAAGTGCTGATACTGACCATCATGGTGTGTCAGCCCTATCTCCGCCACACTACACCAGTTATGTTGGTAGATAAATCAACTTTGACTTTGGAAGAGTATATCCCAGTCTCTGGGTACATTCATTTCTTATTCTTCTAAGGATGTATTCTTATTTCTTTCCCCTAAGCATCTAGAGATAAGGGTATTGATGAGGTAACAACAGAAGCAGACAGGATGGAGAAAGCGAATCAGAAGATGTTTATCATTGCTGATATTTCCTTATACACATTTTTGTTGTTACCCTGTGGTCTCCAGAATTGCTGACAAACAATGCATTTCTCCCTGTCCATTTGGCAAAGGGATCATCATTGAGAAATGTATTGTTATTTATGCCTTTTTCTTTTTTTTTTTTCTTTTAGCTAATGGGTAAGGAATGGCATTTTTAAGTAACCCTTTAATTGGCAGGAAGTGCAGAAGACCATCTACAGCAATGTACTACTACTTAATGGCAGCACAGGTTGCATCCCAGAAAGCAATGATGATGAACTACACCAACCAGCAAAATCTAGCCCCTGCATAACTTTTTTTTTTTTCCACCTGCTCTTCTGAAACATATCCCTACACCTTTGAAGGATGATTGCAGTGTGTTCTCTGCAGAGCCCTGTATTCCAAGTTTCTACTTCTCGTTTGACACAGATTAAACCTATTGATCTTCAGAGCATGCATGCTGCAAGTTATTTATTATGCAAGCTGCTGTGGAGGTGGTCCTTTGGGAAGATCGTGTGTGTGGGAGAGCAGAATTTGATATTCTGCAAGCACATTAGGTTTGTTTTCAGATTTTGTGTCAAGGCTTCTAGAGCCATGGATAGGCACCTTCTCTAACAAGAGAGCCCAGAATACGCAAAAACAAACCCAAAATCAAAGACTTGCTTTTACCTTTCATTGCTAAACAGACAGGAAGTCTTACTACAATTCTAGATCAGTCCTCTTGTGATCCAGCCTTGTTTGACAGATCACATGCAGAAAACCTTAGAGTCCCTCACTAGGCAGTCTCAGTCTAGAATCCAACCTAATGAAGAACTTGGATCATGACTGAGAAGTTGCACCACCATACCTCCACAGAGTTGTTAGCGGCAGGAAAGCATATTGTGAACAGAAAGAAAAGCACTGAGCTTGATCCAACTTCCTGAACAGGAGCAGTAGAGCACTAGTTGAGTAGAAGTTACTAAAATGCTATCTAAAAAGCTTATATGGTTCCTCACAAAGTAACATAAGGAAGGCTTTTTTCTTTTTTAAAACAGAATTTTACAAATGGAGAATGGAAGTGAACACCACAGGTAATTCCCAAGTGGTAACTGCCTTGGCAGAAGAGAAAATTAAACCTTGTCCCAAGACAGGCCGTAGGGCCACTGAAGTGTCCTTTCACTAATGTTCTCTAATCCTTTCCTCTTATAATTTAAGTGTATTTAATTCAGATCACAATACGTATTTCTGAAGACTTTCACTGCATACAGAAGGAAGAATCATACCTGGTAACATAGTCCCAGATGTTTAATCCTTCTTCTCCTCTCTACTTTTAACTGTTACTAACTTTAAGAGGCAGTAACTTTTTCTTTCTTGTTTTTTAATAGAGTGACTTCTATCATTGCAACAAATGAAAACAGAAAAAAACCCAGGCAGAGGATCTGATCTCACTTAATGCCATACCCCATCCTGCACAGCAGTCAGTACCTAATGACTCAGAGAAAGATGGAAGTAACCTGCAAACATGTGTCCAAATATAAACACCAAATTTCTAGTCAAGAAATAATACTGAAGCATAAAAGTGCAATTCTTTTACTGTCTTTTGAGTCACTGTATCATTCTGGATGGAGGAAGCTACTTTTCCATTTGGTTGCAGCTGGTTAAGGGATCAAATTAGCTTATTTGAACTTGCAGATTACTGCATGGGAATACAAATCCACCTGAGAAGTGTGAATTGCAGGGTTCATGGAAATAATTATTATGAACTTTAGGATTTTTTCTGTGGGGAATGACTGAAATGCATCAACCCCACAGCTGAGCCCTGGTGAAAGCAGCCTATGATAGTAGTATAAAATCTGTTGATAAATCTTTAAGCCAAAGCTGAATTTTATGTAAACTCCCACCAGTTTGGTTCACCAACTACACAAACATTGCCACAGATGTCTGGGTTAAATGATTCCCACGCATTATTCAGCTGAGTGTTCCCACCTCTCACACCACTGAGGGTCAAACATGACATACATTTAAAAACATAAAACAAGCAAAAAATTTTCAAAGGGACTGAAGCAAGGAAAGGACCAAGATTTCAGTGATTCCATCTGAAGAGCAGCCACAGACACCGCTGCACTGGCACTCCTAACCTGTTACAAACTTCTCCATGGAAAGGGCAGTTGGGTCAAGCATAAATGTCTTGTCTAGCACAGAACATAAAACTTACACTCTGAATTAAGAATATGACAGTCAACAACAGCTAGTCTTTAATACAGAACTAATGTAAGAGGCTTGTGTTTCCCTGTTACTAAGGTGATGAAAAGGAACTGTAGAAGCAGCTGTTTTAATTTTTATTGCTTTCTTTAAAGTTAAAATGAAGAAAGAATGTATCGGTCACCTAGAATGTTTGTCTCAGTTGCAAATGCAAACTCAAATAATTACTAAAGGAACAGGTATTTAATTTCACACACACGACTGTAAAGCATTTCTGCTACTAGTAGTGACTCCACTTCTAGCTTTGGTTATGTCAAAATATTTGCATATAAAATCAAGAATAATCAGCTGCTTCTCCAGGATACAACAGTATTTAAAATATCACTCTTCCAGTTGCACACAATTAAAGTCATTAAAACTCCAATTTTCTTTTATATTGGCAGGCCAAGAGTCACGTTTTTGCCTCCACCTGAGCTGGTAGTCAGAAGTAATACATTGCAGAGAATTCATTTCAGTCAACATTAACTACCAAACTGGCATGAGATTTGAGAAGGATCAGACGAAAACTTCAGAAATTAATTTTTACATGCATTTAGTAACATTCTTACTTTGACACTGAATCCCATTTAATTTCAATGTGATTTACAACCATTATGGAATTAAACCCACAGCACAGGAATTGAGCTGGATGCTTCTATGACCCTGAACCTGTCTTGGCCTCATAAGCCCTCCGCATTCCTGTTACTATAGCAGAAAAGCAGTAACTCAGCCAGCATGGAGGAAGGAGAGGCAGAATCAAGCCTGCACAGAACAGTTGTGGCAACGATGCAGAGTACATCTGTCACAGAGAATTACCCTAAAAGTACTGAAACATGTTTTCCAGCTATAGGCTGCCAAAGCCTCAGAAAGCTTTCACATCTACTAACAGCCTGGAGTACTCAGGGTCTGAAGAACTTAGCAGCAGTAGTTGTTAAAAGACAATTTTCTCCAAAATTCCCATGAAAGTAATTTTAACCTTCTTTTGGACAAGTGAGATTACTGGAGCCTTAAAGGGTATAAGAACTCTACTATTCCTGGCTTACTTAATATATACATGTGTTTAAATTAAGGACACTTTTTAAAGCACTCATCATGCTAACAAAGAGTAAGTTGCCAGTATGGCCCTAGACTGTAAAAAAAAAACACATTAAGAAATCCAAATATTCCGATTGGCTTAGCTAAAAATTAAATTAGATCCTAGAAAGCAAAAATAATTTAATTTTGTGCTTTGTACAGTTGGATTGGATTAGAATATAGTAAGTATTGAAACATGTGGTACCTGTAAACATGGCATGGAAGTAGGGGCTGCAGGCGGCTAGCACAACTCTATGCGCTGCAATTTCCATGTCTTCAGCTACTATGGTCACATCACACAGCAAGTTTTGACTATTTAGAAATATCAGAGAAGGCAATTTCACGTAAGTGAACTACAACAGAAAAGCATATTAATATCACACACAATTTCTTTTCCCATGCCCTCAAAAGAGGCAGGCAGACAACGTTGATGAAGCATTGTTTTTAAATGTGTTACACAACCACATTGCTACTACTCAGCTGGATTACAGATGGTGCTTGGGTACACAGAACTTTCTAAAAATCAAACAACCAAATTACGACTGCTTGCACCAAAGTTTTTTGCACTGAATAACCAAAACTTGTATCAACCCAATTTATAAACCTTCTCACTGGAAGTCTGGGCCTCTTTGAATAACTATGATAGTAAAAAGTATTTGATATACACAAACACTAAGAAATTGGGGTAAAAGATAAGACTTTAAAGATAACAAAGAATCCAAACTTTGTTAGTGATGCTGGTGTCACATTGCACTGGAAGCTCAAGATCTCTACTCTATCACGTCTGTATTTATTGCTTTCCAAGCATTTTTCATACACAGCCCACGCACACAATAGCAACTATTTCTTCCACACTGATCAGTTTAGAATTGATTATGGTTAATTCCATATCTTGCCTGACTTTTTATCTTAATTACACCCATTTTCATTCTAGTCCTTTGCAACTGTAATACAAATTTCCTCCCTCTCTGTTGCAATAAAGTAACATTTTATAATGACTCCTAATACAGGTGTTTCCAATGCAGTTGCAATTGGATATACCCTTTCCAGTTAAGCCCACCACACCATGTACTTTTATAAACCAATTTTCTAAATGGAAAAAAAGAGGGCAGAAAAAAACCCAACAAAAACAAAAGCAAACAATATTCACCTCTGTCCAAAGAAAAATCCGTGATCTCTCAGCCTCTGCCATCATCCAATTTCTTTGAGCACAGCCTCAAATAAGGTGGCCTTGTGGAGGTCACACATCAGAAATTTTGGTGGCCAAAACTAAGTTTTAGGGCCATACTGCAATCCTGGAATCAGAATATTTTCCCCTTTCAGCTCTTAATACCTACAGCAACTATCTAAATCTCGTAAGTTTAGCCTGCAATGTGGTTATTATAAAAGAAGATGTATAATATGAGGTAATGGCCATACATACATACATAATGAAACACACAATTCAGAGGAGCTTGAAAAAAAACACTAAATTTACTATACAAAAATTGAAACAGAAAGCTGCATAAACGGTCATCAGATACCCAGCTTTTTCAGACACCTGCACTTACCCTGACAAGGGGAACAAAAGGTTTTATACTTAGCTGCACAGAAATAACAAAGATAACAATTAAGTCAGAAGCAACAGAATTACAGCAGTGCAAAACTCCAGCTAATTAATTACACTGCACATTTATAAACATAGTAACTTCAAGATTGTCCGGGTACATCTCTGATCTGGAACTGCATGAGGTGAATGAATAGGCTGTGCGTTACTACAAAGCTGACAAGTTAAATAAACTACTAAATAAAGGAACAACCTTATAAACTTAATCATGTTCTCTGCTGCAAGCATCTGGTGCCTTCCACATCCACTCAGCACCTTCATTTCATGTAGGGCACACCAATTTATTTTGGAAAAGCTTGCCTTCTGAATCAGTATTCTATTAATTTGCCTGTATAATGTGATCGAATGAGCAGAGCTGTGGGGTGTACACCACTGTGGTAAAGGAAATGAGAAAAAGAGAAATGGGGGGGCAAAATTATAGATTTAAGAGCAACTGTTTACCAGCTTGCAGGTTGCTCTTCATTGGCTTATCTAGAAAAAGGCCATCGCTTACATCTTCAAAAGATGTTGGCAAAGTCTTGTTTGTAAGAATGAGGATTTTAACAAATACAGGTTAGGTCAAATTCCATTGTGTTAAAAGCAAATTATAATGAAGAGGAAAGACAGGTATCAGAGGGTAACTTCTTCATATGTCAAGAACTAATTAGCTATCCTAATAATCTCTCTGACTCAGTGTTGAGGTGATGGTGAGTAATGAAATGACAAAAACCACCAAGGACAAAATTACTCAAATTTGTCAAAATTTGAAGGCTCAGAAAAACCCTCTTATGAGCTAAGAGAACCATGCAACTTGACAGCAGCCAAAAATGTAATATAAACCCACAAACCTAAGCATTATAAAACCAATGTATTTTAGATGCTTAAGCAGATAATTTCTTCACTACTTATCCATTTTCTGGAGAGTACATCTCTGGCAACTATCTGCTTGTGTTACACCAACAAATAGAAGAACTGAGATAGAAACCACTTTAAAAATGTACTCAATAAAATCGCAAATATCATTTACTTGATTAATATTGGGTCTTCATGTAGAGTAATGAAGTCTGAAACATTTCTAAAATATTTCACTTTATTCTTTCAAACAAACAAATGCAAATAGTAATGTTTATAATCTTATCTAACTAGCATTTACCATTTTAAAAGCTGTACTCAGCTTAAACAGTAAACATTGCTGCATCAACTACCTTATTAAATAATAACTACAGTTAAGCTTTGCAGGGCAGTGCTCCTGTTCCAACTTTAACTATTTATGCATGTAAGACAAAATTGCTCAAATTGTTTCTACAGCAATTCAAATTTAAGTAACCATGGAAACTAAAGTATGTTCTGAAAATAATCCACAGCCTTCAACAATGCACTGTGCTGGAAAACCACGTATCTTTTACTTGCAACACAACAAAATGCAGGTAAGGTTTCTGACTTCTGGAACTGTTGTAAAATTCATTCTGGGAAATTGTTTCTTCTTCTAAATTCTTGCTCATCCATTGGAAGTTATGACTACTGGCTCTACCCAGGCTCTATTACACTCCTTGAGACACTGAATCTGTTTACTGGGATCCCTGAAAGAGTCACAGGCATAAGTAAGGTGAAGCAACAAGTATCAACTCTTCCAGCATAAGGTAACTGGGCTATTAACATACTAGAAAAACAGTCTCTGCTCTTACTCTGTTGTCCGCAGACTACGGAAGTCTTTGAGCTGGATTTAAGTCATTTCTAGTCAGCATATTATTTTCCCCAATTTTCCAGTACACCGCAAACTGTCACAGCCAGATAAATACACTGATCTGATCATAGCATCTACCATAGTATTAAAGATTTACCCATACGGAACAGCGAAGATCAAAGGCACAGGCATACTTAATAGGGTATCAATTGCTGTCTCTTTTTCAGGTGAAGCCTCTCTAGCTTTTAATCTTATATGGGAAATAACAAAGGACTACAGGATTTTCACACTCTCTGGTATTGTCTGTGCTAGAGAAGCGTTTTATTTATTTAATTTCTCCATTGTTGCTGTTAGTTATAAAGCTGAATTACTGTCAGTGATAGTTGCAAGTCCTAATTACCAGAGCTCAGTTGTGAGCTCTAATTACTAGCTGTCAGAGTTTTCAATACCATCTCACCTACTCATATGTAGAAAATAAATCAATATGGGTGCTAAGAACAGCATCAGCTCCAGTCTCCCAGTTTTGCTGAAACTGATGGTAGTTTTCCCAAGGTCTTACAAAACTTTCTTGAAAAAAATTACTTTCAACATTTGATTTGGGAGTTCATCAGTTTCTCCCACGGGGCAAGCAAAAGATTACTAAGAAAATAAAGCATACTGTCAGTTGGTTTACATTTGTTAGATTGTGACCTATGTCTCCAGAACAGAAAATTTTCACATTTTTCCATTTCATAGCCTAACACATAAATTAATAATAGGCATACAAAGAGTCTTAGGCTCAACTGAAGAGTTACTTTTCATCTATCCAGAATCAACTACATACAAGACAGGATCAGTAGCTGTAATTCCTTAAATACAGCCTCTAAGTATTTTTCAAGTCTCATAAACCTAGTTTTGAATAACTTATGAGGAACAAAAACATACTGCACACACTACAGCTATCATCACATTACTATAATTCAGCTATCACTTCATTGTGTACTTAATCCTTCTCATGAGCTATGCTTCCGGAATTGCCTCTTCTTAATAAACAAACTTTATTAACGTAATAAATGCAAATTAAATAAAAAAGTATTATGGAATCCAGGCAGATGTATATAGTGAGGTAATACCTTCTTAATTCATTCATAACTTTAAAAGCTTTCTTCATGTGCCATGGATTTACTGTAACAGGACAGTGAATTTCGCTGTTATCATCTTTCAGATCCAAGGGCTTCTGATGGCAAAGTTTGGTGCATCTGGAAAGAAAGAGGAAAAAAAAGGATACAGTTAATATTTCTGTTTGACCTCCAGTTCCGTCACTCTTATTTTCTCCACCTTCATCTTGAGAAGAAGGTTTATACTTCAACTTATTCTTTACTCAAAGCAATTCTGGTTTTCCTACTACCAACAATGTGAAGTAGGTAGAATTCCCAAGAAAGTGATAAAAATGACCAAGATTAGTGAGGCTGACAGGCAGACTCAGGGCTAACAGTAGTCTCCACTAAAGAAAAAAAGATTATAAAACCCTAGAATATTTCCAATAAGCCCTGAGGAGAGGGGAGAAGCAGAGGTCTGGGAACTTTTAGCCTGGTTCCTGTACAGATGAATGGCATAACGCAGCATCCATCACTCCAGTCTCTCAATGCCTTTCTCACCTCTGAGACAAGAGCCACTCTCCACCCTCCCACCAGGACCTCCCTTAATGGTTCACACAGCTTCCAGTTCATCTCTGATAGGAAGACCACTGCTGTAATTGTCCAGGCTTTCCCTAGCAGCAGCATGAAGCACAGATGTGTATGAGGAAAACTGCGTTGAGATCCATTCAATGTTTTGAAAGCAAAACTGACCAACCTCTTAATTTTTCTCTCAAAAACCCACCCAAAATAGCAAGAGAAAAAAAAGAGCAGTGTAAAAAATAATTAGCTCTATCTATAATGATCTTTCTATAAGAACTAGACATGTTTGACAGACACTAACTTCTGTATAAAAATGATTATGTACACCCCTCAGTCACTAGGACTGTCCAAACAGCAAGTGGTTTTCCCATGTCAAGCCAAGCCAAGCAGTTTTGGGTTTATAATCACAAAGTTATTCTTACAAGGCAAATTACATTGTTGTAATACTTGGAAGATGCTCAGCATCAGCGATGTTTCACCTACACTATTGTAACCTTACTCCTGAACCCTTGAGCTAGACATAAGCAAAGTCACTGAAGTCACTTGGTGGGACGAATGACCGTGGTACATCAGTGATCTGATTTCAAATGAAAATTCTATCTTACTTGCTTTAGGTAAGAAAAGTCAAACTGAATCCATGCACTGACTCGCATAACTCCAGCCTCTCTTCTGCCATACCTAAACCTTTTTTACTTGGGCATATCTAAAGGAGCTTAAAAGAAAAAATCAACAGTACTTTTCAGATTTTAACCCAGAACTCTATATTCCATGCACTACAACAACATGCAAAGCAAAGTAGTTGGCTCTACTTTAGTTGGTTCTACTTTTCATTATTCCAGAACTAGCTACAAAATTTTGAAGCAAAACAGCACAAAACTGCATCAAGCAATGAAGGAACAGAAAAAGACTGTAAAACACTGGCAAACAAAGTAAGGTCCATCTATGGAACTGAAACCATGACCAATTTGCTACATTGTACCATGAAACTGCTATGAATCAAAAGTTTCATTCTCAATTTTGAAAATAGTACAACACATTACTGAAATCACCATTAAAAAAATCATACATAGAAATCAGTGACTTCAGGAAACATTCAAAACACCAAAGACTAACTGTGAGGAAGAGACCCAACTTCTAATTATACCACTGACTTATCAAGTCGAAGGTAAGAACACTTCTTCTATGGCACCTTTTTACATCCCAAATCAATTTATCATATACTGATGTATACATATCTGTATACACACCACATACAGATATGCAAGAAAAAAAATGGGGTCAGAGTTGCTTTTATAGAGCTGCCAGGCAACCTGAATGGATGGAGGAGTTCCTATGAAGCGCAAATTCATTTGCTGAAGTTTCACTAGTTTATCACAAAGGATGACTTTGTTTTAAGGTAATAAAGCCTACAAAACACTCAGTCATATAATGCCTTCTGTTTTGAGAACAGCTAGTCTGTCTGACGTTATTGGACCCTCTCTTACCATTTCACCAGCTGGGTCAAAGCCGTCTGCAACTGCTTCCATTTGGTTTGCTCTCCACCCCACCACAGCGTACCTGTCAACACAACCTCCTGAAGGCACAGGATGAAGCTACACTGAACTGGAGCACGTAAAGCACTGGATGAACCCAACTGAAGTGCAGCTGGAAATACGGGGCTCGCCTAACACACCGCTACTAAAGAATATGCTTAACTAAACACCCAGAAAACCGAGAGTGCGATGAGCATGACTGTTGAGTCAAACAGGGAGTAATTTGGGACCACATATGGAGGAAGCAGAAGGAGTGAGGGGGAGGAGAGAAAAAAAACAACTCCTGTCCCCGCAAGCTGGAAGGCGCAGGGGAGGAGATGGGCGGGGGTGCGGGCTGCCCTGCCCGCCCAAAGCCCACGGCCCGCTCCCCCCGCGGCCAGACCCGATGCCCGCCCGGCACCCGCCGGCCCCGCTGCCGCGGCACGACGAGGCATTTCAAACCGCCGAGCGGCCGCGCTGGCCCTGGGGAGCCCCGGCCCACCCGACACCGGCTCCGACACCCGACCGGCGGCACGACCCCCCCGCCAGAGCTGCCCCACGCCGCCGCCGGAGGGCCCGAACCGCCCCCGCCGGGGCAGGGGCTGCTGAGGGGCTCGGGGCGGGCCAGCCGCGCCACGGGCCGGGCGGGCTGCGGAGCGCTGTAGTGTTCCGCGGCAAGCTCAGCTCGCTGCTGGGCGGCTGGGCCCGGGCCCAGGCCTGGCCCCGTGCCCCCAGCCCACGGCGCTCTGCTCCGCACCGCCGCCTCGGCGGGCTGCAGGAGCCCGCCAGCCTCCCCGCCCGCCCCGCCGCCGCACTCACACGGGCGGCAGCAGCATCTCCATCGCGGCTCCGCTCAGGCTTCCTCTGTGCAACGCGGGCGCGGCGCGCTGCCGCCAGCACCATGCCAGCCGCTGCTGCCCCCGATGCGGGGTGCCGGCTGCGCCCGCCCGACAGAGCCCCCGCTACCCGCCGGGAGCAGCCGGCGCTGCCCACTTCCGGGTTCCCGCCCGCGGGAGGGCGTTGGCGGGGCCGGGTCGCTGCGCGCAGGCGCAAAGACGGCACGGGGCGCCCGGTCCGGTCCCTCCCGGCCTCGATGAGGCACTGGGAGCCGTTACCCCTCAGGCGGCGCTGTTGGCCCCGGTTCCCTCCAGTTGGTCCACCTAGGAGCCTCCCGGCCGGGCGCTCCGCTGGGTACCCTCGGGGCTGCGGGGCGGGCTGCTGCCTCCCGATGGTGCAGCCCAGTCCGAGCGGCTGCTTGTCATTGGCCTTTAGGAAGAGGAGGACGAGTCGGTGCGGTTCCCCTTTGCTGGAAGAAGCATGTCCTTCGAGGGGATGAGCCCGGGTCCAGTGCCCTTCTGGGTCCTGGGACACCCGATTGTGCATCTCCCCCCTTCCAGGAGAGCGGTGGCTGAGGGCAGGGCCGGAGAGCGACACCCTCGAGCTGTCCTACACAGGGACACGTCCCTCACATTGCCCAGCCTCAGCGTGTCCTCGGCACCTGAAAGGATGGCATGAGGCACTTGTGAGGGGACAGAGGTTCTCCAGGCCCTGCAGCCAGGACTGTCCTTTTTTTCTTTTTTTGGGGGAAAAAAAAAAAAAAGTGGTCAGAGGTCTCTTCTGTGAGCAGGCTCGCCCCTGCGGAGGGTGGCAACAGGAGCTGGCTTGACACGGGCTGGTGCAGGTGGCTGCAGCTCAGAGAAAGGGCCAAAGGTGAGCCCAAAGGCATCCCGGGTCGGAGAAGGTGGGCTCTGCCCTTCAACAGGCAGCAGCGCCGGTGCTCGGGTTTACTGTGACCTGCTGGATCTCGTCCGCTTTCATTAGAGGCAGTCCAGCAGAACAGTGACTGTGACGCTCGGCACAGCTGCCCTCCTGTCTAGTCATACAATCACAAACATCACTAACGCTCTGTTTTAATGTTTGCTTAACAGCAAAAAGAAACTCAGGCACGACAAAGATCTATTTCAAACCCATGTCCTTGTAAGCAACACTGATTCAAAGAGTAATCAATGATGCTACATTTAGTAACTTCTGCCTTGGTGCAGAAAAATAATTTACTGTACTTTAACCCCTTCAAGTTACTTCTAAATCTCACAAAACTGCATAGTAGATGATGTGCTTAGCAAGCTGAACACAATTCAGGTATTTAAGAGTGATAGTGTCTAAAAATAAAATGCTTCTTCACAAGAGATTTGACATTGACAAAGTTAATCTGAAACTAATAAATCTCTCACTAACTGACCAAAACTATTTTTCTGAGTGTGAGAAGAGCTTGAGTACAGCAGAAAGCAAAACAGAAAATGGCAGGTGCATTTGGGGTGACTATTATAGATGGATACATAAAGCCTTCATCAATGCTTGTAATAAAATCACAGGATACTAAAAGTAAATGTGTTTTAATTTATTATTTCATGTTTGATAATATCTAACAATATTCCTTGGAAAATGCTGTTTTAGTTTTCTCATTTTACCGCTCCTCTTTCACTACACTGTGATGTTTGATCTTGGGAACACTTCAAAATTTTTTCAATGGCTTTACACTGGCAGTTTTTCTAAGTTAAATAATCACAATTGTCAGGTCCTGTTTTTATGTAGTCTGTGCTTCATGACTGCTAAACCTGCCCCTTCAAGAGAGAGTTGATTTGCCTCTGGGTTGTATTGGAGAAAACAGGGTACTTGTAAAAGATTTGAAAGAAGCAACAAAACCTGCTTGCAGGGCAGTCTGCTCCAAAGGGGCCAGCTAGCAATAATGTGCTCTGAAATGGAAGTTTAAAATTCAGCCAGCTCCCTGTGTCATAGCGTCAGCGAGTGCTGAGTTTGCAAGCAGGACTGGCCCACGTAGATCAGAGAGTTGCTGCTGACTATCACATCGAACTTTCAGCTTTCTGTACCCTAGACTAAATCCTGTACATGTTATTTTGTAAGATAAGGATCCTAGCTTTTACTGATCCACAGGACCTAAGTGAATCCTACTAGCAATAGACTGAGCTGTGTTTAAGGATCCACATTAGGCTATGAAGTCATTGTAAGCTTGTCCAGAAACTGAGTGGTTTTGTACACTACTCACATACAGATCCTGCAAGCATGGAGGCAGCTGCAGATTCTGCCTCTCATTAACATAGCAGTACTGTTTCATAACATTCATTCTTAAATGAACATAAAGCATTTCCAACTTGTGACTTCTCTTGTTTTCTTCAGTGTTGTTTTGGCTTTTGAGCCAAATGTTTAACTTCAGTTGAAGTAACTTCTGTGATGCAGAATATCAAAAAGAAAGACCAATAGGGCATGGTTCTATTTTGTTTTCTTAAACTAGGTCTCCGTAATTCAGTAATCCTGAAAGAAATCATAAACAGCTGAAACAAAAATTATTACATCCCAAATACATTATGTGGTTATGGCAAAATAACTTGTACCCATGAAAAAACCCATCCTTTAAATACAAAGTTTGGATTTTTATGGGATTCTGCTTGATCTGATACCTCTTCTTAGAAAATACTTTTTAGGGGAAAATTGATCTACATATGTGTGTGGGTATAGTTTTGAAAAGAGGTAGCTAAGTTTCTTAACTATGATGAAACAGCAGCCATTTTTGCTACAGCAATTCAAATAACATTTACTGAGAAGAACTCCTGTTGTGTTTAGGACTGCCCCTGTAACAAATCCTGGTCCTTTCCCACTTGATTTGGAGAGTTCCAAAGGAATGAGGCTGAGGCTTCCTAATGATTGCAGCTTTCTTTGCATATATTGACACTGGAAGTACCTCACTGATGTAGAAATACTGATACCACACATCTGCAAAGTACATCAACTGAAAACACTTTACTTTCTAGCAAGACAGTTCCCCAAGTTACACAGTCCTACAAATGGAATAAGCAACCCTGGTAACTGAATATGCAGTTTCTTATAAGCATCTTTAAGGGATCACACACCATGCTGACATGGTCCTGTTACAATAAATCTGTTATTAGGTTTAACCACAGAGAACACTGAAATCAGTTCTTACTAGTATTTTTAATCATCAAATGCAGGTTAGGAAGATCTCTCCAAAAAGGACAAAAATTTCATTTGTAAGAACATTTACTCTTGTTTAAGATATTAGAAGTCACAGCTGCTTAACAATTTGGGCAGAATGCTTTTGAGAAGATGCTGCTAAGGCTGGGATTCTTTTCATGACAAAGGAAGAAGGGGCCAAAATTGAAGACCTAAGTACCCCACTGTATTGCTGTTGCTTCCAACCGAAAAACAAGGTGCTTCCTCATTTTGTTAGCTGCTAGGTTATCAATTATATTTGTATCTTGATGAATTTGGGTGATTTATGTATAAAATTTATGTACAAATAAGTATGTATTTTATTCAAAATCTTTCAGGGCACACATCCATTTTTCCCTTGCTGTGCATTTCCATTACCATACATGAACAAACTTTTATACAACCAAGGCCCCTGCATCTAAATATATCCATCCACAAAGACCCATGTGGAATTCACAGCAGGACTTGAGGTCAACACAGGCACTAGCTATTACTGCATTCTTTTGCCTAAGCACTAATATCAGCATTAATCCAGCATTAACTAATCTTAAAAACCTTATTGTAGTGTAAGACATTTTTTTCCCCCCAGAAGACTGGAATGTTTGAAGTTTCAGAGAGCCATTGAGCTAAGGACATGAATGCAGTTGAGAAGAATTGCATTGAAAAGTAATGTGAGAAGGAAAAGCAAGAAAGTGCATGCAGCAGACCGAGAAAAGGACCAGATTGCAGAGGAATATGTGCTGGAGAGTAGGCAGAGAGGGAAAAAATAAGACATGTAAATTGGGCGTGTGAAATAAGGAATAGCAAAGCAGCTGCTATCAAAAATAAATTGTACTGTCACTAAAATCAGTTACATACAATTAAGCATGGATAAAAATATTTAGTCTTTTTTAGCACTATTATTCTCTGTAAGCAATTGCTGGAGCACCGGGAATGATACATACTTAATGAAAATAGGTGAACAGTAAGATTTATTCTGTAAAGTTCACAGACCTTATATGATGATGAAAACTAGTAACTAAGAACTGGCTTTTCAGTGTTCAAAACCAGGTACGGTGCAATTTCCAAAAAGACTTGATATGGCACACAGTCCAGTAAACAAGCTTTACATATTCCAATCCTAGTCTTGCAAACGAAGTGCCAAATAAAAAGTAAATAGTATGAAGTTTCTGAGTTCTACTCAATGGAGAAGTCAGATCCTTCTGGTCAGTGCTGAACAGTGCAGTGTTCCTGTAGGTTACACATTCATTTTAGTGCCACAGAAAAGGAAGTCTGAGTTCAAGCAAGCATTACAACTGGAAGCAAGTGTAGGTCATGGCTTTGATTCACTAGTACTGCAAATTACAACACAAACTACAACACAAAGTAGAGATCTTGATGAGTAGATTTGAGGCCCAGTGCTGCAAAGTCTGGATTTCACATACGGTATATCCTTGAGATGACTGTGAAAGAGGTGGACCAGCTCCTACTTTCTTGTGTTGCTTGTTGCACACTGGTAATCAAGTCTCTATACTGAGTGGGTTCCATTCACTGAACCAAGAGAAAAGCCATCCAGAATTATTAGATTTAACATTTTAACCATGCAATGACTTAGACATGATACAAAGTAGCAGAAGAAATCCAATGGAGCTCCATCCATCAACACAGCACAACACCTTACTGCAAGTAAGCTCTGCACAGTTTTTGTGTACGGCCTACAAAAAAGAAAAAAAGAAAAGATTTAGGAATTAACAGGACCCAGTCTTTAGCAAAGGCTGTATCATGTGGATAAACAGGACTGTTGAGATAGCTAGTCATAGGTGGTTTTTTCCTGATCATTTTACTTCCAAAGAGTGTAGATTATTCTTATGTTCTGTTATGCTTGTTTACCTTGTCAAAACTTTATTTTCTTGAAAAAGGAAGCAAAAGTAGTTTTATTCAGATAATAACTACAAGGCATCGTACTATACCGATCAGTGCAAGTCCATCGAAGTCAGCGTACTTCTTCTCAACATAATTACTCTCCACCCTAACAGCAATATTATAAGATAGTCCTAACCCCTTCAATCAACTATTGTACAACTTTTTGAGAAGAAAACAGGTACAGCTAATTAATTAACATTACATTTAAACAATTGATATAGTGCCATCTAGTGCTTACTGCATGCATAACTACACAGAAAATTGTATTCATTTCAATAGTTCTTGGTATCTGTAATTGGCCTATAGCAAAATAATAGGTAAACTTACCAATTTGCATGCAGTCCTGCATATAGTGAGCTTACCTAAGAACAGTAATTGGGAGTAATTTACACTGTGAAAAGTGACACAGTGTGCTGAAAGAATCAATCTGAATATATATTGTTTCATATGCAAAGAAATAAGACTAGGGGAACAATATTTGCAGAGTTTACAGCACCTGAGGGGGCATGCAATGAAAATGAAACATACTGTAGACTGTGAAAGAGCAAGTGAGATATAGTTCACAGATTGTACACATTTTTTTGTTGTACCAAAAGGCAATGAAATCAAGACTTTAAAATACTGAAATAGTATATTCAAGGAGTTGTAACAATAACAATCACACAGGTGTAGTTAGTGCATATGATTTTGCACTGACAGGTTGTTCATAGAAAGTAAAAAGCATATAATGACACTATTAAAGAAATTCAGTAAATCCTCATTTGGAATGATTTTTTTTGTGTATGTAAGAAAGATTAGAAAGTATTGCAAACTCGTTGTAAAGATTAAGAAAAGAGTTCAGAATCAGTACTCCTAACTATGCAGAAAGTCTAGTAAAATTGGACTCCTATTAAATAAAACAATGAAGAGTAAATTTAAGTCAAATATAAAAGTATGAAAAGTCCAATAATTTAGTCCAATAATTCTGGTACAAGCAGATGGTGATACAATGAGTCGTTTATTATGGTGTTACTGGGGTACAATTTTCAGTGGCATCAGGGAAACTCTGTTGCCAATTTTTCTATGCAAAACAACAGTTGTGATCTAGACTAATATACAGGGGGAAAATAGGTATCCTCAAAATCTAAAATATTCAAAAGACTACCTTGTCAAAATGCTAATACTTAACCATACAGCCTAAGAAGTTAGTTCATGCAAGCGTGTTTATTTTATGATTTTCAGACAAAATACTTAGAAAATGGAAAAAGAAGAGGGGGGAAGCTATTTTTTCCTTGAAATTTCATTACCTGTCTTCATTTTAATTTTATAAGTGGTTTTCTTGATGCAAATTATCTCAAATATTCCTCTTTTCCAATGAAAATCATCCTAGATTGTATAGAATCTAAATACAAATATACTTAGAAACAGCTCTGCATTTCCCTTTATATAGTTCAAGTAAACATTTGCCATATTGTGATGGGTTTTTAATACAATATAAATAAAAATGTGATTTTGAAAAATCAGAAGACAGTTATAAAATCCATAGTTAAAAATTACTCTGCAGAGGGAAAACTTTTCACCCTGCAAATTAGGCATTTGCTTAAGCCCTGAACCATTTAAAACTCTCAAACTCATCTTTAGGACAAAGTAAATAAGATACGTTGTGATGATCTGTTCCAAAGTTTGGTTTATACTTTTAATGTGTACTTCTAAAAATAAATATGAAATCAAGAGTTGTATCCCTTCTTTAATCTCAATCTATTTGCTTTTGCATATAGCTGGCAATTCAATTTAAAAAGTAAGCAAGAGTGCCCATTCTGTTGTTCACAGTTCTTTCATTCATTGTTACATTACATCCTCTGTCTCATCTGCATTAAGCAGCTGTATTAACTTTACCTACCTATTTTCATCAGTCCTATTTCTGGACTTTGTTATGGTCACACAGGACATTTTGCTAAATGGTTTGTACTAATAGTTTAGCTAAATTAACCAATGGCCACACTAAGCCTCCAGCATTCCAGTTTTTATATTGATTGGTGAAAGAGTGAAAGAGTTTCTATTAATACCAGTGTTATGCTCATCTCTTTTCAATAGCTTGCATTTAAAGGCCCTAGAATTTTTAATGAGCATTTTATTTATGAAGCGAAAGCTTCATAGCAAGGGACAGTTCTTGATTACATTATTACCATGTAGAAACAGCCCCATGCTGTTCACCACAAAAAGCTTACACTTGCATGACAGGAAAATCTGAAACTGTACATGAAGAGAAATGTTCCTTTATTTTAAACATATTCAGCAGTGAACTGCTTTTAACCCTCCACAGGAATTTAAAACCTTACAGAAGCTTGAAATAAAACAAGGACCTGTGAAGTGTCTGCAATTTGAGGCTAGGATATAGACTGTGCTTACTGCAGTATGACTATTAGGACTATTACAACCAATTCATGCAAATAAAATTGTCTTACTGTTATTTTTACCTTTTCACTTCCCTTTCACTTTGTATTTTCAGTCATGCTGGTATCTGTCACAACCCCATATTCTCAAAGCAGAGACTGTATTCTTTATATAGAGCTGACTACAGTTCAAGTACTAATTGAATCTGCAATATGAGTTAGAAAGGATAATAATTACATCTTATAGTTGAATGTGAAAAAGGTTGTGAGCCCAATCCTGTTTCCATTCATGCCAAATCTTAAATAAAACTGAGAGGAAGAAAAGCAGGTATTAGGCCTCTTTGTGAGGATACAATTGTGAACGTTAGTCGCCAAATATTGTAATTATTACTGATATGGAAAAGGTTATTCCTAAATACAGGACTTAATCCTGGCTACCTGATCTACACTAGCTTTCCTTAAGGGCAGCTGGCAAGTAAGGATACCATCACGTGAGATTGTTGGGCCATACCACATCTTTTTACAATACCCTTATCAGATACCTTCCTTCATCATTACTGATGGATTTGCAGAGGAAGTAATTGAAGAACAGGCCATATCTTAATCTTTTAGACTCTTCAACACTGGATCAGCCCTCAGGAGAAGACTTTCAAGTCAGGTGCACTAAAATGACAATGTCTGCAAAATTTGCCAGAAGATGGAACAGAAATTGAGCAGAAGATAATCTTACATCATTAAAACCTCTTGCAATTAAAATTACCTGTGAATCTAATAATTAAAACAATATACCAAAACAAAACACCGATTGGGTGGTCTACTAAGAACAAAAGTAGAACACTACTATAAATATAATATATATATATTGTAGGTGAACCAGTTGAAATTGGCAGTCACATATTTCTAAAAATGTTAACTGCTGTTGTGTCCCATAAATATTTATGCATTACAAATATTTAAACTTGTATTTTTTCACCAACTGTGCTTTTCAGAAACCCATTGAGAACACTTCATTTTCCATTCAGTAGAAACAATACTTATATATATAATTTTATATATTCAAATGAGTGGTGATAAGTGTAAAATTCCTGTTACTTTAGGATTCTAAAATTATACTTAGAAGCATTTATTTATTTGATTTTATCTCAAGCACTTGTCTAGTGGCATGTACCATGGACACTGCATATATGTATGCAAGCCACTGAATACAGGTGCCTTGTAAGTATACGACTGTTTGCAGTAATGGATTATACATTAGACCAAATTTCTAAATTTTGTTTCTCTGAACAAAAGGAGGTTGTTAGAAAATAATCTCTGAACAAGCACAGAGAAATGGCAAGTATTATGCAGCAACAGAGTTCAATTTTTAAATAGTATGTTGCTGATGCAATGCAGATGAAGTACGTGTTTCTCACCTGACTGTATTGCGTATCTGACAGGACACTGAAGAAACAGGCTAAAACCAAGATTATAGCTACCCTGTAGTATTTTACAGAGACTGCAACAGGAGGAGGAGTACTTCTACAACTGAAATTATTATGCTAATAAAAAATGCAGTTGCCTCAGCTTGGGTATCCAACTGATGAATCAAATCCCTGATTTTAGGCTTCTTGGTTCCTAAGTCTTTGAACTACTGTTCTAAATTGCTGTTTGATTATAAATCTTTCTCCCCTGTTGTTTCCCTACAAATATCATCCTTGCCAAACTCGGAATCCAAAACCCCCAGATAAAAGGACAAATACATATGGTTTTGTAAGCATCTATGTAGGCAACCAAACAAAACATGGGAAAATAAGAGAAATAAATGTGCAGTTCAGCATTTTATCTCGTTATCAATGAAAGCAATAGCAGCTAAGCAACATGGGATGACACGTGACCCTTTTTTGTAACATACTTTTCTTTGGTTTCTTTGTTTCTTCAAAATGCTTAATGCTGTTTTAATTATTTTTTACAATAAACTGCTATAAAGTGTTTTAAATCAATATAAATGTATTTATAGGGGAAAAAAAATACATTCAAGCATTGTCATTAACTGACACTGTTAACTAACTTCTTGGCTATGTGACTAGGTACAATACACTGCACACTAGCATTTCTGGTTATTCCAGAACAGACGTGTTAACCAGAACATAGACATTGTTGCTCCTTGCAAAACAAACAAAAGGTGAAGACCTCATGCTTTTCAAGCTGAGCAAAACCTTAGACACAGACACTGCGCAGGTGAGTTAAAGAAACAGGAAGTTCTGGCAGTCACACAGCATCCTCCTAAAAATTGCACTATCAGCTTTCAGGCTGATCTGTCAAAGCACCCTTTGCTTTTTATGCTTATAAGATCTGTGTAGAAGTAGACCACACCTGCCAAGCTAACTACTTGGTAAGGTAGAACACGTTACAAAAGTAACACCGATTACTTGAACAGCAACCAATGAATTATGGCTGCACTTTACTGTCACAGAAAAACTTTGTCTTCTGGCTGCTGATCAGTATGATTTGCGTTCCTCTGAGGAAGGAAGAAAAGAGGAAGCACAATAAGGAAGAGGTGAAAAGAATATTTGGGCTGAGGAAGTGGAACTGAGCAGGCTCTTATCACAAGCACTGGACTTAATCTTACTGAAACCAGCAAGTTTAAGGCTTGTTTTTCATTTTAATTCATTGCCTGGGTCATCAAATAGATTTATCTATGTAAAACAAGAACAAGTGAATTGAAATTACAAATGTAAATGCTCTGGGTGGGAGCTTTCAGCTGGATATTTTTCTATTAAAAGATACCCAATAGAAGTCACAGAAACAGGGATGAAAACTTGGGGCAGCCTGAATAAGGCCATACCTCCACAGCAGCTTTTATCCTTTGGCACTTCTGCACTTGTGAAGAGAGGCAGAGCCACACCAGCTGTTCGGGGTGACAGCACTGGCTTCCCTTAAAAGGTATGGAAAGAACAATTCCAACCTGGAGATGATACTATCTTGCTGTCTTTTAAGTTCTTCTTGCAGCTTTGATCTTCTTCAGTGCCCTCACTAACGTCAGCTCAAGGCTTAGGGATGGTCTCATAAAGCAAACAGAAGGTTAAGAAACATTAGCAGATGACCACAGCACACAACAGGTAATAAATATGTTGCCTTGTAAACTCATGCTATGCACACACGTGAACACCATCTCATTCCAGTCCTTCCCATTTCAAAAGGATATAGCTAGAAAAGGTCAGATAAGCTAACAAAGATTACTAAAGGGTAACTCAAGTGGTTATGGAGTGTTTGGCATGCAAAAGGTTGTGAAGGAGTGCAAAGACCATAAAGTGAGTAGCACGGACACCATGAGTGGCCATAATCTCAAGAACGAGGGGTTATAAAATGAAATTAGCAGTGGCCAGATTTTAAATAAAATGTGTTTCTTCACAAAATATACAACTGGGCCAGAAATGTCTTTGATTAGTTATTTTGTGCCTTGTGCATGCTAAAACTTCCCATGATCTGAAGGGTAACCAGACACATTCATGCAGAAGAGATCCAGTGCAAATAATTAAGTACATAGACTGTCCCTTCTTCAAGAAGCCTCTGCAAGACAAATTGTTGGCAATGGGAAGCTGAGAGCTGCCTTCATCCCAACACTTTTTCGCTAGGCACCTGCTGCTGTTTGCTTTTACCTACTCTCCCCTCCCCATGAAGCCACCTGAGCCACCTGTCTGGCAGGGACACAGCCCTGGCCCTGCACTGACTAGCCCTCCTTTTAAATTCAGTCCCGGGCTACTGAGTAAACTTGTCACCGCCTCGCCAAAAAAGAGCGCGGCGCTCCGGGGCGGGCTCGGGGCGACCGCGCGTTTGGGCCCCGGCTGTGTCTTGCAGATCCTGCTCCCTGAGGTGGGAAGTCCTCGTCCCCTGCGTCGCCTGGGCAAGGCGCGGGCTGGGCTGGGCCTAACCCCAGCCAGAGGAGCAGAACGGGGTATCAGTCGTGCCTCAGCCCTCGCTCGCGGATCCGGCCCCTCCACGGCTGTCCCCGCCCGCCGGCTGCAACCCCGCCCTGCGGCGCGGCGCGGGGACCAATAGCGGCCCGGGACGCTAACGGCGGGGCGGGGCGGTGGGGCCTGCGCCTGGCCAGCCGGCGGCCGGGCCGCTGCTGGGGCGCCGATTAAATACAGCTGGGGCGGTGGAGGTGGCGAGTAGAGATGGCGCTGGCGGCTGGGAGGCGGCGGCAAGATCTGGACAACGTGAGCGCGGGCTTGTGCGGCGAGCGGGGCTGGGGCGGTGGCTTGCTGCTGGCTGAGTACGGCTGGCGAAGCCGTTAACGACGGGCGCTGCTGCGGAGGGGCGGGTGGCGCGCCTGGCTTTCCATTTCGTCTCTTCTTTTTACTGCTCTCTGTTACCTGTACTAAGTGCTGAAGGCTTTCTCTTCTTCTTCCGGGGAAGCAGCCGGCCGAGGTGTCTCGTAAATGGCCATTTCGGAAGAGGCCGCTGGGGCCGCTCTCTGGCTGGGCCGCCGTCCCCCATGCTGCCTGGGGCGGGGGGGGGCCTGCCCTGCGGAGCGCTGCCCTTCCCCAGGCGTGTTTGAAGTACCCCCCAAATAACTGGGCTGTTTATTAATCGAGGTTATTAATTTAATCGAGGCTGCTCGCGTAGCTTGTTTAGTTTTTCTGGGTTATTTTTTCCACAGGCGGATCCTGTAAGTGTAATCTTGCTTTACACGCTGCGCGCTGGCTCGATCACGCTTATTTTTCTGTTTATTTGGGTGCCATCGTCCCCGTCCTGTCTCCCCCCAGCCAGCTAGAAGCCTGCCCAGGCCAGGCTTGCTGGCTCTGTCTGTTCCTGCCTGCCCTCCGCCTTCTGGAGCTGGGCTGGTCACATGCTGGAAATGGATCAGGGAGCCGAGAGGCTGAAGCCTTAACCTGTGCTTATGGTAACATCCATGCCTAACAGAAGGTCTCTTTGGAAAGGTGCCTTGGTTCATAAGAACTGTGGTTTTAGCACATCTTAATGAAGTGAAACCTGTTATTATACTTGCTAGTTTTTCTTAATGTCACGTTGGCTGCATTCAAGGCCAGACTGGATGAGACTTTGAGCAACCTGGTCATGCAGGATGTGTCCCTGCCTATGCAGGGGAGGTTGGACCTAGGTGATCTTTAAGGTCCTTTGCAGCCTAAACCATTCTATGATCATCTGTCTGGCTTTAATTCCTCTCTGCCCTGTGTTGCCTGTAGTAATATCTGCTCAGGGAGGTTATGTCACCCAGTGCTTTCTAATGCTAGCTGTATTTCAGGTTGTGAAGATGGATTGTGGTTGGTCTCTCAGTAAGTAATGTGGTCAAACATATTCTGATAAAGCTCTGTCTGCGAAGGAGTGTGCTGATCTGTCACGGTACTGCAGGAGAGATGAGTTAGTCTGGTCTCATGAGACAAAGGAAATTGTCCTAAGGAGGATCACTTGTCTTTGTGGGAGGTGTGAGCTGATAACTTTGCTTTGTGTTGGGTAGGAATGAGGGAAGATGTCTTAGAGTGCTGGTCCAGCACTTACTTTCAGAGCTTAAAATTATACCTGGCTGCTGAAAATGGGGTATGAGGGACAGTGGCTATAGTTGTACTGGATTTTATGTCAGTGACATAAGGTGAATGCAATTTTTAAACCCTTAGGTCTGCAGTAAAAGGTCATCTTACTAAGGCAGGTATTTCAGCAAGGGTTGCTTACAGTCAAAGACCAGGCTAATTAAAAGGAATCAAATCTGTGAGGGAGGCCTATTCACACTCTTCTGTGGTTGGGCAAGTGTGGCATTTACAGTACTAAAATAAAAACTGATTGCTGACTGAAATAACCTGACCAGTTCCCTCACTGTAGGCAGCTGTCTGTAGGTGAAATAACTCTAGGGAGCCAATCTGCGTTGTCCTGGTTAATGTGAAATATAAACCTAGGTCTAATCCCAAAACTTTTTTCTGACTATTCTTGGGCTTCTGTCTAGAAAAATGACGTAGCTCGCTTGCTTGAGACTTAGACTGCTTTCTGTTATGGCAAGGAGAAGCCCTCAGTTCAGACCTTGGTGTGTCTCTCTGAAAAGCCAGGAGTCCAGAGGGGGATGAGGTCTGCCCTTGTCTTGTTATTCTGGGCTCTGGTTCATATCGCTCAGGAGAAGAGCAGTTGAAACTTGATTGGGAATCATGAGTTTCTTTAGCTTTTGAAGAAAGCAAGTCATAGCATGGGACATAATATGCTAAGAGGGAGACTTGAGCATTCATAGTGGCTGTGTGTGTTCAGCTTAAGATGTATTGAATGACTGTGTCCTGGCCTGGAAGGAGCAGAGATGCATAGCACTGGGGTAAGTTCCTTGTCCACTAGAAAAGGATTTTCCCTCCACCCGTTTTTCATTTTACTTTTTACTTAAGTAAAAGCTACTTCTGGAAATTTACATAGCCAAAACATCTGAGCTGGATGTGAAGTCAAAGCCTCAATAATTGGTGCCAATATGACATGTAAGGGTTGTATGCTCTCTAGTAAAAGCAGAGCATGTCTTGCCTAGCATCTTCTTCCATCTGTGAACTGCTGCTTCTTTCTTGCCTGAATTGCTGCTGTAGGCTTTTTGACATGTCAGTAGTGTCAACAGCTGAAATCACTTGAAACTGCAACTTGGTTATTGCCTCTAGTTGTAGCTGGACAGAAGTAAGAATAAACAAGAATTTTTGCAGACCTCTATAAAGCGCATGAGAGAGACTTTAGTTGTCACTTTTTCCACCTTTTCACATAAACATACTAATACTTGTGGCCTCTCAGAGGGTTGCTCAGATACTTTTAATACATTTAAAGACTGAAGTTCCTGAAGGCTCCCATCAGTGTGATGCTGGGATATAGACTAGGATTCCTCTGGGACTGAGTTCTTACATAAAGATGTGATGAGAGTTTACTTAGAATTTGAGAACTTGTCTCAAGATACTAACCTTTTTTTTTCCCAAAAAAGCTTGATTTGCTAACAGGAAATTGCTAAGACTTGGTAATTTATTTTTAGAGCTTACCTTTACTACTCTTTGCATTCCCATTCTGTTCCAGGGTTCCTTGGAAATAACACAGAGTTTGGAAGATGATCCTCTATTGGATGCACCACTTATTTCGTCTCATACATTGCATTCCCAACTGAGGCCAAGGTTTCATGCTATTCCAGCAGTTCTCTTTGCCAATTTTCTGTTGCTAATACATGTAAGTTTAAAAAGCATTATTTCCTTATGAAAATTTGCTGTCTTTATTCTGAATTCTTAGTATTCACATGGACAGAATCCTCTCGAGACTTGCAAACACTGTTTTTCCAAACCAATGAAGTCTTATTTGCAAATGAATTGTGATATGCTACATGATACCTGCTGTGTTGTTATTCTGGTTGTTTGTCAGCATTAACGTGCCATGACATACCTTGTTAGGAAGAAAAGCCTTTTAAGTAGTAGTTCTTGTGTGCTGTTGGAAATGTGCTTTTAAAATAATAATAATGCTGGAGAAGTGCTTAGTTAGAGAGGGCTAAGAAAATTTGATGCCGTGCCTTCTGGAGGCTGAACTTAATTTCACAGGGAAGACTTAGGGTATTTCTTATGGTAACTAAACAAATAAAGCTGAACTTGCTACAGAGGATTTGCATGGTAGTGTATGGAGAGAGAAAGGAATCCAGATGTTACTTCCTGCTCTGGCTGGGCTAAGGATGAAAAGCACAGATAAAGGACAGATCTTGTACCCAGCAGTATGAAAGTCTTTTTGAGGCTGGTAGACAGTAGTAGATATGTTCTTGCCTGGGTGTGAGCTTATCCTTGATAAGGTGAAGAAGCTTATTGTTGCTTGTGAGCATGTGGAAACCAAACATGAAGAAGGAAGGGTGAAGAGCTCTGATCCTAATACCACTAAAACTAACCTGAAGATAGTAGTCTATAAAGCCAGAGAGTGCACAATACCTGTCTGAATGTGGCACTTGCTATTTTAGAGCTTCATATGATCTCAATCAAAAAATGCTGTGCCCAGTGTGCTGCAAAACGTGCTCTCTGCCAGAACTTTAAAAGCACATACCAACCTCTAAGGTCTCTCTTTGGGCAGCTGAAAAAGGCTGTTCAAACAATCTGTTCTGGCCTTCTAATTCTAGAAGAAAATGTTTTGTGGGCCTCTTAATAATATCAAGAAATCTTCCTCTGCCTGTCAGGTAGACTTAGGAAAGACTGTTCTGCTGAATAAACTACCAAAATTCCCAATGGAAGCTGAATGTCCAGCCTTATTATCTTGCCCTATCAGAAGAACTCTGGTGCCATCCCATTAGGATGGCACTTGAAGTCTGCCTCATGAAGGTAGACACTCCTATTGGTAGTAGAGCAGCAAATGTTTTTCCATCTAGCCTTGGGGCCTTGCTATCTTCTATTGTAACTGATGTAGCCAAATGTTAATCACCCAGATTCTAGGAAACTGCTGCCTCTTTTGTCCCCATTACTTTCCTTCTGCAATTTGGGAGAAGTGTGGGGAGGTGAAAGAGAAAACTGGTAAGGTCTCTGTCAACATGCACTTTCCAAGTAAAGTCTTGTTGCTGTTGCTGAATCTGCTTCAGTGGTCAGTTGGTCTGTGAAGTAAAATGGACAAGTATCCCTTTCTGTTGGTGAAATACAGCATTATACTTGCCACATGAGACGGTGCTGTCTCTCTTGCTGAAAAGATGGATAGTGAAAAAAGCTTATTGGATTTCCTTCCCTTCACTTCGGCAAGCATGCACAAACCTTATGGAACATGGAGATACCAGGGTAGCTTCTGATGTACAGCCTGCCAAAGGGGCGAGTATCCCAAAGAAGTTAAGCCATCATAGTATTATGTGGTAGAGTTCTAATGTATCTCTGAAGTAATTGGTTTGTAACTTGGAGTATTTCTTATCCACCCTCCTGTGCCAACAAATAGGGTTAGGCAGCAAATAGCTGCTTTGACACAGCTGCCTAATGTCATACAATCTGGAGCTCATGGGTAGGGTGTGCTGAAGTGTGGTGGGGCTGGGTTTTTGAGTGGCTTTCCTCTTGCCAAGCCTTGCTTTTCTGCAGGCCTCTGGCTCCAGGACACTCTGGGGAGCAGTGTGAAGTGTACAGGCTAGAAATAGTTCCTTTGTTAACCCTGTCTTTCAATCCCCCGCTCTGTGTATGCACATACACAAAACTGAACTTAAAAACTACTCTTCGTAAGAGTAAGTTTTTGTATATAAAAAAAAATACCCTGTACTGGAGTGAAGCACCTGTTGTTGGACTGTCCTAAAATGTAAGGAAAACATTTAATAAAGGCCACTCATAATGCCAGCTACCTGTTTTCTCTTGTATACACTGCTGTAGTAATTAGCAGAGCTGCAATGCTAGGCTGTTCCCACTTGCATCAGTTTAGCATAGTAATTTTCTATACTGAAATACAGTTGTAACACCTGCGTGGAGTAGAACTAGATGTGTTACTATTTGAAAATGGCACACCAAACAGTAAATTGACAGTATATATTATGGGTTAGCTGGATTGTTCTTAGCTTTTTTGAGAAAAGGAGGTAGTAAAATAATAAACACATTTTATTAATAACACTTCCTCTCATTTAGCTGCTTAATCTAGATGCTTAATCTATCTTGGCTTTTAATTTGCATTTGAAGTCAAGGTCTCATGGGTAATATAGGGCACACATGCTTTTTTTAAAGTTATTTTTCCTCCCACCTTCTACCTACCCTTTGCTCTATAATGTCTCTTAGTTATTGATGACTCTGTGAAAATTATTCCTCCTCCCTCCCTAGTTACCTAACTATTCACAACCAGAGTAAGCTAAGGGCAGTTCATAATCAAGAGTAGCAAAATGGTTCTGAAAGATTAACTTCTGTGAAGGAAGTTGCTTGAGAAATGATGAAAATCTAAAAAGCTCAGGGGAGTGGGAAGGGGGGGGGGGGGGGACGGGCAGTTGGCTCTTATATATCCATATAATTAAGTATGGAAATTAAGCTAGCAAATGAAAGTCAGCTGTCTTGCTCCATCTTCAGTTCTGATGTGCTGTTTCTGTCAGCTGTGACATACAGAAAATTGGACACTTTTTTAAGCAAGTGTATTAGACTTGTGCAGAACTCTGATGCAGCAAACTGACACATATTCTCAGTTTCTTCTGTATCGATGCAAGTTGGTTTTTTCAGTTCTGTTTTAAAATATTCCAATGAACCAGGATGAGAGAACACCATATTTTCGTGTTCGCTGAATGAAAACAATAGAGTATTTTCTATGACAAAAACATTCTATGAAGATTAATTTTTAAAGCCCTGCCTGTATACATGTGCACCCAAGACGGCATTCTAGTTGGTCAGAAGATTGGTGATGCTGAAAATTTGGAGAAATGTCTAAAAGACAGGATAAATGTGTGTGTATATAATCTGTCTGACTGTAGTCTGGTCATCCTGATGTAAATTCTGATCAAAATGGAAAAATCTGCCTATCCAGTGTTAATAATTCACTTTGTAAGCTACTGTGATGATGTTTCTTTTTTTTGTCTAATGGAGATTATCTCTACTAGATTTACTAAAGGGTTGATTATTTTTCACTTACATAATTTCAATTTAAAGAAACATACACTATACCAATTAAGATAGGCTGTCCTGCAGAGCAGTAACAAATGTAATTGATTCTAAAAAGAGGCAGGGTTGTTTTAAGGAGTATAAATCAAGTTTGCCTTGAAGTGAAAAACATAGTAAAGAGGGTCCAGAAATAAGAGAAATTCACTATGAAGGGGAGACTTGAGGAACTGAAATTGATTTAGAGGAAATTATGGGAAGGATGGCGGTTGTAAGTTCTGTTCAGCTGGAGACTGGTTGCCCTCCTGGAAGACAATCTTAGTGTTCAGCAATTTCAGTCATGAGTACGTTCTCAGAATGACATGCAGTGGTTGAAGTAAGTGTCAAATATTTTATACATTCTCTCTCATAAAATAAATTCAGAAAGTAATGCATATTTAATAAATTACATAAGCCTGTTTGGTTTTTTTTGTTTGTAATAGAGGAAAACTCTTCAAGTCAACATTTAACTATCTTCCTTTCTCTTCCAGGTTGCTTTTGTTGTTCTAGCATTTTTAGCAGCTATGTTTTGTTCTTACCCCAATCCAAATCAGGATATGTGCCCTGGAAACTATACTCACCCTCTTAAAGTACAGACTGTCATAATCATTGCAAAAGTAATTCTGTGGATTCTGCATGTGTTTTTTGAACGATACATCCAGCACCACCACAGTAAAGTCAGAAGCAGAGGTTACTTCTCAATATATAGGTCAACAAGGCATCTGAAAAGGCTTCCACTGCTGATACACTCCACAGGTAAAGTGAACTCGTTTTCCTGGTTTATTTTCTTACAAAGTTTTAAACTATGACACAAAGGCTGAGCAGTTCATATATAAATGTATGTTATAGATGATGAACTTTTAAAAAGGTGCTTATGAGTATGTATAAATTGTATTTTAGTTAGGTGTACCTTCTGACTGACCTTTCTGACTTGCCAGGTGCATGTTGTAAAGAACTCTTTGTAGTGGAAAAATGCCCACAGGCGTGAAGTTGAGTAAAACATCTAGTCTTTTGCATCTAGTCTTCAGCCATAAAATGTTCAGCCAGCAAGATCAGTGTTCAGATCCTAGTGAGCTTGATTTGCAACCTCACTTGTCTAGTTGGATATGTGGCAAGACGGCTAGTCCTTTTAAGAAGTGTGCTGTTCTTCCCTTTTCAAACTTCACAATTCAAGTAGAAACAGACGAATTGCCTGTTGCTCAACAGCTGTCTGAAATTGGTAAAATAAGCAATTTTCTGATCTTCAGTGGGGCTATTTGTAACTTTCAGCTCTACTTCTGACTGCCTTTTTCTACTTTCTATGGACAAAAAGTGGTGTATGGGAGTGATTTAACTATATATTCCAAGCTGCATCACTGGCCAGTGAAGCTTAAAGATGTGTTGGTACAACTAGCTAGTGTAGCTTTTCTAACAAACTGCAACTAAAAGCCATCTGACTTGAGGGGGTTTTTCACACAGAGCAGAGGAAAAGGGAACATTGGTGGCTTTTACAGTATTTTTGCGTCTTACAGTCCCACCTCCTTTCTATAAGTCTTCTGAATAACTGGACTTGATATTTTCACAACAAGACTGGTAAGTTAGATCATCCTACTTCATATAAAACCCTAGCTTTCTGTTCATCCCGTCACTAAAAAAGCTAGTCAGCTTCATGAGTGTGCAAAACTTCAGGCTATGGCCACTAGATAGAGCTCTGGAGATAAAGATGTGTTTCGAGTGCAGTGACAAAATCGGAATACAACAGGTTTAAGGGTGTTTCAAAAGGGAGTAAAAGGACTGTTTCTGCCTATAGCAATGTAATCTAGATTTCTTAGGTCTGTCTTCAGTTTTAGAGCCTAGCTCTCCCCTACCAGACAAACTCTGGGCATGTGCAGAAGTTCAAGTGGTGTAAATCATCTGTAGTTCAGAAGGTGGTCATCTCCATTACTGCAAACTCCCTGCCATGCCTATTGCTGCTCATACCACTTCCATCCTGACAGTTCCATTGCCTAACACAGTATGAGAGAAAGCTGTATAGTCCCCTAGCTAAATGTATGGTCTTAGTATTATCTAGGCACTGGTTATGGTATTTCTACAGGATAGAAAAGAACATTTCACACGGTATCAGAGGAGAAGAGGGTGTGTAAAGAATTAAGAATGCTTGTAGGTCTAACTCAACACTTGACTAATCGTTCTCATTTCACTTAAACTTTCAGTGACTTGTGACTTGCAAGTATTAAAATAATAGCTAGGCAACTGGAGGCCTATTCAAGTATTAGCCTGTGAAAGGAAGGTGTTCTGTTTTTTTTTCTGTTAGCCTCACTGAAATACGTTAAAATTCACCACTTACGACCTCTTACAAATTGAAATAAATTAATAGTCTCCAAGCAGTTTTGGGAATGGATACTGACAAGACTAGAAACTGCTTATACCTCACATATAGACCGGGTATTTCAAGTCCATTACTTCCACTCTTGTTTGTAAGTCAAAAAAATCTAAGGAAACTCTACCATTATGGTCACATGCTGAACTGAAGCCTCATTTTGCTGCCAGCAGTTGTTAGCTTGCATCACCTGTGTTAAGGAAATGGGCCAATTTTGCAGCCTAGTGCTAATCTCACTGGGGATGAGATTATTAGTAAATTACTTTCAACAGCTAATGAAATTTTTACACCTGTGAACTATAACATTTGTTTTCTAGGTAATGCAGCCCTGCTTCTGATTCTGTCAGTGCAACATTCCTTTCCTGATCACAGTAAAGTGTACCTGTATCTTATCCTTGGAGTCCTGGGCCTGGAGCTGATTAGCTCCCTGACATGCTTAGTGATTTACACAGGTGAGAGTGGTGAATTTTGCCTTCTTGAGTGAGTCTTGTTATAGCTGCTGCCCTGTTTTTTGCCCTCTCAGTAGCTCATTTGGGGTACCCAGAGAAATTTAACTGGCAACTATAAATACAGAATGATTCTGTGCTTGTAGGAAGAACTGAGGCAAGTCCAAAACAAATGGGAAGGCTGTCAGGCTGGATTTGCTCTCCCAAGTGCTGCTAAATGAAAGCTCCATGTTACCTCAAAGATATTGATCCAGTGAAGTGGCAATCAATGCATAATTGTTGCAGAAGTGTCCTGTGAACACACTTGTCTGTTTAGCAGTGTGTTCTCAAATGTGTGCACCACAAACTGAAGCAGGAAGAACTAGCTGGCTTTATTCAGGACTGCTTCTGGGATGTACGTGTGGGACTTGCGTAGTGGATAGTATAATGTGCCTTACTTTCCAGACTCTTTCTGTTTCCTTGGTCCCACCCCAAAAGCTTTGATGCCTCTTTATCACTAAAATGGAAGATTCCCTCTAATGAATGTTAAAGTAAAATACAGCTTTTGGAATCTGCTAATACTGAAATCAGATACTGTTTTATAAAATTGTGAGGCATTGCTTTGTACTCTCACTGCTGGCTTGTAAGGTTATCTGCTTTTAGATTTGGTGTAACTTATCAAGACTTGACAAACCTCTTTCCATTAAATTATTGCAGAACTATCTAAAATGTTATTAATCAAAAGCTTGAACCAAATAGTTTTCTTAAACCCAAATAGTTTTTAAGATGAGATTAATGGCTTGCATTGACTTTAACTGGTTTAAAAAAAAAAACACTGAAAAAGTACAAAACACTAAAAAATGCAATTTTTTTTGTTGTGTGAAGAAAACTAGAGATGTTTACTGTGGAGTCCATGTCTGTTTAAATTATATGTAGTCCTGCTTTTGAGTTCATACTACTGCTTCTGAGATGCTGCTTTCTGGTTATTAACAGCTGCAAGCAAGGAGATGATGCCTTAGCTAAGTAGCCTCGGTAGCACTGGTTTCTTGGGGGCCAGGGAGAAAACTGATGTGAAAAAATCATTTGCTCCCAACTTATAATCAAACAGAAGGGAGCAGTGTGGAAAGAACCTTCTTGAGGACTGTATGAAGCTTAAATTTTAAAGTTGTTTTGATGGTGGTTGGTACTTATGTTAATCTGACTTCTTTTGTGGTTTCATCCTAGATTAATTACTAATTACGTCTTTTCTTTTGGAGAATAAAACTTTGGTATGTTCTTAGTAATGTAATTGCACACAGAGAATTGCTACCAAGTACCTTGGTCATCTAGAAAATAAAATCTATTCTTGACTCTCCTGCAACAACATTGAAATAAAAATGCCATAAGAAATAAGGTCCCAGCTCTGAATTCTCTTACAACTCTACCGGCTGTAGGCTTGTCAGGCTTTCCTCTGAATGGAGCAGCATGGCTCAAGTAGACTAGCTGTCCTCAGGAGGAATAAAAGCAGTGATAAGGGAACACAAGCTTGGAAGTCCTAGAGAACTATTCCAAGAATGCTGGAGATCGTCCCTCTTTGCATATGCATACTTGCGTTCCTGGGAAACTTGGGAAATAAGAGAAATTGCAGAACTTTAATAGAACATCAGGAATTCAGTGAAATGTTATTTCTTATCCTGAGGCCTCATGGAGCTCAGAGAGCTATATTGTGTGTCGCTTACCCTGGCAGAAAAGGATAAGCAACTGCAAGAATGTTGACCTTTGTGGTAATGAGGTCTGAGGATTTCCATAAGAGATCTCAAACTATCTTTCTGCTTATTTGTCACCAAAAGTGTCTTGTTTCCTAGCTTTTACTTTGCTGGTTTCCGTGTCCATCAAACCATTAACCAATTTATACTAGGAAGTTGTGGGGTGCAGTGCTATCCTTTCCAGTGAAGGAGGCTTAAAGGGTACAGTGAGTGCTAGAACCAAAGTGAAGGAGGGGCAGAGCTGCATTACTAGGAAGGGTAAGGCAGTGTCTTTGCATAATAGCTACCTTCTTTCTTCAGCAGCGCCCCAAAAACATTCTAAGCTTCATTCTCTAAAGCTTAGTGTGCAAAACTAGGGTTAATTTTTATGTAACATAACACTTAAAGATGGGGAAGACCTCCAATCATCCCAGTTGCCTTTTCCAGTGGGTAGTGTGACTTGTTTTCTTGCTTTCCATCTGAATACATATTGAGGTAAGCTAATACACTGCTTGCATGTCTTTCTTGTGTGTAGTGGTGGTTTTCTTAATATTTTAAGCATTAAACTAAAGCTCTACTGAATCAGAAGGAGTGTATTTGGTCAGTTTTGAAAGTAGCCTGAGATTCTGTAGCAACAGTGACACTCGGATAATGTAGGTTCTTTTTTTTTTTTTAGAACAGTATGTGACTTAAATAATGAAGTTTCTTTAGTAGGATAATTTAAAAGGCAATCCTCTGCTCAGGGCTAGAGTGTTCCTCTCCAGGGCAAGCACTTTGCAGAAACCACTTACTGTTAAGACAGTATCAGATAATGTAGCTGAGGAACAATGGGGAGATTAAGGTCACTTTACACTAGCAACTCATTATCAGCCTCTTCTTTGTGCGAGTATATTACTCCTAAATTTTGGAGAGAAGGTAGCACCAGTTCATACATTGTCTCTCCATTGTGGAGTAATTATTTCTTAACTCCTAGAATGAAGTATAAGTACTTACCTGTAGAAGGTTCGCTTACCTGACTTATGTTCATTTAAATATTACTGCCTCACAAATGAAAGCAGTGGCATGGAATACCTGATTGTAGTTCTAAATCTTGCTAAGTGGAGCTGTTTCATTAATTGTATGATGCCTATGATGCCCAATGTCCTGTGAAGTGTAACTGCCTTTCTAAAAAATACTATTCAGCAGTGTATGTATACATAGCTGTAGGATGCAAAGGCAGGAATTCAGAAATCTACAAGGAATTGCTATGATTTACCTATAACAGACTTTGTGTATATAATTGTTCACTTTATGGGTATAATTGTTCGAGAGAGGTAAATATGCATGATACAGACAGCTCTAAGTGTCAGGTTACTATTGTAAGTTTGTTATTAATAGGTTAGGCAGTCAAGCTTTAAAAGGTTACTAAATATGTCTTTAATTACTTTCTTACATACTTGTAATACTGTTTAAATAAAAGACTAACATTCCTACAAACAACACATGTTGGGAATTCCACATCCATTCCTTTGTGACTTTATTTGTACAGGAACGCAGTCATAGAAATAACTAACCTTTGAGCCTAACTTGTAGTTAACCTCTGGAGGGTCTTAAGCATTGTTTTAGCAGGGTGGCCTGTAATAAACCCCGTCATATTATTGACTTTTAAGGACAGTCTTTTTCTGCTGCAGCAGTTTAGATTTCTCACAGAGGACTAGATTTTTTTAGTGGCATTAGAAGTATTGCTTCACAAGCAGCCATAACTACAGAGTCCAGAATACATACTCTGGATCTCTCTCATTCCCTTAATCAGGATCTGATCTTAAATAGTTTTGAGTATTTTCAGCTTTCTTCCAGAAATAATGCAGAGGATGCCTACAGCTTCTCCTATTCCCATTCTGTATCTGTTCAAGATCAAATTTTATTCACAAGTGCCCAGGAATGATGTATGGTTTTGATAGCCAACATTGCAAGATTCACAATGTGAGGCTGATCACAGAGCCACTCTGAATACTTAATGGCTTTCTGTAACAAAGTCTGCCCTAGTTCTAGAGCAGGCAGACAAGCTGCTGCTTCATTGCAGGTAGTCTAGTAAAAATACTTTTTTATCAAGGAGCCTAAATGAGAATTTCTAACCTAGATAAAGGTATAAAAACTTGTTACAATTTTTTATGGCATGTTGCTTAATTTATGGCCTGAATTTCAAGACTAAATCTCAATACCCTTGAAAAGGCAGCTAAGGTTTCACCTTCTCTTAGGTGACAGACTAAACTTTGCAGCTGTTAAGCAGGATGTTCAGTCTTACCCATTCAGGTCTTCACTTCACTGTGGTCTTTTAAGCAGCAGGGCTGAAGGAAAAAAAACCCACACAAAACAAAAAAGAAAACACCCCTCCATGAACTTATAATCAAAGCCATTCCAGAAATGAGCAGAGATTCTGGTTTTTCTTCCTCCCTGCTCCCCAGATTCCCTTATCTTTCATCTCCTATCCTAAGACAATCTTACATGTTAGTTTTTTTGTTTTCAACGTGGAACCTGGTGATAAAGCTTTTCTTTCTTTGGTTGCTTTCCAACTAATTTATGAAACTTTGTTGCAGTGAAAATAAGTAACTTCAATCGTGCAAAGCCAAGACCTGACATAATAGAAGAAGAAAAGATGTATGCCTACCCTAGTCATATTACCTCAGAAATTGGATTCAGGTAAGACTTTATTAATCTTATGCTGTGTCCAGCCATGGTGTATAGGCAACACTGACTAATCTAATTGCATTACTTCCTTTACGCCTACATATAATCTTAAATCTGTAAACCAAAGCAGAGGTGGGAATAATAGTTTTGAAGGAAACTATATGCTTAAGGCTGGTATTGTACATGCACAGATGAGAAGTAGCACAATCTTGTACTTCATCCATAGTAGTGGCAATTTGTTATGATAGAGAAATCCTCAACCATGATGACAGGAATGAATTGACTGTTTGTGGATGGTTACATGAATCTTTAATGTCCTATAAATAACTGTGGTTAATCTGTTAGTTGACTATATGTGGGAGATACACATATATATTATGGGAGATACCAGTGTCTTACGCTGTTACTTAAAGCATGCCTACAGAAGCCTAACTCCTTCCACTGGCTTCAGGCAAGGAAATACATTGTGGACAGTTGATAAACGAAGAATAAAACTTTGCAGCTTTGTTCTGTGCCAGCAGTTGGACATGAGATTCTAGCAGGGGATTTAAAAAATATTTTACAGTTTGGGGAAAAAAATTAAAGGTGAGTGAGTGGGTTACTTGAGGGGTAAGGAAGTTCTGACTGAGACAGAGAAGCTATCTAACATTAACCTCACAAGCACTGAGGCTTACTGCTTGTCTGTCCTTTGTGTACCTTCTGACTGCTTGAATGTCCCAGCTGCTGTCTGGTATGACATAAGAAAAACCAATCCTCAAACATGGATTTCCATGTAAGAATTTACTTAGATTTTTTTCTGATATGATATGACCTGCTTCTTTCTGTACATGTACCTTAGTAAAAAGTTGAAGTGCAGAGATGACTAATCCTTCAGCACTTCCCCTGATGTCACAAATACAGCATGCATATGCTTTTATGGAACTTGGAAGTAGATGTCCAGGATACAGGAAGGATTTAAAGTTGTCTTGAATTTTGATACAATGTCTGACTTCCACATTGATATGAGCACCATGGGGAATGCATGGTAGACCTCATTCCTTTCTCATTCAGCTTCTCCCCTGAGAAATTCTCAAATGCCCAGAGAATAAGTCTGCAACAATAACCAGCTGAGGAAAAGACTAAAATTATTTTTGATTAAAGAGTGCAAACTTCCTGTGAGAACTGATTGCTAAACAGTTGTTTTTAATTCAGGTCTATACAACTCTGACTCTCTTTCCCTTGAGAGTTAAGGTCTATTGAAAAGTGAATCCTGTTAGCCCTTCAGTTGACCCTGGTTATAGGAGTGTTTTTTTAATATTATGACCTCTACAACCTAAGCTACTGATCAAGATCTCTTTTTTGGTGCTTTAGTTGATAGTGCAGATTGCTGGTCAAGGTTAAAAGCTTTCTGTCCACAAAACTTATTTTTTCCAGTTTAACTACACTAGGTTTTTAATTAGACCTAAGCTTTTTTCGACGCTAGCTATCCACCTTAGTACTTTCTAAGAACTAGGAAAAGGGCAGTGTTTCTCCACAAAATGCTGCAAGGCTGAGGAACAATTTTCTAAGCTCCAAGATGCTCACACATCTACAAAGGCTGCAGATTCCCAAGTCTGCTAGGGAGAAATAATGTGTAAGGGAAGACTGGAATATGCTCAGGCATTGTTATTCTTGCTGTATTTTTATAAGTTCCTAATTACAGATTTCACAGAATTCAGTATTTTTACATCTTTTTCCCCAAGAAACTTTAATATTGCAGTGTTACTATCCTAGTTAAAATTAGGAATGTCTGAAAGCTGGAGATATTTTAAGTGGGGAGGTTAGCTGTGCATAAGGTTGTAGATCTGAAATAGCACAACTGTGGTGCTGCTGGTACGGTTTTGAGACAGATAATATCACTGTATTATAAAAGAGTATCATGTATGATACTGCAGGTTAATCCAGATATTTGTCTTAAATGGATTATGATCCCTGCCGCTAAGTAAAAATACTGTCTGCTTAAAATAAACTTCCTAATGTACTGGACAAGGAGCTGTGGATTTCTTAGTACAATTTTAGCATGTTGTCTGGCTCACTAACCAAGTTTGTTAAACTGTAAAAATCCTTATACTGCTACAACTTTTCTGAAACTGACTGGGAGGAAATATGTAATTCCATTATGTGTATGTGGCATGAAATTCAGCCAAACTTTTTCTCTTCCCGCCTTATGCAAAATGAAGGTTAAACATAAAGATGCTGTAGACTGCCTCGTTCCTCAAAAGTTAGTTGATATCAACAAAAGTAAAATTGAACAAAGGAACTTGTTTGAGTATTTTTAATTAGCTCACATATGTTAGAAAGCTGCTGTCACTGAAACTCATTCACTCTGGTTACTTCAAGGGAAAACTCAAGTTTAGAAGAGATAGTTGAGAAGCAAGGAGATGTAATAGAGTATCTTCAGCGACACAATGCACTGCTCAGCAAGAGACTATTGGCTCTAACATCTCAGCAAATCAAAACTTAACAGCATTTGGAAAACTGCTCCTGGAGCTCTGGAGGAAACACAAGGTAACATATCCAGACTGCTTTGTACAGATGACCCTTAAAGCATCTTCCACATTTTGAAATAGAAGTAAAAGTGGAAGGATGACCTCTGCATACACTATAAACCTATTACAACCGGACACTGTTTTCAAATCATCAATTCAGAAAATTCTGGAACGTCAAGGATTTTTAATTCCTAATCGGTTAAAGTTGGAATGTGAGGGAATGGTTTAACTTTATTCAGTTGTTGCTATTATTTTGTACTGCTGTAACCTTTAAACCTCAAACTACCAAAGTATTTTTATATTTCTGTAATACAATTTTTTTTTTCTGGAAAAATCTGACTTTACAAAGTATGTCTTCAGAAGTTCTAGTGCTGAACCTAAGACTAGATGTATGTCCTGACACTGTCCTGTCACTGAGTCCCAGTGCTTCCAGTGTTAGAGGTGGTGTACTTAAGTAATCCTATACAAGGTGGATACTTGCTTTCTTGGTAGACTTTCTTCATTGTTAGGAAAAGGAGTGAAACTGTTGTGTGTACCAATGGGGAAACTTGGTATCCAATTTTGGATTTAAAAAAGTGGTGGATGCCCTAGAATGGCAAATGTAAGTGTGTGGTATAAAACAGTAAGCAGTTTGAGCAGTTGTTCAGAATTCTGGCTTTAAAACATGGCAGAGGCAACTATGATTTTCCTGTTACTAAGAGTCTGTCAGCTAATTAACAACAAGATTCCTACTCCGCTGACAGAACTAACTTAATACGAAAATACTTGAGTAAGCTTTTTTATTGACCTAGTAACTAATTTGTGTTAAATGGGTTTAAAGATCCTGTTAAAGATGCATCAGTTACACACATCCTTGCTGTTTACTTTGATTCTTCAAAAAATGTCAGCATCTTGTTTCAAAAGCTTAAAATGGTGGATGTGGTGAGGTGAAATGCAGCAGATGACAGAAGGGTCTTCTAGAAGTTGGGGAAACAAGAATTTGTGGTTCTATGTTACAGATTTACAGGGAAAGCTGGTAAAAACTATTCTGTTCTGGGTACTACTACATCTACCAGTGTAGACCAAGAATTATTTTAGAAGTCAACCCTGTCTCCCCACAGAGGTATTATCACTAGTCAAAACTAGGAAGGAGGCTCTTAAGACGAGTGGTGTGGTATTTGAATATAAATAAAAGAAGAAAATTAGTCCAACCAAGTCCTTGAGCACAACTTTAGAAGTAATGAAACTGTTTAGTGTGTAACAAACATGGGGGTTGTCTTATTTAAAGGAAAATGAGAAACACTGGAGGTTTTGCTGCTACCTGACACTGAACTGTTCTTTCTGAAAATGCAGCTGGGATTTTATAGTATACATGTAAGGAATACAAACATTTGTTTTTAGAACTCAGGTTTTGATGTGACTGTGTATATAAATTTATATCATTTGTATGAAAACCAGTAAAATGTGACTCAAGTTCATGCACAATAAATGCAACTAAAAGTGTGGATTCTTTCACTTTGGAGTTCACGTACAGCTGGTGAAGGCTGCTCCAGTGTGCAATCTGTGTGGGTTTTCTGCTATGCTGAAGTTCTTGCAGCACACTTTTTGTCCTTAAAACTAGCCAAAAACTGCTTGGGCAAGGATAACTATGCACTCATATTGAAGCTTTACATTTAGTTTTATTCACTTTCCTGGGTGATGTTTTTCCATTACACTTCAGCCTCTTCCCTGCTCCTTTTTCTTGCCACCATAAAGGAATAGGCTACATAGTGTAGCAAACAACTTTACTGTATTTAGAGGGCATTGTTCATACCCTCCTCCTCTCCTTCCTACAATGGGGATGAGCAGCAGTATTGCTTTCTATGGAATGGGCCAAGGGTAGCTTCCTACGTGTGAACATGCAGAGCTCCTGCCCTCTGTAATTCACCAGTAAACATCTTGTAACAACTACCCGTTTTTTATCTTTTCTTCATACCTCACTGCATCTTGATTTCTGACTATATTTAAGCATCTGAAGAAAAGCCTTTTCAAACTTGTACAGGCTCCAACTAGGAAGTAGCCGGCTTCCCTACTCATCCTGAATGCTTCCTACCCCCTGCCCTGCTAAGGTTATGCAGCACTATCTAGCAGAGGCTGCCGGCGCATGGCAGCGGCCGCACTCCCGGGTGTCAGCCCTGAGCCCCCTGGTACTAGAGGGCACAGGGGCAGCCCCTGCCCCGCTCCGAGGCTGATGCCCACCGCTACCGACGCGCCCCCCCGCTTGGGCGCGAGGCGCTCTGTGACGCTATGCGTGCCTCATGGCGTCACGGAGGGGCGGCGTGGCGTGGCGTGGCGTGCTGGGTGATGTGGTCCCGCTGGGCTGCCGTCAGCCGCTTGCTCCCGGGCGGGGGCAGGTCCCGCACTGGTCGCATGGCGGCGAAGCCGACCAGGGAGACGTGCAACCCGGTGCTTAAAATAACGCGATATGGGCAAATGGGTGCTGCTATGCAAGTGAGAGGCAGCTCAGCCGCGGCCTCTCTACACCTGACGTGCCACAGCTCTGAGATTGGATGCAGAGGCCTGATTTTTCTGGTTATGCTGTATCTTGCTTCCTTGACCTTACCCTCTGACAGCATAAGTGCTGGGCACTGCAGTGCTTAATGGTATCTGACCAGCTCAGAGCAACTCTTGGTCCATCACCAGCAATGAATGGAGCCTGGGTAACTGCCCCTGCAGCCCATGGCATTGGCGCCTGGTTGGAGGCTGGATCTTACTGTCCTAAGTAAAATCTGTAGTGTGTTGCACACTCACCAAGTTGTAAATATTTGGGATTCATTTCAGTAAAGGTATCACCTTGTGAAAACAAGGGTTTGCACATGCTCTGTTGCAAAGTGGCAGCTTGCTAACCACCAATACAGCCCTTCCTGGACCTGGGGTGGCAAACCCACACATCAGTGAACACATGTGAATCTGAACAGCTGAAGAAATTAGTGATGCTCTTTGTGTAATTACAACTGCTGAAATGCATAAATATTTGCAGGCCCAAGGTCTTACCTTGGTAAGAACTAGTGGATTGCAACTGGGCAGAAAGAAGGTAATGAAAAAGAAGACATATTTCTTAATGTATTGCAACTATATATATATAAAAAAAATTGTTCTATTTTTTACTTTATTTTTTGTTGTTACCCAGTTTGTACCCTAGTAACTTTTTGTTTCTGTAGGAAAACAATGTATGTTTTTCAGGGTTGGGAAAACAAGTATTTCAGACCAACAAACATAAAAGTTTCAGGGTTGGCCAAAAATGTTCCTATTGCGGTGGTTTTAGTAATTTCTAGATGAAATGCACTAAATATTTTGCACACATTTAAGATTGGTGTGGTCTCTTGTGAATGGACATCTTATATGTGGGAAAAAAAGTCTCAGACAGTATTTGTGTTTTTCTGTATAGCTTAGAGTGGAAATTATTCTATATAAACTTTTCAGTATTTCACCTCACAAAGGAAATAGCTGATTGGAGAAGATTTTAACAGGATTTTCATGCTTTAAGGTTCCACAAGAATATGCAGTTAAGCAGGCTCGACCCACTGAAGGTCAGTCTTCAGAAAATGAAGTACTGTCAAGAACCAAAGCACAATCTTTGGTAGACAACAATCTAATTCAGAGGTAACTCTAGGGACCAGAAAAAGCATCCACAGTGTTGGAATGAGGCTGTTAGATGTTAATGCTAACTAGAGACAGAGAGTTTCCCACTTTGCACAAATTCTTGCAGCTTGATAGCAGGAAAGATAAAGGCCATCGACAGTGAGAGATCACTGTGCCAATTGTACTTGCCTGATGATAGTCAACTTACTTACCATACAAATGCTTCTTCTGATTGATGCTGATATAAATCTCATGTGACCCTTAGTAAAATTTGGCTTTGCGTGTACAGATATTGAGGTATTTATAGCCTATGTATGTGCTGTCAGGGAAGTATTTCCAGTCTTTATTCTTCCTTTTTTAACCATACTGGAAAGGGAAGAGGTGAATTGTTTATTATCCTTTGGGAACACACTAATCTGCTGTTTCTCACCGCTGCCTTACATTTACCTCTATTTCCTGTTGACCTGCTGTTACATCATTTTGTATTTCACTCTAAAATAGCCAATATAATTTAAAAGACTTAATGAAACTGACCTTTAAATTTAAAATTTTCCTGTGTAACTCTGTAAGACAAGGAGTTATTGCTAAGTTTCAGAAACTTGCACTTTGGCTTTCAGGGTTTGAGGTCTGAATCCCCTCTTTGGATCTGAGTCTTTTGTTAGATTGCATCCATGCAAACATCAATTCTGAATTTCAATACACAGCAACTTGTATTTGTACAAACTTTGGAGAGTTCAGTCAATTCAGCTGTTGCAAGTGTCCAAATGCTTCCTGTTTGTTTATGTAATCACAGTTATCAGAAAAAATGGGTTTTACCAGATGAAGATTGTTGTGCAAATCAAATGAAAACAGGGAATTTCAAAAGTCAAAGCCAAGTCCAGCTCTGCTGAAAACAAGGTCCATTGAAGCCGCACTCCAGCTGAAGTTTAATATCAGTAGTGTTGTGCTGTAGTAGTAGCACTTAGCTCTGTAATTCTACTGTGCAAGACATCTAGCACTTCAAAATGTGTAGTATCCAACCTCTAATGGGAGAAGTTACTGCACATTTTAGCTTCTGCTACAGCTAGAACTACTTCTGAACTTGCTTTCTGTCCTGAAACAAGGAAAGACCATTTTTTGTGAAAGTATTCAGGTTTCACAACCTACCACTCAGAGAATTTAAAATCTCGCTTATACTGGGCACAAAGGCAATGTTCAGTCTGTGTTCTGCTATAATCCTATCAAGGTATCATGTTAGATACAAAATGTCATGTTAGAGCATGCTGTGATTACACCAAACACTTAGTTTTAAACTAAGTTCTTCCTGTATGGCTTTTATCAGAATTTTCTATTTTTAGAAAAATAGAAAATGTGAGAAAATGTTTACATTAATAACTATACTTTATTTGTATCAGAAATCGAGTAAGAACAAGTTTTACATACTAATCCCATATGAATCCATAGAGAAATTAGACAAATTCTCAATTTTCCTTAGATGCATTGCCTTTGACACCTGAATATAAATTTTGAAGTTTACAGTTTATTTAAATGAAAGTTATTTGAAGTGCATACTATCTTTTTAACAAAATTTTAACGAGCTAGTTTATAAATGTATCTATGAAAGATCACAATCGAGTCTTTTATAATTTTTTATATAATCGAGATTTTATAGTATCAGCATGTTCAGAAATAACAGATATTTACAATAACTTTGTAGACTGACAACAGGTTTCCTAGGACACTTTGTTTCTTGTTTTATTTATATTTTACATCCGTAAGGGAACATGCACATATAGCTCTGATAGATACATTATGTTTTCTTTCAACTTTATCAAAGTTAATTGAATAATTATGGTTATATAAAATATCCAGTGCCACACTAAATACCTATATTCATTTATAAAGACATAACTGTTAAATAGTTACTCTTCACTTTTCTTGCTTTTCCATACTCTGTCTGTACTTTTTAATGGAGATAGCTGTGGATATATATGAAAGCTAAGTTAAATAAATAATTAAAAAATAAAATTAGTGGTAGTATGCCTGTAATTTTGGAAAACTGCTTTGTCCGAAACTCCAGAGGTTTACCTGCAGGGCTGTTTGTCGGTATAGACAAGTTTTACTATTTTCTTATGGCACTAATGATCTTCCAAAGCTCAAAAATAGGGTATGATGTTAAATTTTAATGGTTTTCTTGATTGTTGCTTATTTACTTATCAGAAACTATGTCTTGCAGGATAAAATTGTATTTAAATTTAAATTGTGACACTGCTAATCTTTGATCTTTATGCAATTTACAAAAAATGCAGGCATTTCAAGACCAGTGCAGTGACTTAAAAATCTGTCTATGACTTATTTTCAGGTTTGTTTTAGTTCTGCTAATGAAAGGGCCACTGTGTTTTCCTTTAGATGTAGGTTTGTAATTTGATGATATAAAAAGGAGATGTGAAACATGTATTTTTAGAAACAAAATGTAAAATAAAAGCTCGATGTATTCTTGACTTCCAGTGCTGAGCAGAACAGCCTGTTTTCTGTCTGAAGTTCTCATTCATTGTAGTGCCGTGTTCCAAAGATCCCATTCATTTAATTACAGAAATAGAGTACTATACAATGCTGGGGTTGAACAAACAAAGGGTTTTTTTCAATGGTCTATTTTTATGCTCTATTTATAATATTGTAGCAGGTATTTTAGGAAAACTACAATTAAGCAAACAGTTCTTTAGTACTGAATTTTTAAGTATGTTTTAGCTGTCTGGTTTGGCAGCCCAGTTTAAGAAAACAAATGACAGGCTTTGCAGTAACAGCTCATTAGACAGGAGGATGGGCTTGACCTTAAGGCCTGACTTGGGAGATCTTAGTTATCAGTTTTGCATGACCTTTGGCTTATCTCTCATCTCTTTCAATTCTCTCTATAGAGTGAGGGATAATATTGCCTTTGCTTTCTTATATTGTAAACTCTTACTATGTGTACTATACATGAAGCCAGTAGGAGCACTTGTGTGGTGCTGACTTTGGTACTATTACAGTAATACATCCTACGTTACTATTAAGGTAATTCCAGAAAGATGTAATGTTAGGTGTTAAAACATATGTATATATTATTAATATATAAAAATATAAACAAAAAGTGGACTTTGACAGTTCTGTGCTGGAGTCTGATGTCATTTCACCCTAAATACTGCCCTGCACACAGCCTGAATTGAGTTGTCAACAGCATGTCCAATTTCTCTGAATCTGAACAATACAGATCATTAAGAGTTCCCTTGGACAGATCTTTCTTAATGCCACTGGAAATCCATTTCATGTACCTGATGTTTGATTTGGTTTTTAACTTTTCCTGGTCATTGTAAGAGTCAAAGAAATTATATGGAATGTTTCATTATATGAGTTTTATGTACATCCTCCCACCACCACCCTCTGTTCTTTCCTTCCTTTCCTAGAGTGTGAGCCAGGGACCTTTGTTCCAGGTCTTGCAGAATATGACAGGCAGGACTGTGAAGATGGGACTGTTGTGGCTCTATCAGGTCAACTGTTGTCGATCTGGACTTCTGACTAACTTCTCCATCAGTTTAATTGCTGCTCCTTTAAAACACTGAAAAGCCCATTGTGAAATTGCTGGGGAAAAAAGGAAATAGCTGTTAACGAGTGATTTAGTAAACTGTCTCATACAAAAGAGAATATATTAATTATGAAATACATGGTTAAAATTTGGGGTAGTTTCTTGATTTAGAAATTTCAGCTCAAAAGATTAGGCAAAACCAATCAAAACACCAAAAGAAGGCTTCTAATATAAGATTTTTTTCCCCCATTTTTTGTCCCGTGCTTTGCCAAGGTAACACTGAAAAATCAAATTCAGTTCCCTCGTCATTTCAAATGCTGTTGCAAAAATGAGAGGCTGCTACATTCATCTCAGTTTCCAACTATGTGTTTAAATTCAGGCTTAAGGGTTCATCCTGTTTACATCTGCAAATAGCTTTATCCATATGTACAACTCCATTGAGATCAGTAAGATTACTCCAGTGAGTCGAGATACCCAGGCATGTAAATATTTGCTGAGTTAGGACTAAAACTGGAAGGGAATGTAAACGTAGATGGTAAATCCTACTTAAGATAAAGGAGCGGAGCACCCACAGTAATGACTGGAGTTAAACCTCGTTAGTGCAGGTGCCTGTCACCCCTTACTCCCCAGTCAAGCTTTAGGGATTTCTAAACAGCTTTGTAAAGCAGAATTATCTTTAGCTAAATGTCTTCAAAATATATTATGAATTGATAAGTACACTGTTTCACTTTATCATTTACTTTTGTTGCAAGAAATCAGCTCCCCACACCAAAGGAGATAACGCTAAAAATAGCCTTATCTTGATATTCTGTCGTGTAAGTGCACATGTATTGTGCAGCTACTGCAGTCTCAAGCAAAATGCATTATATACTGTTTCAGAGCACATTAGAGAAAATGTAATTGTTTTATTTACAGACAATCTCCAGATTATGGAAGCTGGAGGAACGAGGGTTAAATTTACTTTTCTTAGGAACTGAAGCAAGCCATTCAGAATCGATTTAAGAAGCTGCTGGACCTAAATTCCACTGTCCCTGTCATTCAGTCTCTGCATGCTAAGTGAATTAATCTGATTCTTCCTCTTTGTAGGTTTATACTTAAACTGATGAGGGATTCTCATTTAATCTTTCTCTTGTTGAAATGAACGTGAAGCATCCTTCTGGCATGTCCTCCTTCCTACTTGCAGCTCAATCCTGCCACTCAGTATGCAGCCCCTCAGAGATTAAACTTAAGATACAGGATTTTTTTTCAGCCTTACATCCTTGCCAGTTTACCATCCCGTATGCACATTCCACGTGTTTATAGGCCAGCACAATTGAGTGGAACGGTACCTGGTACCTTTTTACGTGGCTGTTTTGGGAGTGGTGTAGGCTCTTTCACCAAGGCAATTTATGCATTGACAAGGTTCTTGGTATAGAGTTGTTAAAAGGTTGAGTTTGATATCCCATTCACTGTTAAAGGCTTAGTTAATGGAAACATCTTGCATCCACAGAGTTCGGGTTCTGCAATCCTTTATGACGCTGTCAATGCCTAGGGTTACAACATTTTTTAATATATGAGTTTGGAAGATGCAAAACTACTGGCTGCATGTTTTATTCACCCTTAAATTGCAAGAGTGCCTCGGTTTCCTTTTGATGTCTACCCTATTTGCATATGCTACCTGTGTGCTTCTGCAGTCACTTAGTATTTGAATGTATATGCCCTCATCAGCTATAAAGCATTAATGTTTTGCACTTGTATAGCCTTTCATCAAGGAGCTCAACATCTTTTGCTGACAGTGATTAAGAATTACAGGCCCCTTTGAAATGAATGGGTAAATGCTACTACCTTCATGTTACTGACGGGCAGAGTGAGGTGACTTTGCCCTGCATCCAACACGAAAGAAGTGTCAGTGCTTCAAGTCCCGCAGCATCCTCTCCAGCTCCTGCTCCCGCTCTGTGACTCCTTTACACTCATCACGCTGCTTGCCCCGCAGCTTTGCCAATAGCCCTACACGTCTGCAAGGCAGTAGTTCGTCCGATTTAGCCAGACTTGAACATTTTTCATTCTACTTCAACAGGGCACGATGGCCTAGGCGGGATAACGAGGTGGCAAGCGAGACCAGCGCCAAGCTGGGCGCCTTCTGTGGTGCTCGGGAGAGCAGCGGCCCCGCGCCTGACCGAGCCCCGTTTTTCACAACCACCGGAGACTACATGAAATCACACCTGTGGTTTGGCTTGCTTCGTCAAATGCCTCTTAAACTGTTCCGAGACGCAGTCGTAAATTAGGAAACGTGCTTACTGGGGAGAGCGCGCCCGACCACCTCCCATACCGCGCCTCCGGGGAAACGTGGCAGGGGGACGATAGCGGGAAGTGCTGCCCGGGCGCGGGGGTTACCTCGGCCAGGCTCCGGCGGGCTCAGGGGAAGGGCACCCTGGAGTGGAGCGGCATGCAGCGTCGGTGGGAGCAGCCGTGCCGGTGGACCTTCCTGCGCAGGGCCAGGTTGGCTGCAGAGAGAGGGAAGGAGGGAAGCAAGGCGTGAGGGGAGGTCGCCTGCAGTGTGTCCTGGTAGCCGCGGCGCGGGGGGCGAGCGGCCCTGCACTTCCCGGGACGGGGTGGTCCTGGCTCCGCTGCTCCCCGGAGGGATACTGGTGCCCTCCGCCGCTCCTCCCACGCCTGCTGTGCTTCCTGGGAGCAGGTTTGCAACAGCTGCCTAGAGTCCAAATTTATTCCCACCGCCCACCCGCGAAGTTGCCAGAGTCCTGTGATACTCGATGCATCATCTCACGCTGCCGTTATAAGCAGAGATGGAGCGCACAGAACCAGGCTGTAAAACGCGTGTCAGCGGAAGCCAGGCAGATACAAACTTGTCTCGGAGAGCAGCAAAGGCGTGTTGGATGCGGTTAGAGAAACGTGCCAGAGGTGTCCACGGCAGGCACGAACCACCACCCCCCCTTCTCACCTCCCTAGGCACACGCAGTCCCGCTGTGGCATCGCTTACCTGGCCTCTGCCCGCCGGCTGAGAGGAGGCTCGTCAGGAGAAAAAACACGATACAAAGGAGCAGTTGGAGCCTCATGTCTGCGGTCAAGCGTGGCGTAGAGGCGCGCTCTGAGGCTGCGTATATGTATATAGACGAAGAAACGTATAGACCAGCGTCCCGCAGAGCTGAGCGCGGCCGGCAGCCCCTGCCCTGCTCACATGCCCGGACGAGCTGGGGGGGGAGCACGCCTGCCCGACGCCCTCTCCAGTGAGGTTAATGGTCAGGCGGGGGCAAGGTTCCTGGGTTTGCACCGCGGTTGGTGCCTCCCCTCGTCCCTTCTCTTTTTCCTTTTTTTTTTTTTTTTTCCTCACTGCCCCTTATTTTCCGTAAGCAAACAACGCATGAATTGAAAAGTCCGTGTAATCAGTAGCTTCTGTCAATGGCATTAGGGGCAAGGAGCCTCTTGAACAATGCAGCAACTTCACTTTAAATTCGAAAAAAAAAAAAAAAGTATGTAAAACAAGCCCTGATGTTCCCTCCTCCATTTGCAACTGTTTAAAGTTTGCATTGCCCATATTGGTCCCACATGCAGAAAGCAATGGCAGTGGCAGGAAGTCTGTGTGTGTGTGTGTGTTTGTGTGTCCCCTTTGTCCCCCTGAACGCGGGGGCTGGGAAGGACCCCAAGCCTGGCGCTTGTCGCTGCTCACATGCTTTCTTCTCTAAAGTAGCTGCGAAGTTGTGGCTATTCAAAGTGAAACTGGTAGTAGTTAAGGCTAATGGCTGTCTTTTGTAACGGCAGGTATTCTTAAAGGATCGGAATATTCTGGAATTAATTTGCGATTATTTTTTTTTTTTAATTCTTTCTTTTTTTTGCATGTCGGGTAAAATAGGAGTATTACAGGGTGTAATTCTTATAACAGTTCTATTTCGGGGAAAGCAGTTTCTGATAGGCAGTTATGTTTGCATAGCCCACTTGTACGTTGCATTTTGTTTTTACTAGATTAGGGTGAGAGCTCGCTTTAACAAAGTACGCTAAAAAAAAAAAAAGCAACCACGAACCAAAACCAACAGTTGGTTTGATAAAAGTGCAGGTATACAAGCCTGAAGAGAAGATAGGCAAATCCTGTGAAACGTGTTAGGTGCAACAGTGATGGGTTTGACATCCAGTGAATTACTGGCATCAGTTAAAATTCGACTTGTCCTTTTCTTATTTTCAGCCTACTGATTTCTTAGAAACGAATAGCACCTAGTGATTTGGAAAATTAATATTTGTCTCTTTTTGGAAAAATGTGTTTTAAAATATGCAGGAAAAAGTAAATGTCTGTATAGATTAAATACTGTTATTAATAAATACTATTGGAAGTTTTCAAAGGTTGTTCTTTGCCAAATTCCCTAAAGAGTGTGATATAAGGCTTTAAAATTCAATTGCCCCTGTATTTTCCCCTGTTACAGGTTTTCTGATTTTCTTTAAAAGCTTACTTAATTCAATAGTGCTAGTCTCTCTCTCCTCACAGTTACACATCATTACTGAGCTACTTGATTTATCTAGGTAAAGTAGGCCTGTATGAATTAAAAGACAACTTGCAGCTTGGATACATGCTGGAAATAGTTATTATACATTATTTTAAAATTATGTCAAGACTGCTGAGGAAAATGCCTCAGACAAAACAGTAAGAAAGGAAATCTTCTGCTGATTGATCACATTGGTCTGTCATAAGCAGCACAGCCTTCCCAGTGTTCCATCTGTACAGCTTGGTGGTCATTGCATTTTCTGTCTGCCAAATCTTATAACTAGACTTCTGTTCATTATTTGTTCCACTAGCTCATCTGAAATCAGGGTCCCATGGTGCCAGTGATGGAATTGGCCTAAGGAGTGTATAATTTAAAAAATAAAAGTGATGGAGAAGGTACAGAGATGGTGGAGAAGTGGCCAGCTGACACAGTGAGTTTGTGGTAGAATCAGCGTTATGTCCTCAATATCGTAAATCTCACTCCAGCACCATCTCCAATCGGGTGCCTTTAGGGGTGCATTCGGTTGTTCACCATGCATGAGGACATGCAGGCCACCTCCCTCATGCAGCCCTGCCAGTGGTGATGACTTTGCCGTGAGCTGTGTGACGTTCAGACTCATAACCTGAAGGTGGATAGCAGTATAGACTTCAAAGCGATAGGGACTCTGCAAATAGCTAAAAGGGCAGAAAGAATGCATAGACCATTGGCAGGCCCTTGGGCTATCTAGGCCTCTTCTCCACCTGTATGCAGTGAAGTTTACAGACTGAGGCAGCATTACATTTTAAGGGAACTGAGTAAGATACAATATTTAAATGTAGAATTTTTTTAACTTCTGTTTACTAGGAGTTGTTCATTCCACAGTTACTCCATGCAAAAGTTTACAAAGGTCTATTTGAATAATAAAGACCAAGTCACTAGAACATGTGCATCACAGATTTCTTGTAATTTTCACATAACCTGCAGTAATAACTTTATGCTTACCCACTGAAGAAATTTCTAAAATGTATTGCGGTCCCACTCTAGAATTTATAGTTCTTTTGCAAGCTACTTTCCTTCAAGTACTTACTTTCATATGGTATACCACTACTTGAAATAAGGCAAAGAACTAGATGGAATGTAGTGATGTAAGAGTTCTGCCTTTTTCACAGTGTTTGCCGGTGTGTTGTGGGTTGGGTTTTTTTCCATTGGTTTAAGAGGCAATGTAAAGTACATAGGAAAGCTGGAAGTCTGTAGATAATGCTGTGTGAGATAGAATAATTAGTTCTTTGAAACAAAAGCTTCCCTTCTCTCCTATAATCTATAAGCAACACCATAAAGGAATGATGATATCAACATTTATTACCTATATCACTGCTACTTTTCCAGCAGGTACTCTGTTCTCTACCTCCTTCTTGATAGGATCAGAATAATCAAATTATCAGTTAACTTCCAGAAAGTGAAAAACATAGTTAGCACATTGCGGAAATTATTTCAGAAGTGACAATACAGAAAATTTAGGACTGCCCTTCCTGGATATCAAGCACCACTTGTAAGTAACACACATGGTATTGCCTTTTGCTTGACACATTTCAGAAAGTTATTTTCAGCAGTGTCTCACTTCACTGGATGTAAATTGTTCTGCATGACATTTTCAGTACAGAGTGACTTGTTACAGTCACTTTATTTCCACTATTTGTGGAAAAAATAATTTGAAATCCTTGTGCCATTTTTAAGAATAAGATTGGGAAAAAGAACGGAAAAGTGACTGAGGGAATATAAAATTACCTGGTCACATATAGAAAAATATACAATCTTTTGATAATTTAAATGAGAGAGCAAGTGATCGGAAGCACGAAAGATAAAATAATGGGTAGGAGCAGTAAAATTCACAATAATAAGCAGAACGAGCAGAGTTGGATGATAACAGCAAGAGAGAAAGATAATTGGGCACTTCCTAGTGAGGACTAGGAATTAATTAGCATTCTCTATCGGGCTGCTAGTAAAAAATTGCATCCTACCTTCCTTTGAAGGCCAGCACATAACTATAAACCCTTGTGTTTATTGTTAATCTCTGTGAACAGCTTTCAAATGCTATCAGTATAAAATGTTAAATGAAGCTTCTGTAGTACAGGAGTTAATTGTGATAAATGGCAATAATGGTTCCAATCTCTGTATCTCAGATGCTCCCTTGGATGATATCTCTTCCCCTCTTAGAGAGCCGTGGAAGTATATCGATCATTGTGGATCTCCACTGTGCCAGGAGAAGACACGGTGAATGCTCAGCAGAGTGATAGTGACAGTGAAAAATCTAGTTTATTTTGACTTAGAAGTGTCAGATAAGATATAACATCAGACTTTCTAATAACATTTTCTAACTTTCTGTGCCCCAAATTCATTCATCCTCCTGAACTGGAGGAATTATTTTGCTAATCAGACAAGATCAGGGATAAAAATGTTTACTTCAAAAGAATTTGGTGAAGCAAATGAATCAAGTCCAGTGGCAAATGTTAGGAAATGTTCTAGGCTTTTCATAGTTCCTTTCTGTTACATTGCAAGATGGTGTATGAGCTGAGCAACAAATGAAAGAAAAAATGCATAAAAATTATGGGAGTCTCTGCTTAAGGGGAGAAAGTTGGCAAAGAATGCTCAAAGGGATACATTTGGAAATTATGTTGAGGCATATGTGATGTGGTTTTTTTCACCACAAGTTTAATTTGGGTTTCTGTCTCATGGTTTTATTTGGTCTATGCACATACCATGAATATAAAGGATGGTTTTTCTTCACCCAGGCTACAGCATCAGGAGCCAAATACAATGTTGGCCTTCTTCATCAACTGTAATTGCGAAGACTGCTTTTTCTAGAAAAAAACTCATTAGCTCAAAAATTATAATTTCATTAGAAAATTACAGACTTTTACATTATTTTAATCTGTGCTTGGAAATGAAAACCTGCTCAGAGACTAAAATCCATGCCTTCTCTTTTTGCATTTTATGCTTTTTCTGGAGGAAAATAAATAAATGCATAAATCAAAAATAAATAAATAAAATACTCTCTTCCCCCTCTGTTTGTCTGTTTGTGCTCAGTTGCCTTTCCTGCCTGGGGGGTGACTGCTCTGAAAGAAAATGGTGGTCATCAAGCAGAAGAATGCTACCAGAAACCTGACACTGAGACAGATGTGCTCAAGGAAAGGAAGTGGAGGGGAGGATGGCTCAGGCTACACTAAAACTTGTGTAATTTTCACTTTTTTTGTCCTTTTTGAGAGTATTTCCACGTGTGCTGCCCAACCTAGAAAGTATGTTTTCTTTAATCTTAAACTGGGAAGAAACCTTGCTGTGTCCATGGCAGCATCTCCAGGGTCTTCTTGCAGTGCAAGTCATAATAATAATTTTTAGAATAATAATGAAGAACATTCCCTGGTAGTCTTCAGTCTGTCTTACTTCTGTAAATGTACAATCTGTAAGGTTGAGTTCGTTTAATATAGCGGAAGCACTACCAACTTTGCACCTGAATAATCATAAAATCCCTCCTCAACAAATGATTATTTCATTGATTGCCTACAGAACTGTACTGATGGATTTTCCTTTTCATATACGGGAGATACATTTACATGGGCTTGAAGTTGTGCTTATTTTTCAATTTTTTTCCAGCCTTAACAATTAAAATTTATTCTAAGATTAATCTAGGAAACATGCACATATATATATATTTTTTATTATTATTATTTTTTAAATAGGATAAAAAAGAGGTGAACTGAGAAGCAGCAGTGCCTGTGATCCCCACCAGAGCAACCACATGTTCTGTTTCAGGCAACCCATTTGGGGTCAGATTCTTCTCTGGCGCTGGTCATAATTTCAGAGCTTTTTTAATTTGAAGAGACATTTATGTTGTCTTGAATTAATGATGTTCAAGAAAAAAAACACAATGCTTGCGCAGCACAAGTTTCTATAATTAATTTTTATTTGCTGGTTAACTTTCAAATATGTGACTGCCTTACATATCTAGACCCTTTGTGCCCTTGGTTTCAGCGGGGAAAGTCTTTTAAAAATATATTTGTCATATTATAGTGAAACTCTAATAAGTGGTCATATAAATATGGTGAACAAAGTTACCTCTATGCTACATCTTCTAACATATACATTTAGGAAAGAAAGGTGCTTACTGCAGTATTTAACATACGTGTTACTGTTTATATTTGCTAGGGAAAATTCAGGAGAGAAAGTTATATTTTTGACCTGAACTCTAATTTTTAGAGCTTCATATGCAGTTGGAAAATTGCTGTGTTTATCAAAATGTATCCATATAGTTCTACAGTTTTCAGTAAGTTTTTCAAATAGAAAGATTTAGTTTTGTGGAGATTATTTTCTACATAATTGATCTTCTGTTTTGGATCTGGGCAGCCAGTAGCCACCGCAAAATTTTAATGCAGGAAGTGCTAGGACGTGCTTGGCGAATTTCTGTAGAGATTAGATGAATAATTACTTGAGAGAGAATTTCAAATGACCCTCCAGCTCTTTGCATATTTATACTTCTGACTTTGGGTAGTAAATTTGGTTTACAGTTTCAGTAGGTCTTTTTTCCGTGTTGCTTGCAGTTTACCATTAGGGATGTGGTGTTGCATGAAGCAGCTCTGTCAGAAGGAGCTCAAGTTCCAATAAGGGGATCTGATGTGATATTTTAGTATTCCAAGTAGTGGTCACCATTAATATTTACCCTGTGCACACCTGGGCACCACCTTGCAACAAGGTGAAATGTGCACTTTATGTATGGATTTTCGCATTAGGGTTTGGATGTTTCTAGTACAGTCCTTTGAACTTTGTCTCCTGGCAGAAAGATTGCTGCTCTGCCTTGCTCTTCAATGGCTTTACTCTGCTACTGCCTTCTTGTATTTTTCCTATCTGAATTATTTCTTTATCTGCTATGGTCAGGAAGGTCAGCCTTTCTGCTGCCCACACAACTGGTGAGAGATGCCAGAGCAGAGAAGTTATCTATAATTTTTCACTTTTCCAACCTTCAGGCAAGCTGGAAAGCGGGAGTGGCAAACTTACATTTAAATAAAAGGTACCAACACATGGAAAACAACAAAGGCAAGATAGTCAAACTTTTATTTAGTAAAATATTGAGTTTCTCAGTGAATTCCTACAGGGTTGGTCTCTTGACTGCTGTGTAGGAAAGGCCAATGTTTTCCAGTAGCATATTATGTAGTTTTGTTCACTGAAATGCTTTGTCATGTCCGCTCTTAGGGTAATAGTGCCTATTTGGTAACTAGCCTCAGGTATTCTGTGTGTTCTAGATATTGTATACTCCTACCTAATGACCGGTTTTCCAAGGGAAAAGTTTTTATGTTGTAGACTTGAGACCTCTCTGTGCCAGCATATTTTTTAATTACATACTCTGGATAATTAAGTAACTGTGCAGTGGTAATGAGGTCCACGCCATTGAAAAGACTGCTCCAAAGCAGCTGTCGGTGCTGTAACTGCTGCACTTCCTAGACCACTGCTCTGATCCGTGCTTTCTGTGGATGTCGCACACTAAAAATCCTATTTCTCCCACTGTCAAAGCTGTACTGATAGGAAAGGTGGGACATTTTGAGGAAAAAAAAGCCTACTACGAGACAGCACTGTAACCTGTCAACCCCTTCTAATCCTGTAAGGTGATTATTATCTGTACAATACCTATAGCTATACCAAATTTGGGGTAGTCTTTTTTTTTAATGGAAGAGGGTTATCTCTGTCATTGGAAAGACCAAAGACTAAATTAGCAGGGATATGTAGTGGAAAGTTTTGCTTCCTGTAAAAGCTGAAGCACCTATGCAGCAGTTCAGCAATGCTTTTGGGGTTTATTTTGCTAATTTTGAAAGGTGACAATGATTTGCATTGGTTTTGCTTCTGCAATATATAAATGTATTAAGTAATAATAATAATCTCTAACATTAATAAAAGGCACAAAGCACAGCTCAAAGTAAACTAAATTGATCTCAGTGTTCTCCACAAGGATCCTTGCTTTAACCCTCAAAGATATTGAGACTCCAGACTCATAAAAGTTTTGTAACGGGTACTGTACTCACACAAAAATAGATGAATCCAGGAAACAAAACGGCGGCCAAACCCACCAACCCTCAGACAAAATACATGCTTCATGGAAGAGAGGTTACATTAGATTACATGCATAACTTAACCTAATGTCAGGCAGTGCAGTTCCTGAGGTGTCTTGCATCACAGCTTCAGAAACTCAGTTCAATTTGGCAGTGTTTTTATTTGGTTTTGAGGCTAGTAAATATTTTCAGCTAGCAGATTTCTACAAAATAGTCATAAAAATCTCTGTCACCACAGACCCTGAGGAACTTTCATTTTGTTGTGCACTATTTTATAAAGTCTATTTTGCAAAAGGAAATGTGGACCTCGCTCCTTTCAGCTTATTCCTGATGCAGTGTTTGAATGCTTTAAAAGCAGAAAGATAATGTAAAGAGGGTCAAGGGATAATTAGTGATTCTGTTGAATTTTTTAACTATGCAAGTTTAAAGAATCTTTCATTTATTTTATCTTTGTGGACTGATCCTGCACAGCTTAAATTCAAGTTCTGTTGTGCAGTTGTGATAGATTGTGTAAAACAATAATCTCATTTGTCTTCTGTGATTACACATGTAATGTTTTCTCATAAAAAAATAAACTTGATTGAAATGCAGTTTCTAATGCTCGTGGAAGCAACTATGTATTGCTTAAACATTTTCAAGATCTCTGTATTGAGAAAAGTTGAAATTGAAAGTAATTGTAGAAGTATATCCCACTGATTGACTTTTGGTGTGCTTTTGAAAACTGGCCTTCTACTAAAACTACTTTTTACCCCCTCCCCCCCTTTTTTTTTCCCCCTTTTTTCCCCCCCTCTTAAATGAGCCACTAAGGTGAGTAGTGGCTAGCCAGCAGTGAGCTTACAAGATAGACTTGGAGGCAAAGTGGTTTGTACCCTTGTAGTTAAAATTACAAATTGGCTTAATAGTTTTCCAGCATGATACATGTGAGATGAAAAAATCCCAGCAATGAATGTCTCAGCTGAAGTGTATATTGTGGTGCTGATAGGTAACAAACCACAGTTTTTCATTTCCACAGTGAGGAAATTAAATATGAAAATCAGAACAACTCCTCTGGCCCGTCCATAGTCCTTCAAAGTACAGTAAGCATGAGGTAGCTGTGCAGCGTCCTGGCTGTCAGAGCTGCCTGGGGATGCTTTAGTCCTTGTGTTACTTAGGTTTAGGTTAAACTGTCTTTAAAAGCCTCCAGGGAGCTGTCGTGGCAACAGACTGGGATTAATGGGATGCAGGAGTCCAGGCGTGTTTCTGTCAAGGAGGTTGAGTGGCCAGTGAAGTGGCAGAGGCAGCTATCAGTAGCTCTGCCATTCCTGTGCTGTGAGTCTCTAGCTGTCTCACAGGGGCTCAGTAACCCTTTTCCCTTTCCCCGTTTACTGCCTTATATTGTCCTGCTGCTACAAGGGCACCATAGCAAAGGTCCACAGAATATGAAACCACACACCATCACCTTTGCAAAGCTGTCTTTTCAAAAGCTTTGGGCTTGGGTTCAATATAACTGCAAATATTTGCTGTATTTTTGTTTCTCTTTTATAGCTTTTACAATAGAAGAAAAAAACCCAGTGTGTGGGGGAACGGACCATTTTTCCTTCTCCCCTCACATATCTATCTCATGTTCTTGATACAAATTGCTCTCACAGACTTATTCTTTATCTATAGTAAATTTCAGTCATGTCTGGCATTTAAAGGTCTCGGTTCTCTGCTATCATGTGTTTGGGACTACTTCAGAGGTTCAGTTCTGCCAGTCTATGCTTTCGTGGATGGAGTCTTGGAGGCATTGGGCTTTCTATGCATGAGCTGCACTACCCATAACACAGGCAAGTGCCTCTTGGCTTCCAAACTGCTTTTAGAGAAGGTTGCCAGGGATGCGGGCCACCACTGCCCAGGTATTTCTTGCAGCCATTTCCTAATTGTCTTCTCCCTAGGGAACAGTCAGGATGGAGAAAACCAGCTGGATGAATTGTTTTTGTGCCAGTAGCATCTTGCTTTTGCTGCCTTTCCTGAGGAGCCCTTTAGCTTCCTATGTGTCATATCACATGTTATGGTTTTCGTAAGATGTGGAAAGGCTGCTATGGCCTGAAGATTGGGAGCAGTTGAGAACAGGCTACCAGCTCCACAGCTTGTTCTGGCAAGCAGAAAATGTCCTGCAGACTGTAGCTTGGGCAACATGTGGATGGTATTTCAACTGGAAATCACAGTGAAGAATGAATTTGTAGAATGAGCATTTGAGGTGTTCTTCAGAAGACTGCAGTGATCTACCCATAGCAGGTTTAGATGTGCTAGTTCAGGTAACCATAGCGGTGTAATAGTGAAATAGCCATGCTCCTGAGTGTTTGCTTACGTCCTCTGATGTGTTTACAACCTGTTCTTAGGGTCATGCTGCCATGGTGGCAGTTGTAGCCTTCCTGAGTTAACTGATTTAAGGCCATCATTGAATTGGTACTATATCCTGATTAACCAACATTAAACGCTGCATACTTAGAGAGTTAAATAAATCCTGTGAGGTGTATATATAAAAATGTATTAATATAAGTGCATTCTACTTGAAGGCCACCAGCTAAAGCTTTTATTCTTTTCATCTTCTGTCCGTCTTCTGTTACATAGCAGTATAAATAGACCATGATCTATTACTGGATGACAATTCCATACCAACGGCAGGGTTTAAGGACTTTAAGTACTTACAGTATTAGGCATATGAAAACTCTTTCAGAATTCAAACAAATTTACTGCAGTCATCTTTGGAAGGCACTAACAAACTTGCTATTTCTTGTCCAGTTTTTCAAAGGATTAATGTGTATTTACTAGGGACTTTTTACTTGAACTTCAACAGCAACAAACTCAGCTCACAGTTTTATTGTTAGAAGATGCTGTATAATTTTCTCTGTGTGTCTCAGTAATAATAGAATTGTTAAAGTAATGTTTATACAGCAGAAATATTTTTTGTCTTTTCCAAGAAGACCTGAGAAGAACCCAAATAGAAAGCTGAGGTTTATTACACTGTAAATTAAGGCTTAAAAGACTTCTAGTGTCATATTTATAGAACAGTGACTACAGTTCTTATATAGGATTTTTATAGATATTTTAAATAAAACTTAGTGACTTACAGCTAGCTGGTCGAAATTCATTATATTCAGGGTTCATTGCAGTTGTTAAACATTAACTAATAGTGTGCTAACAGCTAAGTAAATGTTTGGCAAGTGATCAGAAGCTCCAAATGAGGTCATAAGATACGGAGAGGTCCCGAGAGCTTACAATTCTTGTGTGTCTCCATTAATTTTGTAGCTAATAAGCATCCTTCACAGCTTGTAGGCCCTGATCTAGCAGTGCACTTGAGTGTATGCATATCTTTAAACCAATAAATAGATCCATCAGCTTCACTAAGGATGCTTATCTGCTTACAGTCATGTACAGAAATGAATACTTTGCTAGATTAAAGTATCATGGAATCACTAAGTATTGCTGGGAAAATTTCAGTACAAAAAGTTGAGAGACTTTAGGACATCCTTGTCCAGCATGCTAAGTTGCTGCTCATTAATATGTGTGAGCAGCAACTGATTTTCTCTATGGAAAGTGTTGCTTTCTATTTGATTGCAGCTCATGAGAACATAAATATATTTAATGAACTCTTGTTTATCCGTGCCTGGAAATTATCTTTATAGCTGACATGATGCATGCAGAACCATGAATGTTATGATTTTATGCTAATAGGCGTGTTTCTTATTATGTTAGGCTTAATTAAAAGCCAGCTACTCACTCACCCCAGCCCAGTATTTCAGAGGGAATAGTTTATATTCACCCCACCTCGTCTCTACTACTTTTCATGTAATTTGGGTTGATGGATTGACTGCATTGCAGCACCCACCAACTGGAATGGCATGGTAAGTGGAAATGCATAGAAGTAGTGCATTCTTTAAGGAGGTAATTTATAGCAAAAATATCTTCTGAAGTATTTAATGGTAAACAGGGGAGAAGATCTCAAAGACTTTGCACTGGAAAACTGATGACCAATTCTTAATACTGAGCAAACCTAATAGAAATGAAAATGTGAGTTATTTGGACATTTGTATGAGGCCCCTCTCCTAGTGAGTGGTGGAGATCACTAAAATATAATAGTATGAAACACAGAGAAGGAAAAGTATTTTCTTGATTTTTTTTTGTTGAAATACTGTCAGTTTATTCAGAGTTTCGTTATCTCTTCTGTTATCAAACAGGAAGTCCTGTCTTTGCTTTACTGCCCCTGAAAGGTAGACTTATCAACCAACCATTCTTTGCATTTGGCTTCCCAAAGTTTCTTCCACTTCTAGTATCTTGTGGAGAGATTAGCTCTGAAAGAAGCAGGTGGAGCCAGACTGTGTTTAGCACTCGTACACACCAGTGGATATGTTACTTGTGTGAAGACAGAAAAGATTAATCTTGACTCAATGAGGCTGACAAAGTGGCTTGGTTTTCAATTTGTTCAGGATTCCACTTATAGAAAATACAATCTCTACTCAGAAGGGACCTTGCCTTCAGTGATGTCAGAACCATGTTAGCAATACTATCAGCTTTATTGTAACACCAATGATATTACTAGGTATACAAAACCTAGTTACCTACAGTGAAACATCTTGAACTGGAATGACTTTAGGACTGTGTTTTGGGCCCGGGAATTTACATGTTTTTTTTTTTTAGTGAAGAAAAAGATAATTGTCTTCAGCTCATGGTCCCTTTTTAAAAAATAGTTTTTGTTAAAATTCATGTTTTATCTCTTGATGAAGATCCAGAATACTTAAAAGAAACAACAAAAAAAACCATAACAACCCAACAAATGCATATTTTGTTTTACACTTGTAAATTTAAAATAATCTTACTTCTGTAAGATGACATGGTTGTTCACCCATTAACTTAGCATCTAAGATCAGACCGTTACAGGTTTCAAATTGTCACAGCAAAGCTGCTCATTCTTTTCTTGATTTTTTTTCCCCCCTCTGGTGTTTTCCTTGTCTACTGATAAGCTCAGTGGGTATATTCAGACAGCATCACAACTTTGCTTCTGCTTTTGGTTTATCCTGTAGATCTCTAGTTTCCAGGTGATGAAGGGAGACCTTTTGAAAATTGCACATTCTTTACTTTTTTTGTTAAGCGAGGGAAAGCACAGCCCAGTGCTGACAGCCTGCTTTTGTCTCATGGACATGTATGCATAATTTATACAGCCTTATAAATCTTGGCTTTATGGGACTGTGTGTCTTACAAACGAGATGAAGAATGTCCCTTTTGGAAAGGATTTGTTAATGCTGAGAGAAAGTGATATTCTCTCCCTCTAACCTCTTGACCACCCTTTAGTAAAATAGTATGGTTTGGAATTTATGGATTAATCACATGTGTAGTAAACATCTTCATTTTTAAAGTCAATACAAGTTGACACCTGTATTGTCCTCTATTAAAAATAAGATGGTCTTTCAGAGAAAAGAAATAGGGAAGAAAAACTTGATAGAGTAACTTACAAAGAAAGGCCTATTATGTTTAACAGAGTAAATTTTGAAATTTACTTGGCTGTAAATTTAGCCTTGGTTGTGTTTGTATCTGTTATAGTAGTTATAGACTATTATTCATATAATTGGTATCAGATAATTACATCCCTTACAAAAATGTTAAGAGATTTTAGAAACATTTCAATTTCTTTGTGTATTTTAGGCTTGTGTAATGGGTAGCGTCAATCCCTAATACTTGGCTATTGTATTTGAATTTTTATTTTATCCAGATCAATTTAGCAATCATCCTGTATGAAGAAAAAGGCTATCCAAATCACAATGCATTTTTCTCTATTTTTTGGGAAGAACTAAAAGAACCAGGGTATCCACTTGTTTTAGCATTAGACAGTCACTACTTTGTACAGAATTATGTTTGTCTGACAAAAGTGTCTGACAAAAATCTGTATTGCATATTGATTAGAGTAGCCCAGTTAATCAGACTGTTTAATTCAAAACAGGTAAACTTACTTTTTTTGTGAAAACAGATTTAACAGGATGTTAAATTGCCCTCTGAACATCTATCCATTAACATACACAGTAAAAGACCTTTCCAATATTCTTAACGAATCAGCCAAAAACTACCGGAGGTGAGCTATCCCCAAAAAAGTAAACATAAGTGAACATTTTATATTCTTCTGTTTATGGAAAGTTAGGAAGAAATAAAAACTTGAAACCAGATCTTTTAACAAATAGGTAAAAGTAAGTATTTTATTAAAACCAAACCAGACCAAACCAACAAAAAACAACTGAAACCCAGGCACTGAGAAGTACTTAAATTGAATTTTCATGAAGAATTATTGGAAAAGGGACACTTGATTTCTTTTTGTCGATCACTTTTTTTAAAAAATAAGTTTGCTACAGTATTGCTTCAGTTCATTTTGATGCTCGCACACCATTGGAGAAGTGTTAATTTGCTGTGATCCTCATTTATACACGGGAGCTTTGAGGACTTAATTTATTTTGATTCTTATTTTGACTTTTATAACAATACTGGATGATTTAATGTTTTCTCACAACAACTTAATGCTGATTGCGTACTAATTTATATAATTCCATGTATTTTGTGTTTGATTAGGCTTTGATTTTGTCACAGTTGCTGGTCCTTGGTTGTACAAACTCAGAAATTTTATTTTTTAGAAGATGCAACACGTTTTTTAACAACCAAACCTCCTAACATCGCATTGGTCCATCTAGTTCCATGTTAATCAGAATTTTATCCTAGATCTGGAAGACCACTGAGAAGCAGGAGAAGTGATGGGTCAGTATGAGTTGTATTAGTACCACAGCATCCAGGCAGCCAGGACATGGGTCACTGTCTGTTGCTGTAGACACCATACAAAACCAAAACTGAAGCCCACCAAAACCCCACTCTATAATCATAGTAGCATTGTGGCTATGGATGATCTAAGGCAAGATTTTTAGGGAAAGGACCTCTCATTAGATCAACCCGTTCTCTGAGAAAAACAGATGACTTTTCAGGCACGCAAGCCCTACTTCAGGTCTGAGATAGAAACTAAGATGTTGTATATTAGAATTGCAGTATTGTTTTCATAGCACACTGTAGTTTCCTCTTACGTTTTACTGTCACCTAACGGTTTTGCATTTAAGTCTCTGTCTCTCAAGAACTAAGGATCTTAAACTCTCTCTGCTTCCTAATACTCCCTTTTTTTTTTAGCTATTCCGACTTCTTTATTCTCTTGGATGCTCTAATTTGTTAACATAATTAATATAAGCTTACAGAAAATTGTTCTCAACCTGGGACTTCTGTTTCAAACCTGTTCTAAAGCTTGTCTGTTTCTCCCACTTAAACCTGTCCGCGTAATAGAAGGTATCATCCTTTCTGGAATTCTCATCTTTGTATAGTATAAGTTTAAGAAACAGTAGAGGGAAGAGACAATGAACTAATATAAGTAAGTTTAAAAGGCAGAGACCAGCAGTCTGTCTGTTCTGTTGATTTGCTACATCCTCAGTCAGTTTTGGATGAAAAATGCAGCAAAACTAGGTTTTTGTGTTTTGCAAATGACAGTTTGTTTTAAACAGCACGAGTTATTACTCTCAAAGCTCAAACAGTTTGCTTTGCATTTTCTAAAACAAACAGAAGCAGAAAGATGGAAAGAGCTATCATTAGTTTTTCAGATATTTCAAAAATAGTGAGGAGTTTTTTATACTACAATAAAACCTTATTCAGAACAAGAGCTCGTGGCAAGGTCGAAATTCTTGATGATATGAGCAGCTTAGTACCTCTTCAGCTTAATATTTTATTACTTTGTATTGAAATGCGGCTCCTAAGTTTTCTAACTAGATGCAGTGCTCATCTGTAAGTAAATGAGATCACAGACAGGATCCCTTACAGGAGTAAGGGTGGTGTGGCTGGATGCAGTGAAGGCACACGACTGGCTGTCCAGGTCAATCCTTCATGCAGTTCACCAGAGACTACTTATGCCTTGAGCTACTGGGCTAGAAGTGGGAGTTCAAGCTTTCTTGGCTTCTTAGAATCATTTTCGTTGGAAAAGACCCTAAGACCATCAAGTCCAACTGCTAACCTAGCACGCTGCCAAGTCCACTACTAAACCATGTCCCTCAGCACCACATCTCCACGTCTTTTAAATACCTCCAGGGATGGTGACTCAACCACTTCCCTGGGCAGCCTGTACCAGTGCCTGACAACCTTTGAGGTGAGGAAGTTTTTGTTTTCTTCCAGACCATTGAATCCTCTCTTGAGCAGATAAGGTATCTTCCTAATCTGCCCTCACTATGTATAATCCATATTTCTCATGTTACTGTTTTTTTTCTCAAGGTTTCTCTCTGTTTCCTCCTTCATTCTCCTTAGGAGCTGTCTTTTTTGCTTCCTCTTTCTAAACAACTCACTGACAGTACTGTTACTGCTACTGCCAGCTCTGATTTTTCCTCTGCCGAAGAGAGGGCAGCACTCAGTGGCTTGTATCCTGAAAGCAGCATAGCTTGGGGTCATATAGGCTCTGCTTTCAAGGTGATAAAAACCTTGCGACTCCATGGTGCCAATGTGACCTCACTACTTGTAGTTCTAGAGCTTGCTTGATTAGACCTGGGCTTGGATACTTCTGCGTGGTGCTTCATGTTTTGCAGGGCAAACATGGTTTCAATTGAAGAAATTGTATTCAGTCCTTTAACCTTTTCTCAGCTGCTCTCCCTTAGAGTTGTCCACTCAAGAATGTCATATGAAAGAGCATTGCCAGCTTTCTAATGTGGCTGCAGTTTTATCAATACTGTTTAAGACTTAAGTGTTTGCTGTTTCTTTATTCTATAGTGGAGCTATTTTGATTAAAATTTACATTGTCAATCAAAGTAAAATATAACAGTAAAATTTAGGCATTGGTAAATTTTAGCGGCATCCGGTGAAAAGCTTTCTAAACAGCTCTTGCAGGGTGGTTTCTAGGTACTTGAGATATAAAAAATTATGGGAAAAACTACTGTGTAAAGCGGCCCTCTAATCATCGTCCATACCAATATGTGAAATCCTTTCTCCAAAACTGTTTTTCAAGTAGGGCAGGAATTTGTGGCTGTGTCATGAACTATTCAGTGTGTGATTGACTGGATATTTAAAATTTTAGATTTTCAGTCTATGCATCTTGTTTGATGGTGGCTGGCAGATAAGGAAAAAAAAATAAACTGTGAGAATGGGCTGTCTTTACAGGTGTTTAGACTTTAAGTTACCTGAACTAGGATATATATAGTTCTGCATTCTGTCTCTTCTATATTTTATGTGACTGAAGAGGTGCTTGTAATGTTCTCGATGGTTTTATTCCCACTCCACAGAACTGGTATGTATTGGAGAACACAGATGAATATAGAGACACGAGTCTGTTGGTCAAAAGTGGGATGGAAGCTTGCCAGCATAGGAATGGATATAAAATCTGAATTTCTCAAATAAAGTAGTTTTGAACTGTTTCATAATCTGCTTGAGGAGTCAAATAAATAAATGTTTAATGTCAGCCTGAAACACATTGTACGTGAGAATAATGATTGGAATATTTTAAGGAGATGAAAAATGTTAAAACACACAGCTGTGAGACTACCACAGACCTTCAGTGTCCTTTGAGTTGAATGATGCTGCAATGTCTTCCTGAGTGCATTAGCATCTTGAAATGGTGATTCAGAGGCTTCCTAAAATCTTAGGTTAGGTTTAAGCTTTGGAACTTCCCTGAAGGGCAGAACAGAAGTAGAACTGGCATTTCAGAATAAGCTGTGTGCATGTGTTCAGGAATAACTGGACATTACAGTTCAGTGGGGGTGGCCTTTAACATAGAAACCTCATTTTTTTCACCTTGCAGCATGTAAACAAAGGAGAAGATAATAGGTTCATAGAATCATGGAATGGTTTGGGTTGGAAGGGACCTTAAAGATCATCTAGTTCTAACCTCCCTGCCATGGACAGGGACGCCTCCCGCTAGATCTGGTTGCTCAAAGTCCCATCCAACCTGGCCATGAATACTTCCAGGGATGGGGCATCCACAGCTTGTCTGGGCAACCTGTTCCCAGTGTCTCACCACCCTCATAGTGAGTAATTTCTTCTTAATATGTAAATGTGCCCTCTTCAAGTTTAAGGCCATTAACGCTTGTCCCATTGCTACATGCCCTTATAAAAGATTGTTTATTATAAATTGTTGAGAATGCTGAAAAACAAAAGACAGAGAAAGTATATTAACTATATTAGGGTCCTGTGAGAAGAGGAAGGACTTTGGTAGGATGTAGTTGTAAGGCCATCTTGTCATAGCATCCAGTTATGCTGGAGACAACTGATGACCACTGACCATCTCAGTGGAAGTAAAGTGAGCAGAGCCACAGTGGGCCACAGAAGGTGTTGTAAAGGCTGGCTTATCACAGAAAGGTGCTTAAAGGTCCCCAGCCATGTGAAAACAAAAGGTATCTGTGGAGGAGTGTTACTAATGAGAAAATACAGCCACCTTAATCCGTGAGACCTTACAATTTCAATGCTATGCACACCAGAATAAGGTAGGGGGTCAAGGGCAGATTTCTAATTTGTTCCATTTTTTTTTTTTTGTTACTGCTTGGTCTTGATTTATTACATTTTCATCAGTGAGGTCACTGAAGACACTTGAGGCAAAACATTACATGCTATTTATATTTTTTTTTAATTGAGCACTGTGATTCTGTCTTAGATTCATCTTTATCATGTTGTTAATAATCCAATATGCAAGGCATCTATTTAGTACCTTGTGCATATATATGAAGACAATATCTTTATCCTGAAATTCTTGATCTGCTAACATTTTGGAAGTTGCAGTTCAGCATACTCAGAAATTTGGTTTGATATCTTAAAAACAAGCTTTAAAATCTCATTAGTTTCACAAATCAATGCCTGTTTGGACTGAATGGTTGGAACTGGAGGTAGTTTAAAACAACATTCTGTCCTTAGCAAAGTGAAGTCACAACTTGGCTAAAAGTAAAATTTATATATATTTTAAAGATACTTCAACAAGTGTGAAATTACTAGGGCACTGAACTTTTTTTTGTTGCTGTAGGCAACCTCCATGACATCTGTTTCTAGTAACTGTCATTGTATTACAATAGTTTCACGTAATTACATTTTCTCTGTTCTGCAACTCACTGAACATTTTGGGACATTTGTCTGTTTGGGTTTATGGAGTTTCTTAATGTTTGTTTGTTTGTTCTTGTTTTGTTTTTAAAATGTTCAACATAGGCAACCAATTCAGACGAAAGACAAGGACACTTTAAAAAAGAGTCTAAATGTGGGAAAACAAATTCAACCAAAAAAGTTAGCCACTCAAAATCTAAAAGTGCTGAAAATCACAGTTTCCATTATAGGGGTGCATTGCTGTCGTTGTCACTGGGGAACTGTACAGCTTGAGTAGGGCTATGGCTGCTCTCTGGCCTCTTTTCTGTGGGCCATCATTGCTCTATAAGGGTATTAAGGCATGTATCCAATGGCTGGTTGTTTAAGAGAGATCAATTCAAGCACTTGCTGAACAGCTTTGCTGTATGAGAACTTTCTGGCTTCCTTTGCAAGGCTTTGACCAGTCCTAATGCCCTTCAGTGGCAAAGGTAAGGAGGCATTGTACGAACATGTCAAATAGTGACAAAGGCTTTTGGGGAAGACTGGTCCATGTGCCTTTCTGGTAGTTACCCTCCTCGTTAGTAATGCTATGAAGACAGAGAATAGGGCTCTGTGAAGAGAAACAGGGAGAGACTGGAAAAAATTATCACAGATTTCATGAGCCTTAACCACTTTCTGAGGAGGCAATTCAGTATAACTGTTATCTGCAGCCAATTCAGCTAAGCAAATGCATACCAACACTGAGGTACTGAGGCCAGCTTGTCACCAAAACACCAAAAGCCACCTCCTTGAAATAATGCAACTTTTTAGATACCCACCTGAACAAAAGAATTACTTTAAAAGCAAACAACACATGAATATAAATTATTTACAACAGGAGCCACGGACATCTTCTTTCACTACAACACGAAATTGATAAAGACACAGTGTAAGAAAACTAGTTGAGATATGCAATTCCTATTCCTGCTGCACTTTTTATGTCCTCTCCCACTCACCAAGTCTGTGGGAGATTTTTGGGAGGAAGAAGAGAAGTGCAATAAGATGAGAGATGTTATGATGAAAGGAGAGAACTAAAACACTCATAAACAGGTTTTTGTCAAAAACGGGAAAAAAGAGCAAAGAATTTGATGAGGGGATCTTGGACTTTCTTCAACCACTGAGCTTACTGTGCTATGAATGAGTGGCAATGGATGCTGGTGTCTATACTGGGTTTTCCTGAGCATGCAGAATGTATTCATCAATTGCTTTTTAAGCAAGAGGGATATTATCTTTGTCTTTCTCAGTTTCTCTTTCTTTTTCATAGTGATTTGTTTTGTTTACTAGAATTTCTTCCATGTTATTTAGTATTGTTGAGTTTGTATTCCTGGACTTGCTGAGGTTGGTTTTATTCATCTGACAAAAAGGGAAGTTATTTTGCTTGCCAGTTGTGCTTTCTTCTATGCTGATGGTGGCAATAATAATGTCAAGGAAGTGTTATGCCTGGCTACAACTTGTGAAAAGCAAACCAAAGAAGCATAACGTTTTCCTGTTGCATGTGTTTATAAGCAACTGTTTAGCCAAGGATGTAAGTACAAAAGCTTTCACTGAAGATTTAAAAAATAAGTCTAAGAACCTATAGAGACAGACTAAGAGTCAAACTGGAAAGAAAAAGAAGTATTAAACATCTAAGAATCATTTAAGTGATGATATGAAGAGAGGTAGTTCTTGTCCTAAAAAGTTAAAAGAACTTTAAAGTAAAGGTGTCTTCTTTAGTACAAGATCAGGAATAACTACTGATATAAGGGATAGACAGTTGAATAAAAAACCATTGTGTCCAAAATCTATTTCTTTCTTCTTGATTTCCTGCCTTCTCTTCATTCCCCTTTTTTTTCCTTTCCTGATTCCTCTATCCATAATTCTTTTTATACTTCTATTTTTGTTTTATCCTTCCTCTCTATCCCTCATTTTGTGACTCTAACGCTTGTCCTTCTTCTGGCCGCTCTTCTTCTAGCTGTGCCCTTGTTTTCTTGCTATTTTGTGTAACTCAGTTTGACTGTGCCAAGGCCACAGCATCTACGGTGATAGTAGCTTGTGCTATCTCCAATAGCCCAGCTTCAGGGTCTTGAAAGAAGTAAGAACAAATCTCCACGTTTGTGCCAGTTTTGGCACATGGCTGTGCAGATATTTGTGTTTCATTTGGTATTCATTCTTTAAGCTCCTGTGTTATCATTCAAAGAAATTTAAAGAATGTGCAGGAAGAGCCAACTTTTGAAGTTTTTGTTTTGAAGTTAGGTTAGTCCTTGACTTTTTGCTTTTAAGTCTACAAACAAAAAGTGCTCAAAATAAAAAAAGAGTTTAAATCAAATAAGTGGTGGCTGAAAGCTTGTTACTTAAACAGCAGCAACTTTTCTTGAAAACCATAAATGAAACAGATGTAATTCAAACCAGTTTGAAACATCTCAATAAATACAGTAGTTATAACAATTCTACAGCTCATTTTTAATATACAAAAATACATTAATTTACACTCTTTCACTATCAGTTTGACTTTTAAAAGGGAGACACAGTGTTACCCTGTACTATCATTAAGCTATATAACTGATGTAAACTCAAAGATGCAAAAGGATCTGAATGCTTTTCTGAGGCAGGGGTAGAAAACAGAGGAAAAATTGCTGTTAAAATAGGAAAACATTTTCCTGAGTGTATAGGCATCCTATGGAACTCATTCCTGCAGAAAGTTAATGATTCATAGATGCCATGACTGGGTTTGAGATGGTTAGCTCTGAAAACTATGACTACGAATGTATCTGACTGAAGACTTGAGATCTGAAAAGGAATCTCGGCACATGCATGCGTAAGTGGTTCAGCACATTGCAGTGTTAATAGCTGTATACTGAAACAAATGGTAATGGGTATTTTTAAAAGGTGTTTGATGTTCTAGCATGGTAAAAAAATGTAGCATGGAAAAAAGTGAGTATTTGCTGTAGAGAGAGCTTTGTTTCAAATACCACGTTTAAGCAGAAAAACTAACAGTCTCAAAATGATAGAACATCCCTGCAATGATTAAGACAACGGCAGGAAAATCCATAGTTTTTACTAAAGTAAATGTACTTTTCTTTTTTCTAAATGTACTTTTTTTTTTTTTTTCTAAAAAAGTACATTTGTGAGAATGGAGTAGTAACTGAAAGGGTGAGAAGATTATCTAAATTTCACTGATGTTTTGGTAAATAAAAAGCAATATTTTGTATTAAATATATAACGCAGGAAAAAAAACACTGAAGTCTTTCAGCTCTGGAGATAATGAAAATTTCATTAAATGTTAAATAAAATGCATCCTTGTTGATTGTTTCCTCTATGGAGAAAGAACTCAAAATTTTTTATCTTTTTCTCCAAAACAACAGTATTTTTATTATCTTGGTTTATGCAGTTGTAAAACTAATGATTAGGAGTAATTATTATTAATATAAAATGTTTGCTGAAGCAAACTTATTGGAGGTCAATAAATTTGCAGGGTCATTCCACAAGAAAGGGCAGTGATTGCATGTCAAATGAAATGGATATTCCATTCAGGACATTTATTAGCTCAGATTTTTAACATCAATTAAGAAAGGGTTTCAGAAGACTTCGTGTTGATTACTGACATTAAAATGTACATTCATTTGAGATCTTTCTTTGGTAATCATCTTTATATCAGTCAGGGATTGTTGGATCTGAAATTACCCCTTCTAATTTGCTCCTGGTCTCCAATAATAAGGCAGAAAAGATGGTAAAAATGGTTGATTTTTCCTACTTCATAATAGCTGGTCTCCCCTTTTCTTCTCTTTCCAGCTACTAAACAGAGAGCTAAAATCACCCTCCTGTCCCCCGTGTAACTGTGTTTTTATGCTTTATTTTGGGCTATTTTCTAAAAGCTCAATTAATATGTCAGTTGATGCCAAATATACCTGTAACATTCAACATGAAGCCTGCAATCCTGTTGCAATCTCAGTTTCACAAAGCTTTCATTTTTCTGCTTTTGTGCTGATTGTATGTGATATGTGCACTGCTAGTTCCATTCTTGTTAATTAATAGGGTTTCAAGAAGATGAGTGGGAAGAGGAGGAGGAGGAAGGGGAAGAGGAGGAGGAGGAAGAAGAATAAGAGGAGGAGGAAGGAAGAGGAGGAAGAGGAGGGAGGAAGAGGAGGAGGGAGGAAGAGGAGGAGGGAGGAAGAGGAGGAGGAGGAAGGAAGAGGAGGAGGAGGAAGAGGAAGTAAGATGAGAAGAATTACTGGATAGCTAAAAGCGCTTATCAATACGGTAGCCCTTTAATATCTCTTTAATTATGTTTTCTTACCCTCATATGTTCCTTGCTACAACTTGAAAGCCCACACCAAAGTGTTGTGTCATTAACACTGTATTTTCACCTCTTTCCACCTGGAGCAATAACGTAATCAAATTTGTATCTGTATTATTGTCCTTCAGTTCTGCTAATCTTCCTTAAAAGGGCTGTAAATAGCACCAATCAGATTCCATTTGAAATAAAAGCTAAAAAAGAGGGAAAATCTGCAAATAACTCCTCCCCAGGCCAGGACCTCCTCCAGCTATCATGACCAGAGCAGGTAGATAAGGTTTCATGTGAAAGCAACCACATGTTAAATCAACTTGTAGATCAAACTTTGACAAGCGCTGATATGAAGGGCTGGCAGAGGCCACATGGGAACTGGGTGCTACATATCCATTATTTCTCTGTATTTTCCCAAGATATCTGAAGAAAGCAGAAAAAATGAAAATCTTCCATCTCTCTCTAAGCAGTTCTTCACTCCTCATTCACTAATGGATGTGCAGCTCTTCTGGAGCATTACAGTGTTCACAAGCTGTAATATTTCACTCCAAATAATCTTCTGCTTGAGAAAAAAATACACTGAGACATAAAGCTCTCTGTTTTAATCAATTATAATTCATTTATTACTTTGGGCTTGCATCCAAGTGTGAATTGCAAACCTTTTATGCAGTTTCCACATGAATGTATGGTTAGAAGGTACATGTAATAAAACAAAGATAAAATCATTAAAATGGTATGGATGTTTCTTCAATGTACAGTTCAAAATTATCTATGCTTTTTTTGGTGCTATATTAAAATAATATGGTCTTTACTACAGTCATCATCCCATTACAGAAACAGACATGGACAGAAATAAAGACAATTTTTTACCAAAAAACCCTGCCTCCCAGAAAAAAAATCAGGTTTCACATGCTCTTCAAGTTCATCTGTTTCACCCAATTGAAGAGATCATACCTTTGAATCTGATAAATTGCTTTTTTGTGGAGAACTTTTATGAATAATATAATAGATAGAATTAAAAAAAAAAAAGGAAAATACACATCAAAGTGTAATCTTAAAGTGTAAATTCACAGTAGTAGCCCAAAAGGAATAAGCAAACAGACTGCTAATCTTTCACCATGATTGCTTCTAGTCATAATTTGAATTCAACTCTTTAGAGTTAGAATATGTGAAACAGAGTAAGATAATTTTTAGTCCTGAGGACTGTGGCTGAATTCTAACAAAGCAGGTTCACTTCAACACTTCAAGTGTTTGTGCATCTATGCTAGGTACATTCACAAAATCATATGCTGTCCATTGGCTTGCTGAACTTAGGCATTGTATCAGGACTGCATTTTGAAAGCGAATATCCCAGCCATTCCCACTTGCTGTGTTTTACTTTGTGTCTCGAAGCAGCGTCAGAAATTGCAAACTGGATTCTTTTTTAACTGGTTATGAACTGAGGATGAAGTCCACTGGCTAACGAGCATTCAGTCCACAGAAGCTGTTGTATACTAGACTCAGTCAACATTCCTGAGATGTATGTGGTATGAATGCTGCATCCTCGGCACCGTTTTGCCCTACAAGCCTTCTCCTGTGGGGCTGCTCTATTGGCTTACACAGGTGTGATCTCACTCTTCTGAGCTAGACCTTTGTCTTTTTGCCATCAGTCTGGTTCTTGGGATTTAAGGACAAAAGTGGGCAAAAGTTCCCTTACAGTCCAGGGCACTTCAGGAGTGAACCTCAGAGAAATTTAGAAACTAGTAAGGTGCCTAGGTATCTTATAAAAAGGGACAGAAAAAGCCCAGGAAGGGTGGTTTTTTAATTTTTAGAGAATACTCATTTTATGATTGATCTGCCTCGATCAACCTCAAAAAATTATGCAGTTTGTAAAGTTAGAAATAATGGCACGGATTGCTAATATATATGTTTGTGTGTGGAGTATATGTTGTGTTGCTTCAATATCACTGTACTTTATGAGAGTTGTTAGGAAAGGAATGAAAATACATCATTAATTCTTTCATTTAAAAAATAGATGAATGCTATTTTTAGCACTGTAATATTACCTTTCTTTAGAATTTCTAAAAATGTAGTCCCATGAATTTAATCTATCAATCACATTTGCATAAATATGAGATTTGCATGTATCATAAAACAAAGAAAAAGCTACACTGTGTAGCTAACCCCTCAAAAAATTCACTCAGATTAACATTTAGAGTTTGGTTCTAGCTGAATTAGAGAGATACACTATTTATTTTTGTCCTCTTTTTTTTTTTTGTTGTTTTTCTTCTGTGTTGTATTGCAGTGTCATCTTTGAAGATGCTGTTGCTGGAATTAATCACTTCTCCATATACCAGAGCACTGGCATCCTCAATTTGTTACTTCAAAGGATATTGACCAAGAAGACAAGTAATTAAACGGCCCGTAACATAGGTAAATGATGCTCTTGGGATCAAAGGACTCCCCTATGAATACTCTGTGCTGCTCTGTTCTGCCAGAAAGTGTCATTTGGTTGCAGTGGCTGTAGTGTGGTAGTTTTTGTCAGTCCTTCAAAGTGAGGGGTTTCCAAACAGGATCTTCCTGTTTGTTTTCCTTGTGTGTTAATTGTTCACAAAATACTAAGATGCATATAAGACTTGGTCAAAAATCCATTCATATGACATGGCTACATAAGTACTTGCAGGCTAGACTTCTGAACCACTTTCAAGTAAAAGACAAGATAGTTACTAGTAGTCTGCTTTGGAAATGGGTAGAGATGGCTGACTAAGAACTGTCTGTTGCAAGAAAGTAGTTTGCAAAAGCTTTAAATCTTTAAAACTTTAAACCTTACCCTGAACCATGACCATTGTTTTTAGTCTCCTTTGAACATGAGGTAAGCTTAAGATGTAAAAATCACTCCTTTTCTAGTACAAGAGTACCCACGTAGAAGGTTAGTGTAGAAGAGTTACTGCACCAGTACTCATGCTGTAGCTTTGATTGTGAGAGCTTGATTGCATAGAAATGCTGCCATGTGCCTTCTCTAAGCATGTTTTCCTAGGAATCATGGATGTGTCTGTCAGCGGCTCTGTCCTCTCTTCCTTTACTGATTTCTCACTTTTTTGGAAAATAAAGATCTCATTCAGGTGTCAATAGTTTATATATCATTAGCTTTGAACTAGGTTGGGTATTTCACTGTGCTGCAAATAAATAATGGAATTAAAAATCTACATGAGTGTTGGAAAGCAGAAAAAATATCTGTGCTGTGAAGCAGTCATTCTTTATGTTACAGCTTCTCTGATTATGATGGATAGGAGCTGCTCTCCTGCAGCAAAATAATATGAAATATATATGTGTGTGATATAATATTAAGAAGAATAAATTAAAAGTATTGTGTTTGTCTAGAAGGTGATGCTGGATCACCAGCTAGTATTAATTTCCATACTGGTATTGAGAGTCAATGATTCGGTACTAAGAATCAATACCTGAATACATTGCATGATAGTATAAAAGTATTTCCATTCAAAATGAAGCAGAGGTCTAGCTGCAAGAATTTTTGCAAGATTAATTGAATACTCTGTTACAGTAAAACATATATTCAGGTGTATGAATAAATAATAATCTCATATGGATTTCAGCTGCTAGCCTGCTATGTACAAATTCTATTCTGCTGTAATGATAATCTGGTATGATGAATTCTTTATGCAATTTTATGTAAAATAATTGTGAGCCCAATTTTTTTTTTTCCTTATTACTGTTTTTTACTAACTCATTAAAGTGCATGGCTTAGATCAACATTTTTGGTGAGGTATTTTCCATTGCTCTTTAAAATTAACCTTCTTAACTAGTGGTGCTTTTTCTGTTCTGCTTCTTATTGTTAACAACCTGCTAAATCTTAATAAGGAGAGCAACAGTCAGCAGGAGCTATCATTCAATGATAACTATCATTCAGCTAACACCTATCATTCAATGCAAAAATATTACACTTTATGGGTAAAACTAAGGAGCAATAGCCACTAAATCTCAGAATAAGAAAATAATTACTTCAGCCGTATGGTGTCTGTACTGAGAAGGATTGCTTCCTCTTTGGAGTCACTCTTGTGGGAATTTTTAATAAAAAATGAATTCACTTCAGCACTGAGGATGTGGCCACTAGGCTGAACATGTCACTCCAAAAATTACAGGTCCTCTTCCCTAACTTGTGCCACGAGCAGGAACAGGCTATGGAGTCTGTTTTGCCCTAACTCCAGTAAATTGTAAAAATCTTCCTGGCTTCAACAGAACCAGATTTACACAGTAGGAAAGATTTGTCTAATGACAGGATCTTTACTTGGATTTTCTGCAGCTGGAAGACTTTTCCACATGTGATCAAAGTAATGGTACTAGTACTGACAGGAGGACGATACTACAGAAGCGCAGAAATTGTTTGCAGGAAGGTTTACAACTTCTGAGGGTGGAAAATGACGTGTTGTCCTCTCACAAAACATAACAAAGCATAAGTAGAAAAATATCTCTGAATTATGGATAATAGTAGGAGAGAGCACTGTAATTTAATTTGTACTCTTGATATTTTTTCATACACTTACCGTGCAGGGAGATAAGTCCCATATATCTTCTATTAGTTAAAAGACTGGAAAGCTCACTTTAATTTTGTTTAGAATGTATGCAAAAACTTGGAATGTAACTCTCAAGGAGGACAGAACATCTGTACTAGATCTGGATTTTTCAAGCCATGATTCGGAGTTGTTAAGTGCTCTTTTATCTTCTAGTCAATGCTGAATATTATTTTCCTGGATGTATCTCCCTTCAAATGCGAGTTGTTCTGTTTTTAATAAAAAAAAACTGCTTTGTAGATTAAATGTCTTCAAAACAATTATTAAAAAAATAATTGAATTAATTAAAAACTGGAGAAACTAATTTTACCAATAAATTCAATTTACTGTTGCTTTTAAATAAAAAAGTCTAAGAATCTGGAGCCTTGTTAGGTTAATTCATACCAGAATGACTTGTATACAATTCATGAAACCACAAATCCCTAGTGGAGTGTTTTCTTTTAGAAAGTTTTGTTTACATAGAGATGTTCCACTAAATATGTTTGTATGACACCTGAAGATAAAACCAATTATTTCTTGTTATAGAATATGTTCTTTCCTTACTGAAGTACTATTGGGTTGAAGGACATTATTAAAATAGTGGACCTTTAAAACATCATTCACCTGGTCTGTGGATGGTTTATTTACTATGTCATATTTGTTCTCTGAATGCTTATTTAAAAAATAATGTGATATCTAAGCAAGGCAGAAGGTATTTGCAGCAAACACTTTATACTTTGCTAATTTTAAAACTTTCTGGTTTATTTTTGACCATGTTTGACCATGTTTTCAATACCAGTAACATTTAATGAGCTCTTGAAAGGTTAAAACAAAAAGAAGGAAAAAAATATAAAACTGAACTTTCTTAATTATCTGTGTATGTAGATAATTAAACTGGGAGAGACAGTTTATAGGGATTTTTATTACCGAGCTCTGGGTAGTGTGAGCCTTTTTTTTGCATTGAGAAAACTTGCCAGAGTAAAATGAAGTGTTTTGTTATTTAACCTGTTAATTAAGATATGGAAAGATTTTTTAATAGAAAGCTCTGTGAAGCACTTCCCTTCAGAGGCAGTAACTCATGATGCTATCCTGCACATACCACAGACATTTCCATATGCATGACCAAACTGGACTCTTACTTCTGAATGATGGTTTTCTTCCAGTTCAGAATTAAAGAGGTACAGACCACAGCACCCTTTGTCTTCCCCAGAAGCAGGATGTGACCAATCACTTTTTAATTCAGTGAGAAGGGGAAATCATGATGCTGCTGGCTGAGAGACACTGTCTCCCAGCTCTTGCAAGCTCCCTGCTCTGCACTCAAGTCTCTTGCCTTTGCGGATTTCTGAATCCAGTTGCAGGAACGCAGTGGGAAGGTCTTCTGCGTGAGGCACCAGCTCCCACTGAGTTCCTGCAAGCAAAGCAGCAGGTCACCTGAAGGTGATGATGTTTTCTGCTTAATATAAAAAGGGTGGAATAACGTATTTTACTGGAGTAGGCTTTGATAAGGCAGCCTAAACTGGACGAGTGTTCCTGGAATTGCCTACCATTACTGAAAAGCAATTGTAATTTAGATATCTGTTTTCCTAGTGAATTGATTTGTTATGGGAAAACCATTTTTGTGCTAGGACAAGTCGTATACATATTAGACCTCAGGCTGACAAATCATGTCTTGGTAAAACGTGAAATTATCCTTCTAGCAAATGGCTTTAACATTGATTTGGTCATGGATTAATATGCAGCCTGATTGATTTTAAAACTAATTATTAATATAAGCTTTTTTGGGGTAGCAGTTTCATCTAAACATACTGGCCTAGAAACAGAGAGATTATTTAATATCTAAAAGATCAAATAGATTTGTATTCCTGAGGATCTGTCTTTTTGTCCCTGCTCCTATGGTCCCTGCTGTGGGGAGGACAAGTAGGGGAGTAAAGAAACATCAGGAAGTGTAGCTAAGGGAGAAGAGAAACCAGCATGGCAGTGTGGATGTCTCTGCTATAGGTCAGGAGAACACTGCAAGCTGATGAACTTGCATACTTGACAGAACGTCTTAGGAGCAGGCTGGAGGAAGTATGCCTGATACGGAAAAACAAGAACTAACAATCCTGTATCAATCCTCCGCTCTGTAGAATAACAAAAGGTCAAAACCAAGCATTCTGGTCATCTGGAGAACTGTTGAAAGGTTCTGAAAAGCACTTGTCTTATGCCCTTTGTGTAGAAAGAAATCCTGTGGTATGGAATGAAACAGGGATTTTGGATTATCTTTAGCTATCTGACAGAATAAGACATTCTCTTTACTTTCCTGAAAACTGGATGCTCAACAACTACTGTTTGAACCTTCGTGATATAACAAGGTCAATTTCTTGATATTTTTACTGTTGTCACTGTGGTAAGGAACTAAATGAATTTTCCTTCCCTTTATGTTATACCTGCTAGGCCAGCCATGAGCTTTTCCAGTCATCTCCTAATATGCAAAAGGGAGTCTACTAATAATTAGTCTATCAATCACTTTGTCCTTCCCCTTGCTTCTTTATACTGGTGGACAGAAGAAGCAGTGCTAGTGTAGTACTGAATGAAATGGTAAGATCCAGAAACAGAAAAACTGCACAAATGCTGTGTCCATGAGGCAAGAAGGATGAGTTCCAACCTTAGCCTTAGAAATTCAGCAGATCTTCCAGACTTTGGGGAGAAAGAGGCACTGCTTTATTAGCCAGACCTGCACTGTGAAGAAATGAAGGACTTCAGTATCAAGGTTGAGTGAGACACCTCTCTAGAGCAGCAAATCAACCTAATTTTTGTAAAACATTCTATAAATTTTCTAAGTATCTGAAAGCAGAAGCAATACTTGAATATAGATTCCAATATACTGGAGAATTTAAAAAAAAATATTTGCCTTGTACTTTTCAGTCAGCTTCAGCAGCTTATTAATATTAATATAAATTCAGTAACAACTATAATAATACTGTACTGTTTCACTGTAGAAACGGTATCTTCCAATGCCAATGTTCTGTTGACTGAAGAAATAGAAAAGTAAATACACTGCAGTTAAATACACTTTATACATGACTGGAAAGCAGCGTAGAAACCAAACGTAGCTTCTGAATGTAAAGTTTCTCCTTTTGGAATTTAGAGCAGATGTGCTCTGTAAAAAAAAAGCCCTGGTACTTTCATTAAGGCCATGAAGTGAGGTTGTAAAAAGGTGCTGAAGCAGCTTCATAGGTCGTGGTTCATTAACTCTAATTGTCTTGTCTGGATTCCATCTGATGGATCATCAGGTCTGTCCTGTCTCACATCCTTTTTCTCACCATCTTCAGGTGACCAGCTTACAGAGCTTTTTTTCAAAAGTATTTCCAACATCAGTGGGCCTGGTAATATTCTAAACCACTTCAGTCATACTTGAACGTTTCTTTTTCTTGTTGGATTTGCTTCTTTCCTTGTACTCTTTCTGTGTGGAGCTTTCCTCTGTAAAGAACAGAACCACCATTAATAAAAACATTTAAGATTCTGTGGTATTATGTTACACAAAAGTTTTCCCACTTGACAATACTTGGTTTTGGAGGTCAGAAAGTTCTTACATGCATTAAAAATAGAAAATGTAAAAGTCTTATCAAACAAGTGCCTTTTGATTTCAGACTTGTTATGAGGGAGTGAAGAAGCAATGTTTTCATACCACCCACGTAAGACAACCATATAATTTATAGTATGTGGCCATCTGTGTATTTCCCAAGTTCTTGTTTCTTTATTAGAATTAACTGTGTGCCAAAAGCAGAATTAACTCCACAGGCAGTGGAAAAGATATAGAATAAGTATAGAATTTTCCTCCCTTAATTTCAAGCTGTTTGTGGCTGAAAGTTGCGTCATGGTTGCTTGGTGTCCTAAGAAAAGGAATTAAAGCTTTCAGACCACTGTCAAAGACACCCCCCTTTATAGCAGTAAATATATTTACATGGGCACAGAACTGCGTGTTTTCCCCACTAGGATTAAAATATTAAAAAAAAATTTCAGAACTTTTTTTTTTTGGCAAGTTTAATTCCAAAGTGTAACTAAAACCTCAGGTCACGGTAACAGAAGGAATAATCTTTCATTACTATGGAATATTACAATTTGATTGGCTTTCAGTGTGATTTACAGTTCTTCAAAATAAGTAAATGAGTAATGCTCTGCTGTTAAACATTAATTTCAATAGCATGATTGGTAGTAGGGAATGTTCTGAAATGAAGCGAGAGCTGTAAATCTGAATATGTTTTCTGCGTTTATAAAATCAAAGTCCAAGATTCCATCAGGTTGACTTTTACTGGTTGTTAAATTTGTTTTAAGTTCTAAAAAATATTTATTTCTATATCCCTGATATATTGTGCCAAAATAAAATAATAAACTGTGAGCATGTTATACACCTCTCATTTTACTGGTTTTAAATCTGTGGAATTTTTTATAGTTGTAGACCCCAAAGTTTTGAAAAAAATTCTTATCAATCCATTTTGCCATTATTAGCAGACAGATAACTTCCTAGAAACACTACCAACATAAAATATCTATAAGTGTATATATATATATATTTAAAATATTTTATCAAGTGTATTCCATTTTTAAAAAGGAATTTGTTTTCTTTCAGAAGGCCACTGTAATGGGATATTCCTGTCAGAATTGCCTGATACCCATTGCTCAAAATCTAATTAGCATTTATGTTTCTTTTAGCAAGGTGTTATTCTGTTTGTTCCAGTTTACTATCTGAGCAGTGGTTTAGTTCTTTTTGTTATAATCCTAAAAAATACAATATGTGTAACAAAATGAAAACAGCCTATCTTACCTGTGTTTCCATATGTCTTCTGGCTTTCTAGAAAAGAGTCTTCTTATTCTCTCAAAAAAATGTGGAACCACTCCATAGTATAAACTCAGTATTCCATTCTGCGCTCTACATATCAGCATTAACTTCATCCTTTTACAGCCTCCTCTTTTCTATTATTAATTCTATGTCAGGATATAACTGATCCTGATTTAGCCATGGCATGCTAAGCTCCTTATTCTATAACTTTGCAGTCTTCTCCATACTAACCATGTAATCTGAGAGCATAAAACAGAGATGAAAACTGGTGGATTATTCAGCAGCATCTCTGGTTTTTAGTTTCACCACACTTTTGTATTTTTATTGTCTGAAAATGGAAATTTTTTTTCCTGTGTTTTATCTATAGGTGAGGAGCTCACTGGCCTTATTTTCACACTGCACTATCTTAACTTCAGCCTGTTGTGGGCCTTTGTAATTTTCTTAATAACAGAAGGAAGAGAGAGGTGTTTAAGTATACTCATAAAGCACTTTTTAATGCAAAAATTTCACTTCTTCAATCTCCAGTGTTAATTTACTTGTCTAGCTTCCAGTTTTCCTCTGGGAAGCTCTACTAATTTCCTTCACATTACAGTTTCATATGCATCTTAGTCCATGTTTTCAGATGTTTGACTTTTATTAGCTATACAAAACAGAATATTTTTTCTGCTTTGATAGCATCCAGTCTCCAAAATCCATAATTAGGGAGTTACTCCATTTCCAGTTCTTTTCTCTTGGATCACCATTAGTTGTTTTAAAATTGCAGTCTTTGCATAAACTGAACAGACTTAGGCTCTGATATCTGATCTATACAATCTGCCATCAAAGAAAATGAGGACAACTTATGTTGACCTGTTGCATAAATCTGCAGCTAGGAAAAATATTACATTCCCTGAGAAGAATGCTGGTGCCTTTACATGTTGTGAAGTCTAGTTTGATTTTCTTTCCTTTCCTTTTTTTGTTATTCCCTCATCTCCATCTACTCCTCCATACTTTCTCCATAATCAACTGATCTGAAGTCCTCAGGCATCTGTGTTATTACCTTTAAAATATGCACTTTTGTTTTTATAGCTTTCCAAAATACAGTTATCCAATACTTAAAATATTTTTCTAACCTGTCCTTTAATTATCTTCTCCTATATTTGAACTGTTACTTGACTCAAGTCTTTGCTCTTCCCTTAGTACCAGACCTTTTTTGAATATTTCTTTCTGTTTGGGCTCATGAGTGTCATTTGTCTCATTTAGGCAATGGCCTGTATCAGACATAGCCAATTTATGTTAGCATGACAAGTTACTGATGAGCCATCCTACCTAGTTGCATGAGTGTTCTTAACTTGCCCCACATGCAGGGAGTGCATGAGTTAGTTAGCTATTAGTAACTAAACTGTTAGTAACTAAACTGTTAGTTTACATCTCAGAAAAAGTTTTCAAAACTCCTTTGTTTAAGATACAGGAGTGTAAGTTCATACATAGAGGAGCAGGCAATGTAGACTGTTACTAGAGGGAGGAGGTGACACAGAATATAGAAATGTAGAACAGGAGGCAGGTGTTTAGGATTATCTAGTCACTATCCAATTCTAATGCCTTTGGTATGAATGCCTCACCATGTTTCCATTTTTTATTGATATGAAGAGATCACTGAAAAGCAGCTATACTTTTTACCTTAACTTTGCCTTATTCTGCCTTTTCAGTTTTAATTCCACCTCACTGTGTGCTAGTATTTTACTTCCCTTGCACCTCCTGACCCATTAGATTATCTTCTACAGAAATCCCATGAACAATCTCTGAGTCTTTTGAAATTTGGCGGTTTTTGTTGCTTTGTTTGTTTGTCTTTGGGTTTGTTTTTTTTTTAGAAATCTGTTAGCTTCCCTCAAGTTGGAAAGACTTCTTGAGAAGGTCTCTGGAAATCAGGAGCGTCCCTTGCCATGGAACAGGGAGTACAGAAGCCTTGAACTCTACACCTGCCTCTGTGCTTCACAGTACTGGCCTGATGGAGCTGCCTGAGTTCTGTGATGACAGAGGTAGCAGGAGAGTACAGGGGAACAGAAAGGAACATGGGGGCCAAGAATTGTGAACTAATTCAGACACTCACATTTCAGATGTTTCTAGCTACAAAATTAGTCCAAGTACATGCTCATACAGGTAGCTTTACAATACCTTAATAATTTTCTAGGGTACAAAGCCAGGAGAGATCCCTGAGATTGGGGAACCCTTTTCTTCCCATATTCTTTCAGATATGAATTGTCCTTCACATAGAGAGCTGAGAAGCCTCTATCCTACTTGCAAAGCATAGTTCTCAAAAAGCTTTTTCTAAACACTACTCACACAGATGGGGTGCAAGAGTACCATATTACTATGGAAAAAGTAGAATCAGTAGACAGAAGAGAACAGAAGCTGGTGGAGCAAAATGTTATTTATTGCCTTCTTCCAACCCAAACTCTAAGGTGTTTTTATCTCTTCAACCTCTCTGGCACTTACTCTGCTATATATTTATCAGCAACTTTTACCTCCCAAAGAAAGGATAATGCTTGTATATTTCTGAATTTAGTAACAAAATTCATCCAATCCATGAATGTTACCCAACAAGTCAAAAGCAATCCTATGACTCCAGTATGTATTGAGTTTAGTCCTAAAATAATATGTACCAATTCTTTAGGGATTCCTGGGAAAGTCTTAATGTTCAGTTCTAACTCCCACATAAACAGTTGGAAAATACAAGGCTGTGTTTTCTCTCTTTTCTGTCCTCCCCTGTAATGCTTTTCAAAAAGTGGCTTATTTTTCCTGAGTTTTGCCACAAAAGGGAATCAGTGAACTTTAAAGCCTATGTGTTGGGAGGCAAAGGAGTGACATGAAAGCACCCTGATAATGTTTTTGTGTGTGGGAAGACTTGCTGTAGGCCTATTAGGTTTCTCCTGACATTTTCTCAGGGGGGAAATAAAAAAAACCAAAACAAGCAAGACACGAAAACTATCTTCCTCCTAATGACCTGGACCCTTGAATTTTTTGTTTGATTTTGATATAACTGTCTTTGAATACCTCTATTTCATTGTGATCAGCATAAGGCATTCCGTGGTCTGCTCATTGTGCCATTTTTGAGTTTAAATCCTAAATACAGTCTGCACTTGGTAGAGCAGTGGCAGGTGATGTTCATGAATAGAAGCATCTCCCTGGTGTTTTCTGTGAGTGAATGGGAGGCAGGGAGGAAAAGCACTTGTTGCTACAGGGTTTGCCTCCTGCCAGCTAGATGGTATAATCAGCCAAGCACTCAATTCTGCTTTACTCTGTTGCAGCCCTGGGAACCTTCTCCTTCCTGGTATTGTGCCTCTTCTGACCCTTTCTGCCCTATCCTGGAACAAACTGGCATAGGTCCTCCAGTGAAACAGGGGCACAGCTGTCACTTGAGTCACGATCACTTAGCATTTAAGACCAGTCGGAAGTGGAAAACTTCATTTCAGTGCCTTCCTTAAAGGAGCCTAAGCACACCAAAGCAAGTGCTGACCACCAAATTATAACCTAAGCTGAAAGCACAATCTGTCTTGTTGCAAGTGTACAGAAAATAATTAAAATTCAATAGACTTCTGCTGTGGTTTGTGCACTTGCCCAGGGACAGATGCACAAGAGAGTCTTCTGAACAGAAGAGTTAGATTGTTTATGTTACTCTGGTAATTTTGCACGTCTGGGAGAACTCTGAGCCCAGCATTAAGAAGGCAGATCATGCCTCTTGTGCAGCCTTGATGGGTCCTACAAACCAGCATATGGTGAGATTTGGGACTTAATGCTTTGTGCAGCATTGCATTAGATTAGATCCAGGGTAGACAGATTCTTGCTGAAGCATACATGGTACATAGGACATACTGGATCAACTTAAAAGGTATGTCTTGCATAGTAGCCTCTGACAGTGACCATTAGCAAATGCTTATTAACTCTTAGAGAAAGAGTTAAAGAAACAGACATGTATAGAGTAAGTCTTCCTCTCATGAATTTAGGATGTTCTCAGGTGTTCAGGAACTTCTCTGGCAGGCCCAGCCGATGTACAGCAACTGACATGTTCAACTCTGGGTTCAGATATATAAAAGGAATCACCATAATTATTTCAGATTAAATACCTTCTTTATTTAATTAGTTAGCAGTTACCTGCACATTTTTTTTGCCTCAAGGGCCATGTCTGTATTGCCATACAGATGGTTGTGTTTCAGCATTTCATATGGTTCGGTTCAGTGTAGGCTCTACTTTCACTCAATAGCTGCTTTGTGGGTGGTCCCATAGAGCATTTTTTCCAAACAAACTGTAAAAAGGCCATATGTTTCCATTACATCTGCATATATTAAATATATTAATATTAAATTTATTAAGAATATAAAATATAAAAATTTTCCTGCATTAGCAGGACTAATTCTCTACCATTTTAAAATGCTTTACTTTAAGTCTTGAAATTAGGAACATTATTATAATGTTGTCTCACACTTCCAGTATCTTCAAACAATTGACTGCTTGGGGTTCTTAAATTTTGAGAATGTCCTCTTCTTTCCTCAAAGTTAACCTTTCATTGGGTATAATACTGGTCTTAAACATACATTTTCTATTTTCGCTTTAGGATTAAAAGTTGTTCTTTTGAGCATGAATCCCATATTGTTTTACTAGTTATTTGTGAAAGGGACATTCAGGCCAACAAAAGCTGTTTCTCAACTTAGGATGTTGTAAAATGAAAATCTGACATTTTTGAACTGCATCTGAAGGAGAGTAATAAGGAAACTTTCAATTGTAAGGAAAAAAATAAAGGAAAACTGGAACATGCTTCCATCCTCATAATCTAAGAATGTCATGACGACTTATTTGGTGCTCTGATAACATTAGGTGAGATATGCTATGGCTGTGGTCAGTCCTGAAAATGGTTCTGAATGGATTCTAATTCTGAAGTCCAAGTGAGTCCTTCCCATGGATTTCAGTAAACCTCATTTCTAAGTACTCTCTGCAGTAAAAGGGACATATGTCACATACTGAGGAGTCTTACACTTTCAGGTAATTTTATTCAATTTAGAAGACATTATTAAAATTTCTGTTGTGAAACCCAAATAATATTTCTATATTCTTTGTCCATAATGTAGTGTAAATTAAGGATATTATTGCAGTGTTTAAAGCAGTTATTGAAAAATACCTTTCTTGTATTGCTGCATTATCAAACAAGAATGGTAAGGAGGTCATATGAAAGGTTAATTTTAAAACATGGAACATAAATTCCAAAATTCCAATTTTTTTAAAAGCAAATTAACTGAAATTTTAATATCATCTCACTATTTAAGTAGGTAGGATACTTCTGAATATTTTGTAATACAGGTATAGTTTTGGCCTCTTATTTGTTTGATATTTAAGTTATCTTAAAGACATTTTGCACAGGGCAAAATCAAACACTAAAGACAGAAGGAACATAGTTGTTAAAGAAAGGTGATGATCATAGCAAAGCCTAAAAATGCTAATTGCATTATTCTAAGCAGCAACACAATCTTTAATCAGGCCTGAGAGGAGCAGAAAAAAAAAAATAATTGAGTGACTGTGTAATCTCACAGTCTTTTACATTATTAATTATGCCATCCCATGGGGTGAAGAAAAAACCCCACAACTCCCTCAACCTGACTATTTTTCACATTTAGAGTTTGAAAGTGTCGCGGACCGAGATAGGTAAAGCCAGGACCCACACCCCCACCTCGGGGGATCGAGGGCTGAGGGCCGCTCCCCGGCACACTCACAAACAACGCTAGAGCAGAATGCAAGCATATGAATTGTGCTAAGTGCCACTCCTCATGGAAAGAAATAGATACTGAACACGTAAATGAATGTAGGTCACTAAGTGTTGTTACCAAAAGGGTGAAAAAGGTCCCTTTGTGACTAAAGAAAGGTTAAACATTAATTCCCCAGGTTTCCTTCTGCAGATCTAATATGGTTATGTGCTTTGGTTTTCCCTAATGAGAACAAGTGCACAGCTAGTCTCTCTGTTCCTGAAATTATACTTGGTAGTTTTTGTAGGTAAAATACAGGTGAGGACTGATGAAGCTGGGATGTTTCTATGGAAACGTGAAAAACTTTACTATGTAATTCCAGGGTTTTTCTTTAAAACTTACTTAGGAATTCCTAACAATTGGTTAAGAAAGTCCATATTACATGATAAAGCCTTTCAATTTCCTCAGTGTTTTGTTCTCTGGTGTAATCAGATTTACTTACTAGTACAAAACAATGCTTTCAATGTTTTGTTTTGTTGGTTTTTTTTTTTAATTTATTTTTTGCAGCACTCAGGACTTGGCCTTTTAATTCTGTAAAGTAGTAGCTGATGTGCATTTGTCTTTCCCTTAGGTTGGATTTTGGAAGTTTTGGCTCTCAGAAATGGCAGATATCATTTTTGCAGAAATAATCCGTGATTAGTAAATGTGTAATCCTTGAGCTTGCTTAAACCTTTATTTTTATGAAATAGAAGGGGTTCTTTCTGTCCTCTGGTCTGGCTTTACAGACCTTCCTGGAGAGGGTAGCTTTTAGTTCAGATGCTCTCAGGTTTGAGAATGGTTTTAAACTGACCCCTACCTCCTAAATCCTGGTTGACTTGCTATGGTAGAGATAGAGCTGCTGCTTTTCCATCTGCTCACTCACAAAGACTCAGTTCTTCATGTACCCAAGGGGACCACAAGTTCTAAAACCAGAGAGACACCGAGGTTCAGAGCTGCGCCTGTAACTCATTTCTCACTGACTAAACTCCCAGCCACCGTCTTTCTTGTAGATGTAGGTAGGCATTGAGTTCAGGGTATTCGGAGTAATTAAGCTGGAATGAATAATTTAAAAACTCAGATATGGTGTTTAACACAGTCAGTGTATTGTCTGTACTTTCACAGAAGGATGCTATTTACCTTATAGCAACTAGAGCTTTCTGAAATACCATTTTTATCACATGAATACAACTCACTTTTAATGAATACAGACAGAATGCTTTCCCAGATTTCTGTACTAATGGCAGAGTTACGGAGTTTGTACCATTGGGATGCTTGTCTGAAAAAAGGCATCTTGAAAAATTTAAGTAATTTTAATTTAAGTAACCTTTTAAAATAGTAGTTTAGTATAGGCAGTCTTTTTTTTTTTTATTTTTTTTTTTCTCTAGATGTACAACTGCTTTTCTTTCTGAAAAAAAAAGCGTATTTATAGATAAGGAGAAACAAATTTTACAAGGCAAGGAATATTTCTTTCTAGTTTCTTCCTTCCTGTTTTGACATTTGGATTATGCTGTCTGAGTGGAGCAAATCAGTACATTTATTCCACTGAAATTCAATTAGAGCTTATGAAATCGAATTGTCTTGAGGCAAAAAACTGCTGAGTAAATAGAACTCCCTTACATGCACCTGTATTTGGGGTAGGTTGTCACAATATGGAGATATGAATGGCAACACAGGCATTTTTATCTTCAGACTTGAGATTTCAAAACAGACACTGCTGAGAGCAAGGCTTCCAGGAGTTAATGTCTTGTTTCTGGTCTTTGCAAGTTAATTCTTCTTCAAGTAACACAGCAGGTGACTCACGGTGACTAGAGAACTCCCTCCAGTGGGAGATTTATTGTATGAACTCTGCTTGAAATTGTGCTCTTCAAATGACTGTCTCTCTTTGGCAGCAAATGCATCATAAGCTGTTAATGTCTTGCTCCCTTTTACTTTTCTATAATAAATCTGTAATCTTTTCTATTTCTTAAAACTCTGTAAAGCACATTGTGCTTTGCTTCAAGGAGCTGTGGTTTGGTTCCTGAGAGGGATACAGGTCAAATAGTTTAAGGAATTAAAGTCAAGGCTTCTCTGCTACACACAGGGAAGAATTGAAGGAAACCAGAAGACTGCTTCCTTACTGTTATTCCTTATATAGAAGAGCAACAGTGGCACTGGGGCATGGAAATTATGTTCTGTATAGGTTGTGATAGTGTAGTGGGTTTAGCCTCTGCTAAAAGGGCAGCTGGAAACATATGCTGGAGCCTCCTTCAGAAAGTCACATTTAATACAGCTCTCCAAGCAGGCTGCATTCCTATTGGCTTTTGCTCTGTGTCCTGTACCTCTGGTTGTGCCAGATGATAGTCTGTAGACCTCTAATTGTAAGGAACAATATGTAATGCCAGCAAAAAAGGTTTTCTAACTCATGCAATGAGTGTATTCTTGATCCTAAATCTAGGTTTTCTGTAGGATGAAGTACTTCCAGAAGCTACTATTATGCATAGTATAATGATGTTGATACATGCCTTATTTTAAATTTAATTTTCTGAATCATGTTTCGTGTTCCTTAGGGTTATGGTTTGGAAATAGAAATCTTTTGACAACAAAACAGATACAGAACAGGCTTTGACTATAGAAATCTCCTTAGGACACATCTAATGAGGCACTTTTCAGTACTGTCCATCTTTATTCTGTTCTACTTGTTCAGTGCCCTTCTTCAGCTATCTCTGTTGCCATGTAATTGGGTGTTTGTGTTACTAGTGCCTCAATTAATGCTCTTGGATTTCCTTTTTTTTTTTTTCTAATCAGGGGAACTCTGCTTGTTCCAAATTATCTTCTTATCTTCTTCATTTAGCAACGGACTTTTGAAGGAAGATGTTAGGTTTACATTTGCATGCATTACTGCATTTTCACAAAAGTAGGATGAGCTTACAGAAAAAGCCCTTGTTTTTCTGAGGGAGGAAAAGTCTGTCTTTGACTAGAAGGTAAGCATACCTCCCCTCAATTCCCAATGGCATTGCATGATACTTGTAGTTGACCACACTTTACCACACACACTCCTTTCTCCCAGTCTCTTGCCTCCATTGAAGTGGCAGATCTGAGCACTGGCTTTTGGGCTGGCACAGTAACTGCTGCTTCACACTATATGTACTGTGCTATACAATACCATGATAAAATACTGTATGCTTGTTTTTTTTGGGACAATTTCCCTTTAAAATTGCTTTAGAAGCTTGAGAAATACAGCATAATATTTCTAATTCCATTTTTTTAAAATAACTGAAAAATACACATAATATTCTATTTTGTGGGAAAAGAAAACAATGTGCAAGCGTCCTGGCCACAGGAGAAAATGAAACAAGCATACTTGTCTTCTCCCAGAAGTATAACTTTACCCACCTAAATAACAGAACTAACTGAAGTATAAATAAGAATCCTCCTGTGACCCTTTTTTTCTCCTCACCCAAACATCAGAGGGATTTTTCAGTCAGCTTTAAAGCAAGACACGTTTCCAAGATTACACTCATCAGTGTTAGCACAAAGAGGATACATGATTTTCATTAATTCAGTGGCCTGTTGCCACTGTATTTTAGGCAGCAGGCCTTATGTTAGATTCTCTGCTAGCCAGTTGTTTCTCTCTATGCAGAGTTATAAGAACATTGTGGGAGAAAGAACATGGTAACAAGGCTCCATTATTGCAGGCAGACACTGCCTGAATTCAGGGGTTGTTTCACTAGCACAGTAAGTGCGATTTGCTCTTGCAGCAATTTTGTCCAAGGTTGCTGAGTGCGAGATGCCTTGAATATAGTCTTCAACTGGAACATGAGAACTAGCCCTGCCGAGTACACCAAGGTCTATGAGACATTTGGCATCTATGAGCTCTTGCATCAAGCTCCTGTTCTCATATAGTGCTTAGCAGAAGTTTTAGCTTTCAATTCACAAACTGAAACCATGGCTGTGGTGATAGAAACAGGCCAAGTGGAAAGTTCTCATGCAGTTTTGACACTGAAGAGATACTGTCAGAGCTACTCTTTGCTGCAGTACATTACAGTGGAAGCTGAGGGCACGGAAGGAGACTTTCTCTTTGCATACTTGCATTCATAAGTTTAAAATCAGTATGATTCCATTAGCTTCCCTTTTTAATCTTGTAAGACACATCTCAGTTTTAGACAGGTGAAACTGTTTTCATGTTCATGCCTGTGCGAAATTTGTTGCCAGGGGACTGCATCCCTTGCAGCACATACTTCCCTCATCCTCATTAGAGTGTGAGGAGTTGTTGTTCTTGCCATGCTGGTACAATGGACTTGTCCCAGGAAAAACTGCTTGTGTCCACGCTGTCTGAATGAGGTCAGTTCTCATGGCAACCACACTTTATCTGCAGAAATGTGCATTGTTTTCTAGCACTTTCCCCTTCTGTGTAGAGATGATGTAAAATCCAAGGCAGCAGTAGAGCAAGAAAGAAACCTAATTGGCATGCAAGTGGCAAATGCTGTGACACTTATTTACCTTTCACACTGATCACTATTGTTTTACAAATTATTAAACAGCCCGAAGTTTTACAAGATGACACCCATGTTAACAACACTGCATCAGTGTTGCTGAGCAACACATCCATACAATAGATTTTTTTCAGATAGAAAACAAGTTAACGCAGGATTAGTTACCATTAGATATGGCAGAAACCAACAGCTCTATCTGTGTGCCTCAGGAGATTATTTCAGTCACTTCCTCCCTCCTTTCCTTCCCTTCCCCCGTTCTCACATTTGAGGAAGCTCCGCAGGGCCAGGGTGATCCCATGGGAGGCTGGGCAGACAAGAGGAAATGCTTTGTTGGTGGGGATGTCCTGAGCTTCTTTCTCCCACTCCACTCCAGCGGCCCCAGTGAGGCTCCTGCCAGCAGAGGATTAGGTGGCATGATGGTGACTGGGACATTAACACGGGAATTCTCTGCTGATGGTGTAAGGTTATGTTAAATCTCCCTTGTATAAGTAGCAGGGGATCGGGTTGGTTTTTTCCAGATTTCAAAACCTTTTGAACCGAAGAAAGACACCTCCCATGCTTTTAGAGGCATTTTCACTCTTTTAAAAGGGAGGAAAGACTTGGCCTCAGCCTAATAAAAACACTTACCTTGATTACAGGAACATCCTCAGTTTTGCCAGGCTAGTAATCTTATAACTCTTCAGATTGCAAAGTAGAACTGCTGCTGGGAGGAAAGCCCCCCCTACAGAGAACAGCCACTTACTCCCTGAGAGGCTGCTTACAGCACTGCTCTCAACTGCGTGGCACAGCCTGCTCTGAATGGGCAGATTCGGCTCTGAAAGTTCTTGCTGTCATACCACAATGTAGTTTCTATGCTTGTGACTTTCATTGATGCCTTGAGCAATTGCTATCCACCCGTTACTTAGTATTCATGAAGCTATTGTCAGGTGCTTCTAAGTCTACTAGCGAGACTGATCACAAAACCTATAATTAGAACGTTAGTTACTAAAAGCTGTAAAGTACGATATTTATTTTAGATTATTACCTTCTTTGTCGTCATGAGAGTCGGTGTAGATAGAAGCCAGGGTAAATAAGGAGAAAACGACAAAAGCCAGCAAGATGAAAGCTACTTCAAGGTTTGTGAAGGGCAGCTCCATGAACTGTTACTGCTTTGCCTAGGAAAAAGGGTAAACGTTTACTCCCCTGGCTGTGGAGAGGGGCTGTTCTCAATGAAGTAATTAAGTCTTTACTCAGCAGGATACTAGATCCTGGTCAAACTGGTTAAGTAACTTTAGTAGTTAAGGAAACAATACTGCTGGCTCATACAGGAATGCAAGTTCAAGCCCTTTTTACTTCAGATGTAGTATGTAGGTTGGTCTAGGGGATACTTACAGAAGCTATTAAAGATACATTACACTTAACTGGATGTCTATATCTATCTGCATCCTGTCTTTTGTATACATTTCCGTGCAATGCATTTAATAACATGAACATATTTTGACTCTGAAAGAGTAGTAAATAAATACTTATTAAAACAAAATGTATCTGTAAAGATCTGTAGGAAAGCATAGATTTTCTTAACAGTAAAAATCCTAGTATATAAAAAGTCTGCCTTCTGTGTGGTGGAAAGTTAAGACATAGAGAGAAAACCATTACAAAAGACATTACAACCAAATTACAATTAAATCCAAATCAATAGTTAGTCCAGGGATTCTGAAGTCAATGGAAATTCAAAGTGTTTGGCTGCTCACAGGATTAGTTCTAAAAAGCAGACTCCCTGAAATCTCAAAACCAAGGAGTCTAATACATTTGTACAGAGAAGTTATGAGAGATGAGAAGCATATTAAAAAAAAAAAGAAAACACCTTGCAGTAAATAAAGGGAAGCTGGCACTTACTGATTGCCATCCTATGTATTTGTGTGTATATTTCATTGGGGTTTCTTCAAAATAATCCCAGTTCTAGAAAATTATTCAGCATCATGGACTGAGCTAATCACTCACAGCTGGAAGAATCTACTGTAATGTGGTTCCCTGATGCTTTTCAGTTGCTGCCTTGCTCGTGGCAGGTACCATGCACATCAGACCAGAGAGTGGTGGAAGGAGAAGGCACAGCTCAACAATTTTTTTTCTCTTGTACCTGCCTTCAGGATGCTGGCAATGAGCAAGAGAACTGGAGATGCAGAGCTGTATCAATGCCATTGAGGCAGTCGAGACTAAAGTTTGTACATTGTAAATTGTGTTTTTAAAAAAGCCCTAATAAAATATTAACATAATTGTAAAGAAGACTAACTAATATAAAAAAGAAACCCTGCTGAGTCAATGCATCAGATAGAATTAAAAAATTCAGATCCATATGTTATAAGCAATAATTATTGGTGTGGCTATACTAGCAAGAACCAAACCTGTATAGGTGCAACTTAGAAGAAAAATGGTCCTTTTGAAGGATCTTTCTAATCACTTTTAGGGGATTTTTTTTTTCTGTAAAGTCTTGGTCTGAAAAACACAAATACTATTTCTACAAACTAAGGCATCAGTCACATATGATTGTATTAGCTACATATTAATTGAAGAGAATTAATACATTATATTTTTCAATATTCTGATTATTCTATTGTTTAAAAATATAAAACATTTTGACATCGCTATTTTTGAGTTCTCATCTTTTGTATAGTGATCAAAGCAGAAATATATCCACAGCAGGCAAAGGAGAATGGCTTATGAAACCAAACATCAGTAGCACCTGAAGAACTCTCTCTTCTCAAGCTTCCCCCACCCTCACAAGAGGCATCTTCTGCATTCGTTGCAGGGACTATTTAGTATAAAGGCTTCACAAAACCTTCAATCTTCCTTAAAGGCTGACAAGTCTACCATATGTTTTCAGCTGAGGGAGACCCTTGTTTTAGGAAAATGCCTTTAAAAAAAACAACACAGTAGGTCAAAAATAGCTGGAATGCAAAAGCTTCCTTTTGAATATGAATGAAAGCAGATGCAGTGAGCTGGGTAGAAATTAAGAAAATAGGGAAGTGCATATGGGGGAAGGGATGCTGGTGGTGGCAAAATAAAGATGAAAGTTGATAGCCTTGTAGAGAAATTGGACTAGCTTTCATGCTGAAGGCATTACTGTGTGTTGACAGGGACGCTGTAACAATACTGTAAAATTACCCCACTTGAGATACTGCTGCTGACATATTACTGGAGACCAGTGAAACCTCAGATCTTTGCAATGAATTCTGATAGTTTTGGAATCAGATTAAACTTAGAAAAATATAGCTGAGGTTGAGATGATTTTTGAAAGGTTGTTAAAAGGTTTGTATTGATGTGTGTACATATCTATAGGTGTACATATATAATACTCGAAAACCAGATGAGACTTACGGAATGTTCCAATGTAGTAAAAAAAATTAAAAATTTTCATGATTTATCAATTTATCAGATGAAGGAAACAAGAGTCAGCACAAGAGCTGGTGTTCAGTAGTCATGTAATGTTTCTTTGTCCAACTTTTTCAAATAAATGTGTATGAAAAGTTATTAAATGACCAGATTCCTTGGACTTTTATTTTATAGATTAAGTTGTAGCCCCACTGGGATCTTTAGAAAGCTGATCCAGTACCCTGGTGTGGCATGGGTTTCACTCATTCTGTAGCAAGTCTCTCCACAGATATATTTGTTGACTTGTGTGGCATGACTGAGAAAACAAGGAACTAACTGTCAGGACTAAATATATGTATCAAGGCCTTAGAAAAGATTAAAGAAAAATGTGAGACTGAAAAGAAAAACCCAGGATTTCTTCAAGCAGGGTCTTTAATTTAAGAGATTAGAAAAAGACAGAATGGAGATTAGAGTAAGAACTCAGTGGCAGATGGACAGAATTAAATCCATAATTTGAAGTCTTTATATTTTTATAAATCTATGCACATTTTTTTTTAGTCTAGGTTGCTTAATGACAATAAAAATATTATTTTTCTGTAGGAATGATGAAGTAAAATAGGAGGAAAAAAATTAGATGGTACAGGTAGAAAATATAAAGCAAATTTCTACATACCCACATGCCTGTTTCTGTCACTGGAAAGAATGCTGCCAATGAAGTGGAAATATCCTTCATGATAGTGCTTGTATTTAAAATAAGCTCTTACTGGTTTTTCAGAGGCACTTCCTTATACACTGGCGCAGCTGTCATTGGTGGTGTTGATAAGTTCTGAAACTGAACTGTGGACCTGTCACTGTAGATAGTACACTCAGTCTAATCAGGTATCAGAAAATGAGGAAAGGCAATATCCAAACTTTAAAAATGCTCTGCTTTAATAAAAAATGAGCTTTATAACCGACAGAAGTTATCTGCTCTCCTAAAAATGGTTGAGTAAACCAAATAAAGTGAAAGGGTCAAAAAGTGACTTACGAGAGTGTATTATCTGCAGCATCAATCCAGTGATTGTTCTTATTGCTGATAACACGAGGTACCCACTTTACATAGGCCAAGCTGAGCAAATATGAGCTGTGTAAGATATTAACTTTTGCTATTTGTTTTAATGCAGTGGAACATACAAAATTTGTCTTAATTATACTTGCAATTGTTTTCATTTTTTTACATCCATCACATAATAAAATGATGCCACACTGCCATTTCTGGAGGAAGACTTATGCAAATGTGGCCTTCTTTGCTTTAAAGTAACAATTACTGGGTTAATGAGAGCAATATTATTCATAAATCGACTGTATTTTGTTTGCTACAAATAGGTCCTTCCATTTTTATAATTACAAAAACAGTCATAAGGGTCAGGCCACATATTAAAAAAAGAGTTCACACACTGGAGGGAATGGATCTGAGGAATATTCTACTAAAATGTTTTTTGAAACACCACCACTAAAGGCATTAAATTGTTAGTTGTTGCTGGTTTTCCACCCTTTGCTGCTTTTAACTGTCATTCAGTCCTGTTTCTTTGCAGGTGTTTACATTGTCTAAATATTGAAAAGCTGAGTCCTATCCTTTGACATATTCTATTGCAAATTAGCATAATTTGCTAACTTCTAAATGGTGACGTTCTAATGAACAGCTTCTTCAGTGAATTCTGACCTGCTGAGTCAGGTGCTGTGGTGGGCTGGGTATCCTAACAAAGGAGTTAATTAATTTAAATCTGCTTGGCTGTTTATGCAGCATAGGTATATCCCTGGTTATTAGCTCAACAGAGAGCTGCAACAGCAACAACTAAATCAGATACACAAGATAAGAGAGGGGCTGTGGAAGGTACAGCTAGAGTTAGAAAAAATACTGTGAGAAGAATAAATAAGTGACAGTGTGTATATACAAGAGAGGGTAAGAACAGCCTTTGAACTTCCACATCTGTAACTCCCTAGCAGTCTCAGTATAACCTAAGTTCATAGTGAGTATGTTCTAGACTTTTGTTTGCTGAATCTGCATGTTTTATTTCCTTAACTTGTACTCTAAGCTTATCAAAGTATAAGATAAGCCAAGTATGTTAGCTGTGGAAAATGCAATAAGGTGTAACTTAATTATGGTATATTGAAGAATAGGTAGTTCAATGTAAGGTACATTTTCTTCCTTTATAGGGTTTAGCTTTATTAACAATTCTATAAAAATCTGGGATATTCTAGACATTGACTCAAGCTTTCTCCTGAGGCTTTGCTGCTCTGGTGGTTAAAGCCTGAGGAATGCTCAGTTTAGAGCATAAACCCTTCTTTGTTATCTCAGGAAAGAAATGAGTCAGCAAGGCACATAAAATAGTTCTTGCTAAATAAAAAAAAGTTTGTTGTATTGCTATAATGCTGTTACAAAAGATGTTGAAGTTGCGCTGACTGACTTTTCCTTACTTATGTTTGCAGCTAAATTGTGTTCAATTTGGGGCATTTTCTGTTCATAGAAATTGCCAGTGATAGGTAGTTTTTCCAGCTAGTCTTTATTTTTTTTGTTTTGGTTTTGGTTGGTTTCACACCCCACACCCCCCGCCCCCTTTTCCTTTGGATGTTAATATCCAATGTTTAAAGGCTTTTTTTTTTTTTTTGCAAGAATATAATGATAAATAATTGATACCTCTTCTATAACTAAGGAAAGACATGTCTAGTATGAAATGTAAATATGTAGAAAAACTTCTGGAGTGAGAGCAGGGCTTCCCTTCAATGCATATAGACTAGTACAACTCTGAAATTGTTGGGTTTTAAGCACTTGAAATAAAAGCCTTGTCAAATGGAATTTGCTGTATCCCAATGGCAGTCACGTCTTACACCAAAGTCCAGATCTTGTGAGCAGAACAAGCATGAAAGACCCCCATGGTCAGGACACACACCAAAGACCTGCAAATAAATTGTAGCAGCAAGATTCTGCAAGGCAAGAGCTGAATTAGCAAAAAAACCTAGAAGTTATTCCTGAGAGTATGCTTTCCTCCCATATCAAGCTTATCCCTTTAAATGGGAAGGAAACTCCGCCCCTGCCAGTCCCTAGAGCACATGTGGGTGGCAGAGAATGGATCAGCTCAGCGCGGCTCAGGTCCCAAATCCAGGGGAGCAGAGCCTATCCCTGTGCATGTAATGCCTAAGTATTTATACATGGTTTGCCTTGCAGTAAACCAGGTGCCAAACAGAGACTGTTGAAGCAGCCTGGGACATTCATCTGCTTTCAGGCCAGAAAGAATCAGCCTGCCAAGCTCCCTGCAACAAGTATCTGATGCAGGGGGAAGAGATTGGCTTCTTGTCCTCTGTTGCACACTTAATTACAGTACTGTAGTATTATACTATTTAAGTGACCAGTTTGACTGTTACTTTGTGTACTGCTTCCACTAGCATGTTTTGGAAGTTAGATGGAGTTTATATGGAGTGATATTTGCAAAACATCTATGCCAAAAGTCCTTTCCTTTAAAACAGGATGAATTAAACAGCAGGCAGAAGGAATCTCTGTCCTGGTTTGGGCCATAATGTTTCAGTATGTATTTGTATATATTTAATTATTTTTCCTTTCCATCAATACTGTTTCATTAAAGCTGTGTAGTTTAGTTTCCAACATGCAAGTCTCTCTCCTTTATTCTCTTTCCTTTCCCTATAGGGGAAAGGAGAGGGGTTAATAGGGAGCATCTGTCATTCGTTTAATTGCCAGCCCAGTGTTAAACCATGACAATCACTTTAAGTGAAAGTCTGTTTTTCAAACTTAACTAGGTTTAACTGGTCAGAAGTTTCCCAACTGTTATTTTTGTTTGGTTGTTTTTTTGTTGATTTTGGTTATTGTTGGTTTTTTTTAGTGACATTAGCAATAGGGCTATATATATGTTTTATTTAATCAAAAAAATAACTTGGTAATAACTGAACTATCAGAAAAAGATCATTAAAATGCTATTGATAAAATGAATGGTATTTTGTTTCCATTCAGAATCTAAACTCAAAAAAAGAAAAAAAGTGGTTAAAAATATTAAAAATCTTTCTTTTTGATCTTGTTTAACTTTCCTTGTTAGCAACAATTAGAAAACCTTTCCGTCCTTAGGTCTACGTTTCTGGGTGGTGGTATTTTAGCCAAGTCAATCTTTCCAAGAGGAGCTTGAGTATTTGTAATAAGCTATGTGTAAATTTTGGGATCTAGGAAATGCCAACAACTGAACAGCAGTGATTTTTTCAACCATGATGTTTAGCATTTGTGAGTTCTCTTCCCCCCCAGTGTAAATTTCTTTGGTCCAACTTTTTTTGGGTGTATATATCATCCTTATCACTCTGTATCAGCCACGTTATTTCCATTAAGCACCATGACTAATAACTGCTTGTCCTCAGCCTCTTCCTTGTTCAGAGGTGAATTGGGTGCATAGCAGAGTTTGGGTAAGGCTTTTGTTTCTTTTCTCTGCAGACACATTTTTACACAATTCACTTTAGAAAATTTCTTCTAGGTTGTTCCTTGAGCAAAAGTTCATAGACTTTATGGTAGGAAATAGGATTTTTTGGGCTATATTAGGTAGAGACTAAATTAAAAACTTTGTAACTGCAGAAAGAAATAGGGTCTTGAAAGAAATTCAGAAATAAGTTAATTTTTTTTGTTTTTGTTTTGTTGATTTTTTTTTGGTTGTGTGGTTTATTTTTTTTTTTAATACGTATATATATGTGTATATATGTAAAACTGTGGCCACACCAGAAAATATAGAGATCCTATCTGTGAGGTATTACAAGACATAAAGGGGAACTATACCATTTTTCATTCCAAGTCAGTGATAATTATCCTTTAACTTTTAATAGTAAAAGGACTGAGAGTAAAATGATGACCTGATTTTGCAGTGCAGTGACACTTTTAGTTTAGATAATATCAATAAGAGATGGTGTTCCTAGCTTCATAGGAGCCATGACTCACTTTCTAGTATTTTTCAGCAATATATCTGTATAATGCTGAAAACTTAGAAGTATAAAAAGGTACAAAATAAGCAAATAGGAAGCACTCAGCTGGAATTCACTATAAAACAAGTAATTAAAGCCTACTTTTTTTCAACTGAACTAATCTGAATATGCAGTTGTATGGTCTGTATTATCAGCTATTACCTTTGCCAAATCAGGTGGCTGCTTACCTACTAGTGTGAGTAAGAAGGCTAAGTTTATTTTCCCATTGCTAGACTGTTTATTTGTTGGGCACAACTTGCCTGGATAGAGGTTTCCTGTTTAAAGCCACAGCTAGAATGAAATAAGGGCTTGGTAACAGCAAATTCCACTAGGATGCTTTTTTCACTTCTCTTTTTTTTGCACAGTTAGCAAGAATTTGCTTTTTCTCACTAAAGCTTTGAAACTGAGAACATTTTTCAGCAAGGAAAGCTCTGCAAGTATTTAACCATTTGGAATACTCATGTACAAATACATTTTCATACTCACAGGCATATCCATATGCAATACGAATGAGGTGTTTCTAGTATATAAAAGCAGTTTTGGAATCAGTTGATTTATGACAACTTTTATGCTTATTGTAGTACTAAAATGATGAGGAGGTGGAAAAATATCAGATAGAAAAAAGTGAAAAGGGTGTATTTTCTTTTGAACTAGTGTTAAATGACTTTTAGGGTTCACTTTAACTGATTTGCTTATCTCAGTGACAGGGAGAAGACATAAAGTAGCTGGAAGTAGCCAGCAGTGAATGCTTCTATGTTGAAAGACAGTGGAGGTAACATACCTGCTTTCCGCAGCCACAGCTCACAACCTCAGCACTGTTGCTGTGATTGATCCACAGTCCAGTAACACCTGTGTATGTGGTCTGGGCAGGATGGGGTCTGCCAGCCCCTAACTCTCAGTTCCTCTGTTATAGCTAACTGGGTATCAGGCTGAAGAGCTAAGCTGGCCTTTCCAGTATTTTCATCAAGTCAAGAGTGAACAAAGCTTTATTTCTGTAACATATTATTTTAATCTAGTGAGAATTTCTGGGAATAATTTGGACTTGGATAGTGAATAATGGGGTATGCTGGGTGATTTGATCTTAACATGCCATATACACTTCTTCAGTTGAACCTCTTTTTTTATAAAAAATTGTTATTTATATCTATCAATGCTGTGATATCTTATTTATGATGAACTCCAGTTCTGTGAAAGCTTAAAGGAGATTTGCTATATCACTATTATAATGGTGGTATTTTGCTGCTAAATTTATATGAAGGGGGCATTGTGATTTATCTGTTTGTGTGCTTTAAAAATACATTAAAAAATAAATATGCAAATATATTATTTTGTATGCAGGATTATCTACTCGCCTGCATTTACTACGGTTACCTAGGAGCAGTAGGTAAAGTAATAGTTGACATAAGCATGCACTTTATAATTTATTCTCAGAATGCCATAGAAATCTATAATTACTGGTGTAACTCAGTCTTGTATTTTTATGTGTATTTTAGTATCTCAAAAGGAAGAAACTGCCATTTTCCTCAAGAGAATCTTTAAAAAGTTCCCTCCCACATACTCAAAACTCAGTCTATGGTGCTTTAATAGAAACATGTAGTATTTGTCTTTCAAGCAATCTGGGACTTCCTTGCTCTCCACTAAGCCTACCAAGATTAACATGCACATTGAAATCAGTGAAGTCAAAATAGAAAGAGCACCCAATTATTTTGGTATTTCACTGTTTCCCTTTCTTGCCTCCTTGTACTGCATGTAGTCTGTTGTGACCAAAATGGCTGAGACCTCCCTGCACTGAAACTTTGCAGACAAGAAATTGGACAGAAAGAGCTGGGGCTCTGCATCTGCTCCAGCTTTAAATCTGCTGCTGAACCTCAGATGGCAAATTTCTTTGGAGAAGGCTGCCTGCTTTCACATCCCACTAGAAGATCCTACATACCTTATACAAAAATACATAGCTGATGATGTTTTGATATAAAAATTACTACAGTCAAGTACACTTCCAAAGTATTGTTTTAGAAAAATCTGTATGTTTTGTTCCAGTTTATAGATAATCCTGTGGGCAGTCAGAATTTTTGAACTGTCAGAATTTATGAAGACTGTTACTTGGAGACAGCATTGTCCCAGTGTTAACTCATTTGGGGGAGGCAAATGGATAATGGCACAATGAAAGAACATCTAGGTTTCATGCAGCCAGCTATTGGTTTTAGATTAAATTTTAGGAATATAGTATGGTATGCAAAGCTCATCGACAATGGCTACTTAATTCATGTTACTCTGACTTATCTGAATGCATCTCTTCAGTCTGATATTTGCACTGTCCATTTATAGTTTATATCATATGCAATACCTACAATTTTAAAGGACCAAACCAAAGCTGGGAGGGATAGTAGAACATTGTATTCCCACAATATTAACATGCTATAATCAGCTGAAAGGGTAGCATGTATTCAAGTAACCTTTTGCTTGCAGTATATAATTTCCATTTTCAATTAGTTTACATTTCAGGCAGTGGGCGAAATTTGGTTTTGCAGCTGTCTACTAGAGATCAAGTTTTGTTCCTCGGGTTTGACCTCTGGGAGAAGAAAGCAAGAAATACTAGAAAAAATGTTTATTCAGCAGTCTCAAGTTTCTTAAGGCCTCAGACCTTGCTGCTTTTTTTTTTTTTTTTTTCCGTGATCTTTACTTAGGGGATGCAATTAACTTAGACAAACATAATGTTTTTTTTCTATTTCATTGAAATCAGACAATGGCATTTTAATTACTTTTAAAGGGGAAAGACATGATTTGGTTTTAATCAAATGTCATATTTATTGAAAATTTGGTAGATGTTATTCTGGTAAAAGTGTTATAGGAGAACAAAATTGAAACAGAAACAGTTGTTGAAGAGCTCTATCTATACATAAGCATTTTGGAATTTTTTCAAAGGTTATGTAATTTATAAACCTTCATAAATTAAATTTTATATGTCTATTAGAACATTCCTATTTTTTACTTTGTCACCTCCTGACTTTCAATTATTGTGAAAGCTTAGAACTGTTCTCATAACTCCTGTAAAAATCCACATTTATGTGAACAGCCATAGGTCATTGCATGTATTTTCTTTCTAACTTCCAGGTCCAGTAGGTTTTTTTTAATAGGACAAGTTTACACCTATGCAACTTCTCAGCTACCCAACAACTAGGTCGTGATGGCCTTGACATTCTCTGACACCTCAGTGAAGCATTTGTACACATAAACAAACCATCCAAATAACTCAGAATGAATCCGAATTCAGTGCATCATCACAAGAGGGAGCTCTTGTCAATACTAAATTCTGAAGTTCAGTATATGATTTTGCAGAGCTACATTAATCACTTCCCAACAGAAATGTAGGTTTTGTCGATGTGCAGTGAAATTACTTTCACACTAGGAGAGTGTGAAAGAGAGAAAACTTGGACTCAGGTTATATGCAAACTGACTTTTCATGTGGGGAAAAAGGCCTAGAAAGTACGGTTGAGCATTTGGTAGGTTTGAATTGGGATTTTAGATTTTTTTCTTTATCTAATAGTTACTGTGAGATTTTATTGAGGAATGCAGGTGAAGCCTTCATTCTGGTAAACAGTAGAGCCTTCATAAGAGAGTCATAATAGCCTTCATTGGATGAGGATTACCTGTGTGTAATTAACTTGCTCCTGACCTTTGTTTTTTAAGTTAAAATGAGTTCAGAGCTTTGTGCAATACGGAAATAAGTCCAAAATGAGAAAAAAAAAAAAGTAAGCAGCTCATCAGTTTGTATAAACTTGTATGGCTTCATCCTACTAGTTTCTTTTATTCTTTCAGTGTACAAATCCAGATTTCAGGTAACTCCTGGAATCTGTTTGGCAGTTAAGGTGGAGGAAAAAAACACAGATGTGAAACAACCATGGGAACTCCATTGTTGTTCCATCAATATTCCATAATGAGTTATGGATGCCTTGCATTTTGTCACAAGTTTTGAGAAATACGAGCCCCACAAAATCCTAAAATTATATCTGCCAATGATTTCCATACTGCCTCAATGTTTGACAATTTCTTCCAACCCTGAGAAGTATCTCATTTATGCAGTCATCATTCAGATTTGAGCACCAGCCTGAGAGCTGGGATTGGGATCTGTCATGGTGGCACTTCTGGCTTACAAAAGACATCTGGTCCACAAAGACGCATGTTACATTTGGAATTTACTAATTTGTAGGAGTAATGCATCAATGAGAGAGGAAGAGGGTGATGTTTTATATACTAAACCTGTTCTGAGCATCTGCTTCAACCAAGTTTGGTAAATATTCTTCGGAACCAGTTTTTGCAGAATGTATGCAAGGATGTAATAAAACCCTGTGACACCCTGACGTTTGAGCTGTTCATATGTTCCTAAATCACATGAGGCCTAAGGCCATGCAAGATGCATATAGACAAGAAGTCCATTATGAGATGATACTTCTGAGGTTCAAACAATGTTATCCTGATCTTTCTTTGATCAGCAACTGTATTATGTAAATGAATTTTAGAAAGGGATCATCTATTAAGTAGTATCTCAAAATCATAAAAGTAAAATAATTTTTCTCAAGAGAGAAGTACAATCTCTCTAAACTTCCTTATTTATTCTCAATAAGTAAGTATTCTGACATCTATTTTCTTTTCAAATGCTCATTTTACTTTTCTGGAAACAATTGTGCCTTACTTCTTTTGAATTAATTTATGATATTTATGCAACGTTAAGCATTTTAGAGTAGAGAAATTTTTCAGAGATTTTTATCTTCATTCTTGAGAAAATTCATTATTACTGTCTTGTCAGTTGCAAACTATCAGTGGGAGTCTAATCTGTGTCAATTTAAGGAACTAATACCTTCTGAATGATGTTTTCTAAAAAAAAAAAAAATTCTTTAATTTCTTCTTAGGTCTAGGAAGTGCATTACAGGGGAAAATATTCAGTCTGGTTTAATATTAATTATTTTGCCTTGGGTGACAAGATTAAACATTTTGTGATATGGTGCTGTCACGGTTAAATTCTAGATAAAGTTGACTGGCCAATTATCTTGAACGAAATAGAAAAGGATAGTATTAATTTACAGATTTCTTACATTAGCGTCTAGCTACTTTATTAAATGAAGTCTTAGTCAATAGATTTCAGGTAGTCTCCAGGTATTTTACCAAAAGGCAGGGAATTTCCAGGCTGCATTAGTAATGATCCTGTGTCTGCTCTTTGTCTGTCATGTAACTGTTGCTTCTTCACCACTGAGTGGTATTTTGTCTTCAGAAAATAAAGGGAAAGCGTCTTCTTCAACTAGACCAGAAAAGAGGGGGAATAACTCTCAAACTTTATTCCCTTCAAACAAAACATCCCTTCCCAGTTTCTAGTCTGTTGTGATCTATAAGGACTGCCAAACCTCATTTCTTTGTTTTGTGAACAGCACCTGTCTCATCTGCCTGTGGATTATCTGAAGAGCAGGATGACTGGTACCGATGCTGAGCTAATTTTCTTTTTGTCAGAAATACCGTGACGAGTTTAACAATCCATATAAATCTACAGAATTACAAGAAACTTTACTTTTAACTGTAAAATGTATGTGAAACACTAAAAATCATAGGAAAGACAACTGCTTTCAAATTTGTTTGTAAACTCACATCTTCAGCCAGGTTTATGAACAATGGTTACCATCTTAAGAGAGTCTGAGCTCAGCTCTGTTTTGGAGCAGAGCAGAAAGGTCTTTAACTGGTAACTAAAAACTACACAAGAGATCTATGACAAGCCAAAAAACTGTGCCCATGTCCTCCTAGTCTTTGAGTAGCATCTCTGTGCTAGTCAATTTTGCTGAGACTAGAGACTTTGAAAGTGTTTTTGGACCTCCTTTTGCAGATGCATGTGTGAGACTCCACTGGTGGCTGGGCTTGCTATCTAGCATTAGGTCAGATGGAAGAAGCACACAAAAGGGAAAGGATAAAATGGAATAAAGGTGGTAGGCAGTGCAGCATTGTTAGTCTTCATTGCTTGGCAATGCATCACCAGAATGTGAGAAGCAACAGCTTCCCTGAAGGGCAAAGAGCACTCCAGGTGTAAGGGATAAGAGGAGAGAAGGAAGCATGAACCCTCTGAAGAAAGTCAACTAGCAATACTGCTGGAAACACAGGAGACAGCGATGGCTTGAAATGTAGTAAGGGGGAAGAAAGAGAGTTGTGGGAGTTTTTAGTGCTTCACCAATGTCCTGGAACAAGAAATTTTTCTCCACTTCAGTCAAGCTAAGAAAATTATTGTTGCTGTCTGAAACATCAAGAAAGGGTGACAGCCACAAAGAAAATATTTTTGTCTGCACTTTTAGAGAAAGAAAATGAGAATGAAAGAGTTACTGGCATTATCTACCAAAGGTAATACTTTCACATCTGAATGATTTTTTTAAAAAACTTCTTCCCCTACTTTGTTGTTGTTGTTGTTGTTTTTTTTAGTCTGCTGGGAATGCATAGATGGTGGATATATAGTGAATATTCAACATAAAGACAGAGTTAGATATTCTGAGTCTTAGAAGGGGGAGAAAAAAAAGGACTGCATGGAAGGATGTGGTGGAGAACTAACTGTTTTATTAATACTGCTTAAGGGATTATTCAATCTGAGCATTTATCACTTACAGAAAGAAAAACCTGAAATAATGCTATAATAAGTACTTAATTTCTCTAGCATTTCAATGTATCAACCAGTTGTCAAGTGAAGCAGAATGTAGGATCAAGTTATGAGATGCCTGAATATTTTAATGTATTTTTTTAAATGTACACACTACAGACTCACAGTAATGCCAAAACTCACCAGTGACTTTTTTCCAGTGAAAATTAACACCTTCAGAGTAGGGAAAACTAGAAAATTAATTCTGAACTCAGATACATACCTGCACCTGTGTCCAGTGACAGTCAAATGCGTCAGCATACAGACTTTTACACATCAGTGAGTGTTGCCACAAGTGACAGAGCTTTGGGTAAGGATATGCAACCCTCATGCACTCTGTTTCCTCCAAGGCCAAATTCTATTATCTTTACTGATGTAAAGCAGTGTCTTATGTCAAGAATTGTTGAATCAAGTTATGCCATCATTTGTTTCTCCATAGAATTGGATATCTGCAGAACTTCATCAGGCTCTGATACTGTCTAGCAGTTCCACTTGGCAGGAAACCTTGTAATGGGGTGATACTTGCTTTTAACAGAATTAGAGTATTTTGTTCAGTTTCTAAACAAAATTAAATAATTGAAATTGTCACAAAAATTGCAAGGCATTTTATTTTGTGTACCACAGACATTTAGTTAATCTTTGAGAATATTTCTTGTAAAGTTATATATTTGTGAAAAATCCCCACCAGACACAGACTTAGACATATTTTCATATTTAAATTAGAACATGTTATTTTTTAATTAAAAAAAAATAATTGTGAGGACTGGTTCCATCCAGTATTAGTAATGGGCTATGAAAATGTTGAGATCTAGCTCAAGTCACTCTGGAGTGCTGCTCTGGTTTGATAGTTTAGCTTTACATGTTAGCTGGGGTCTGGTTCAGCTGCCCCATCAACAATAGAAGCTGTATCGTGTATAATACCATTTTTATGTCCATAAAAATTATTATGCTAGGTTTATATGAGAAATCCAAAAGTATAGTGGGCCAAACAGCATGTGCTGGGAAATACCATCGTTCAGTTACCTTTTACATGTATGTGATGCAAAAATGGTGCTTTTAATTTTTTAATATTTTAATTTACTGTCAGAATGAAAATGAACGCAAAGAGAGAAAAAAGAAAATGTTCTACTCCAGAAGTATTTTTTTTCCCTGTTTTCTCATTTCTCATTTAAGATATCTGAGGAAATTATTTGCTTCCCTAGGTATACTTCAAAATCGCCCTGATACTTCTGCATGGACCAAATGCTGGTGCAAAAGTCATCAATAATGGAGGAAACTGACAGTCTCACACTGATGCCTTGCAGCAGCTCCTGAGGAGATATTCTCACACATTTCATCTCCATATAAGGAAAATATTAACATGGGTATAACCTACAATATATATTTAAATAAATCCTGGAACTGTTACTCAGTATATACAATAGAGAATTTAGTTTTTAAACATTAATGACATAGCAACTCGTTTTCTTTTCACATTTTCACAAAACATAAGTGAATTGAGAGTCTTGACTATAGGGTTAAATATTCATTCCGAGTCAAAGATTTAGCAATAGTATTTCTTTTACTATTTATGGGAACTGAAGTAGTTAACCCCTGTTCAGATGTCATGACAAATTTACTTTTGTATTTCTGATATTACCATTTTTAGTATACGAGGGCTAAAGACTACAATTAGTGAAATTGAAAAGAAAAAGAATTACAAATGCTTTCACTTAGAGATAAAAGTGTTTCGGAGAAAAAAATTGTTTTGACATTTTCAAGGAGATGCCAAAACCAAGTAAATATTAAATAGGCCATTTTAGCTAAGCTTCTTATGTACAATTTTATAGTTTTACTTCTTTTTCCAGAAACTATATACCATATTCCTACTAGTCTTTGTAGTGTTTGGGTGTAAAAATCTGATCTTTTTAGGTGACAATCTGAGGTTGAATTGCAACATTCACTCAGTGAGGCATGCAGCTGCGGCCAGGGTCAAGTCTGTGGCTGAGCACCAGGTGCCCAGGGATAACCAGGGGGGTTCCCAGAGACAAGGAAACCTGAGGAAGGGCAGAAAGGCCCACCAGCAGCTGTCATCTCTCATGAGAGAGGCCGATGTGGCTTGGGCCTTCCCAGGCCCTAGGAAGAGCAAATGACGGGGAGCACTGTGACCAGAGCGTGCAAACAGGGATTGAGAGATTTGCAGACAAGGGCTGTGCAACCTGCTTGTAGGCCTACAGCATAGGGAAGGACTCTAGGTCTCTGCTAGGATGGTGGGCACTTGCCTCAGAATTAAAACCAGTGATTCTACAGAGAAAGCCCCTGAAATGTCTGATGGAACTGGTAAGTAACGAGACTTCAGTATAGACACTAGGTTGCTATAAGTGCCCAGACCTATCTTTGGGAGAAGAGGTAAGTACCTGTAAAGGATGTGCACAGGTTGATGATTGTCAAGTGGCTGAGTTGCAGGAAACAGTTAAAAGGCTATGCAGAAGGCCAGATGGAGGTAGATAAGTGGTTTCAGAACCATGCTCCTGTGGTCGAGACCACAGAGAGCAAGGCGTCTTGGACCCTGGTGACCCACAAAAGCAGGACTCTGCTTCAGCCCCCACCCTCCAGCATTACAACCAAAAACAGATATGGAGCTTTAACAGCTGTAGACACCCACGAGGAAAGTCTGCAAGGAGAAACTGTACCAACAGCATGCAGTGGATATCAGAAAAAAACCTGACAAGTGCTCATAGTGGGTGACTCTCTGTGAAGGGGCACTGAGGCAGCCATCTGGCAGTTTGACAAGGAGTCTCAAGAGGTATGCTGCTTTCCAGGAGCTAAGGTCTAAGATGTTGCTGAGAGGGTACCATAACTTGTCAAGAGCACAGATTACTATCCATTGCTACTCTTTCATGTGGGCACACTGCAAGCCAGAACCTAGGCAGAATCAAAGAAAACTACAAAGCCCTGGGGGTGCTAGTGAAAACTGTTGGTGCTCAAATTGTCTTTTCTTCCATTTTAGCAGTTGGAGGAAAGCATGCCACCAGAAATAGACAAATAATGCAAACAAAGCAATATTTGTGTCACTTATGCAAGCTTTGGATCAACAGAACCTGGTTCTTGTGGGTAATTTCAACTACCCTGACATTTGTTGGAAGAAAATACAGCAGCTCACATGTCACCCATCAAGTTCCTGGAATGCGCAGAGGACTGCTTCCTCATACTAATGTTAGATGTGCCAACCAGGGGTGAGGCACTGTTGGATTTACTACTTACAAACCAAGAACACCTGCTTTGTATTGTCTCAATGAGTGACAGCCTTGGCTGCAGTGATCACAGTATTGTGGAGTTTGGGATTCTGCTGAGCATGCTGAAGGTTAGTACCAAGCCAAAGGTTTTAGATTTTAGAAGAGCAAACTTGAGCTCACTCAGAACTTCCATGGAGGATAAAGGAGGTGCTAGCAAGTGCTGGGAGTTTTTCAACAGCACTCTCCTGGAAGCTCTATTTTTACTGGAAGTTTATGATTAAATAATTTAGAAAGAATAAATATGAAGGAAACTGACTCTGTATCCTCAAGATGAGCTCATAGTATCAGAGGCAGGGTTGAGCCCTGTCTGGTGTTGTGAAAGGAGTGAGCTGTTTCCCTTGGCACTCTGAAATTGTTGTAAACCATGCAAGAGATGACTGGTGCCTCAGTCCCGAACATCTAGAGCATCTTTGCTGGAGCAAGCTGTGGCTCTCCTCTGGCCACATCTTTCTGCTTGCTCCCAGAGCATGGGGTTAGAATTTCTTTGATCCTTAGGGTTTTCATTTGTGAAGAATTGGGCACTGAGACCAGCTTTTTGGAAGTGTAGGGAGCTTAAGCTGTTTTAAGTACACTTATCGGCCCTGTAGCTACTCTTTCAGTTGCTGTGTTTCCAATAGGTACTTAAAATGTCCATTCTGAGTACAACCCATAGCAAAAGGAAAAATAAAAACTTTACATTAAGAATTATAAATATATTGCCTTCCCCCTGTTTAGCATTTCTTTATGGCCTGTCTCACCTTCCTTACTGAATGAAGGTATTTTAGATTGATTTAGCACAGGAGTCTGTTAGGAATGCTCACACAATCTATTCCATTGACTCAGCTCCCCTGGAGAAATTCACAGTTGAGCAATGGTAATCAATAGGTTGAGTTGTTAACTTCTAAGCTGCCTAAGCTATCTGCTTATCATGTGAGTTAACTCTTTACATCCACATAGCAGGTTAGTATTTAAAGGAAAAAAACCTCTATATTGTGTTCTTAAAACCTATCAACATTTTTCATTAAGGATACAAATATGTTATTTGCTGCAATTGCTGGAATAATGAAACTATACTATGTTATTACATATACACAAAAAAGAAGTAAAAGTGGTGGGGTTCCTAATGGAAATATTTTATAATTCTATTTTATGTCTATGCCTATGTGGAAGAGTTATGAATGTGTGGGAGATGAAAGAAATATAGATGTTCAGCTGAAGGGCCATGACCAAAAGAAGGGAACATCAGAGAAATAAAATACCAAGATTAATGGCAGTAGAAGAATGGAAAGGTCTGTCTAACTCTTGTTATTATAGTTAAACATAAAACATTTTTCTTTCAGGTTTCTGTTTCTGAAGGCAGGGATAGTGACTCATTCCCTAGCCACTGTCACACTGGATAAAAAGTTCCTTTTATCAACATCAGATCCAGCCAATATATCTCTTGCCAACTTGCTTCTTGGATTTATTCTCAAATGACACCACTACGGTGCACAAAATTGTTTTCCAAAAGAACGAGTCCTGGAAAGCTCAAATGGGAGATGTCTTTTGCAAGCTGGGATCAAATGAAATATCTTTTGGTAAGACAGTTCAAAATCAATGCATGTTTTTCTTTGGCAGAAAAAAAAAATCATATTGTGAAAAGGGCCCCCTGTGGAAAATGAAATTTTTGTTTGGATGACGGCTTAGTTAAAATTTTAAATTACATGGCTTGATCAGGCTTAAGAAAATGCTTGTCAGGCAAAGGAAGAAATTAGTTATACTGTGGGCCAGACCTTCCATTCAAATTCATTTGGGAAGTCCATTATGTATATTTATTAGAGATTAAATTGTATTTGCCCCAAAAGCTGTAGATTAAAACTCTTAAAAATACCTACATGTGGTTGGAACATTTGAGCCACATTTTTCAGCTTGTTTTTCTGAAAATTGTCTCCAGTTCTGTGAACATGTCAACTTCAATATAAAAACCTAAGCAGCATCTCAGTATTCCTATGTAAATCAGAAAGCTATGCCTCCAATTCTATCACTCGGTTGCCCATGATCACTAGTATATAGTAACTCGGAGATTGAATTAATTTTTTACTTTCCTTAACTTTGTTCTTGGTTTTACTAATAGAGGTATTTCAAGTTATCTATCTTTTTCCATTACACAAGGAAATAAGAGTTCTGATGAATATTATTTTAATTGAGGAACCATCAGCATAGGAGATACAAGATTTCAGTCTCCTAAACTGTTTGGAAGTCCAGCTCTGTTTTTTTTATAGTCTGCACCATTGCAATACCATTCAAATCCCATATTGCTGTAACTCCACTGATAAGAATAATTACAACAGCCAAAAGGGGGATCGTAATAGTTGTGGCTGAATGTTTGAACTTTGTGAATGGGAAAACTAAATTTAAAATTCTTCATTCCACCATGTTGAGTTGTATTTTCCCTGAAGATTCTGAATGTAGTGAAGAGGACAATTTTCATCATGGTAAAGAGAATGGCTGCCATTTCAGGTCTGTATGTGGTAAGCCCATAGACAAGTCTTTCTAAGTTGTCTGTTGAAAATTGGGAAGTAAAAATGGGATACACCATATAACTTCTACTGTTACGTATTTAGAGATGCTCGTAAAAATTTGAGTTTTAAGAAGTGGTGCATAAGCTCCTACACTGATTTCCAATTATAAAAGCATGCTACACTAGCTTAGGTATCATTGTGCACATAGCCAGGTGATTCTTGTACTCCAGGGTTGATATAACATCAAGAGATAATTTTAGTAGTCTCTTCTGGCATTAAAAGATGAGTCTCTAAATTGTGTTTTCCTCTGCTCTCAGAAAACCCCACAAAACCACAAACCAAAACAGCATGAACATCTGACTGCACTAGTCAGCTAACTAGTGAACCAGAGATGCATTATATAGTAAGGCTTAGTTATTAAAAAATGGGCACACAAAATAACAGAATATAATTTCTTTAATTTGATTCTCCCAAAATCATGACAGAACACTCACTTTTCCTTCTAGAGAGCATGCTCAAATTCTTCCAGTTTCTAAAGCATTTAAAAAAAAATAAATAATAGGAAAAAAGATTAAAATATGTTGGGTAAGACATTAAATAAAAATGGTTGAGGATGTCCTGGTTTGAGCCAAGCTAATTTTTCTTTTACTGAATTTTTTTTCCTTCAGTAAGCTCTCTTTTAACTAGCAGCAAGTGTTCCAGCTAGTGGGCTGGTAACACTGGAATGTTTATGTTTCTGCTGAGACGTGAAGGTCAGTTTGTTCTACTCAGTGAATCTGCCACTGCAGATGCTAGTGAGAGCAGGAGAATTGTATCTGTGACCCCTCTGCAGGGGAGCTGGACTAGACAGACAGCAGAACTGACCAAAGGTATTCCATTCCATATATCTACGTAAGCTCCGAGGAAAGTCAAAGATCACAGAAGACAACTTCCTTCCTGCTACTTCTTCCCTTCTCTTCCATCCATGGCTGGCGTCCGGGAAGGACTCCATCCATCCATCACCATCGACCCCAGGCTCAGGCATCTCTGACCTCATAACCCTCACAACCCAGCCCCTGTCTGCTCTGCCTTATCTCCTGCCTGCGGGCTGAGAGATTTCGGGACTGCTCACAGCTAAGGAGAGTGCTGGGAGAGCTGCTGGGGGTGGGGGGAGGCGAGAGGCCTTTGCACATTCCTGAATATACTTGTATATAATTGCACATATAATTAAAGCTGTCTAGTTTAGTTTTCAATTCAGCTAAGCCTCTCTCCTTAATTCTCTCTCTCCTTCCCTACTTGGGTGGGAGGGGGACGGGATCGAGAGCATTGTTGGTTGTGGTTTAATTGGTGATCCTGAGTGAACCGTGGCAGAGGATATATCTTGTCCTATCTACTGAGTCTTTGCAAGTGGGTACTTCTCAGTCTTGTTCTACAGTCCAGTTGCTTTTCAGTGGCTTCCTGAGCTGCACAACCTGTACACCCCTCTTCTTAGGTCCTACAAAAAGCCTTTTCACTCTAATTCTGGTTAGTGAGTCTTCTCCATATTGCTATTAAGCATTTTTCCTTTTAGGAGTATCCCAGGCTCAACTCTTGTTGCAGTTGTCCATTCTTCTCTGCTCTACATACCAGAAGTGCCTCGAAGATTTGTGTCACTTTTGTCTGATTGTCATCTTCAGCATCCATGTTAACAGATCTGGTACAAGACAGAAATAAATCGATTTGTTGTATACCAAGATGTATTCTGGAGATAATGATGTGAAATTTGGACAAGATGTTTAGAAAACTGTAATGAAAATTATTCCATGTGCTGTGCTTACTTGGAAAGGAAAATAAGCAGACTGGATTTGTGATGTTCAAATGAATGATGAAACTATTAAGCCCTTTAACTGAGATAATCTCTTAGCGACTGTCTTAAGTGTGCATGGAAGGACTGACACAGCTTTTTAAGCAATTGAAAGGGCGTTGAACAACTTTTGCTTAACAGTAAAATCATAAAGAAAAAAATGTTTTTCAGTAAGTTGACAAAAGGCTTTTGAGAGACAAATATAGAATGTAGCCCAAATTCCTTCCAACCATTTTAAAAAGGAGGAGTCTCTGTGTAAGAAAGAAACATTCGCTATTATATTCTCTTTCTACCTAGCATAAGGAGGAGGAGGTATGTATGACCACCTTCCTAAGAGAGATTACGTTATTGTTTCTGTTAAAACACACCAAAAAAAGAAAATGGATGAAAAATCTTTTAGAAGGAAAGCAACTTGAAATCCTGCCTTGTACTGTTTATTTTCCTTTATTTACTTTTTCCCATCTGCCTTTAAAGGGTTGAGATAATGATCCTAGAATATAACAGGTCAGCTTTGGGGATATTTCTAACTCTAATGCACATGGATGGTGGTTGTTACCATGGAAGCAGATAAAGCCACTGAGAATATCAGCAGTCACCAGTGCATCTTATCAGCCCAACAACAATATATTGTAATAAAACTGAACAGCAATGCTGTAAGATTCTGCAACAAATAGTATCTGGTTTGCCCTCTTTGTCTTGGCTGCTGCAACCGGTTTCACACAAGATCCAAAATGAAAATAACCTTTTGTAAAGTCATTTGTTGAAAGTAGTGTTCCTTTGCTTGTGAGGATCTAGGCTTCTGTCTTCCACACTAACTCCTATATTCCTAATGGTAGCTTGGAGAATGTAATCTAAAGTCAGAATAAAGGAGCAGTGAATCTGTTGCTATTGCTCCATATATGTAACACCATTGTATTTCTTAAGATACAGGAGAAAAAAATATAAGCTGGGCTCTCATCAAGGTAGAAGTGATAGTGAAAAGATTTTATTAGGGTTAGTGATGGTTTTCAGAGTTTTGTGATGTCTGAAGTTGTTTCAGTGGTGGTTCAACTGGAACACAAACTCCAGTGTGGTGCACAGCTGGAATCCAAGGCAGGCACATCTGGTTTTATGCGTAAGTCTGGAGTGAGGATAGTGATAGGAGGTCATTACAATGTGCCATAACTTAGACTTTAGCACTACTCTTCTGTCTTGAGTGGTCAATTCAAAAGATATAAGTAAAAAAATTTAAAAGATCTCTGAGGAAAACAATAATGGAAAGAAGAAATTTAACAAAAGAGAGTTTGAATTTGAAATTAAGACAGAACCTTATACTCCTTTGTGTGTCTTAGCTTGTCATTTCTTGTTTGTGAGATGAAGGAAGGGTGAGAACTTCTCCCAAAATGTACAACATTCTTTTTTTCCATAAAAGTTATAAACATATCAAGAAAAATCATGAACTGGTCAACGACCATAAAATAGGACTCCTATAAACTCCTTCTGACACATTAATGGAGAGAGTTATTTAAAATATTTATTTTGGCACTAATAGCTCAAGTTTTTTTGATGGTACTTCCTGTAGCATCACACAGTAGGGTCCATAAAAGCAGGTACCTCTTATCAATGGACAGCTTTTGGAAATGGGAATTCAGTCCTTGGGCAGCTCAGTATCTCGTATCATGATACGCTGCTACCTGCTAACAGTGCAGAGTAAAATTAAATTCTCCCTCTAGCTATGGAATGAAGCTGTAAATTATTCTCCATCAGACACGGATCTTGTACTGTTGAACTAGCCAACTGATACCTCTTTAACTGTTGTTTCAGATGAGGTTAGATTTTATTAATGGTGTCTCGCTGTACCTGCGAGAGTCTTCTGTTTTGATGTCACTTAATTACATGCGCTGTGTAGGTGGAACATCAGTGACATCCAGTGGCATGTCATGCTACTCACAGGTATGCTGTGTTTTGTACACCTGGAGGTCACAGGCATGCTGTATTTTGCACACCTGGAGGGATGAGTCCCATCAATTTGCCTCCGTTTTGTCATGTTTTGTCTCCAGGTCCGCTTCTAGGGAGCTCAGACACATTTTGGCAGAATCATGTTTTCTGCCTTAAATAGTAGGTGGGCAGTTTGTTAGTACAGGATCATTTGACAAATAGTAAAGGGTGAACAAGAGCAATCTCATTTATCTGTTACTAACTCAAATAAAAAGTTGTCTGATAGATCTGGTATACAATACTCTTGTGTCATCCTGTAGGATTTTTTTTTTAAATACTTGAGCTGAATTTACCAGAACTGCCAAGCAAGAGAGTTTTACATGAGTATGTAAGAGGAATGTTGAACTGTGCTGAAGAGTTCAGCAATATCAGTGGCAGAATTTTTGTTTTGATTTTGAAAGCAGAATGTCAGAATGTCTTAAGTTTTACAAGCTTTTTTTTTCTTTTTTTTTTTTCTTTTTTTTTTTTTTTTCCCCAAAATGAATTGCAGAACTCAATCCAACTCTGTGTTAAAATACCTGTTTTAACTGTGTTCTACACAGGACCGCCTGATTTAGAATTAGTAATCTAAAATATCTTCTAAAATAAAAAAGTCACAAAAATATTACATCGAGCATCTATTTACATACTTTCCTCTCTCTCTTCTGGCTGCCTTTGAAGAACAGCTGATTATCCACCGTGTGCTTTGGTTCAATTGTTTGGCCAAGTAGTCATTGTAGCCTACTATCAGCTCAAAGGCAACGTTCCATTCAATACATTAATGTGACCAAGGGTTATCTGCATTGTGGGTTCAAAGGTACAACAAAAAATCCCAATAGATATTTAGAGCAAACGTTAATTTATGCATTCATATAGGTGTGTGCATGTTATTGTGTTTTTTTGCTAAATCTGTGGGGTTTATGATTTTTCTCTTGTTGCAGAGCTTTTAGTCACTTCTAGTAATTATATGTGTGTGGCTTGAATTAACAGTACAGGTTTCTAAATGGCCTCTGTCATTCTTTTGTGTTTACATAGAGGTTCTAAAATGCTTTATGCATTCTTGATCACACACGGTTATGCTATTCTCAAAATCAAACACTATTTATCTAACACTACCTCCTCCACTTAAACTAAAACCAAATAGATGCAACAAACAAAAATATCACAAGGATCTGCAGTAAGGCCACTTGCCTAGTGGGTGAAGGGCAGGTGGAGGATGCAGCTTTACTGGATTTTACTGAGGCTTTTGATACTGTCCCTCACAGCATCCTTCTGGGAGTATTATCCAACTGTGAGATGAGCAGGTGCAAAGTGCACTGAGTGAAGAACTGGCTGAATGGCAGGGCTCAATATGTTGTAGTGAATGGGCCTACGTCTAGTGGCCAGTCACTAGCTGTTCCTCAGGAATGAATTCTGGGGCCAGTTCTGATTGATATTTGTATCAATACTCTGGAGGCAGGAGTTGAATGCACCATCAGTAGGTTTGCTGATGATACCAAACCAGAAGGTGCTATTGACTCTCTTGAGTGATAAGAGGCCCTACAGTGGTATCTAGATAGATTGGAGCCATGGGGAAGCTGCACCTGGGACAGAGTAGTGCCAGGCACAAGTACAAATTGGTAGAGGAGTAGCTGGAGGGCAGCCCTGCAGGGAAGGTTGGTTGACAGCAGAATCAATATGAGTGCCTGAGCCAACCACCCAGGAAGACTGGGTCTGGTTATAATTCATAACCATCTCTGTGAAAAAAAACACCACTGGATCACAACTTCATTTGTTGCAGAAAAGGTAGGCAAGACTCGCCCCCCTTAATACTTGTCAGCTTTACTAATAATGAGAAGACGGAAAGTGTATGGGGGTGGGAAAATGAGTTTCTGATTCAGCAAGCCATGTTCTTCCATACTCAGGACAGTCTTTGGTGCAAGGGCAGTGTTCTAATATAACTAATATGTAACTGCAAGGGCAGTTACTAATATGTTAAAACACTGTCCTAAGTAGTTAATCCTTTAGTACTTTAATTGGATCGAAGACTTATATGCACCATGTCTTGAGATGGCCGTGGCAGTGAAAAGATTTGGGTGTCTAAAATGTGTCTGAGTATCTTTCTTGATTCCAACCAAAAAGATTATTCAAAGATCTAGTAAGTGCTAGGAGGCTGACACAGGAATTTCAGCTTCGTGACCCCCTGTTATTGAAACGAATGACCTTCCTTATTTACCTTGCCCTCTGCAAGACAGGCTTCTTAAGGGGAGATCTGTCAGAGTTCAGTGTTTCAGGATGTGACATACACAGAGTTCCTTGTAGTGAAAATGTTTTTTTGCCATGAGATACCAAAGTTTAAATTTAAAATAACCCTTAAACATTTTAAATATTTTTCTCCTGCTCACTATGATCTCCATTCTAGTCCCATCAAAGCATGGCAAAATCCCATTGACTTCAGTGGGATCAGGAGTAAGCCCTGCATGTGTCTTTAAAAACCATATTAGTACTATCTTACGTTTATATGGTGTAAAGATTCCCCAGATCCCACAGAGCTTTTCTGAACAAAACTGTTTTAAAAAAAGTACAAACAGAACAACATAATACATAACGTGCAGAGCTGAAAAGAATTAAACTCTAAGTGGTCATGCCAGTATAATACTTCTCACAGGTTGTAATTTGCAGTACATCCTGCTACTGCTACTCTAACAAAGGAATGATGGTCTTCTGAGTGTCCAACATCATCTCGGAGCAGTAGGTTGTCACACAGTCCTTCTGTGAGGAGGGGAGACCACCACTGAATGAAATAAATGGTCACAGGTACCTCGGTAATCATATTGTGGACAGTGGCATCATCTCTCAGCCAGTGACACATACCTACACTGGTCTGTGACTTCCACAAGCTCCTTAGGAACTGGAGCACAATAGAAGGCTTATGGGTTTTTTTGTGAATTATATTCAAAGAAGATGCAAATTACTAATGCACTGCAAAACTTCAAGGAATATTCATGTGATGGCTCTCATGGAGAGAGAGGCTTATTATCTCAGGTAAAATAAAGTGGTGAAAAGTAACAGAAAGATCTGTTCTGTAGCATCCTTTCCAAATCCAGTGTATCGGAACAGAAATGGAAGATTGTCCATACTGGTCACTTGGACTGATGAAGTGATGGAGCACAGTGATTTTATATGGGATGAACTCAGTAGATAAAACCTGGTTTGGTCCCTGCTAATGGGCTTTTTTCAGGGAGTTGTAATGACTTTGAAATGGCAGTTGTTCTGGATAGTTTTTTCAAAGCAAAGGATTATTTATTGATTTTCAAGAACATAATAAGCATGAAAAAGGGTTAAGTAACAAAAACTGATGTATGCATTGTTTTAATTAAGATTAGCTGTTCTGCCACAATTTAAATATACTTATTTGATCAATCAGTAACAGGACTGAGAGAGAGATTTTTCGAGAGATTTTTCTCTTCTGCTCCACATTCCGTTCAAGATTGAGTCCCTGATTTGGACTTGTGCATAAGTCCATCTCTTTTGTCCATCTTTATCCATCTCAAAGTCTATGTCAGAAAGTCTTTCAAAATTCTGATAAGGAATCTTCAATCTAGTCAGTCTGTTTTATGCAATTGATCCAGATATAAAAATATCACTGTAAATCTCCTTTTTGGCTACTCACACAGCAAACAATATAAATAGTCATTGCTGCTTTTCTGGATAATCTAGCTTTCAGATTAAGATTCTAGAGCTCAACCTTTGGATTTCCAGAGTTAGCTGAACAGAGAAATTGATAACACTAGTTTGAGTTTGAACTACAGTATAGTTGCCATAATCATGGCAACTATTCAAGTCATCTGCATGACACCAGACTGTCTAACTAATGGCTCCACAGCCTGGCTTTGCATCCTGCTTCCTTTTCTTAGGAAGCCGGAGACAATATTTCACTGTAACAGTGTATTTTTGAGTCTGAAAAGGAGACAGATGCATCAGCTGTAAAGTAAAAATTATTCTGGACAAATAAAATCTCATATCTTACTTTTTTTAGATATCAAAAGCTTATGAGTGACTGAATAGTGAGACATGTCCATAGATAACCTTGAAATCACCTAGCTAAGGCAAATAATAGTAATTTTTTTATATGCATTGTCTGTTGTGAGATAATCCCTACCATACAAAAGCCACAACTAACAGCAGAGTAGTAAATTATCAGTTAAAATTTTCCTCACAAAAAGCTACCAGAACTTATCCGAAAACCTAATATTCCTCTTGGCTCAAACTTGTCCCAGAGGGCTTTGGCTAAAATAGCAGAGATTTTTAATTGTTCTGAAATTGATTTATACAGCTGGGAATTTCGCAGGTCTCTGCACCATGACAAGCAGTTGTATTCTGAGTAATTACGTCTCTTTAACTAGAATTCTGAATGAATTGGGTGAATTATTCCTCAGTCTGAAGTGAGTGTTTATGCAAGTATGTTTAACATTAGAGACAAAATTCCCCTTTTAAAAATGGTAGACTAGAAAAAAGAAAGCTTTCAAAAAATTCACATGGTAGAAAAGCCTTCTTTTTGAACAGTCTGTGGGTTTCTTGGAAAAACTAATTGCCCTTTGTCATTGCAATAAATGTTAGGTATACTGGATACACATTGTGATTTATGAGAAAAAGTTTGTCTGGTATTACATTGACATGTACATTGGGAAAGGTTATAAGAAAAAAAAAAGAATATCTGGATATTGGTTAAAATTAATATGTTTCATTCATGTAAATAGCTTTGTTTCCAGGCATAGCCTAGCCTATGAAAGTTAGGAGTGGTACTCACTGGACCAGGAACTATGTGGAAAATACCCCAATGTCTTGATTGAATTAAAGCCCTTATAGAAATTTTGACATTTCATGAATACCAATTATGACTACACTGGCAAATTTATTTCTGGATTGTCCTCACTTCTAAGTGCTAGTTTTCTTTTGATAATATTATTTTATCATATATTCTTGGGGTTTATTAACCCTCCTTTGTACAGACATTAAACAAAAGTGAATCAAAGTTGAAGAGTGATTGTCCAGTGTTTTTTACTGTATTACTGTGTTGAACTAAAAGTATTCAGACCTAAAGAAAACAGCAATATGCTTTCACCATATGAAGTATAAACCAGGATAGAATATGATGGTCACATGTAACACAAGCATATGTATTTAATATATCTTGCAATAAATTGCCATAAAGATCCTTTTAAAATAAAGAAGAAGCTTTGATTCCATGAGGAGCTTAATTCTAAGTGTATGCATAGATCAATCTCTATTCAGCAAAGCTCTTTATCTGCATGACTACATAGCCAGAACACCTAGTACTTAAGTGCATTAAGTTGAACACACAGTTAAGCAGTTTGCTTGAAAACATGCAGCTAGAAGACTGATCAACAATGGCCAAATGAACCTGAGCACTCCAACTAAGGGGCTAAAAAATGTTAGTATAATGCTATTAATTAATAAACTAATTAATAGGAGTTAATAAATGTTGATCTTCAATATGGCTGGCAAATATGGTGCCTAAAAAAGGTAGAAAGAGGAATTGCATGTTGTGAAGTAAAGCAATGTGGGGAAGGCAAAGTTATGCTAAAGGGCACCCAGAGTGGGCTGCTCTTATGTCAGCGTGTAGCTCATTTTCACGTTAAACTTGTTACCTAATGGATAGTAAAATACCACTTACAAACTCTAACAATATATAAATGAATTGTACCATGCTGAAAACACAGTAGTTTTGCATTCTAAAATGTAAACTATAATGTCAGAGCAATTAGGAATTTTAACTGCACCAACCACATCTTAGAATACAAATCAGAAGAGATGAATTATTACAAATTCTATCAACAATACAACACTAAGTCAATTTTAGGGACAAAATTTTAATGAACAAAAAAGAGAACACATTGGCAATATTGAGAAATTAATAAACTTATGGTTTGGCCTGTATAATTATAACTAATTGTGTTGACAAGCTGTAAGTCCACTATAGTAAACATAGAGTATTTTATGCTCTTATAACATTAAATACATGGAGATTTGGTCATTCATTTGGAGGTGCATTATTCCTTCATTTTGATTGTCATTTTCCCAAGTAACATCCATAGACTTTGAATGTGCAGCTTTGTGGTGGTGGATTCTGGTCATGTAAAATTCACAAAGGGTGAGTTTGGTTTAAATGCTGAACACATTACCTGAACAGCTTCAGGAGATATTAACAGAATATTTAACAGAAGCATGATTTGGTGAGCAGAGTAGAGAATATGTCTTGACTCTTTTCTCTCCTTTTGAATGTAAAGAACAGTGTGTTCTTCTGAAACTGGAAATATCTAAATTTTGGCACACTGTTAGAGAAAGGAATCACTCAGTTTGCATTTGCTAGAAGTAGCCCTCCTGTTAGCTGTCAAGTGAAGTACCTTATATCCATTCAGATATAAACACACTAGTTCAGTCTGTATCTAGGATTGCTAGACTGGGAAAAAGAGAGAATAAAAAGAAAAAAAGAACTCAACAGAGAAGATGCAAAAGTCTAAAGCAAAATCTGAAATCAAGCTGAGGACCAGCTTGACTTATCTGTTACCAATGTCTTTTTTAGTAGTCCCCTGCACACTCTTCTTCCTCTCTATTTTTCCTCTCAACTTCTCCCTTAGGTGTCTATTAACCTTCCCCAGTGTCTATTTATCTATGTTGCCTTCTGTATCCATGTCGATTCTTGCTCCTCTCTTTCATACTTGTAGCTTGGTTCACCTTCTGACTCCCCTAATTTCTTCGTGTTACTTTTTTTTTTCTGACCCATCTCTACTTCCCTTTCTCCCCCACCATATTCCAGTTGCTCTTTTCTGTTTCCTCTAATTTTGCTCTCTTCCTCACTTTGCTGTTTCATTCTCTGTTGTTTTGTATTGGGTCCCTATTGCTTGTCTAATGTTTTCATCAAGCTTCTGTCTCTTACCTTCCATTTACTTCCTTTATTTCTTTACCAGCCATTTATGTTTTTATTCCCCATGCCCTTCAGTTCTCTACTATTAACTACACTGCTTGTTCTCCTCTTTTTCCCTGAATCTCCATTCTTCGGTAGAAAATGTCACTGAAATATGGGGCAGTTTTTATCAGCTCAGTGATGTTGCAGACCTGATCCACTCTGTTTAAAGAGTCATTTCCATTTCAGTGTATGCAGCTTTTTGCTACTAATTCCTTTGAAGTGTGAAATCTATTGTTCTGGTAAAATACTACAGTAATGCATTATGGGGGAAAAAATCTAGCTGTAATGCAATTTTAACCTGCTAAATCAAAATCACAATGTTGGACATGTATGTAAATAATTAGTTATTTATATTAGCTGTCACTCTACCTTATCTAGAAAATAATTCAGTAGTTCTTATACACAATTGTGCCTGGCATCTATTTTGATGGGTGATAACTGTAAAACATTATCAGTGTCAGGAACTGTACATACGTCATTTTTCATTCTAATGGAGCTGAAAGTGCTGAGAACAAAGGCTCACAACTGATGCAAATCTTCTGATTAACGCCAAGTTTGAAGCATGAGACTGCACAGCCTTGTTTCACAGAGCCCATAAGCACATGCAGAGAAATTTGTAACTGAAAATGAAAAGAAAAAATATCTTTAATGTTTTGGAATTGATTAGGCTTGTATCCAACTGATTGCAGGCATTCTTTCTGTGCATTAAAACTGAGCATTCATAGAATTTTAAGTATATTGCAGCAGTTTGCTAAATATTTGTTGTAACAATATTTTCTTTCCTTCTATTTAAAAAACCCCACCCTAATCCAGGCATTCTGACTCATTTTATATGTTTGCAGAGATTAAAAGGTTGCTGCATTCTGGGAACATATGTTCAAACAGTTTTATCATCTGCTCCTAGTTTTCTTCTTTCCTATGTCCATCTATTTACAAATGTCCTTTATCTGTGTGAAGTGATCGAAAACCTGTTAAACAGGCCGTAGAAAATGATGATACCCACTTTCAATTGGTGACTACTGCCAAATGCATACATGGAAAGAGATCTTTATGTCTCCCCATGCAAAGAGTACAGGGTATCTTGGCTCATTATGTCTGCACAAGAGATGAACCGATCAGGAAAGCAGTTTGTGCTGTGAAGGAACGCGCCTGGATGAGTTCCACATCCATTTGCTGGCATGAGCTGCAAAGCCTGTTCCTCATTTCCTCTCCCCCTCACCAGTTAGCCTGTTATGGTTACTCTTGTCCTAACAAACTGCACCAGCAAGAAAAAGACTGATTATGATGAGAAGATGAGACAATGTCAGGGCTGCTGATTTCTGTTAAATTTAATAGCAAAGAGAATGTTGAATAGAATGCAGGACAGAATCATAGAATGGTTTGGGTTGGAAGGGACCTTTAAGATCGCCTGGTTCCAACCCCCCTGCATGGGCAGGGCAGGGGCACCTCCACTAGACCATTATTGCTCAAAGCCCCGTCCAAGCTATTCTTGAACACTTCCAGGGGGGAGGCATCCACAACCTCCCTGGGCAACGTGTTGCCCAGCGAATCCAAATACATTTTCCTCTGATGGAGGCAGTCTCTTTTCCCCGTGCCCATTTCAGCTGTAGGAATGTCCAAATGTCCTACAGTAGACATACAGAAATTTAGAAATGCCATATATCACAGGGGATGCAGAATCTTAGGAATGCCATATATCCCAGAGGACCAAGCTCAAGATGGATCAGGTCCAAAATGCTCTGAATCTCATGTCTTTTTTCACATACTCTCTAGGACAAATTTATAGAGGTAAAAATTTTACACAAAGTAATTATACAGTATTATAAACATCCTGATTAAGTTTCTTATGAGTCACCCCACCTACTGTGCTAAAAGTATAATCAAGACAAAGAATCTAACCTGGGAAGAAAACAAGAGAGTCGGGATACTGACACTGTAACTTCCCTAAATAGCAACAGAAGTTGTTGGTTTCAATTTGGCCAAAACTTCTTATTCTGAAATACACTTCTAGGCTTGTTTATTTGCATGTTTTATTTTTAAAAAGTTGCAGTATTTATTGTGCAAAATTTATGCAACTGTCAATTTTCTTTTACACTTAAATTTTCTATTATAGTTGGAATGTCACGGGAACTTGTGTCAGCTCTGTTCAGAGGTGTCCTAATACGGAATTTTCAGATAGGCAAAATACTTTTGAGATTTTGAAAACCTAGTGTTTTGCCTTTGTACTATTTTTCTCAAGAGAGATAAGAATGTCATTTCAGAGG